>NC_069483.1:14093976-14138976 GCF_026875155.1 Cherax quadricarinatus
CTTTTTACCGTACCTGTAGGCACCGTTTGCTGGCCAAACAATATCGTGCGCATCTCGATGTCTGTAAACAAGGGATGCTGTATCACCGAACTATCTCACTGTATCAGCAATGGTCACTATGTTTCAAATGATTCAACCCATTGCTGAGTGACTATTGGGCCCAGAGATAGAACCACTTCATGATATCCCTGGCTGTGAGGCAACACAGTGGTATATTAGATATACGCATGCTCCACTGGTCGCCCTGTTCGGAGACTAAAGGCTCCAACGATGGCTGGTGTCGTGAGTATGCGAGGAGGGAGAGTCACTTAGGTTCTGCTGTGATGTTTGTTGTTAAGGTCTTTCACGTCTTCGTTCTTCAATGAAAGGTCTTGTAGTGTTCTCTCCGAGGCAGTGATCTCAGTGTCACTCAGTCCACTGGCGTAGCATCCGGCTTCCTCTTTCTCTTGCGCCTGGTACTTGGGAGATCCTAATACATAAGTTATTATTGGTGGCAGTCTGCTGTCGCTCGAAGCCTCATTCGAACCAATGTTCTGTGTATCATTAATACTTTTCGGAGCCGTTGGATATTTTCCAACTGAACCATTGGAGACCTTTGGAGATTCACCCGATTTTTCCTGAGGAATTGTACCCGGATCCTGACACATCTGGGTGACGCTCACTCCTCCTGGACCAGTGATGGTTTGGGCGATGGACTTCAAGGTGACGGGTGAACTTGTTTTGAGGAATCTACTAATACCTTTGACATTTTCCGGACTCGCTACCTCCAGGTCCTCAGCGCTGTAGGACGACGAATGACGCATCACTTCCACCACACTAAACAAGAAGAAAGAGAATATTACAAACAGTATCAGTAGGGGAGATGTAAGATACATCAGTAAACATCAACACACGAGCGCAATTAAGAATGTATAGCAATTGAATAACAATTGTGTATATCTACCTCACTGAATCTCAGGCTGCTGAAGACAGCGTTACAGTAGAGTAGAGCTGTATTAGACTAATTTTATAGAAAAATGGTATGGAAGACACATTTGTCCAGTTCTTGAACTGGACATAAGTGTATTTCCATTGTCTCTCTGTCTCTCCTTCAAACTTGAAGCATCAATATTATGACGTTATGGTTTCGAAAACTGATTAGTTGAAGAATAAGACACAAGTGTCTCATCATTCATCAGTACTGTGTTTACCAGCCATTATTCCGTTTATTCATTACGATTGTAACTTGAGTTTACTTCCAAAATTTATTTCCAAATTAAATTTCTCATAAGGTGTGGTAAAGTTGGACTCACATGAAGGTGATCATAATAATGACGTTGAGACAGGCGCCGAAGAAGAACTGGGCAGCTGGGAAGGTGTCAACAGTGTTGTAGTAGAGAGGAGAGTAAGCTGCGTAGCCAACCATGGGCATCAACCCGTTAAGTGCCGACATCACTGCATTGATGCGACCTGTTGGTAAAAATATCGAAATCTCTTAACAATCCACTCTTTTTTTTAAAAAATAAAAATTATTAGATTTATATTTAAATACCTCCCCCATCCCCACCACTAGAAATTTCTAAAAAATCTTATCTACCAACTGCTTCAAAAATAATTTAAAAAATTTACTGAATACATCAGGGAAACACTGAGAAAACTAAATCAATAAAACTGCAATATGATGGTAAATTAAACACTTGTGCAATGTTGCACAAGTGTTTAATTTGTCAATTTGTTGTTTTATTAAACCATTTAATAAAAAACTGCATGATATTGATAAAGCAAGTGAAGGCTTTGTTTTACCTTTTAATGTCACCTTTTGGGGCATTTAAAACGAAATGGCCTATTCGTCTCACCTTTCTCCTTACTAGTGACGAGTTTGGTGGACATAGACTTGAAGGAGATGACCATAGCGTTGGAGATGAGGCTTACGAGAGGTCCCAGCCACATGAGGAATGCTTGTGCTGGTCCACTAACCAGACCATAACACACGTACTCCCCGATCATTGAGACGGTCCCAACCACTATCAGTGAGGCGTCCGTGAACGATAACAGCCGCGTCAGGAACGGCACCAGGAAGAGAGAACCTGAAAATCACCATAACGTTAGTTTAGCCTTTAAATCACACCTTTCGATAATTACTAATGCAAACGTAACTACTCTCTTAGTTAATTGGTGATACAATGTAAGCCACTGCCCTCGTTAACTAGTGCTACAATGTAAACTACTTCTTTCGTTAAATACTACCACCCCTTAAACTAACCCCATTAACAAAATCTCAAGCCACAAATTGATTCGTGCATTAATTAACCGATGTTAATTAATGCACGGATTAATCATCATATGACTAAGACCCGCGTCAGGAAACACTTGTTCTGTGTCCTGACAAACCTTACTTAACCTAACCTAACCTAACCTCACCACGGAGCTCTCCTGCTATTAAGAGATAAGATAAGATTTTGTTCGGATTTTTAACCCCGGAGGGTTAGCCACCCAGGATAACCCAAGAAAGTCAGTGCGTCATCGAGGACTGTCTAACTTATTTCCATTGGGGTATTTAATCTTGTCCCCCAGGATGCGACCCACACCAGTCGACTAACACCCAGGTACCTATTTGCTGCTAGGTGAACAGGACAATAGGTGTAAGGAAACGTGTCGGAATTTCCACCCGCCGGGAATCGAACCCGGGCCCTCCGTGTGTGAAGCTGTCAAACTTGCTTTGCACATATATCTTTTATTATAAAGCGCAATGCTTTAACGTAAAGCTTTGTGAGTAACTAAAGCATTACGAACACTTGTCAGTTCTCAATAATAACCCAGATGGAGACAGAAACAAAGTATGTTAATTGATCTGTATTTTCCGACCCCCTTTCTGGGATTCACTTCAGCAGATATTTGCTGAAGAGGATCCCAGAAGGGGATCGAAATATTTGGATCAATTAACCTCCCGTATTTCTGACTTCATGTGGTTTATTATAGAGGTTAGAACTATATATACCAAGCATTAAAAACACAATATTATGGATACACATAAATATCAACACCCTTATGCAAATTGTTTCTCTAAGTTCCTTTGAAGATTAAAACTCTCCGAAATTCCAATATTTAAGATTAATATTACATATTATGGTATATAGCACATCACAACCTGCACTGGCCGGGAATCGAACCCCCTTGATACTTTAACTCACCACCCGAGTAGCACGTCAAAATTCCGAGACGCCCTCGACCACTGGAGAGTTAAAGTATCAGGGGTTCGATTTCTGGTCAGTGCAGTTTGTTATTTGCTAAAAACACTTGTTCGTGGATGCATTATTATTATGGTACATGTAAAACGTATTGACGTACGAAATACGTGATAACGTACCAAGGGCAGCCAGTAGGTTACGATAGGTAATCCAGTAACCGTAGTCAGTAGCATCCCAGTGTAGGGCACGACGCACGAACATGTACATGAAGAACCCTGTACAAAACACATTTGTTATTATTATTATTATTATTATTATTATTATTATTATTATTATTATTATTATTATTATTATTATTATTATTATTATTATTATAGTCATTGTGAAGCGCTAATCCCGTATGGGGCAATGCAGTGCCAGGGGTAAATGGTAGATAATCTGGCTTGATTCGAGGAAGGTGAAAGTAACCCCAGTTCCTTGAATTAAGAGCATCGAGACACTCATCCCACACAAATCTTGGTAGTGCGAGATCCAGATATACGGTTGTTCAGTAGTCACGAGAACACACGAATTTGAACGAAGTTCATTGTCATTCGTTTACTCTATATGAACTAATCGTGACGTAGCTCTAATTTAAAAGAAAAAACTTTCGTTTTGCTTAATAAGACACATGTGCAACATATCTTGTAGCTAAAATATAGGTATGGTTAGTCTAGTTGACGAGAGACGGAAATATTTGTAAACATTATGGTGGCCCTAATAAGCTGAGACTAAGGACACTTGTGTAACATCTGGGTATCTTCCTTTGTAGACGTTTCGCCATCCAGTGGCTTTATCAATACAAATTCAAGGATTTAAAGGGAAGACTGCAGACTTATATACGATAGATGAGGTAATCAGTCCCTCAACCTTGGAGTTCGTGAAGACCATCGTAGTCTTGAAGACTACGGTACTCCAAGGCTGAAGGACTAATTACCTCGTCTTTTGTATATAGTTCTGCACTTTATCCGTTATGTCGTTAAATTTGTATTGATAAAGATACTGGATGGCGAAACGTCTACAAATAAAATGTTGCACGTGTGTCTAATTCTACATCTTGTCGGTATTGTCTACTATATATGTACAAGGACACTTATGTACAGGTGGGAGTATTTATTGCGAAACGTTTCTTTTAATAAATGCCCTGAATTTCGTATAACTGTCGCTATCCACAGATAGGGAAGTGCACTAAGAACAGGTAAATTACCTCTAGCTACGCGTCGTATCATGTTACCAGCCATTACGGCCATTAAGACGGCCCTGGCGTTGCCCTCGCGTCTCCTGAACGCTGTCTTGAAGGATTCCACAACGCGCCTCCAGTTGAAGAAATCCACCACCATGGTAACAACAGAGATCTTCTTCATCGAACTGGGATCTTCTTTACCGGAGCCTTGAGCTTCCAGCTTACTCTTGACGAAGGGTCCGTGACTCTCCTCGATAAAGATGACCACATAAATAGCTGTGAGGAAATAAGCAAGCAACACCAAGCCTAAAGCCATGTTATAATCACTGTACTTAATGATGAGGGCACCAACTAGCGTACCCAGGGGACCCCCCAAGTACCACATGGAGTTGGCTGTGCTGATGCGAGATGTTCGCTGAGCTTCCTTGCTGATGTCGCTGATGTAACTGACTGTAGATGTGAGAAGACCGGCGTTTGCACCTCCCAGGGACTCCAGCAGTGTCACTAGATAAATCACTTCCACGGGCCAGCTAGTCTGCCAGTTAGACAGCAGGTAACCTCCGGCATAAACCACGTGACCCACCAGAGTCATCAGTAAAGGAATCTGTCAGTGGAACGATGATATTATATAAATAAATGCAATTATAATCATTGAAATATTATTATTATTATTATCAACACACACGAAGAACCCGCACTTAGGAGAGAGAAGTTTACGGTGCGGCTTTGTAAATGATCCAAGCCGGTGTGATGAATGGTTTTGAAAACCGACAAGTTGAAGAATTGAGACACTTATGCAACATATGGGAATCTTTATTGAAGAAACGTTTCGCCACACAGTGGCTTCATCAGTCCAATACAAAGTAGAAGTGGGTAAGGAGAGTAGAAGTTTGAGGTAATCAGTCTCTCAACCTGGAATCGATGTGTTCAGAGAGTGATGGACTGAACACATCGATTCCAGGTTGAGGGACTGATTACCTCAAACTTCTACTCTCCTTACCCACTTCTACTTTGTATTGGACTGATGAAGCCACTGTGTGGCGAAACGTTTCTTCAATAAAGATTCCCATATGTTGCATAAGTGTCTCAATTCTTCATCCAAGCCGGACCTAAACGTCGTGGTGAGATTCTCTCTCCTATGTACGGGTTATTTACGTATTGTTCCAGTCACGGTATTGCAACTTTTTGTTCTTATTTCTTATAATTTTTTTCTCTGAATGAAGGCTGCATAAGATAGTGAACCATGCGAACTATTTTAGTTTTGGATAGTCAAGTGCTGGATAGTCAACTGTTGAGGTGGTCAGTCCCTGACCACCTGAACGCAAAAAACTTCGGAATAAAGTCCCAAAAGGGTTAACATGAGAATATCTGGCTATTTACAATTGATATATTCTTATTTACAGCAAATTAAAAAAAAATTGAGGATTGCGTCTATGTCCTTTTACCTAAGAAATTTAAAATGTTAGAAGAACGTGAAAGACGTACTAGAAAAGATTGAGCATCTAGCAGGAATATGTGATCATGTCAGATGTGAGGGCGTCAACGTAAGGGATTCTTGGGATTTGACATGCCGTCGGAGTGTGTATGTGTGTGTGTGTGTGTGTGTGTGTGTGTGTGTGTGTGTGTTGTGTGTGTGTGTGTGTGTGTAACAATACCTACGGAAGGATTCCGTGAAACAAGTTTTCTGTTCTGGGAATTCCAAGGTCGAAAACTTCATGACTGTCCTTAGAAAATCGGGTGGGATGTTACAATTAATCTATGAGAAGATGTTGATGGCTGTACTGCCTTCAACTGGCCGCCAAAATTGGTGAAAAAGATCTGTATTTTTGAAAGATGCTGCAATTGATGGCTATTCTGTATTTAATTAGTCACCAACACTTGTGATATTGCCGTCAACAGACACAATTTTCCCAGTGTGTTACCGCTTTACATAAGCGGGTTAATGAGTGACTTCAAGTTTTTGCTCTAAAACAAGACATAGTGCACAAACCAGTCAAGAGAGAGTTCAAGGTAATGACTCATAACACCTCCAGATAGGTAAAACCTTCAAGGCTAAATGACTATCCCTTCAGTTCCGCTTCACAGCATCACCACTGACAGATGAGACAATAAGAAGAGAATAACTCGGAAAAGTGTGACAGAGGGGGCTCTTTGTTTACAAATTTTTCCTTTTCTAGAACTAGTAGTAAGTAAATAAATAAATAAACATAACACATACGTACATATATATAAAAAAAATTCCGATGATATTGTAATTCATTGTTAGGTAACGCACACTGGAGAAAATTATTTATTTATTATTGAAGATTCGCCGGTATTCTCCCGGCCCGGGCCTTTTCCAAGTGGTGGCCCGGCCTTGGCTCCCTCTTTAGGGAGTGTCTGAGACCTAAGTCTCCTATGGGAGGAGGCACAAGTACCTCCTCATCTTTGGGACCAACTGTCCCCAGGCCTAGCCACAAGCTAGGCCTCTCTGGTCTGCCATCCCCGCCCCAAGGGGGCAAATGGGAATGACAGTCTTATGAGCTAAAGGCTCGGGCTCAGGCACCTACCCTACCCTAGAAGGGCTGGGCATGGTGTCGATGTGGAGAAAATATCGTTTATGTTCGTTACTCAAACTTTGGGTGTGTAAGAGTGGCATAGTGAGGTGAGGGCCAGAGGGACACAGGAGAGCAAGAGTCGACAAGAGGACAAACAATATCTCTTGACACATTATACAGCCGGGTTCTAACAGTGCCCTTTAACATTAAGAGGAAAGTGTTGCATGTTAAATCTCACCAAATCTCAAGGATCACCAGATAACTCGAGCTTTAAGATATTATTCTTTATGTAAGTATTACTTAGAGATATTTGCGTACATAATTATGTAAATATTACTGTCACATTTACGTTTGTATTTCTGTCACAATAAAACACGTGATAGAAAAAACACCTAAGCACTTTCGTTAGTAAGAATTCATTTAAAATTAAGTACTTTCTAAAATTTTCTTTTATACGTTTCAATATATATTTTTTTCGAATATGTTAATGTAAAAATTAATAATCTTGTAACAAAAGAACCTTAGAAAACTTACCTGACCTTATTACAACAAGCACAATTTAATTTATCCTAATTCAACTAAATATATTTTAGATAAGTTTACAATAATTTAATAATAAACAAACACAATGAAATTTTTTTTCGTTAGGTTCAGAATGATTTTTGCGAAATTACTGCATACACAAATTTTCACTTGCCTTATTCGGCAAGAAGAGCATTACTGTCACATATAAGTGTAAATAATTAAAATGTTTAGCATTCTTGTGTTAACTGTTACTGAATGTGGAATAAGGGGTTTGTAATAAGGAAAGATGACACGAGTAACAAGGCTTCCAAACACTCACCTTACGTCCGTATTTATCGCTCCAGGCGCCCATGAAGAGCACGAAGATGAGAGGCAACACTGATAAGATGATACTGTTGTAGAAGGTGAAGATAGAGAACTCTCTCTGGACTCTCACACTCTCCTCTGGATGAGCTGACAGGTTAGCACACACCTGTGGTCAACAAATGCTCTTATTTCCTCTCCATAGACTAAATACGCACCTACTCTCATTTGTTTTCCTTACCGGAAATAATCTATGTTTACATGAATCTTCGCTTCCCACGAATGCCATTTATATTCACTTATATACATGGAATAATATCACAAGAAACGAGTGTTGTCATAACATGCAACAGATCCACAGAGGAAAATAAGTGAAATTCCAAGCGATTTCGTGACTGCTCATATTATCAAAGGCTTCTCTCTAACAACGTGAAAAATTACGAAAGCTCTTTTCATCGTGTTTACATTGCTCAATTATAACCATGTAATTAGAAAAGACTAAAAAAAATCATGTAATTAGGTAAGACTAAAACAAATCTATGTTTATCATTCTGTGAAGGGACGAACACTTACCTCGGGTGAGAAACCCAAGTTGACGGAACATATTTTGTTCATTTGGACGTTTTCACCAAAGAGGAGCATAGCCTCTTTGCATGCTCCATCTATGAGCATGACGGGTTCTACTGTGATGTCCCTTAGCGCTGCTACTAGAGATGTCGCCATCTTCTTGTCTTGGTTCTTTTGATTGACACGATGGTTACTGGTGAGCTTTGTTCAACACACGTTACTTGTGAGCTTTCAACACACGTTACTGGTGACTTTTCTTCAACACACGTTACTTGTGAGCTCTCTCCAACACAATGGTTACTGTAAATCTTCCTCCAGCAACACACTGGTTACTGTAAATCTTCCTCCAGCAACACACTGGTTACTGTAAATCTTCCTCCAGCAACACACTGGTTACTGTAAATCTTCCTCCAGCAACACACTGGTTATTGTAAATCTTCCTCCAGCAACACACTGGTTACTGTAAATCTTCCTTCAGTAACACACTGGTTACTATAAATCTTCCTCCAGCAACACACTGGTTACTGTAAATCTTCCTCCAGCAACACACTGGTTATTGCAAATCTTCCTCCAGCAACACACCAGTTACTGGTGAGTCTTGAGCAACAAACACTATTCTTGATAACTCTTCCTCTCCAATACACTAGTTACTGGTAACTAGACCCCTCCAACACACTATTTACGGTCAGTGTTTCTTCCCTAGACTCATCAGTTACCGGTAAGTCGACTGTCCTCCTTCAACACCGGCTAGTTACTGGTACATATTCCTCAACCAACACACACACAACGAATACTGGTTTATTTAACAACGACACTCGACAAACGAGTATTGACAGAAATGATAGGTTTATCATCCAGGTTTTCCGAGGCAGTTCTCTTGATGGTATCAAATCTTTCAAGGGGGTCGAAAATATCTCATTGGTTGATCACATGGACGGTTGCAAGAGACCTGCAGAGGGTTCAAGTCTTTCAAATTGTCGAAAATATAACAATGGTTGATCACATGGACGGTTGCAAGAGACCTGCAGAGGGTTCAAGTCTTTCAAAGGGCCGAAAATACTTTACTGGTTGGTCACATGGAGGGTTGCAAGAGACCTGCACAGGGAAAAGGTTAGGAGCTTCATGGGCGAGGAGGTGAGGTTTCATCGCAACTTTATACTAGCTGAGGCAACCTCAGACTGAAGGTAAGAGGGAATCGTCCCACTCAGGGAAGTCATCCAGGTGACGTGGACCGGCTGAAAGTGGTTCGGTTACGGGAAAATGAGGAGAGTAGGACGGGATGTGTTCGGGACGCAAGAATCTCGAGTACGTGACGAGTACTTAACATTACAACTCAAGTAACTGACAATGAGAGTGAGAGAGACCCTTATATAAATATGTCGTGCCGAATAAATAAAACTTGCGATTTTGGCTTAAATAGCAACTCTCTTCTTGCCGAATAGGGCGAGCGAAAAATTTGTGTATGCAATAATTTCGCAAAAGTCATTCTGAACCTAACGAACAAAACATATTTCATTGTTTGTTTATTTATTAAATTATTGTAAACTTATCTAAAATATATTTAGTTGGATTAGGCTAAATTAAAATGCGCTTGTTATAATAAGGTTAGGTAAGTTTTCTAAGGTTCTTTTGGTACAAAAATGCTAAATTTTACATTAACATAAATAAAAAAAAATATATCCTTAAACGTATAAAAGAAAATTTTAGAAGGTACTTAATTTTAAATGAGTTCTTGCTAATTGACCAGTTTTACCTATTCGGCACGATATTATAAAATTTTATATATATATATATATATATATATATATATATATATATAATATATATATATATATATATATATATATATTATATATAGTATATATATATATATATATATATATATATAATATATATATATATATATATATATATATAATATATATATATATATATATATATATATATATTTATATATATACTAATATGAAAGGGGGTAAGGCAGCCGGGATTGATGGGATAAAAGATAGAATGTTAAAAGCAGGTGGGGATATAGTTTTGGAGTGGTTGGTGCAATTATTTAATAAATGTATGGAAGAGGGTAAGGTACCTAGGGATTGGCAGAGAGCATGCATAGTTCCTTTGTATAAAGGCAAAGGGGATAAAAGAGAGTGCAAAAAATTATAGGGGGTTTAAGTCTGTTGAGTGTACCTGGTAAAGTGTATGGTAGAGTTATAATTGAAAGAATTAAGAGTAAGACGGAGAATAGGATAGCAGATGAACAAGGAGGCTTTAGGAAAGGTAGGGGGTGTGTGGACCAGGTGTTTACAGTGAAACATATAAGTGAACAGTATTTAGAAAAGGCTAAGCGGTCTTTGTGGCATTTATGGATTTGGAAAAGGCGTATGACAGGGTGGATAGGGGGGCAATGTGTCAGATGTTGCAAGTGTATGGTGTAGGAGGTAGGTTACTGAAAGCAGTGAAGAGTTTTTTACGAGGATAGTGAGGCTCAAGTTAGAGTATGTAGGAAAAGAGGGAAATTTTTTCCCAGTAAAAGTAGGCCTTAGACAAGGATGTGTGATGTCACCCTGGTTGTTTAATATTTATAGATGGGGTTGTAAGAGAAGTAAATGCGAGGGTCTGGCAAGAGGCGTGGAGTTAAAGGATAAAGAATCACACACAAAGTGGGAGTTGTCACAGCTGCTCTTTGCTGATGACACTGTGCTCTTGGGAGATTCTGAAGAGAAGCTGCAGAGATGGTGGATGAATTTGGTAGGGTGTGCAAAAGAAGAAAATTAAAGGTGAATACAGGAAAGAGTAAGGGTATGAGGATAACAAAAAGATTAGGTGATGAAAGATTGAATATCAGATTGGAGGGAGAGAGTATGGAGGAGGTGAACGTATTCAGATATTTGGGGTGGACGTGTCAGCGGATGGGTCTATGAAAGATGAGGTGAATCATAGAATTGATGAGGAAAAAGAGTGAGTGGTGCACTTAGGAGTCTGTGGAGACAAAGAACTTTGTCCTTGGAGGCAAAGAGGGGGAAAGTATGAAAGTATAGTTTTAACCAACGCTCTTATATGGGTGTGAAGCGTGGGTGATGAATGTTGCAGCGAGGAGAAGGCTGGAGGCAGTGGAGATGTCATGTCTGAGGGCAATGTGTGGTGTGAATATAATGCAGAGAATTCATAGTTTGGAAGTTAGGAGGAGGTGCGGGATTACCAAAACTGTTGTCCAGAGGGCTGAGGAAGGGTTGTTGAGGTGGTTCGGACATGTAGAGAGAATGGAGCGAAACAGAATGACTTCAAGAGTGTATCAGTCTGTAGTGGAAGGAAGGCGGGGTAGGGTCGGCCTAGGAAGGGTTGGAGGGAGGGGGTAAAGGAGGTTTTGTGTGCGAGGGGCTTGGACTTCCAGCAGGCACGCGTGAGCGTGTTTGATAGGAGTGAATGGAGACAAATGGTTTTTAATACTTGACGTGCTGTTGGAGTGTGAGCAAAGTAACATTTATGAAGGGGTTCAGGGAAACCGGCAGTCCGGACTTGAGTCCTGGAGATGGGAAGTACAGTGCCTGCACTCTGAAGGAGGGGTGTTAATGTTGCAGTTTAAAAACTGTAGTGTAAAGCACCCTTCTGGCAAGACAGTGATGGAGTGAGTGATGGTGAAAGTTTTTCTTTTTCGGGCCACCCTGCCTTGGTGGGAATCGGCCAGTGTGATAATAAAATAAAAATAAATATATATATATATATATATATATATATAATTATATATATATATATATATATATATATATATATATATATATATATATATATATATATATATTTTTTCAACAAGTCGGTGTTGTGTGTGTGTGTGTGTGTGTGTGTGTGTGTGTGTGTGTGTGTGTGTGTGTGTGTGTGTGTGTGTGTGTGTGTGTGTGTGTGTGTGTGTCTTTCAGTTCATAATTAAATAAAACGTATTAGAATATTTTTCACAGCTAAATTCCTGGGACGACATTCCTCTTTTTCACTTAGATTATAAGATCAGATACTTGGTTAATGTGGGTTTAGAGGCTGTCCACTCCACCAGGGTCATTAAGGCTGTACATATCCTGTTCACCACCAGACAAAAATACTTTAATACCTAATATGGAGGTTAAGTGAACTCTCAGTCAGTGTATATACACAGAGAGACATACAACTCTCAGTGTATATACACAGAGAGACATACAGCTCTCGGTGCATATCCTATAAAATAGACCTGTGATAAACTGTGCATTATGCCTATGACTAACTATGTATTAGGCTTATGAAAAACTATATATTAGGCCTTTAAAAAACTATGTATTAGGTCTTTGTAAAACTATGTATTAGGCCTATGAACAACTATGTATTAGGCCTGTGAAAAACTATGTATTAGGTCTATGTAAAACTATGTATTAGGCCTATGAACAACTATGTATTAGGCCCATGAACAACTATGTATTGGGCCTGTGAAAAACTATGTATTAAGCCTATGAAAACTAACTAGTAGGAGTACTAGCTAATTTTTTCTATTTTCCATCATTATTTTAGAATAATTTATAATAATTAAAATGTTATTAATGTATAATTCATAAATATTTTTTAGTCAAAAAAATGAAAAAATTCGGCTACAATTTATACAACAGACGTATTTTTTTCACTACACTTGTAACTAGAGTAATGTATCCTCCAGGATGTAGAAATGTTACACAACTTCATCCCACCAGTTGAAGGTGGCACAACCCCCTACTAGGTGAGGGGTGACTCTTCTGTCAGCTAGAGAAGGTGGTACAACCCCCTACTAGGTGAGGGTGACTCTTCTGTCAGCTAGAGAAGGTGGTACAACCCCCTACTAGGTGAGGGGTGACGTTTCTGTCAGCTAGAGAAGGTGGCACAACCCCCTACTAGGTGAGGGTGACTCTTCTGTCAGCTAGAGAAGGTGGTACAACCCCCTACTAGGTGAAGGTGACTCTTCTGTCAGCTAGAGAAGGTGGTACAACCCCCTACTAGGTGAGGGTGACGTTTCTGTCAGCTAGAGAAGGTGGTACAACCCCCTACTACGTGAGGGTGACGTTCTGTCAGCTAGAGAAGGTGGCACAACCCCCTACTAGGTGAGGGTGACTCTTCTGTCAGCTAGAGAAGGTGGCACAACCCCCTACTAGGTGAGGGGTGACGTTTCTGTCAGCTAGAGAAGGTGGTACAACTCCCTATTATAGGTATGATGTTTAGCGTTTTGTATTAGGCTAGAGAAGTTTGGTACAACCCTAACTATGTTGAGGGTGACTTTTCTGTAAACTAGAGTGGCCATAACACCCTACTAGTAGGGTTACTTTTTTCTGTCATTATTAGAATAAGTTGGACAAACCCCTTAACAGTAGAGGGTGATTTCTGTCATTTTAGAAAAATGGACAAAACTCCCTATTATTAGGCTATAACAACTATTTATTAGCCTGTAAAAATATGTATTAGGCTATGTAAAAGTTACAAATTATTCCAGCCTAAGGTGCACAACCTATGGTTAGGGACTTCATGTCACTAATGATATGGTGGTAAACCTCTATTAGGCCTATGGAGAACTATTCTGTCAGTAGAGAAGTAGGTAAATTTACGGTATATTTCCTTCTATTAGAAGTAACCTCTATAGTGAAGTGTACAATTGTTATAGATGAAGTGGTAATCCCTATAGGTAGGTGATTTTCTGTCACTAGAGAAGGTGTACAACCCTACTAGTGAGGTTATTTCGGTCACTAGAGAATATGGACAACCCCACTAGGTAGGTGCGTTTTTGTCAACATGATAGAGTAGTAAACCCTACTCAGGTGAGGGGATTGCACAACTTCATCACCAGAGAAGGTGGCACAACCCCCTACTAGGTGAGGGTGACTCTTCTGTCAGCTAGAGAAGGTGGTACAACCCCCTACTAGGTGAGGGTGACGTTTCTGTCAGCTAGAGAAGGTGGTACAACCCCCTACTAGGTGAGGGGTGACGTTTCTGTCAGCTAGAGAAGGTGGCACAACCCCCTACTAGGTGAGGGTGACGTTTCTGTCAGCTAGAGAAGGCCATACAGCCCCATACTAGGTGAGGGTGACTCTTCTGTCAGCTAGAGAAGGTGGCACAACCCCCTACTAGGTTAGGGTGACGTTTCTGTCAGCTAGAGAAGGCGATACAACCCCCTACTACGTGAAGGTGACGTTTCTGTCAGCTAGAGAAGGTGGCACAACCCCCTACTAGGTGAGGGTGACTCTTCTGTCAGCTAGAGAAGGTGGCACAACCTCCTACTAGGTGAGGGTGACTCTTCTGTCAGCTAGAGAAGGTGGTACAACCCCCTACTAGGTGAGGTGACGTCTTCTGTCAGCTAGAGAAGGTGGTACAACCCCTACTAGGTGAGGGTGACGTTTCTGTCAGCTAGAGAAGGTGGTACAACCCCCTACTAGGTGAGGGGTGACGTTTCTGTCAGCTAGAGAAGGTGGCACAACCCCCTACTAGGTGAGGGTGACTCTTCTGTCAGTAGAGAAGGTGGACAACCCCCTACTAGGTGAGGGTGACTCTTCTGTCAGCTTGAGAAGTGGTACAACCCCCTACTAGGTGAGGGGTGACGTTTCTGTCAGCTAGAGAAGGTGGCACAACCCCCTACTAGGTGAAGGGTGACGTTTCTGTCAGCTAGAGAAGGTGGTACAACTCCCTACTAGGTGAGGGTGACTCTTCTGTCAGCTAGAGAAGGTGGTCACACCCCCTACTAGGTGAGGGTGACGTTTCTGTCAGCTAGAGAAGGTGGTACAACCCCCTAGTAGGTGAGGGTGACGTTTCTGTCAGCTAGAGAAGGTCGTACAACCCCCTACTAGGTGAGGGTGACGCTTCTGTCAGCTAGAGGAGGTGGTACATCCCCCTACTAGGTGAGGGTGACGCTTCTGTCAGCTAGAGAAGGTGCACAACCCCTACTAGGTGAGGGTGATCGTTCTGTCAGCTAGAGAAGGTGGTACAACCCCCTACTAGGTGAGGGTGACGCTTCTGTCAGCTAGAGAAGGTGGCACAACCCGCTACTAGGTGAGGGGTGATGTTTCTGTCAGCTAGAGAAGGTTGTACAAACCCCTTACTAGGTGAGGGTCACGTTTCTGTCAGTTAGAGAAGGTGGTACAACCCACTACTAGGTGAGGGGTGACGTTTCTGTCAGCTAGAGAAGGTGGCACAACCCCCTACTAGGTGAGGGTGACGTTTCTGTCAGCTAGAGAAGGTGGTACAACCCTTACTAAGTGAGGGGTGACGTTTCTGTCAGTTAGAGAAGGTGGTACAACCCCCTACTAGGTGAGGGTGACGTTTCTGTCAGCTAGAGAAGGTGGCACAACCCTACTAAGTGAGGGGTGACGTTTCTGTCAGTTAGAGAAGGTGGCACAACCCCCTACTAGGTGAGGGGTGACGTTTCTGTCAGCTAGAGAAGGTGGTACAACCCCCTACTAGGTGAGGGTGACGTTTCTGTCAGCTAGAGAAGGTGGTACAACCCCCTACTAGGTGAGGGTGACGCTTCTGTCAGCTAGAGAAGGTGGTACAACCCCCTACTAGGTGAGGGTGACGTTTCTGTCAGCTAGAGAAGGTGGTAAAACCCCTTACTAGGTGAGGGTGACGCTTCTGTCAGCTAGAGAAGGTGGTACAACCCCCTACTAGGTGAGGGTGACGTTTCTGTCAGCTAGAGAAGGGTACACAATTCCCTACTAGGTGAGGGTGACGTTTCTGTCAGCTAGAGAAGGTGGTACAACCCCCTACTAGGTGAGGGTGACGCTTCTGTCAGCTAGAGAAGGTGACACAATTCCCTACTAGGTGAGGGGTGACGTTTCTGTCAGCTAGAGAAGGTGGCACAACCCCCTACTAGGTGAGGGGTGACGTTTCTGTCAGCTAGAGAAGGTGGTACAACCCCCTACTAGGTGAGGAGTGACGTTTCTGTCAGTTAGAGAAGGTGGTACAACCCTCTACTAGGTGAGGGGTGACGTTTCTGTCAGCTAGAGAAGGTTGTACAACCCCCTACTAGGTGAGGGGTGACGTTTCTGTCAGTTAGAGAATGTGGTACAACCCCCTACTAGGTGAGGGGTGACGTTTCTGTCAGCTAGAGAAGGTGTGTACAACCCCCTACTAGGTGAGGGGTGACGTTTCTGCAGTAAGAATGGTGGTACAACCCCCTACTAGGTGAGGGGTGACGTTTCCTCCAGCTAGAGAAGGTGGTACAACCCCCTACTAGGTGAGGGGTGGCGTTTCTGTCAGCTAGAGAAGGTTGTACAACCCCCTACTAGGTGAGGGTGACGTTTGTGTCAGCTAGAGAAGGTGGTACAACCCCCTACTAGGTGAGGGTGACGTTTCTGTCAGCTAGAGAAGGTGGCACAACCCCCTACTAGGTGAGTGGTGACGTTTCTGTCAGTTAGAGAAGGTGGCACAACCCCTTACTAGGTTTGGGGTGACGTTTCTGTCAGCTAGAGAAGGTGGCACAACCCCCTACTAGGTGAGGGGTGACGTTTCTGTCAGCTAGAGAAGGTGGTACAACCCCCTACTAGGTGAGGGTGACGTTTCTGTCAACTAGAGAAGGTGGTACAACCCCCAACTAGGTGAGGGTGACGTTTCTGTCAGCTAGAGAAGGTGACAGGTTCCTAGGTGAGTGATGGTGTGTGTGGTAAGAATTCAACTGTCTGTCAGAAACATGGGAGTAAAAAGAACTCAAATGCAATATAATGCGGTTTTGTATTGGTAACGTTTCGCCCACGCATTCGTGACCTGATGAACCCGACTATATGGGCGAAACGTTTTCAATAAAAGATCGCTTTAAATAGCATTAAGGTATCCGAAAATAATCAAGTGGTAAAAGGCCAAGGGCCGAAACATCTACAATAAAGGTACTCTAAAATAATTAAGTGGTAAAAGGCTAAGGACCGAAACATCTACAATAAAGGTACCCTAAAATAATAAAGTGATAAAAGGCCAAGGACCGAAACATCTCCAATAACAGTATCTTAAGGAGATGCATTCGTGACTATTTCTCTAAAGGAAACGAAATGCCTTTAATACACAGCATCTTAGCGGTTTTCCATTGTCCTCAGTGTTTTATCATATGTGAGTTTATTTTTTATACAGCACGAAGAAACAAGTGTTGTTCCTAGGAGCTGAGGCTGTGTCGAGCTCCAGTTCGTGTCCTCCACTGGTTACTGGAGAAGCGTCTGTATCGTTACACTCACGTAAAAGTCAACTAGTTTTTTGCAGAGAGGTGATCCTGCTGGTGTCAAGACATCTCGAGAGAGAGAGAGAGAGAGAGAGAGAGAGAGAGAGAGAGAGAGAGAGAGAGAGAGAGAGAGAGTACCGTAAGGGAGATTTTTTTTGATCTCTCCTCTTGTGTACATGAACTGACGTCACAAGACAGAGGTAACACCCGTGTCTCGTTGCATCACAGATATATAATTCTCTGGCCCCCAAGAACCTCCGGGAAGTGTATGATGTGAAAGCTGTGTGTGTGTGTGGAGAGATATCTTCGCAAAAACACAGCTAGCCTTTTACTCTGACCCCCATCAAACCTCCTGGTAGCTCTGCCTTTTGTGTGTTAAAAGGAATTTTGTAACCTTTCGTCTTCACGATTCTTATTAAGTAAATGTATCATCTTCCCCCTTCCCTAAATACACGGATTAAATCAGTCTCTCAGCGTATATACACTGATAAACATACACTTTTAGGTGTATATATCATGTCTATAATTTACGGAAATGTACATATTAGTGTACATAGCCTATGTATAAAAGTGTACTACGGGAAGTAATGTGAGATTTTTACCTTCATAGTCCACCGTGTTCAAGGACAGGCGACTGGAGAAATCTGTAGTACCTAAAGGTAATTAACATCCCGTTAATTGAGTGTTCTCGCATTTGCTGTTTGCAGATGACGCGCTACTACCAATAATTTTACTAAGATTCAAGTGTTGGTTTTATTATTATTATTATTATTATTATTATTATTATTATTATTATTATTATTATTACTATTAATTTTATTGTTATTATAGTTATTATTATTATTATTATTATTATTATTTATTATTATTATTATTATTATTATTATTATATAATATTATTATTATTATTATTATTATTATTATTTTTATAACCTCGAAGATGCTGATGATCCAAGGAATCAGAGATATCCTTCTCTTCCTCGGATCGACACGTATTTCCATTTTCCAGGCACTATATGACCCCAATGGGTTTTGAGCTAATCCCAAGACTAATAACAGAGAGCTGGAGGTATATATACAGAGTGATACACACCTCTGTATATACTTAACAATTAGCAAACAGGCTAAATTATTTGCAAACATTGTCTCTACGTCCATAGCAGGACTCAAACCTGCTAACTTTACCACGAACCTAGTGCTCCGGGGTATGGGGTAACATCGTCTAGCTTCGGCTAGGCGCCCATACTTATCTGGGGTCTGGCTCCGTGGTAAAGTACTGTGTACTCTGATACAGAGTTAACAGGTTCGAGTCCTGCTGCGGACGTAGAGACAGTGTTTGTATGTAACCTGGAGAGTGATGAACGGTTTTGAAAACCGACAAGTTGAAGAATTGAGACACTTACACTACATATGGGAATCTTGATACAAAGAATTCTTCAACACTTGTTCAACCTTTGGACGAAGACCCACTTCGACTAGTGGATGGTACCACTATGACCCCGCCTCTCCTGCTTCACCTCACCTCACTACAGTATATAAGCCACGTCTACGGCCCTATGCTGTTCATTCTACAAGATTGATGGACTGAACACATTGACTCCAGGCTGAGGGACTGATTACCTCAAACTCCTCCTCTCCTTATACCTTCCTGCTTTGTATAAGACTGATGAAGCCACTGAGTGGCGAAACGTTTCTTCAATAAAGATTCCCGTATGTTGCATAAGTGTCTCAATCCTTCATAACCTAGAGAGAGAGAGAGAGAGAGAGAGAGAGAGAGATACATAGATAAATAATTGGGTAAAAATCTTTTTCCAGTATCTCAAAAAAAAGTCGACGATCTCCTCATGTTATTAGTTGTATTTAAGCTCCTTTAACTGAGAAAATTATTTAAAAATTCACCGTAAACTTTTGACCAGGTCTAACAACTAACCTTGATCGGATACACTCACTCTTTGCCTCGCAGGCTCTGTCATGCTTTTTCTTAAAACTGTGTATAAACTTTACCGTCAATTCGCTACATTTTCCGAATATATATTTTCTGACATCTCTGAGTTGTAAGACCATGATAAATGTAATGGAAATAAATGGTATAAAGTACCGACATAATGGAAAAATCAACAAATAAGTAGTATAATGTGAACCTTTATTGACAACGTTTCGCCCACACAGTGTGGTCGAAACGTTGTCAATAAAGGATCACATTGTACTGCTTATGTGTTTATTTTTCCATGATAAATGTAGATGAGTAAGACACATGTGTAATTTTTATTTATCTTCAACGGGCGAAACGTTTCACCTGCGTAGCAGGCACGTGTATTTTATTCATCTGCTAATCGGTTCTTGACATGCATAATGTACGTCAAGTTCCTTGACAGAATTTCAATCAATAATTAACGGAAGAAACAGGTATAGTTTCCATCCCTAGGTTGGTCAGGTGTAAAGAAAAACCATACCACGGGTGGGGTTTGAACCCGCGGTCAGAGTCTCGAAACTCCAGACCGTCGCGTTAGCTACTGGACCAGCTAGTCAGGTGAATTTGGCAAATATTTCTGTTAGATGATTTGGGTTTGAGAAAGATCTGCCTGGTATGGGCCGGTAGGCCTGCTGCAGTGTCAAGATAAGATAAGATTTCGTTCGGATTTTTAACCCCGGAGAGTTAGCCACTCAGGATAATTCAAGAAAGTCAGTGCGTCATCGAGGACTGTCTAACTTATTTCCATTGTGGTCCTCAATCTTGTCCCCCAGGATGTGACCCACACCAGTCTACTAACACCCAGGTACCTATTTGCTGTTAGGTGAACAGGACAACAGGTGTAAGGAAACGCATCGAAATGTTTCTACCCCGCCGGGAATCGAACCCGGACCCTCCATGTGTGAAGCGAGAGCTTCGCCAGCCAGGTCAGGCCTCCTTTGTTATGTTCTCTCGTTCTAAACGAACACAGGGGAAGTGTTAGACATGAACGAGGTAGCAAAAGCAAGTTTCTCATCATGTTACAAATCCCAACCTTATCATTAACTGGAACACTGCTTCCACTTTGTATACAACTAGTTGACAGTACGTTTTTATCACGTCCAACGTCCCCCCATCAAGGGCTTGTCAGCCCTGAAATAAGAAACACATTTTTTATCGTTCATTTAATAGTTTTCTTGCCAGTAGCAAATAATCATCACGCATCGAATAGTCGTCTAAATTTTCCCATTCGAAATTATCCTTCAGAGTATAGATCTATATGAAAAATCCTTAAGTCGACCTAAATGTAAACTTCTTGAGTCGACGTAAATGTAAAAATCCTCGAATCGACAATAATTGTATCGTAACCAGCTTTCAACACCTATAAAAAGGCCAGTAGAAACCTGACGTTATAAGTACACATGTCCTAAAGACACCCATTTACAAAAGTAACTTACACTCCATAGACTGTAAAGTCTATAAGCAATCTTGTCGGTATTGTAAACCGATACAATAATGATTCCAAATGTACTTCTCCCGTACGCAATGTAAAAAGCAACCCAGACCTGTCTAGACTTTTTTTTATATCATTATTGCCTCGTATTTCACTAAAATCTCCTCAGAACAAGGGACGTCCCGAGGAAGCCATGCTGTATTTGTCACCACTCTTACAGAATGTGTCTGTGTAATCAAAACAGGATTGGATCCACCGTATCAGGGATTCGGAGAACGTCTGGGTGTGTCAGAGGGTGTTGGTTGATGCTTCTTTGTTTCGAAAATTGTCGTGAGCCCAGGAAATGCCCAACAGTCAATAGAGAGTTGGGTATCTCTTAGTCACTTACTTTTTGTTGCTAGGAGTCTAGCTGCTCACAATGGTCCTAAGAGCAACCCACATACTGCTGCTAGGAGTAACGTAGACACTTTTGCTAGAGCGATAGACACCCATGGGTTGTTGGTAGGGGCCTAGCCACCAACACATTGTTGTTAGGGCCTACCCACAACATACTGTTGCTAGGGGCTACCCACTACATATTGTTACCAAGAGCCTAGTCACCAACAATGTTGTCAAGGCCTTTGCTTCCCACCCACTGCAAACTAAGCGTTCACAACCGCTGAAAAACTTGTTCTCTAACCTCCTCTCTCATTTGCCAACAGTTAGAATCAGGGATCACACAACCCATATGTCAGACCACATGGTAGAATTAAACTTAGAGATTAGTATGGAAGGAGGAGAGTTAAGCAGACACTTTACGTACGTGAAAACCTCTCATGAACGAAGTAGGAAAAAGAAATTTGAGGAATGAATGAGATACTGAGGGACTGATTATCTCGCCTTCTAGTCTTCTGTATATAATTCTAATAGGTTGAGGGACTGATTACTTCACCGTCTACAGTCTTCTGTACATAATTCTGCAAGGCTGAGGGACTGATTATCTCACTTTCTACAGTCTTCTGTAATAAATTCTGTAAGGCTGAGGGACTGATTACCTCGCCTTCTACAGTCTTCTGTATACATAATTCTGCAAGGCTGAGGGACTGATTACCTCGCCTTCTACAGTCTTCTGTATACATAATTCTGCAAGGCTGAGGGACTGATTACCTCGCCTTCTACAGTCTTCTGTATACATAATTCTGCAAGGCTGAGGGACTGATTACCTCGCCTTCTACAGTCTTCTGTATACATAATTCTGCAAGGCTGAGGGACTGATTACCTCGCCTTCTACAGTCTTCTGTATACATAATTCTGCAAGGCTGAGGGACTGATTACCTCGCCTTCTACAGTCTTCTGTATACATAATTCTGCAAGGCTGAGGGACTGATTACCTCGCCTTCTACAGTCTTCTGTATACATAATTCTCCAAGGCTGAGGGACTGATTAACTCGCCTTCTACAGTCTTCTACACATAATTCTGCAAGGCTGAAGGACTGATTACCTCATTTCCTACAGTCTCCATTTACGTCCGTGTATGGTACTGATAAAGCCACCGGTTGGCGAAACATCTACAAAATATAAACACCAGATGTTGCACACGTGACCAACGCATCATTCAAGACAGAAGACAGACAGCAAGAGCTGAAAGACAGACGTGTCTCCTTGCCATGCAGACTGTCTATAGAAATGGAGAAGATAACGGGAAAGTAAATCTTGTTGCACTAAAAGAAAATGACCGATTTGCAACAGAGAAGCAACAGGAGCAATTGCGGACCTAAATTTTTGGGGCCTTGTTATGTTATGGGTTACCATGGCAACCAGCAATGGTACCATACATAATACTTTAATAATCTTTTAATATTTTTTCACTATTATTATGTGTTGATTTGCATCATATTATTATTATTATTATTATTATTATTATTATTATTATTATTATTATTATTATTATTATTATTATTTTCATTATTATTATTATTATTATTTATTATTGTTATTATTAATATATTATTATTATTATTATTATTATTATTATTATTATTATTATTATTATTATTATTATTATTATTATTATTTTATTATTATTTATTATTATTATTATTATTATTATTATTATTATTATTATTATTATTGTTATTATTATTATTATTATTATTATTATTATTATTATTATTATTATTATTATTTTCATTATTATTATTATTATTATTATTATTATTTTATTATTATTATTATTATTATTATTATTATTATTATTATTATTATTATTATTATTATTTTCATTATTATTATTATTATTATTATTATTATTATTATTATTATTATTATTATTATTAATATTTGAAAAGCCCTTCTCATACAGTAGACCCAAAATTTTTAAGCAGTGTGGACTAAAGTGGCTTCTGGGGACCCTCAGGGATTAGGGGCCCTCAAGCTTCATTAGTTGCATAGTGGATCCGTCCCTAAAAGGGGTCAGAGAAGAAAAATCCAGCGTAACGAACCTATCGAAGGTCTAAAAGAGAGTGACTCGAATAATATCATATTTGGTATAATGTAACTCGTACATTGAGGACCGTGGTTCGATTCCCGGTACGGGTGGAAACACTGGCGTATTTCCTTAAGACACCTGATGTCCCTGTTCACCTAGCAGTAAATAGGTACCTGGGTGTTAGTCGACTGGTGTGGGTCGCATCCTGGGACAAAAGTAACCTAATTTGCCCTAAATGCTCTGATGTATATAAGTGGTCAGTGAATGATGTATATAAGTGGTCAGTGAATGATGTATATAAGTGGTCAGTGAATAATGTATATAAGTGGTCAGTGAATAATGTATATAAGTGGTCAGTGAATAATGTATATAAGTGGTCAGTGAATAATGTATATAAGTGGTCAGTGAATGATGTATATAAGTGGTCAGTGAATAATGTATATAAGTGGTCAGTGAATAATGTATATAAGTGGTCAGTGAATAATGTATATAAGTGGTCAGTGAATAATGTATATAAGTGGTCAGTGAATAATGTATATAAGTGGTCAGTGAATGATGTATATAAGTGGTCAGTGAATGATGTATATAAGTGGTCAGTGAATAATGTATATAAGTGGTCAGTGAATAATGTATATAAGTGGTCAGTGAATAATGTATATAAGTGGTCAGTGAATGATGTATATAAGTGGACAGTGAATAATGTATATAAGTGGTCAGTGAATGATGTATATAAGTGGTCAGTGAATAATGTATATAAGTGGTCAGTGAATAATGTATATAAGTGGTCAGTGAATAATGTATATAAGTGGTCAGTGAATAATGTATATAAGTGGTCAGTGAATGATGTATATAAGTGGTCAGTGAATAATGTATATAAGTGGTCAGTGAATAATGTATATAAGTGGTCAGTGAATAATGTATATAAGTGGTCAGTGAATGATGTATATAAGTGGACAGTGAATAATGTATATAAGTGGTCAGTGAATGATGTATATAAGTGGTCAGTGAATAATGTATATAAGTGGTCAGTGAATAATGTATATAAGTGGGCAGTGAATAATGTATATAAGTGGTCAGTGAATAATGTATATAAGTGGTCAGTGAATGATGTATATAAGTGGTCAGTGAAGGATGTATATAAGTGGTCAGTGAATAATGTATATAAGTGGTCAGTGAATAATGTATATAAGTGGTCAGTGAATAATGTATATAAGTGGTCAGTGAATGATGTATATAAGTGGTCAGTGAATAATGTATATAAGTGGTCAGTGAATGATGTATGTAAGTGGACAGTGAATAATGTATATAAGTGGTCAGTGAATGATGTATATAAGTGGTCAGTGAATAATGTATATAAGTGGACAGTGAATAATGTATGTAAGTGGACAGTGAATAATGTATGTAAGTGGACAGTGAATAATGTATATAAGTGGACAGTAAATAATGTATATAAGTGGACAGTGAATAATGTATATAAGTGGACAGTAAATAATGTATATAAGTGGACAGTGAATAATGTATATAAGTGGACAGTGAATAATGTATATAAGTGGACAGTGAATAATGTATATAAGTGGACAGTAAATAATGTATATAAGTGGACAGTGAATAATGTATATAAGTGGACAGTGAATAATGTATATAAGTGGACAGTGAATAATGTATATAAGTGGTCAGTGAATAATGTATATAAGTGGTCAGTGAAATAATGTATATAAGTGGACAGTGAATAATGTATATAAGTGGACAGTGAATAATGTATATAAGTGGTAAGTGAATAATGTATATAAGTGGTAAGTGAATAATGTATATAAGTGGTAAGTGAATAATGTATATAAGTGGACAGTGAATAATGTATATAAGTGGACAGTGAATAATGTATATAAGTGGTCAGTGAATAATGTATATAAGTGGTCAGTGAATAATGTATATAAGTGGACAGTGAATAATGTATATAAGTGGACAGTGAATAATGTATATAAGTGGTAAGTGAATAATGTATATAAGTGGTAAGTGAATAATGTACATAAGTGGTAAGTGAATAATGTATATAAGTGGACAGTGAATAATGTATATAAGTGGACAGTGAATAATGTATATAAGTGGTCAGTGAATAATGTATATAAGTGGTCAGTGAATAATGTATATAAGTGGACAGTGAATAATGTATATAAGTGGACAGTGAATAATGTATATAAGTGGTAAGTGAATAATGTATATAAGTGGTAAGTGAATAATGTATATAAGTGGTAAGTGAATAATGTATATAAGTGGACAGTTAATAATGTATATAAGTGGTAAGTGAATAATGTATATAAGTGGTAAGTGAATAATGTATATAAGTGGGAAGTGAATAATGTATATAAGTGGTAAGTGAATAATGTATATAAGTGGACAGTGAATAATGTATATAAGTGGTAAGTGAATAATGTATATAAGTGGTAAGTGAATAATGTATATAAGTGTTAAGTGAATAATGTATATAAGTGGTAAGTGAATAATGTATATAAGTGGTAAGTGAATAATGTATATAAGTGGTCAGTGAATAATGTATATAAGTGGTCAGTGAATAATGTATGTAAGTGGTAAGTGAATAATGTATATAAGTGGTAAGTGAATAATGTATATAAGTGGTAAGTGAATAATGTATATAAGTGGACAGTGAATAATGTATATAAGTGGTAAGTGAATAATGTATATAAGTGGTAAGTGAATAATGTATATAAGTGGAAGTGAATAATGTATATAAGTGGTAAGTGAATAATGTATATAAGTGGTAAGTGAATAATGTATATAAGTGGTAAGTGAATAATGTATATAAGTGGTAAGTGAATAATGTATATAAGTGGTCAGTGAATAATGTATATAAGTGGTAAGTGAATAATGTATATAAGTGGTAAGTGAATAATGTATATAAGTGGTAAGTGAATAATGTATATAAGTGGACAGTGAATAATGTATATAAGTGGTAAGTGAATAATGTATGTAAGTGGTAAGTGAATAATGTATATAAGTGGTAAGTGTATGATGTGTATACGTGGTCAGTGAAGGGTGCGCTAATTCCGTAAGGGACCAACGACTTTTGGGGGAACGGGAGGCAATAACAGGCAAACAGAAATGCTGTTAACGGAATTCCCGTCTCCTTCGCTACCACCTGTTAGTTACATGAGGTTCTGTTGTCTGTCTTGACAATGTACTCCAGTGTACCGTTGACGAGTGGTACTGTTCACTCTGTTATGTGCAGATTCATCTAGTACTCACTCTTGATGAGTGATACCGGGTATTACTCCACTGAGTACAGATTCATCTAGTACTCACTCTTGATGAGTGATACCAGGGTATTACTCCACTGAGTACAGATTCATCTAGTACTCACTCTTGATGAGTGATACCAGGGTATTACTCCACTGAGTACAGATTCATCTAGTACTCACTCTTGATGAGTGATACCAGGGTATTACTCACGCCATCAAGTACAGATTCGTCCAATACTCTTGATGAGTGATACCAGGGTATTACTCACTCCTCTAAGTACAGATTCATCTAGTACTCACTGCTGATGAGTGATACCAGGGTATTACTCACGTCACGGAGTACAGATTCATCTAGTACTCTTGATGAGTGATACCAGGGTATTACTCACGTCACGGAGTACAGATTCATCTAGTACTCTTGATGAGTGATACCAGGGTATTACTCACCCCACAGAGTACAGATTCATCTAGTACTCTTGATGAGTGATTCCAGGTTATTACTCACTCCACTGAGTACAGATTCATCTAGTACTCTTGAAGAATAATACCAGGGTATTACTCATCCCCCGAGTACAGATTCATCTAGTACTCTTGATGAGTGATACCAGGGTATTACTCACCACACTGAGTACAGATTCATTTAATACTCACCCTGTCTTATTTTAATAGTTATTTATATCGCTCTTACGCCGTCGTTCTTAGAGGCTAAATTTGCATGTCTCGAATTTGAAATTATTTTTTTACTAGTAATTCCAACGTTAACGGGAAATATGCCGTTTTTATTTCTGTTATTTGATCTTTCACCGTTTAACGGTAAGATATGAACGAGTTTATAACGTGTCTCCTTAAAAGGCCTAACTAAGCCTACAGCTGAGTAGTTAGGCATCGTAGGAGCCACAAAGACATCAGGGGAATGTAGGGCAATGACGTTTGATCCAAGGACCTAGGGTAGATCCAGTCGCCCCAGGGCAGCTCTCCTCTGATGGCTGGTTGATTAGGTTTCAAGACTATCTACTTTAATTCCTAAAAGTAGACTTTCACCGTTTATACATAGTGTATATACATACAGTGTATATACATACAGTGTATATACACTGTGTCTATATACTGAAAGGCTTTAATGGTATATATATATATATATATATATATATATATATATATATATATATATATATATATATATATATATATATATGTGTGTGTGTGTGTGTGTGTGTGTACTCACCTAATTGTGGTTGCAGGGGTGCAGTGTGTGTGTGTGTGTGTGTGTGTGTGTGTGTGTGTGTGTGTGTGTGTGTGTGTGTGTGTGTGTGTGTGTGTGTGTGTGGTGTGTGTTCATTTTTGGTAATATTCACTAGAAGGCTAAATTTCGAGAAAAAAAAATCAATCATTTCACGAGAAGTCACATTTTATACCAGCACTTTACATGGGTGGGGGGGGGGATGATTTTTTCAATTCCCCCCACAGACGGAACTAAGACTTAGAATCTAAGACTTAGGAATAAGACATGTGTCACTCAGGGTCTTGATTTATTCCAGATAATATTAGTCTTTAATGTGGGTAGAAGTGGACAGTTCTCGGTAGATTGTTTTGGTTTGGACTTTCAAGTCTTTTGCTATCTGTGTTTTCCATGTAGTCTCATTAACTTGACATTTCTCATGACCTGGCCAGACTCTGATCTCCTAGACTATTCAAAACTAGAGCAAACTCTGGTCTCCAAGACTATTCAAGACCAGAACAAACTCTGGTCTCTAAGACTATCCAAGACCAGAACAAACTCTGGTCTCCAAGACTTTCCAAGACCAGAGCAAACTCTAATCTCCAAGACCAGAGCAAACTCTAATCTCCAAGACCAGAACAAACTCTGGTCTAAAAGACTTTCTAAGACCAGAACAAACTCTGGTCTCCAAGACTTTCCAAGACCAGAGCAAACTCTAATCTCCAAGACCAGAACAAACTCTTGTCTAAAAGACTTTCTAAGACCAGAACAAACTCTGGTCTCCAAGACTTTCCAAGACCAGAGCAAACTCTAATCTCCAAGACCAGAACAAACTCTGGTCTAAAAGACTTTCTAAGACCAGAACAAACTCTGGTCTCCAAGACTATCCACGATCTGGACAAACTCTAGTCTCCAAGACTATCCAAGACCAGGACAAACTCTAGTCTCCAAGACTATCCAAGACCAGAACAAATTCTGGTCTCCAGATGCACCGTACATTCCCCTCTACACTCGAGTTTCAGATACCCCTGAAGAACAGACCAGACTCTGGCCTCCACCACTGTCTTCCTTCACACACTCTCGTAACCTGACTACCAGTTCCTTCAGACAAGAGGTGACTCGAGCCTCCAACACCACCACCTCACACCAGGGTTATCAACTCCTTTACACCACATTCACCATGACACAAAAAAAAACATTCTTCGAGACCACACCTAACTCTTGCAACACAAGGACAAAGGTGAAAGACTGAAAAGTGCAAAGAATGTAAATCATAAGCAACGTTTCGCTCACCAGCTGCATAATTTACATTAATAAAACTTCTGGTGCTCTTTATTGATAAAGACACAC
Organism: Cherax quadricarinatus; assembly: GCF_026875155.1. Classification (NCBI taxonomy): domain Eukaryota; kingdom Metazoa; phylum Arthropoda; class Malacostraca; order Decapoda; family Parastacidae; genus Cherax; species Cherax quadricarinatus. The sequence continues at coordinate 14,123,170 of NC_069483.1, forward strand.
AGGTGTTGCTGATTAGAATTAGAAATATCATGAGTATAATGCTATATAAACTTTAGAAATATATATGCAAATTAGTCAAAATTACGTACCGTATTGGGAAGGAAAATAAGAGATATTCTGCAGTATATTACAACATATCTAAATTGTATTTTGTAATACAGAGAACAGTATTAAATTGCAGCTTACAACACATTACAGTATACAATACACTGTTATGGCAAAATACAGCAACGCACATACACAGGATCCATACACAGTTTTAAGAACAGGTGTGATAAAGCTCATAGAGCAGGAAGAGAGAGTGGACCCAGTAGCGATCAGCGAAGAGGCGGGGCCAGGGGATGTAACTCGACCCCCACAACCACAATTAGGTGAGTACACACACACACACACACACACACACACACACACACACAAACCTGAGAATAGCAAACCTGAGAATAGCATTCCGATACCTTAATAAGGAATCGTTCAAGACACTGTACACTGTGTATGTTAGGCCCATACTGGAGTATGCAGCACCAGTCTGGAACCCACACCTGGTCAAGCACGTCAAGAAGTTAGAGAAAGTACAAAGGTTTGCAACAAGGCTAGTCCCAGAGCTCAAGGGAATGTCGTACGAGGAAAGGTTAAGGGAAATCGGACTGACGACACTGGAGGACAGAAGGGTCAGGGGAGACATGATAACGACATACAAGATACTGCGGGGAATAGACAAGGTGGACAGAGATAGGATGTTCCAGAGAGGGGACACAGGGACAAGGGGTCACAACTGGAAGCTGAAGACTCAGACGAGTCACAGGGACGTTAGGAAGTATTTCTTCAGTCATAGAGTTGTCAGCAAGTGGAATAGCCTAGCAAGTGAAGTAGTGGAGGCAGGAACCATACATAGTTTTAAGAAGAGGTATGACAAAGCTCAGGAAGCAGAGAGAGAGAGGATCCAGTAGCGATCAGTGAAGAGGCGGGGCCAGGAGCTGAGTCTCGACCCCTGCAACCACAATTAGGTGAGTACAATTAGGTGAGTACACACACACACACACACGCACGTGAAGCAGTATCGCTAAATAGTGCTCCCAGGGTTTAGCGTTTTAGTGGCTGTCCTAAGATATTATTAGCGGTCATCGTACGTGAGTGAATCAGTGAACATACCTACAAGAGTGTAATAGCTTCCAAGAGTGCGAATAATGTGATAGGATCAAGAATTTTACAATTTAAATTTGAATGAAATTTGAGTGAGGGAGCTGATCAGGCTACTGGCCGCAGTGTTGACACAAAATATCCAAACAGTTAATTGGGTTAACGGTGTGATCTGAAATATTAACAAATACTTTATGTTGTGTGATTATAGAAGCAGTGTAGTGATAAGTCATAAAAGAGTATTAAGTAAATACTGAAGTAAGAAAAAATTAGCCCAATCCCCACTGTTGGTGTTGTGAAAGTACTAAAATCATAAAACTTGTTATGACATAATACTGTACTAAAGAAAAAAGAGTGAATACCAAGTCTTAAAGAAAAGAGAAAATAAAAACTTGAATGTATGATAAAGTTTCCTGCAGGAGTTACAAATTGAAGGGTTGATTATCAGCCGACCAGCAGGAACCTCCATTGTTGTGCAGACGACATCACTTGCCTATTTGTGGTTAATTTTGGTTAGTGTCTAACAGTCTCAGGTCTCGCCTGTGGTTGTATGCTATACCATCTCTCTCTCCTATTTCAGTACAGGAGATAGATAGTGGTTAGTAAATTATCTAAATATCGCCAGGTAAATCTCCGAGAGTGTGTAGCCTAGTGAACCCCCCCCCCCGTTTTTTCTGAGGGACAAGCTAGTAAACAAGACGCACATAAACACAAGTGTACGCAATTAATATTATATAGTATATATTAGTGCATATTAATAAGGAATTGATTGGGAAATTTTTTTTTTTTTTTTTATAATCTTCAAAAGAGTAGCGTAGCCTAGTGTGCGCACGCACACCCACACACCCACACACACCCACACACACCCACACACCCACCCACACACCCCCACACACCCCCACACACCCACCCACACACCCCCACACACCCCACCCACACACACACCCACACACCCCCCACCCACCACCCACACACACCCACCCACACCCCACCCCACCCACCCCCACCCACCCACCACCCACACCCCCCCCACCCCCCCACACCCCCCACACACACACCCCCACACACCCACACACACCCACACACAACACACCCACACACACACACCCACACACACACACCCACACACCCACACACACCCACACACACCCACACACACCCACACACACCCACCCACACACCCACCCACACACCACCCACACACCCACCCACACACCCACCCACACACCCATCCACACACCCACCCACACACTCACCCACACCCCCCCACACCCCCCCACAAACACACACACGCAACACACACAACACACACACAATACACACACACACACACATATTGCCAGACTCACACATACACTCCCCCCCCTCCCCCACCGACATCTCACTCCTTCACCTGATCCCTCCCCTCCCTCTTTCACCCTCCCCCTCCCCACCTCTCCCTCTCCCACTCACCCACTTACCACTTGATTCACTCTCCTTCCCACTCCCCCTCCCCACTACTCTCCCATATAGCCACAGTTCCTCCTCTACCTCCCCCCCACACTCTGACATATACAATACTAACCTAACATACAGAATTACATAGGTTTCCCACTCTGAGGCAATCAGGATAAAAAAAAAATGGGTTGCCAGAGAGCAACAAGAAAACCCAAGGGACAGGAGGAGGGAACTGCAAAGGAAGATTGGGCAGCAGAGCTCACAAAAAGGGAACAAGAATGGGAAAAGAAACTAGAAGAACTTAGCATGAGAATGGAAGAGAGGATAGACATGGAAAGCAGGAAGTGGGAGGTGAAAGTCAAAGCAGCAGAGGCCAGGATACAGAGTTTAGAAGAGGAACTGGAAAATCTGAAACAGACTAAAGAACTAAATAACATTTTGGGATTGACAACAGAGACCGCTACCTCAGCCACAAATAAGGGGACTGTAGGGACAGAAGGAGCAAAACTGCATGTAGAAGCTCTATCAGTGGAGACTGTAGTAAATGAAAGAGCTAAGCTATATGTGGAGGCCCTAAAAGACCACAACAGAGCCCAGGGAAAGCCGAGAAGGGAAAATGACAGGCCACTGAGCCCATGTACAGTAGCTAGTGAAACTGAAGAAAGGAAAGCTGCAATGGAGGAAATCAAATTGAATGAGGGGATACACAGGGATATGCAGTGGGAGAATGAAAGGGTGAGGTCAGTCTTTGTGTATGGGCTACAGGAAGTTGAAGGGGAAACATATGAAGCAAGAAAACAAGGGAAAAAAAAAGCAATTGAAAGCATCATGAAAGTAATCGGAGAAGACGACATGACCCAGCTGGAAAATTTTCGGAGAATAGGGGGGTTTGTAAAAAAAGAACCCGGCCAGTGAAAGTGACCTTCAAGGCAGAATCGACTCGGAACAGGATACTGTGGGAGAAAGCACGATTAAGGGACATGCCGGAATACAGGAAGGTGTATCTCGACCGCGACAGAACACAAGACGAAAGGCGGAAACTGAGAGAGATGATACAAAGGCGAAAGGAGGAAAGAGAGGGGATGGAGAAGACAGACAGGAGATCCCAGACACAGGAAGAAGATCAAATACAACCTCCCTCACAGCTTCCTATAGAAGCCTCCCAACCAGGTCAACCCCAGTGCAGCCAAACACTCTAAACCAAAACACCCATGTCATATCCAATGCCCCCACCCACTACATTACAAACTCCACCCCCACAGCAACCACCCATAGTTCCTTATCAGGTCTCCCAATTCCCCAACCCCAATACACCTCCCAGACCACAGTCTTAGAAAAGAAGTTGAAGGTATGGTATACAAATGCAGATGGAATAACAAATAAGTATGAGGAGTGGCATGAAAGAATCAAGGAGACATCCCCAGACATAATAGCACTCACAGAAACAAAACTCACCAGAATAATAACAGATTCAATCTTTCCACCCGGATATCAAATCCTCAGGAAAGACAGAGGGAGGAGAGGGGGAGGAGGAGTTGCACTGCTCATTAAAAGCCAGTGGGGTTTTGAGAAAATGGAAGGAATGGATGGCACGGGTGAAAGGGACTACTTGTAGGAACAATCCAGTCTGAGGGACATAAGGTGATAATTGCAGTAATGTACAACCCACCACAGAACTGCAGGAGACCAAGAGAAGAATACGATGAGAGCAACAGAGCCATGGTCGACACACTAGCCGAGGTGGCCAGGAGAGCACATGTGGGGGGAGCAAAGTTACTAGTTATGGGTGATTTCAATCACAAGGAGATTGACTGGGAAAACCTGGAGCCCCATGGGGGTTCCGAAACATGGAGAGCCAAGATGATGGATGTAGTACTGGAAAACCTCATGCATCAACATGTTAGAGACACTACCAGAGAGAGAGGAGAAGATGAACCAGCAAGACTGGACCTTGTATTCACCTTGAGTAGTTCAGACATCGAGGATATCATGTATGAAAGGCCCCTGGGAGCTAGTGATCATGTGGTTCTGTGCTTCGACTACATAGTTGAGCTCCAAGTGGAGAGAGTAGCAGGAATAGGGTGGGAAAAACCAAACTACAAAAGGGGAAACTACTCAGGCATGAGGAACTTCCTTCAAAACATTCAGTGGGAGAGGGAACTGACAGGAAAACCAGTACAAGAAATGATGGACTATGTGGCAACAAAATGCAAGGAGGCAGAGGAGAGGTTTGTTCCCAAGGAAACAGAAATAATGGGAAGAACAGAACGAGTCCTTGGTTCACCCAAAGGTGTAGGAGGCAAAAACTAGGTGTACTAGAGAATGGAAAAGGTACAGAAGACAGAGAACTCAGGAAAATAAAGAGATTAGCCGAAGAGCCAGAAATGAATATGCACAGATAAGAAGGGAGGCTCAGCGACAATATGAAAATGACATAGCATCGAAAGTCAAGACTGACCCGAAGCTGTTGTACAGCCACATCAGGAGGAAAACAACAGTCAAGGACCAGGTAATCAGACTGAGGAAGGGTGATGGGGAATTCACAAGAAACGACCGAGAGGTATGTCAGGAGCTCAACACGAGATTTAAAGAAGTATTTACAGTGGAAACCAGTAGGACTCCAGGAAATCAGAACAGGGGGGTACACCAGCAAGTGCTGGATGAGGTACATATAACCAAGGAGAAGTGAAGAAGCTGCTATGCGAACTTGACACCTCAAAGGCGGTGGGACCAGACAACATCTCTCCGTGGGTCCTTAAAGAGGGAGCAGAGATATTGTGTGTGCCATTAACAAAGATCTTCAACACATCATTTGAAACTGGGCAACTCCCTGAGGTATGGAAGATGGCAAATGTAGTCCCAATTTTTAAAAAGGGAGACAGACATGAGGCACTAAACTACAGACCTGTATCACTAACGTGTATAGTATGCAAGGTCATGGAGAAGATAATCAGGAGGAGAGTGGTGGAGCACCTGGAAAGAAACAAGTGTATAATTGACAACCAGCATGGTTTCAGGGAAGGAAAATCCTGTGTCACAAACCTACTAGAGTTTTATGACAAGGTGACAGAAGTAAGACAAGAGAGAGAGGGATGGATCGACTGCATTTTTTTGGACTGCAAAAAGGCCTTCGACACAGTTCCTCACAAGAGGTTACTGAAAAAGCTAGAAGATCAGGCACACATAACAGGAAAGGTACTGCAATGGATCAGAGAATACCTGACAGGGAGGCAACAACGAGTCATGGTACGTGACGAGGTGTCAGAGTGGGCGCTTGTGACAAGCGGGGTTCCACAGGGGTCAGTCCTAGGACCTGTGCTGTTCTTGGTATATGTGAACGACATAACGGAAGGGATAGACTCAGAAGTGTCCTTGTTTGCAGATGATGTGAAGTTAATGAGAAGAATCAAATCGGATGAGGATCAGGCAGGACTACAAAGAGACCTGGACAGGCTACAAGCCTGGTCCAGAAACTGGCTCCTTGAGTTTAACCCTGCCAAATGCAAAGTCATGAAGGTTGGGGAAGGGCAAAGAAGACCGCAGACACAATATAATTTAGATGGCCAAAGACTGCAAACCTCACTCAAGGAAAAAGATCTGGGGGTGAGTATAACACCGAGCATATCTCCTGAGGCGCACATAAATCAGATAACTGCTGCAGCATACGGGCGCCTGGCAAACCTACGGATAGCGTTCCGATACCTCAATAAGGAGTCGTTCAAGACACTGTATACCATTTACGTCAGGCCCATACTGGAGTATGCAGCACCAGTTGGAATCCACACCTAGTCAAGCACGTCAAGAAATTAGAGAAAGTGCAAAGGTTTGCAACAAGACTAGTCCCAGAGCTACGGGGATTGTCGTACGAAGAAAGGTTGAGGGAAATCGGCCTGACGACACTGGAGGCCAGGAGGGTCAGGGGAGACATGATAACGACATATAAAATACTGCGCGGAATAGACACGGTGGACAAAGACAGGAATGTTCCAGAGATGGGACACATACACAAGAGGTCACAATTGGAAGTTGAAGACTCAGATGAATCAAAGGGATGTTAGGAAGTATTTCTTCAGTCATAGAGTAGTCAAGTCGTGGAATAGTCTAGAAAGTGAAGTAGTGGAGGCGGGAACCATACATAGTTTTAAGGCGAGGTATGATAAAGCTCATGGAGCAGGGAGAGAGAGGACCTAGTAGCAATCAGTGAAGAGGCGGGGCCAGGAGCTATGACTCGACCCCTGCAACCACAAATAGGTGAGTACAAATAGGTGAGTACACACACACACACACACACACACACACACACACACACACACAACATGTTAAGGATTCTACCAGAGTGAGAGGGGAGGACGAACCAGCAAGACTGGACCTTATGTTCACCCTGGGCAGTTCAGACATTGAGGACATCACATATGAGAGTCCCCTAGGAGCTAGTGACCACGTGGTTCTGTGCTTTGAATACATAGTATAGTTACAAGTGGAGAGAGTAACAGGAGTTAAATGGGAAAAGCCAGACTATAAAAGAGGGGACTACACAGGTATGAGGAACTTCCTGCAGGAGGTTCAGTGGGACAGAGAACTGGTAGGAAAGTCAGTAAACGAAATGATGGAATATGTAACAACAAAATGTAAGGAGGCAGAGGAAAGATTTGTTCCCAAGAACAACAGAAATAATGGGAAGACCAGAACGAGCTCCTGGTTTACCCGACGGTGTAGGGAGGCAAAAACTAAGTGCAATAGAGAATGGGAAAAGTACAGAAGGCATAGAACACATGAAAATAGGGAGATAAGTCGCAGATCCAGGAACGAGTATGCACAGGTAAGGAGGGAGGCCCAGCGACAGAATGAAAATAACAGCAACGAAAGTCTAGTCTGACCCGAAACTGCTGTACAGCCACATCAGGAGAGAGACAACAGTCAAAGACTAGGTGATCAGGCTGAGGACAGAAGGTGGGGAACTCACAAGAAACGATCAGGAGGTATGTGAGGAGCTAAACAGGAGATTTAAGGAAGTTTTTACAGTAGAGACAGGAAGGGCTCTGGGAAGACAGCACAGAGGGGAACATCAACATGAAATATACCACCAAGTGTTGGATGACATACGAACAACGGAGGAGGAGGTGCCGAAGCTGCCAAGTGACCTTGATACCTTAAAGGCGATGGGACCGGACAACATCTTCCCGTGGGTCCTTAGAGAGGAACAGAGATGCTGTGCGTGCCCTTAACCACAATCTTCAATACATCCCTCGAAACTGGACAACTCCCTGAGATATGGAAGACGGCAAATGAAGTCCCCATTTTTAAGAAAGGAGACAGAAACGAGGAACTAAATTACAGACCTGTGTCTCTGACGTATATAGTATACAAAGTCATGGAGAAGATTATCAGGAGGAGAGTGATGGAGCACCTGGAACGGAACTAGATTATAAATGATAAGCAGCACGGATTCATGGAAGACAAAACTTCTGGAGTTTTATGACAAGGTAACAAAAGTAAGACAAGAGAGAGAGGGGTGGGTGGATTGCATTTTTCTGGACTGCAGGAAGGCCTTCGACACAGTTCCTCACAAAAGATTAGTGCAGAAGCTGAAGGATCAGGCGCATGTAACAGGGAGGGCATTGCAATGGATCAGAGAATACCTGACAGGGAGGCAACAACGAGTCATGGTACGTGACGCCCGCTCGTCACAGTGGGCGCCTGTGACGAGCGGGGTCCCACAAGGATCAGTCCTAGGACCAGTGCTATTTTTGATATATGTGAATGATATGATGGAAGGGATAGACTCAGAAGTGTCCTTATTCGCAGATGATGTGAAGTTGTTGAGAAGAATTAAATCGGATGAAGATCAGGCAGGACTACAAAGAGACCTGGACAGAGGGGACACGTGGTCTAGAAACTGGCTTCTCGAATTCAACCCTGCCAAATGCAAAGTCATAAAGACTGGGGAAGGGCAAAGAAGACCGCAGACAGAGTATAGGCTAGGTTGACAAAGACTACAAACCTCACTCAAGGAGAAAGATCTTGGGGTGACCATAACACCGAGCACGTCTCCGGAGGCACACATCAACCAGATAACTGTTGCAGCACATGGGCGCCTGGCAAACCTGAGAATATTGTTCCGATACCTTAATAAGGAATCGTTCAAGACACTGTACACTGTGTACGTCAGGCTCATACTGGAATGTGCAGCACCGGTTTGGAACCCACACCTGGTCAAGCACGTCAAGAAGTTAGAGAAAGTACAAAGGTTTGCAACAAGGCTAGTTCCAGAGCTTAGGGGAATGTCCTACGAAGAAAGGTTGAGGGAAATCGGACTGACGACACTGGAGGACAGAAGGGTCAGGGGAGACATCATAACGACATACAACATACTGCGTGAATAGATAAGGTGGACAGAGGCAGGATGTTCCACAGACGTGACACATAAACAAGGGGTCACAATTGGAAGCTGAAGACTCAGATGAGTCAAAGGGATGTTAGGAAGTATTTCTTCAGCCACAGAGTTGTTAGGAAGTAGAATAGTCTGGCAAGTGATGTAGTGGAGGCAGGAACCATACATAGTTTTAAGACGAGGTATGATAAAGGTCATGGAGCAGGCAGAGGGAGGACCCAGTAGCGGTCAGTGAAGAGGCCGGGCCAGGAGCTGAGTCTCGGCCCCTGCAACCATAATTAGCTGAGTACACGCACACACACACGATCGTTCAACACCTGTTCTTTGATCAACTGCTAAAATTGGATATCCTGAGACATATTCCCTTTGGTTGTCCCATTAGAAAGCCGGACCATGAAGAAGAAAGTACAAAGAAAATGGTGCATGAAAGGGCAATTGCAAGGAAACCGAAGCATGATAGAGCAGTTGCAAGGAAACCGTAGCATTAAAGGTTAATTGCAAAGAAAATCCTAAATTTGAAGGGTTTGAGAGAAGTGCCTCAGCATTTACACACACTTAACCTTACACTGTGTCAACAGTGTAAAGAACACAGAGAAATATATTGTAGCCATGACGCACTGCCCAGCACAGCTGGTCTATACTGAGAGATTAAGTATTGCTCCAGATACTGAGACATTAAGTATTGCTCCAGATGCTGAGACATTAAGTATTGCTCCAGATGCTGAGACATTAAGTATTGCTCCAGATGCTGAGACATTAAGTATTGCTCCAGATACTGAGACATTAAGTATTGCTCCAGATGCTGAGACATTAAGTATTGCTCCAGATGCTGAGACATTAAGTATTGCTCCAGATGCTGAGACATTAAGTATTGCTCCAGATACTGAGAGATTAAGTATTGTCCCAGATACTGAGAGATTAAGTATTGCTCCAGATGCTGAGACATTAAGTATTGCTCCAGATGCTGAGAGATTAAGTATTGCTCCAGATACTGAGAGATTAAGTATTGCTCCAGATACTGAGACATTAAGTATTGCTCCAGATGCTGAGACATTAAGTATTGCTCCAGATGCTGAGACATTAAGTATTGCTCCAGATACTGAGAGATTAAGTATTGTCCCAGATACTGAGAGATTAAGTATTGCTCCAGATGCTGAGACATTAAGTATTGCTCCAGATGCTGAGAGATTAAGTATTGCTCCAGATACTGAGAGATTAAGTATTGCTCCAGATACTGAGACATTAAGTATTGCTCCAGATGCTGAGACATTAAGTATTGCTCCAGATGCTGAGAGATTAAGTATTGCTCCAGATACTGAGAGATTAAGTATTGTCCCAGATACTGAGAGATTAAGTATTGCTCCAGATGCTGAGACATTAAGTATTGCTCCAGATGCTGAGAGATTAAGTATTGCTCCAGATGCTGAGAGATTAAGTATTGCTCCAGATGCTGAGAGATTAAGTATTGCTCCAGATACTGAGAGATTAAGTATTGTTCCAGATACTGAGAGATTAAGTATTGCTCCAGATACTGAGAGATTAAGTATTGCTCCAGATACTAGGAGATTAAGTATTGCTCCAGATACTGAGAGATTAAGTATTGATCGAGATGCTGAGAGATTAAGTATTGCTCCAGATGCTGAGAGATTAAGTATTGCTCCAGATGCTGAGAGATTAAGTATTGATCCAGATGCTGAGAGATTAAGTATTGCTCCAGATGCTGAGAGATTAAGTATTGCTCCAGATGCTGAGAGATTAAGTATTGCTCCAGATGCTGAGAGATTAAGTATTGCTCCAGATGCTGAGAGATTAAGTATTGCTCCAGATACTGAGAGATTAAGTATTGCTCCAGATGCTGAGAGATTAAGTATTGCTCCAGATACTGAGAGATTAAGTATTGCTCCAGATGCTGAGAGATTAAGTATTGCCCCAGATACTGAGAGATTAAGTATTGCTCCAGATGCTGAGAGATTAAGTATTGCTCCAGATGCTGAGAGATTAAGTATTGCTCCAGATACTGAGAGATTAAGTATTGCTCCAGATGCTGAGAGATTTAGTATTGCTCCAGATACTGAGAGATTAAGTATTGCTCCAGATACTGAGAGATTAAGTATTGCTCCAGATGCTGAGAGATTAAGTATTGCTCCAGATGCTGAGACATTAAGTATTGATCCAGATGCTGAGAGATTAAGTATTGCTCCAAATACTGAGAGATTAAGTATTGCTCCAGATACTGAGAGATTAAGTATTGCTCCAAATACTGAGAGATAAAGTATTGATCCAGATGCTGAGAGATTAAGTATTGCTCCAGATGCTGAGACATTAAGTATTGATCCAGATGCTGAGAGATTAAGTATTGCTCCAAATACTGAGAGATTAAGTATTGCTCCAAATACTGAGAGATAAAGTATTGATCCAGATGCTGAGACATTAAGTATTGATCCAGATGCTGAGAGATTAAGTATTACTCCAGATGCTGAGAGTTTAAGTATTGCTCCAGATGCTGAGACATTAAGTATTGATCCAGATGCTGAGAGATTAAGTATTGCTCCAGATACTGAAAGATTGAGTATTGCTCCAGATGCTGAGAGATTAAGTATTGCTCCAGATGCTGAGAGATTAAGTATTGCTCCAGATACTGAAAGATTAAGTATTGCTCCAGATGCTGAGAGATTAAGTATTGCTCCAGATGCTGAGAGATTAAGTATTGCTCCAGATGCTGAGAGATTAAGTATTGCTCCAGATGCTGAGAGATTAAGTATTGCTCCAGATGCTGAGAGATTAAGTATTGCTCCAGATGCTGAGAGATTAAGTATTGCTCCAGATACTGAGAGATTAAGTATTGATCCAGATGCTGAGAGATTAAGTATTGCTCCAGATACTGAGAGATTAAGTATTGATCCAGATGCTGAGAGATTAAGTATTACTCCAGATACTGAGAGATTAAGTATTGATCCAGACACTGAGAGATAAAGTATTGCTCCAGATACTGAGAGATTAAGTATTGCTCCAGATGCTGAGAGAATAAGTATTACTCCAGATACTGAGAGATTAAGTATTGGTCCAGATGCTGAGAGATTAAGTATTGCTCCAGATGCTGAGAGATTAAGTATTACTCCAGATACTGAGAGATTAAGTATTGATCCAGATGCTGAGAGATTAGGTATTGCTCCAGATACTGAGAGATTAAGTATTGCTCCAGATGCTGAGAGATTAAGTATTGCTCCAGATGCTGAGAGATTAAGTATTGCTCCAGATACTGAGAGATTAAGTATTGATCCAGATGCTGAGACATTAAGTATTGCTCCAGATACTGAGAGATTAAGTATTGTTCCAGATACTGAGAGATTAAGTATTGCTCCAGATACTGAGAGATTAAGTATTGCTCCAGATGCTGAGACATTAAGTATTGCTCCAGATACTGAGAGATTAAGTATTGCTCCAGATGCTGAGAGATTAAGAATTGATCCAGATGCTGAGAGATTAAGAATTGGTCCAGATGCTGAGAGATTAAGTATTGATCCAGACACTGAGAGATTAAGTATTGATTTAGATGCTGAGAGAGTGAGTATTAAATAGTATGATTAGTTAATGACTAGTTAATTAACTAGTATGACTAGTTAATTTAAGCTAGTAATGAGTCCTTCAGCCTTGAGTCAATGTGTTCAGTCGTTCAATATTGAGATATGTAAAGCATATGCTCGGAGATGTGGCGTATATACTGCAGTATACCTGCAGTATACCTGGAGAGGGTTTTGGGGGTCAATGCCCCCGCGGCTCGGTCTGAGACCAGGCCTCATGGTTGATCACGGCCTGATAAACCAGGCTGTTATTGCTGGCCACATGCAAACTGACGTACGAACCACAGCAAGGTTGGTCAGGTACTGGCTTTAGGTTCCTGTGCAGCACCTTCTTGAAGACAACCAGGAGTCTATTGGTAAACCCCCTTATGTATGCTGGAAGGCAGTTGAAAAGTCTTGGGCCCTGGACACTTGTGCTGTCTCTCAGTGTACTCATGGCGCCCCTGCTTTTCATTGGGGGAATGTTGCATCTCCTGCCGAGTCTTTAGCTTTCATAGGGAGTGATTTTCCTGTGCAAGTTTGGTACTAATCCCTCTAGTATTTTCCAAGTGTATATTATCATGTATCTTTCTCGCCTGCATTCCGGGGAATACAAATCAAGGGAATTCAACCGTTCCCAGTATTTAAGTGCCTTACCGTACTTATGTGTGCCGTGAAAGTTCTTTGTATACTCTCCAGGTCGGCAATTTCCCCTGCTTTGAAGTTTGAAGGGAGCAATTAGTGTACAGCAGTATTCTAGCCTAGAGAGAACAAGCAATTTGAAGAGAATCATCATGGGATGGGCGTCCTAAGTTTTGAAGGTTCTCATTATCCATCCTATCATTTTTCTAGCAGATGAGGTAGATACATTGTTGTGACCTTTGAAGGTTAAGTGAGGTTAATAGAAGCAGTAGGAGGCGGAGTCACCATTGTATAAAGCTTCCCAATTGTTGCACAAGTCTCTCAATACTTGCTAATAGTCCAGGTCGGACCGAAACCGCGTCATAGATTCCATTCTCCTATGTGCGGGTTATTCGTGTATACCAACGGTATACAGTATCGACACGTTGATGATTAAGACATGTGCAACACCTGGGTATCTTTACCGTGAAGACGTTTCGCCAACCAGTGGCTTTATCAATTCAGTACAGAAGTTATCTGAAGGTACTGAAACTAGAGAGAGTAGAAGATGAGATAATCAGTCCCTCAGCCTGGATGAAAGTATTCACCGCCTCAGTCTCGGAATAATGGGTGAACAAGCACTGCTTGATGCTTGGCTGGGGCAGTGAGATCATTGCAAGATGGGAACACTGCAGGAGGCCTCCCATGAACTGTTTATGTAGGCTGACTTGTGCTACAGGTTTGCCTAAACGGACAGCTTCTTGATTCTGTTGGGCTGTATTTTGTGTTCGGATAAGCGCAGCTTCGAGGCATCTTCGTGGTGTTTTGTATATTTCCTTCGTGATCAGCTAGGAATACTTCCAGGATTTCAGGTGCGTAATCTGGTTCCTCTGTACCAAGCAGCCGTTAGGTTAGGTAAGGTTCGTCAGGAAACAGGACAAGTGTTTCCTGACGTGGGTCTTAGTTAGAAGATGACCTGCCGTTGGAGCTGTAGGTCATTTGACCGAGGTCTTCCGCTGGCTTACCAGTCCACTCTTTTTAAAAAGGTATGACAGCCGTTGTTTATGCTGTGGTCGCGCAGACACACCGATGTTTTTTTCTAGCTGATTTGTAAGCTAGGCGAGGTCTTTCCCAAGTATTTCTCGTCACGTGCGCCACATGGGGTTATGTACACACCTGCGTTGATATTATATAAATGGTTTAGAAAAACCAACATATTGAAGAATTATACACTTGTGCAACATATAGGAATCTTTATTGTGGAAACGTATCGCCAACAAATAGGTTTCTCAACCCAGAAATAACATTATGCTCATTGTTCATTCAAGTGACGGTCGATTCTTAACCCAGTGTAGGTGGAGACACCCAGTTACCTCAAGATCTGGAGGAAATAACATTCTCACGGACAACTTGATCTTCTGGTGGACAACAAGGGCAGGTTACAGAAGAGACTGTTCCCGGGAGCCAGGATGTCATGGGTCAGAATGTGTATATATGTCATGTGTTTTTTTTGTCCAAGGCAGAACCTTCCAGGGTAAACAGTATGTATGTATGTATATATATATATATATATAATTTATATATATATATATATATATATATATAATATTATATATATATATATATTATATGATATATATATATATATATATATATATATATATATATATATATATATATATATATATATATATATATATAATATATTATATATTTATGTATAAATGTCGTGCCATATGGGAAAAGCTTGCAATTTTGGTTTAAATAGCAACGCTCTTCTTGCCGAATAGGGAAATCGAAAATTTGTGTATGCAATAATTTCGCAAAAAAAACATTCTGAACCTAAAGAAAAAAAATATATTTCATTGTGTTTATTTATTATTAAATTATTGTAAACTTATCTCAAATAGATTTAGCTGGATTAGGCTCAATTAAATAGCGTTTGTTATAATAAGGTTAGGTTGGTTTTCTAGCAAATTTAAACAAATCTAAATCTATTTCAATGCAGAAACTAAGCTAATTAGGAAATGAAACCAGGAAGTTGCAATTAGTAATCTGAGGAAGGGGAGTTCTGTTCCAGTTCCTCGGATTAAGAGACCTTCAAATAGCACCTACCTTTGAAAGGTCATCTTTGCTATACACAGAGGTAGACTGCTTAAAAGCTCCAGCTGTCGAGGTGCGGAAGCCAGTACCTCAGAGGTAGCGCCAGTGAGCAATTGTTCCGATGCTGTGGCAAGGTAGCACTGTACTACCTTACGTGAGGTAGCACTGTGGAGTAGCACAGTGCTGTTTTATGTGAGGTAGCACTGTGGAGCAGTACTGTGATATATATATATATATATATATATATATATATATATATATATATATATATATATATATATATATATATATATATATATATATATATATGTCGTGCCGAATAGGTAAAACTTGCGATTTTGGCTTAAATAGCAACGCTCTTCTTGTGACTGAAGTCTCCCACAATCAGTACCTCTGCCCTGCTCGCATGAGCCCTTCTGGCCACTTCAGCCAGTGTGCCGACTATCGCTCTGTTACTCTCATCATATTCTTGCCTTGGCCTCCTGCTATTCTGTGGTGGGTTATGTATCACTGCAATTACCACCTTGGAACCTCCAGGCTGAAGCATTCCTATTATGT
>NC_069483.1:14143976-14170950 GCF_026875155.1 Cherax quadricarinatus
TTTCTTGACGTGCTTGACTAGGTGTGGATTCCAAACTGGTGCTGCATACTCCAGTATGGGCCTGACGTAGATGGTATACAGAGTCTTAAACGAATCCTTACTGA
This sequence comes from Cherax quadricarinatus, assembly GCF_026875155.1. NCBI lineage: Eukaryota > Metazoa > Arthropoda > Malacostraca > Decapoda > Parastacidae > Cherax > Cherax quadricarinatus. The sequence goes on from NC_069483.1 coordinate 14,144,081, forward strand.
GGTATCGGAACGCTATCCGTAGGTTTGCCAGGCGCCCGTATGCTGCAGCAGTTATCTGATTGATGTGTGCCTCAGGAGATATGCTCGGTGTTATACTCACCCCCAGACCTTTTTCCTTGAGTGAGGTTTGCAGTCTTTGGCCATCTAAACTATATTGTGTCTGCGGTCTTCTTTGCCCTTCCCCAATCTTCATGACTTTGCATTTGGCAGGGTTAAATTCAAGGAGCCAGTTGCTGGACCAGGCTTGTAGCCTGTCCAGGTCTCTTTGTAGTCCTGCCTGATCCTCATCCGATTTGATTCTTCTCATTAACTTCGCATCATCTGCAAACAAGGACACTTCTGAGTCTATCCCTTCCGTTATGTCGTTCACATATACCAAGAACAGAACAGGTCTTAGGACCGACCCCTGTGGAACCCCGCTTGTCACAGGCGCCCACTCTGACACCTCGTCGCGTACCATGACTCGTTGTTGCCTCCCTGTCAGATATTCTCTGATCCATTGCAGTGCCTTTCCTGTTATGTGTGCCTGGTCCTCTAGCTTTTGCAGTAACCTCTTGTGAGGAACTGTGTCGAAGGCCTTCTGGCAGTGTGTGTGCAATGAGCATTGTTCTAGCAGCAGGGTCTTACACTACACACACACACACACACACACACACACACACACACACACACACACACACACACACACACACACACACACACACACACACACACACACACACGTAGTACCGGCTAGGGGATCGAAGGCTGCAAACCTCACTCAGTGAAAAGGATCTTGGGGTGAGCGTCACACCGAGCACATCTCCTGAGGTGCACATTATACAAATAACTACTACAACATATAGACGCCTGGCAAACCTGACAACAGCGTTTCGATATCTAGGTCAGGAGTCACTCATGACACTGTACACTGTGTACGTGTAGCCCATACTGGAGTACGCAGCTCCAATGTGGAACCCCCCACACCTCGTCAGATACATTAAGAAATTGGAGAAAGTGCAAAAGTTTGCAACAAGACTGGTTCCAGAACTGAGAGGTTTGTCCTACGAGGAAAGATTAAGGGAACTCAGCCTAATGACACTAGAGGATAGGACGGATAGGGGGGACATGAAAACGACGTACAAAATACCGAGAGGACAGGGCTATTATGCTTCAAAGACGGGACACAGGAACAATGGGACACAACTGGAAGTTGAAAACTGAGATGAGTCACAGAGATGTTAGGAAGTATTTCTTTAGTTTTAGAGTTGTCAATAAGTGGAACTATCTGGAATGATGTAGTGGAGGCAAGAACCTCACTTAGCTTTAAGAAGAGGTATGATAATGCTCTTGGAGCGGGAAGAGAGTGACTTAATAGCGACTAGCGAAGAGGCGGGGCCAAGAGCTGTGACTCGATCCTTGCAGCCACATATAAGTGAGTACATATAGGTTACTACACACACACACACACATACACACACACATCAAGAAGAGGTCAAAATTGGAAGATGAAGAATCAGATAAGTCACAGGGATGTTAGGAAGTATTTCTTCAGTCACAGAGTGATGTAGTGGAGGCAGGACCCGTACATAGCTTTAAAGACAGTTATGATAAAGCTCATAGAGCAGGGAGAGAATGGACCAAGTAGAGACCAGTTAAGAGACGGAACCAGGACCTATGACTAGACCCATTAAACAACAATTAGGCGAATACACACATTAGAGCTAAGAGCTGTGAATCGGCCCCTGCAACCACAAATAGGTAAGCACACCCACACCTCTAGCGTAAGTCATTAGAATTTAAAACCTCGAAAAAGTTGACTAAAAACTAGATTAATAATCACCAAAGACAAAAGGAAAATTTTGGCAGAGATCTACATACCAGCCAGGTGACCTTCACACGAGACAAAAACAGCCAACGCCTTTTTGTTCAGAGTCACCGAGTAAGGAAGCGTCCGAGAGTGTGTGGAAAGACAGAAACATGACTTCCAGGATGCCAAGGCCAGAAAGGAGAGGTTATCACCTACACAGTAAGGAAAGATGTTGGAAATGTCTGGGGTCGAGTCTTGTTTGTTTCTCAGTTAATAACTAATTGTAAGTAAATAAGAAAGTTTATTTAGGCATGGGTATATATAAGTGCAGTTATCATACATAGTGTAAATTACTTAACTCAGGTGATGGGGAGGACCATAACTGGAGAAATCCTGGAACAGGTCAAGGAACAGAGAGGTGGAAACGTTTCAGTCCTAAACAAAGAAGAATGGTGAAGATCAAAAGGAGTTTGAGGTAATCAGTCCCTCAGCCTGGAGTCGATGTAGTCAGTCCATCAACCTTGAAAAGACTGGTCCTGGACTCTTATCCACTTGGAAATTAGCACAGCTGAGACAGCTAAAAGATTAAGGCAATGGAATACATGTATTTAGATTTAGACCAAAACGAGGTATTTAGGGGATTCAGTACTTCCTAGACAGGTTACTACAGTCAGTACTTCTAGACAGGTTGCTACAGTCAGTTTTTCCTGGACAGGATACAATACTCACGACAGAAACTTTTGATCGCAGGAATTAGACACTCCCTTCCTTCAATTCCTGAGAGGCACCCAGATTATATCCAAAGGGCTTGGGCACCTCCGGTTCTTAGGATCAAGAGCCCCTCCACTGGCATTCAGGTACTATGACATTACAGAAAAATAGAAATCTAGATTGAATATGTCAGGTTCTTCCCCAAATTCTAGATTATTTGTAGATTTCTTCACTTACTACAAAGTCAGAGTCCCGGAGCATCACGGGGAACAAGCGTCCAGCGCAAGCATCCACTTAGATGACGCAAAGATCACACAAAATTAGATCTAAAAGCAAGTTTTTTCACTTTCTGGTCGGGGCGTCAGTGAGTGAGAGGCTGAGAGATGCAGCCTCAGTGTGTGGACGCTGGTGAGGTGAGTTTAGCCCAACAGGGAGCAGATGTAAGCAAGAAAGAGATGATATTTAGGAAGGCGTTAGGCATTTACAGGTGGCCATGTGCATAGCATGTGCAGAGAGCGTGCTGCCTTGGTGTATGTTGCCTCTGTTATGTGGCTGGTATGTGTGTGGAGAAGTACTTGTATGTTGCTTATATAGTGTGTCCACTATGTAAGGCTAACCCTACACTGCTGTATACTGCACGAGTATGCGTATAACATATGGGATAATCTTACATTGATGTATACTCCTTATAGCGTTATATTCAGCATTTATTGGAAAGGACTCTTACAAGACGTATGCTGCTTAGGGCATAACATCTCTAGCATTATTATTTTTAGCTTATATTTCAACGAATCCTACCCACTTAACAATGACAGATATTTTTGTTTAGTGGGCTCAGGTTTGAGCCCACCTTTCATGCGCCAGTAGGCCTGCTGCAGTGTTCCTCCAGTCTTATGTTCTTAAAAGTTCATGTATGTTGCAAAGGGCATGCAATGCTTACACATAATCATGAAATGAAATCAAAGTTGATTACACAATCTAACAAACAAGAATAAAGAGAATTCTAATATTGACAAGTGGGTGGAAATAAGACGTCTTTAAATATTCACTAATTGTTTATTATAGTGTTAATGTTTCGGGAATAAGTCCGTTACCATCTTCGGAATCGTATCGTGCAACATTACAATATAATATATAACGATAGTGAGTAATACAAAATACAATGACTTTATTAAAACATGAGAAAAATGTAAATAAAGTTATGTGAATGACCTCGAAAATCTTGGATTTTATGCATGGACACCAGGTGACCATAAGAAAAAACCCTCGCCTATCTTTCTATAACTTTCTATTGTCTGTCACTGTCGATAAAATCTTCCCTAAGCAATCTTGGTACATGTGTTGTATTTCGCTAAAAAAGATATGGAAGATAGATGTTTAGGTACAACAGAATATATAACACACTTGTAATATTCTATTTAACTGCGTGGTAGCCATCACATTATACCCGGTCAGTTTGATTTAGTATTTAAAAAATATTGTAGTGAGTCACTGGGGGTAGTACCGACCTTGGGATCCTACTGACGTCAACATGCCTCAGCCTCGTGGGGTGATCCCCAGTTTCGTCTCGCCCACCCCAACGATGCTCTAACATATATAATGTGTGGAGAGAACGTTGTCTCAGTACCGTCTGAAGACCCAGCGCTCCTGGTGTTCAGGGATTTACTGTGTTCTGGCAAGGGAAAGTTGCCGCCTTGAAAGTAGGGACTTACTGTGCACACTGCGTTATTAGTTTGCGTTAGTGAATAAAGAGAGCAGGATGGCGGCTGCTCTGTTGACTGCAGTGAGAACCATTACTGTGGAACCCGTCATGCTCATAGATGGAGCATGCAAAGAGGCTATGCTCCTCTTCGTTGAAAATGTCCAAATGAACAAAATCTGCTCCGTCAACTTGGGCTTCTCACCCGAGGTAAGTGTTTGGCCTTTCCAGAAAATTTAATAAACATACCACGGATCGGGTGGAGTTTGAACTCACGACGAGTGAGTCGTAAAATTCACTCAACATGGATTCAAACCTCACCCGTTCCGTGGTTTTATTTACAATCGTGATATTAATCAGTAAACATAGTTTGACATTGAATCTCAGCACAAGGTATAAATATATATCAATATAAAGAATATCTATATAATAACAAGAGCATTTGTTGACCACAGGTGTGTGCTAACCTGTCAGCTCATCCAGAGGAGAGTGTGAGAGTCCAGAGAGAGTTCTCTATCTTCACCTTCTACAACAGTATCATCTTATCAGTGTTGCCTCTCATCTTCGTGCTCTTCATGGGCGCCTGGAGCGATAAATACGGACGCAAGGTGAGTGGAAGTCCTGTTACTTATCATCTTTCTTTTATACATCAAATGTGTTTTTAGTGTTGTAAAATAAATCTGATAATTATTAACGAACGCAAGAGTAACAGTGATCAGAAAAAAAATATTCACAAATATTCACAAATGAGCCACTCGTGTTTTCGTAATTGTGAAAACACGAAATTGATGTAAATTTCTAAATATGCAGATTAATTTTTCGAGTGAATTAAAAACAGAAACTGGTTCCGAAATGGTCAAAATTTCAAAGGCATAATATTTTGTAATATAAATGACAACTCCAGAAGCGTTCAGAACAACTAACTATTAACTTCTACTTTCAAATTTAAGAAGTCTGTGTCAAACTGCATTGTTGCCATAATGTTCTCTAACTGCAAAATCAAAATAATTGTGATTTCTCTTTACAGATTCCTCTGTTGATAACACTGGTGGGTCACGTGATGTATGCTGGGGGTTACCTGCTGGCCAACTGGCAGACCAGCTGGCCTGTAGAAGTGATCTACTTTGTGACATTGTTGGAAGCTCTGGGAGGGGCAAACGCCGGCCTTCTCTCCTCTACAGTCAGCTACATCAGCGACATCAGCAAGGAGGATCAGCGAACATCTCGCATCAGCACAGCCAACTCCATCTGGTTCTTGGGCGGTCCTCTGGGCACGCTGATAGGCGCGCTAATCATCAAGTACAGCGGTTATGATCTGGCTCTGGGCCTCGTGCTGCTTGCATATTTCCTCACAGCTGTTTATGTTATCATCTTCATCAAGGAGAGTCACGGACCCTACGCTAAGAAGGAGCTACAGGCCCAGGGATCCATCAAGGATGAGTCCAGTATACAGAAGAAGGATGTAAACATTACTACAATGGTGGTTGACTTCTTCAACTGGAGGCGCGTAGTGGAGTCCTTCAAGACAGCGTTTAGGAAACGTGAGGGTAACGCTCGGGCTGTCTTAATGGCTGTGATGGCTGGAAACATGATACGACGAATGGCTCGAGGTAATTTCTTGTTCCTATTTCCTTCACTGTCTTCAAATCGATATAAAATGTTCTCAAACTGTGTAGACACAGAATCCAAGCCTCTTTTGACTCATTCGTAATGTGTTCTAACGGTTTATACTTGTTATTTCAGGGTTCTTCATGTACATGTTCGTGCGTCGCGCCCTTTATTGGAATGCTACTGACTACGGTTACTGGATAACCTATCGTAACCTTCTGGCTGCTCTTGGTACGTCAATACTAGCGGCTTATCCTCTTATATACACCATAATATATAAAGCAGTTTAAAATTTGTGTAAATATGTGCCCCATACCACTATTTAGCTTTATAAAACTGAACATTCTGGTGATCAACAGGTTCACTGTTCCTGGTGCCGTTCCTGACGAAGCTACTGTCCTTCACGGACGCTTCACTGGTGGTGACAGGGACCATCTCTATGATAGGAGAGTACCTGTGTTATGGTCTGGTGAGTGGACCAGCACAAGCATTCCTCATGTGGCTGGGACCACCTGCAGGCCTCATCTCCAACGCTATGGTCATCTCCTTCAAGTCGATGTCTACCAAACTCGTCACTAGCAAGGAAAAGGGTGAGTTTACCCTCATATTACGTTACTAATGTTTTGAAGATGAATAAACTAGACAGAATAAAGATTTTCTAGATAGTATACACGCAAGTGATGGAATAAAGTAAATACTGTAATTAAATGTACATAAATACATATTTATTTCATTTTATTGAGTTAAATTATTTTGTGGAAGATTTATTCAGTAATATATCACTAGTCATCACATAAAAGGGCTATAATAATTTCTATTTTATGTCTGATGTTCAACAGGTCGCATCAATGCAGTTATGGCAGCACTCAACGGGTTGATGCCAATGGTTGGTTACGCAGCTTACTCTCCTCTCTACTACAACACCGTTGATACCTTCCCAGCTGCTCAGTTCTTCTTTGCTGCCTCTCTCAACGTCATCATCATGATCACCTTCATGTGAGTCCAACTATGCCACAGTTGCTGACAAAAAATATTTGTGCTGAAGTATCCAAGTTCAGTGAGAAACCTGAAAGAAATGGGAAATATAAGTAACAGTAATATCGTATATATATTAAGGTAAAAGAGATCTGTATATTTCGTCCTCAGACTAATTTAGGGTTGGAATTTAGAGATCTTTTTTTTTTATTTTTTTATTCACCGGTATTCTCCCGGCCCGGGTCTTTTCCAAGTAGTGGTGACCCGGCCTTGGCTCCCTATCTGGGGAGTGTCTCGAGACTTAAGTCTCCCATGGGAGGAGGTACAAGTACCCCCTCATCTTTGGTTTAGAGATCCTCAAATTTCATATTCCTATTTCTTCGTTTTTACTCAAACTTTCATTACGAGTTCTTTATGCTTCAATTTTTATTAATTTTATGTTACGTCTTTTTTGTCATGCCATCTATTTAATATTTCATTGTTATTTTCTTTATCAGATTGGTAGAAATGCTACGTCATTCGTCTTCCTACAACGCTGAGGATCTAGAGGTTGGACATAAGAAAACTGAAAACGCTGTCTATAGGTTCCTGAAGAAACGCTCGTCCATCACCCTTAAGTCTATCACTCGAACTCTCAGTGGTCCTGGAGGAAGAGTCTTGCAAAAGTGCCAGAACCCATCCATAACACAACAACTGCCCAGCATAACAGAAAACTCGCAAGAAAACGCAGCTGGAGTGACTGCCACTCCAGCAGTTAGTAAACATTCAGAGAGCCTCAACTCAGCTGTTGCTTCAGACTCCAGTCTGCCGACAGTAATGTCCAAGAGGCTAGAAATCACAGAGAACATGGCGACGAGAGCTTTGTTTCTGCAGGAGAGAGAGAGTGCTGGTTGTTATTCCAGTGGACAAAGTGATGCAGAGATTACTGCATCAGAGAAGACACTGGAAGAAGCTCCATTGGATTACAAAGCCTCGAGTAACCTTCCTGACACAGCAGAACACAAACACATTGTCCAGTTACCACATACTTGAATGACACCTTTGTAAGAAATGAATTCTTTCAACTACATGAATCTGATTAAGTTCACAATCTTCCCAGACAACATTACGTACTCTAATCCCCAAGATGAGGATTATAGTATAGTTAATATATGTCTTGAGAAATACAAGCCTCTGTTCCGTAATAATGTTCTTCGTTTTTCATGGAGAACATGAAAGGGTTGCAAATATTTCTGCTACTTTGATAATGAAGACCACATCAATCTTTTCGTAAACAGCATTTTTGAGGCTATTAGGTGTTATCCTAACTCAGCTCACTGTAGGACCTAGCAGTTGATCCTAAACCCCACTATCCAAGGATACGACCTACAGTAGACACTCATAGATACCTATCTACTGCGAGAGGTTAAGAGGAGCAGCAGGTGTACGCCTTGTCCATACGTCTGTTTGATCAAACGCTGATCCACAGTTAGGCCTAGTCACGGACAGGACCGAGGGGGCGTTGACCCCAGATACTCCCTCCAGGTAGACATCTGGCCTTACCTGGGGATCGAACCCAAAACTTTCTACCTCTTCCTCCGACTCCAGTAATGGAACACCATATAATGATCATTATTCTGTGCACATACTATGGAATTATCATATAGTCATTATAATGTACATATTTTAATTTATTTAACTTAAAGACAACAATAAATTATGTATTTATTTTGCAGAATTCAGTATTATTATGTATACCTGTATTTACTTCAGTGTTAGTTATCAATATATATATATATATATATATATATAAATTATATATATATATATATATATATATATATATATATATATATATATATATATATATATATATATATATATAAATATATATATAAATATATATATATATATATATATATATATATATATATATAACCACTTCATCAGCTCGTCACACTCCTCTTTCTTCCTCTTTAGTAATTATTTAAGCACAGTACACGTAAGTAAATTACAGCAGAGGTAAATATCCAGGATGTCCCAAAAAGTCCAAGTCACTTTTCTTCATGTTCTTAAATAGGTGACGGATGAATATGACATGTGTGAAACATTTGGGTAACTTTATTTATAACAGGTTACTACAGTCAGTATTACCTAGACAGGTTACTACAGTCACTATTACCTAGGCAGGTTACTACAGTTAATATTATCTAGACATGTTACTACAGTCAATACTTCTTAGACATGTTACTAAAGTCAGTATTACCTAGACAGGTTACTACAGTCAGTATTACCTAGACAGGTTACTACAGTCAGTATTACCTAGACAGGTTACTACAGTCAGTATTACATAGACAGGCTACTACAGTCAGTACTACCTAGACAGGTTACTACAGTCTGTGTTACCTATACAGGTTACTACACTCAGCATTACCTAGACAGGATACTACAGTCAGTATTACCTAGACAGGTTACTACAGTCAGTATTACCAAGACAAGTTACTACAGTCAGTACTACCTAGACAGGTTACTAGAGTCAGTATTACCTAGACAGGTTACCACAGTTAATATTACCTAGACAGGTTAATACAGTCAGTATTACCTACACAAGTTACTACAGCCAGTATTACCTACACAAGTTACTACAGTCAGTATTACCTACACAAGTTACTACAGTCAGTATTACCTACACTAGTTACTACAGTCAGTATTACCTAGACAGGTTACTACAGTCACTATTACCTACACAAGTTACTACAGTCAGTATTACCTTCACTAGTTACTACAGTCAGTATTACCTAGACAGGTTACTACAGTCAGTATTACCTACACAAATTACTACAGTCAGTATTACCTAGACAGGTTACTACAGTCAGTATTACCTAGGCAGGTTGCTACAGTTAATAATACCTAGACAGGTTACTACAGTCAGTATTATCTACACAAGTTACTACAGTCAGTATTACCTACACTAGTTACTACAGTCAGTATTACGTAGACAGGTTACTACAGTTTTTAAATTCCAGAAAATTAAAAAAACATTCAAAAACCAAACATTTTTACTACGTTTTTAAACCCCAAAGAGGCCCCCACAGAATTTTACCTGACATTTTAAATCAGTCAGAAATTCCCAAACCCCGGTTAAACAGAAATTTTAAAATAAAAAAGGTTACTACGTAAATTTAATTAAACCTTTAAAAATTTACTACAGCCCATATTACCTAATTTGTTCAAACAGCAGTAAAAACCTAAAACGGGTTTAACTAAGTAAATTTTAAAACCTAACAATTACTACTCCCCAATTTCCTTCCCCTAGCCCTTTTATTGCCTGGTTCAAATATTAAAAATCCTTAACACGTTTCCCTAAGGTTCCAATATTCCCAATTTTCAATTTAAATTTAATAAATAAGAAACATCAGAACAAAACACGGCGAACCTCCCTTTTTTTTTTTGGATTCCGGGCCCAAACCCCTCCAACCCAAACCCCCACCCTCCCCCCGACACCCCGGGTTTACTTGAAAAAGGGGGAAACACGGCCCAAACCGCCCTAACAAAAGTTTTTAGGTTAACCAACACCCAAAAACCCAAAAATTTATTTCAGTATTTATCCCAAACCCAAATTTTAAAACCCCAAAACCTTCCCCCTTTTTTTAAAACTTTTTAATTTAAATTTTTTTAAATCTTTTCCAAAAATTTTCAAAAATTAAAAACCAGTAATCCCTAAATTCACTTCTGACCCGGAATTTTTCCAAACCAAAAACCCATTCTCAGCCCGTCTACCTAGAATTTTCAGCAACTAAAACTTCCCTTTAATTTTTTTCCTGCTTCCACTTATTTTCCCCCAACATTTCCCCCCTAACTTCTACGCCCTTTCCAAAAAGGGGTTCAAGTTTAAAACCCTTTTTTAAAGTCTTTCCTATAAAGTTTCTAAAAAAAATTGGGGGATCATCTTTTTCCCTAACATTTACTTTTCCAGAAATTTAAATACCTTTTTCGTAAAAACGGTTCCCAAAACTTTTTCCCAAAAATATAAAAAATTTTACCAAACCCAAGGTTTATAAGTTAAAACCCAATTTTTGACACCCTATTATAAATGTTTTTAAAAATTTAAGCCAAAGGTTTTTTTACATTCAAATTTTAAATGCCCCGGTTTTTTGGTTTTCCAGACAATTTTAACGCAAAACCTAAACTTTTTCGAAAAATTCCTAAATTACTTTTAAATTCCAAAAATTATTTTTATGGGGCAGGTTATTGCCTTCCCAAATTTAGAATTTCCATTTTTCTATATTTAAACGGCATCTGCCAAACCTAAAACCACTCCCCAACGGGGCATTCCCAAATTTTCCTGGGTTGCCAAGCCCCCAAAAGAACCCAAGGCCATTTTGGGGTCACGGAAAACCCCTTTCCCGTTTTTGTCCCCCCCAAACCCTCTTTTCTATGTTTTTTTAAATTTTTTTAAACAAAAGGGGGCCCAAACGGCCCCTTGGGAAAGCCACCCCCCCAAAACTTTTTTCCCCCCAAATTTTCCAAACCCCCTGTTCCTAATTTTTTCCAACCCTTTCCCTCATCCGGAAAAAATTTTCCCCTTTTCCCCTTTATTTTCCTGTCCTTTTAAATTTTTCCCCCCCCCAAATTAGCCCCCTTTCTAAAAGGTGGACCCCTGAAAAATCCTTAAAAGGGGTTTCCTATACAAATATCTTTTTTCCCCCATTAAACCCAAAGGTTTTAATTCCTTCAAATACGGTGAAAAAAGTCCAAAAATTTAAATTGGGTAAAAAGGGAAAATTTGAAAACCCAACCTGGGGACCCCTTTTTTTTAATTTTCCTTTTCCAAAGGTTTGGTTTTACGAAACTTCCCTTTTTCGGCAATTATTAAAAAATTCCTAAATTTTTCCAACCAAATATTAAAGGTTTAATTTTTATTTTAAAGGGGAAGGACCTGCCCAACCTTTTTAAAAAATTTGGTTTTAAATTTGCCATTTCCTCTTTCGGGCCCCCTTTTTTGCCATTTGTAGTTTTTTAAAAATTTCCCGGGTGTTTTAAGTCCTCTTTTCCCCCATTTTTTAAGGAAACCCGATCGTTCCTTCAGGCCCCTATTTTTTATTTTTAATTTAATTTGCCAAGGGGGGCCCAACATTTGGCCCCCCTTGTGAACAGGTTTATTTCCCCCTGTTTTTTCCCTTTTTAAATTCAAACAATTCGTTTTGTCCCTCCTTAAAAAAAATTTTGTTAAAATTTTTTTAAATTTTTCCTTTATATTTTAAAAAGTGGGCCCCCAAAACCTTTAAATTCCTATCCTTTCCCCTATTTATTCCCTGTTCCCTTTAAAAACCCTTTTAAAAAAAAGTTTAAATTTTTTGGCAAAACCCCTTTAAAAACCTCTAATTCTTTGTTTTTAATTCCCCTTTTTAATTTCTCTCCCTTTAATTAATTTTTCCGATTTTTTTCCCCCTTTTCTTTTTGGGTTTGCCAAAAAAAGCCTTTCCCCCTTTTTGAAATTCAATTTTTTAATTTTGGGCAATCCTTTTTAGGATTTTTTTGGTTTGAACGGTTTCCCTTTTAACAATTTCCTTGCCCCGCTTAATTTCACAGGCCCGGGGGAAGCATTTTAAAACCATAACCCAAAACCTGCCCTTGCCCCAATTTCCCAATTTAGCCCCCTAATAATTTTTAAATTAGGGAAATACCGCAAAAATCCCCCGGAAAAATTTAAAAAGGGATTTTTTAAAAATTCCAATTTTTAAAACTGAGGGAATTTGGATCCACTTTCCCCGTCATTTTTTTAACCCCAAAAATTTTTTTTAGTTTCCCCCTTTTTTGGCAAAAAATTCAAAGGTTTTTTTTTCCCCTGGTTTTTTTCCCTTTTTAAAAAACAATTTCCCCTTTCTTTTTTTCCAAAAATCCCCGGACCTAAATTTTTAAATTTGCCCCATAAACCCTTTGGTAAATTTTTTTTGAAATTTTTTCCCTTTTTGGAACAAAATTTTTCTAAGTAAAATTCCCCTAAAGAATTTCGGCCCATAAAAAACCCCCTCCCTTATAAAAGGGTTTTCCCGTTCACCCCCCCCAAAATTTTTTTTTCCCCTTTGCCCCGAAAGGGGGAACCCAACGATTCCATTTTTGGGTTCCCCTAATTTAAAAATATTTTTTTCCTTTCCCCCCAACAATTTAAATTTTTAAATTTTTATTCCCTACTCCAAACCTTTCCCGTGGTTAAACCCCTTTTCCTTGTAAAAAATTTTTAAAAAACCTTGATGTAATTTTAAAAAGGAACCCATAAAATTTCCCGAAATTGGGCCCCGGGTCTCTTTTATAGTTTAAACTATTTTTCCCTATTGAATTAATCCTTAGTTCCCCCAAAATTTATCTTTTTTTCCCCCCAAACAAAGGGTTTGAAAAAAAAACCCCCAAATTTTTTTTCCCCCGGCCCTCGGGCTGCCCCCTTTTTTGGGCTGACCTTTTTTTAAATTTGTCTTAATTTTAAACTCTTGCTAATGTTTTATCCCCCATTTCCTTTTTAACCCTTTGGGGGGTTAAACCCCCCTTGTTTCCCACAAAAACCCTACCTTTAATTCCACCCGTTTAAAAAATTCCCTAGGTTTCCCCCGGGCCTTTTCTTAAATCAGTCTCAATTTCAAACCACCCCTCCCCAAGAATGAAAACCGGCCACCCTTGCATCCCTCGGGCCCCCCCTTTTTTTTTTCCCATTTTTGGTCAATAATTATTTGAATTCCTTTTTAAAATTTCTTTTTTAACCAAAAAAATTTAAAACCGGTTGCCCAACAACCCTTTCCTTTTCCCTTCCCCTTTAAAATCATAGGATTTCCCCCCCTTTAAATTTAATAAAATCTAAGCTACCCCCAACCCTTCCCCTGTCCCCCTTTCCCCAGCATAACAATAAGGGGCCCTTTTTTCCCCTTTTCCAACGGTTTTAATTCCTTCCCCGTTTGCAAGCCCCAACCCCCAAATTTCCCGGGAAACAACTCAAACCCCCTTCTAAAAATTTTCTTATTCCCTTTTTAAACAAAAAATCAACATGTCTACCTGAAGTCCCCCCACCCCCAAAATCCTTTCCCAAGCAGGGAAAGAAAAGTCCCTTGTTCCTTCCCACTTGAAAAATTTTTCCATCCGGGGAAAACAATGTAACCCATTGGAAAAGATTACTAAACTTTTTCCCTTTTCCCAAAAAATAAACCCCTATTTACCTAACCCCCCCAAACCACAAAAGGGTTTAAATTTTTGGGGGGCCCCAAATCCCCTTCCCAACTGGCCCCCCCGGTTTCTTAGCCTAAAAAAGGTGGTTTGAAAAAAGAGAGGTTTTTTTGGTTTACCCCCCCCTTCTTTCCGGCAACCCCCCAACCCAAACCGGTTTTTAAGAGGTTGGGGGCCCATCTTTGTTCCATTTTGCCTTGAAGGTGGGGGGACAATAATTTTATGTAATAGGTACATTTCCCCTTGTTTTTAATTTGAAGTTTTAAGAAAAACTTTTCTACGTGGTTTATTTTCCATTCAACCGGGATCACCATTTTAAATTCCTATTTGGTAAAAACAGAAAGGGAAGGATTTCCAAACCTTTTTCCCTTTTAACTTTTTTATTTGCCCCCCATTAACCTGGAAACCCCCGGCCCTTTAAAAACCAAGGTGTTAACGGGCTTTTCCCCCTTTAAATTTTCCTTTTAACCTTTTTTACTCGGCGCCCCTCCCAAGGCCCCTTCCCCCCCCCGAAAAGGGGGAACCCAAGGGGGGAAAAGCCTTCCATAATAAGTTAAGTGGAGAAAAAATTAATCATTAGAAGTTTAAAAAAAAAGAAAATAAATTTAAAAAAACCCTTTTGGGGGGGAATTAAGTTAATTTTTGGGGAAAGAAAAACCTCCCCCTTCAAACCCCCAAACCCCTCATTTTTTAAAAACCCTTTGCAGAAGCAAGCCATGTTTTGTAACCGTCCACCTAATCCCCAAAGCACTCGGGTTGGGGGCCCTTTCCTACACTGACCACTAAACACTATTTACTACATCAATTTTAAACCTTTGGAAGGGTCCCTACAGCCATTATGCCTAGAGAGGTTACTGCAGTCAAAAATTGCCTAAAACAAGGTCACAACAATCAATATTACCTAAAAGGGTTACTACAGTCAATTTTACCTAACGGTTAACAAACGGTAAATATTTCCTAACATTTTAAAAAAAGCCATTTTTCCTGGAAAATTTTAACAACGCTAAAGACACAACCCCCTGTTTCCTGGGAAAATAGCATTCCTTTTCCTTCAGTTCCCCCCAGATCGCCCCTGATGGGCCAACCAAGATTATACGAAAAAAGGGAAAGGGGAAACCCCCCTTTTCCTGGGTTCAAGAAACCCCCCCGATGGCTTTTTAAAAGAACCATGTGAAAATTACAGAAAAAAAAAAAAATTTTGGGATCGAAATTTTTAAAGGTTTTCCTTCCCCAAATTCTAGATTTTTTTTAGATTTTTTTCACTTACTACAAAGTCAGAGTCCCGGAGCATCAGGGGAACAAGCGTCCAGCGCAAGAAATCCACTTAGATGCCCGAAAAAGACCACACAAAATTAAATCTAAAAAAATTTTTTTTTTTTCACTTTCTGTTCGGGCCGCAGTGGTGAGGGGCTGAAAGATGCACCCTTTCAGTGGTGGACCGGGTGAGGGGGAAGTTAGTTTAACAGGGAGCAATGGGGGCAAGAAAGAGATTATTTTTAAAGGGAAGGGCCCTTTAAAGGCCATTTAAAATTTCCCATGTGCATACATATGCAGAAGCGTGCTGCCTTTGTAAATTTTGCCCCCTTTTTAGGTGGCTGGAATGTGTATAGAAAAGTATTTTGAAAATGCACAAACACTGGGTATTGCATGGGTATGAGTATAACATAGGGGATAACCCTTACATTGATATACCCCCCTTACCTTAAATTCAGCATTTTTGGGGAAAGGGACTCTTACAAGACAAAGGCTTAGAGCAAAACATCTCTAGCTTATTTTTTTAGCTTATTTTCCCAACGAATCCTACCCCTTAAGAATGACAAAATTTTTTTTTTTTTTTTAGGGGTTGGGGTTTTTTGGAGCCCACCTTTAAATGCCCCCAGAAAGGCCCTGCCGCATTTTCCCTCCAGTCCAAAGTTTTTAATTTTTAAATTATTTTTGGCAAAGGGCATGCAACCCTTACACATGATCATGAAAAAAAAAATCAAATTTGATTTCACAATCTAACAAACAAGAATAAAGAAAATTCAAATTTTTTGGCAAGTGGGTGGAAATAAGACTTTTTTAAATATTCCGAAAATGGTAAAGGAAAAAAACCCGGGTCACCATCTTGGGAAATCTTTTTTTGCAACATGACAAGATAATTATAATGACATTTGAATAATAAAAAATAAAAATAATTTTAAATTTAAAACTTTATGAAAATGTAAATAAAGTTTTTTGTGAAAAAAACCCGATAACCTTGGTTTTTTTATGCTTTGGAAAAAACCAGGTGACCATAAAAAAAGGGCCCTCGCCCAAAATTTTTCCCTTTTAACCCCTTTCCCCCCCTGTCGGGTCACTTTCGATAAAATTTTCCCAAAAGGAAAAAAAAATTAGACATGTCTCGCATTTCTTAAAAAAAAAATTGGAAGGGATAGTTACTGGGGAAACCAACCCAGAAAAATGCACACTTGAAAAATTTTTATTTAACTACGCGTTAGCCAAACACATCATACCGGGTCAGAAAAGGGTTTTTAGAAATTTAAAAAATATTGTAGTGATTCACGGGGGTTTTTTAATCCCCGACCTTGGGATCCAAACTGACCTCAACATGCCACACCTCTTTGGGGGTATCCCCAGTTTCGTCTCCCCCCACCCAGGGGATCCCACAACTTTTAAAATTGTGAGGAGAGAAGTTTGTCTCAGAACCGTCTAAAAGCCCCACGATCCGGGTGTTTCGGGGTTTTACGTTTTTCTGGCAAGAGAAATTGCCGCCTTGAAAGTGGGGACTTACGGCGATTCGGGAAAGAAAAGGGTTGTCCCCTTTGCACACTGCGTTTATTATTTTTGCGTTAGTGAATAAAGAAAGCGGGATGGCGCTGCCGGTTGACTCAGTGAAAACCATTACGGGGGAACCCCCCATGCTTTAAAAGGGCATCCCAAAGGGGCAAGCTCCTTTTTTCGTTAAAAAATGTCCAAATGAAACAAAACTGTTCCAAAAAAATTTGGGCTTCTCAACCCAAGGAAACCCGTTTGGCCTTTCCAAAAATTTAAAAAAACATACCACGGAACGGAGGGATTTTAAAAAACCCCACGACGAGTGAGCCCAAAAAATTCCCTCAAAAATGGATTCAAACCCACCCTTTCCGGGGTTTTATTTACAATCGTAAAATTAATCAGTAAACAAAGTTTAAACCTTTGGGGAATCTCACACAAGTAAAAATTAATCAATTAAAGAATATCTTAAAATTTAACAAGAGCATTTTTTGACCAAAAGGTGCAAAACCCGTCAGCCATCCAGAGGAGAGTGGTGGAGAGTTCCCCGAGAGAGTTCTCTATCTTCACCCTACAACAGTAT
The DNA here is from genome assembly GCF_026875155.1 of Cherax quadricarinatus. Lineage (NCBI taxonomy): Eukaryota > Metazoa > Arthropoda > Malacostraca > Decapoda > Parastacidae > Cherax > Cherax quadricarinatus. The sequence continues at coordinate 14,161,391 of NC_069483.1, forward strand.
CATCTTATTTAGGGTTTTCCTCCCCATCTTCCGGGGCTCTTCATTGGGGGCCTGGGGGCGATAAAAAAAACGGACTAAGGTGAGGGAAATCCTCTATTAAAAACATCTTTATTTTTTAAAAAAACAAAATGTGTTTTATTTTGTAAAATAAAACTTATAATTATTAATGAAGGGAAAGTAAAAACAGTAGAAATTTTGGGGAACGATAAAAGCCCCTTCAAAGATAACAAATGATTAAAAAAAAAAAATTTTCAAAAATTCACAAATCCACTCGTGTTTTTTGTAATTGTGAAAACACGAAAATTTACGTAAATTTCCAAAAAAGCAATTAATTTTTTTGATTTAATTTTAAAAAACAAACTGGTTCCGAAATGGCCAAAATTCAAAAAGGGGGGAAAATTTTTTTAATAAAATGCAACTCTAGAACGTTTTAGAACCAAATAACTATTTAAATTCTACTTTCAAAATTTTAAAAAGTTTTGTTGGGCAAAATGCCCTTGTTCCAAAATGGTTTTTCTAACAGCAAAAAAACAAATAAATGTGATTTCTCTTTACAGATTCCTCTGTTGATAACACTGGGGGGGCCCCGTGAATTTTGCTGGGGGGTTTTCCTGCTTGGGCCCAAATGGCAGACCAGCTGGCCTGAGAATGAACTACCTTTTTGACATTTTTTGGAACTCCCGGGGGGGGCAAAAGCCCCGGGCCCTTTTCTCCTCTACATTTACTAAAATCACGACAAACCGCAAAAGGGGGAGAGAAAAACAACCCCGATCCCGCACAGCCAAAATCCATCTGGTTTTTTTGGGGGGGGTCCCCTGGGGACCTGAAAGGGGCGCTAATCATCAAATACAAACGGGTTTTGAAACTGGCTCTGGGCCTCGTTCTGCTTTGCATATTTTTCCCCACAGCTGTTTTTGTTAAACATCTTTATCAAGGAGACCCCGGGCCCAAAAACTAAGAAAGGGGGCTAAAAGGCCCAGGGAAACCATCAAAGGAAAAAAAACCAGTATAAAAGAAAAAGGGGTGTAAACATTAAATACAATGGTTGGGTTTACTTCTTTAACTGGAGGCGCGTATGGAGTTTCCCTTTAAGACAGCGTTTAGGGAAAAGTGAGGGTAACGCTTTGGGCTGTCTTAAAAGGCTGTATGGCTTTAAAAATTATACGACGAATGGCTGAGGTAAATTTTTTGTCCCCAATTTTTCCCTTTACCCGGGGGCTTCAAAACGCCAAAAAAGTTCTCAAAAATGTGTTAGACACATAATCCCAAACCCTTTTACTCATTCGGTAATGTTTTCCTAACGGTTTTATTTCCTTTTTTTCAGGGTTTTTTTCATGTTTCAAGTTCGTGCGTCGCGCCCCCTAAAGGGAATTTCTACTGAAAAAGGTTTACTGGGTCCCCCTATCGAACCTTTTGGCTGCTCTTGGGACGTCAAACTTTGCGGCTTTTTCCTCTTAAATACACCATAATATATTTAAAACATTTAAAATTTGTGTAAAAATTTTCCCCCAAAAAAACCACTATTTAAACTTTAAAAAAAACGAACATTCCCGGGGATCAACAGGTTCACTTTTTCCGGTTTCCGTTTCCCGACGAAGCTACTGCCTTCCGGACGCTTTTAAAAATTTTTGGTGACAGGGACCATCTCTATATAGGAAGTACCTTTTTAAGGCGGTGAGTTACCACACAAGCATTTTTCCCCATTGGCCCGGGACCACCTGCAGGGCCTCAAACCCCAACGCTATGGTCATCTCCCTTCAAGTCGATGCTACCAAAACCCTCACAGCAAGGAAAAAAAAAAGAGTTTAACCCCCCATATTAAAGTTACTAATTTTTTGAAGATGAATAAACTAGACAGAAAAAAGAAATTTTCTAGATAATAAACAAAGCAAGTGATTTCATCTGATGGAATAAAATAAATACTGTAATTAAATGTACATAAATACAAATTTTTTTTCATTTTTTTGAGTTAAAAATTAAAATTTTTTGGGAGATTTAAACAGTAATAAATCAAAATATCGCAAAATTAAAAAAGGGGTATAATAATTTCTATTTTTTTTGTCTGATGTTCAAAAAGGGCGCATCAAATGCAGTTATGGGAGCACTCCAAAAGGGTTTATGCCAATGGTTTGGTTTTGCAGCTTACCTCCCCCCTACTACAACACCGTTGAAACCTTCCCCCTGCCAATTTTTCTTTGCTTGCCCTCCCCCAAAAGCATCTCCCTGATCACCTTCAAATTTTTTCCAACATGCCACAGTTTTACAAAAAATTTTTTGGCGAATTAAACCCAAATTCCCGTGAGAAAAACCCGAAAGAAATTTGGGGAAAAAAAAAGTTTAAAATAAAATCCCCATATAAATTAAAGGGAAAAAAAAGAAACCCCGTATATTTTTGCCTTTAGACTAATTTAGGGGTTGGGAAAATTTTGAGATCTTTTTTTTTTTTTTTTTTTTTTTTCACCGGGATTTTCCCGGGCCCCGGGTTTTTTTCCAAGTAAATGGTGACCCGGCCTTGGCTCCCTATTGGGGGGGTGTCCCCGAGACCTTTAAAAATTCCCCCGGGAGGGGGTTTCAAGTACCCCCCCCCCAACTTTGGTTTTTGAGATCCCAAATTTCAAATTCCTATTTCTTCGTTTTTTACTCAAAAAATTTCATTACGAATTTCTTTATCTTTTTAATTTTTAAATTTAATTTTTTTTGTTACTCTTTTTTTTTCCAAAGCCATCAAAATTTTTTATTTAATTGTTATTTTCATTTATCAGAAATTTGGGAGAAAAAAACCCACTCATTCGTCTTTCCCCAAAACGGCGAGGTATCAAAAGGGGTTGGGCAAAGAAAAAATGAAAAAGCGTCTATAAAGGTTTCCAAAAAACGCTCGTCCAAACAAACCCCCAAATCTATACTCCCAACCTTTAGTGGTTTCCCGGAGGGAAAAGTCCTTTTCAAAAATGCCAGAACCCCCCCAAACACAACAAAAAGGCCCCAGCAAAAAAACAAAAACCTTCGCAAGAAAACGCAGCTGGGTGAAATGGGCCCCTCCCCAGTTAAATAAACAATTTAAGAGCCTCAACCTCGTTGCTTCAGACTCCAGTCTGCCCACATAATTCCAAAGGGTAAAATCACAGAGAACAGGGACGAGAGCTTGGTTTTCTGCAGGGGGAGGGGAGGGGTTGGTTGTTATTCCTGGACAAATGATGCGAGATTAAAAGCAAAACAGAGAAACACTGGAAAAAAACCCATTTTATTACAAAGCCCCGAGTAAACCCTTTCCCGACACAGCAGAACACAAACACTTGGGCCATTTAAACCCCATACTTTAAAAAAAAAACCTTTGTAAAAAAAAGAATTCTTTCAAAAACATGAATCTGATTAAGTTCACAATTTCCCAACAAAATTACGTACTCTAACCCCCAAAATAGGAAAATTTTGTTTTAGTTTTAAAATATGGGTTTTGAAATACAAGGCCCCTGGTTTCCCTAATAAGTTCTTTTTTGTTTTTCATGGGAACAAAAAGGGTTTTCAAATATTTTTTGCCCCACTTTGATAAAAGAAGACCAATCAATCTTTTCGTAAAAAAGCATTTTTAGGGGTTTTGATGATATCCAAAATCAGCTACTGAAAGGGCCCCAGCATTTGAACCCCAACACCCCCTATCCAAAATACGACCTCCCGTAGAAAACTCATAGAAAACGTATCTCTGCCCAAAGGTTAAAGGACAGCATGTGGAAACCCCTTTTCCATACGTTTTTTTTGATCAAACGCTGACCACAGTTAGGCTTAGTCACGGACAGGACCAGGGGGGGGTTTACCCAATTTCTCCCCCCAGGTAGACATTTTTGCCCCTTTCCGGGGATCAAAACCCCAAAAATTTTTACCTTTCCCTTTTCCCCCGAAATCCAGTAATTGGAAAAACATTAATATTTTCCCTACTGTAACATACTATGGGAAATTTTCATAGTCATTAAAAAATGTACATATTTTTAAAATTTTTTTAACCCTTTTAAAACAAAAAATAAAATATGTAATTTTTTTTGCAGAATTCAGTATTAATTTTGTAACCCTTTTTTTACTTCATTTTTAGTTATCAATAAAAAAATAAATATATAAATAATATAAATAAAAATAAAATATATATAAAAAAATTAAAAAAATTTTATAATATAAATATAAATAAAATAAATTTAATATAAAATAATTAAATTTAAAAATATAATATATAATATATATATATAAAAATATAAAAATATATAAAAACACACATTCATCCTACTCCTCCCCAAACCCCCTCTTTTTTTCTCCTCATTTGTAAGTTTAAATTTTTGCACAGGTAAAAACTTTAAATACAATTTTTCAGGGAGAGGGTAAATTTTTCCAGATGTCCCCAAAAAATCCAAGTCAAATTACCTTCATGTTCTTAAAAAAGCCCGACGGATAAAAATGACAATTGTGAAAAAATTTGGGTAACTTTTTTATAAAGTTTTCTCATCATAATTTTAAACCCAGACAGGTTTTCTACAGTCCCTATAAAATAGGAAACCCCCTACTAAGTCCCTAAAATAAAAAAGACAGGTTTTCTACAGTCTGTTTTACCTATACAAGGGTTTCTAAAACTCAGCATTTCCTAACATTTTAAAAAAATCAGTATTACCTGATAGGTTACTAAAGTCAAAATTACCTAGACAGGTTTTCTACATTTATATTACCAAGACAAGTTTTCTACAGGCGTACTACCTAGACAAGGTTTTCTACAGTCATTTTTACCTAGGCAGGTTAAACCCCAGTAATATTTTTTAAAAAGGTTTCAAAAGTCAGATTACCTAGGGAGGTTTCCCACAGTTAATTTTTAAAACCCAGACAGGTTAATACCGCCCGTATTACCCACACCAAGTTACTACAGGCCCCGTAATTTCCTCCCCAAATTTTCTACAAATCCGTATACCTAAACCCCAATTTTCTAAGTCAGTATTTCCTACAAATATTACTACGTCAGTTTTTCCTAACAGGGCTACAGTCCCTAAATTTCCTACACAAGGTTTTCTACATCAATTCCTTTACTATTTCCCACAGTCGTAAATTAAACCCAACAGGTTTTCACAGTCCCGTATTACCAAAACCAATTACTACAGCAGTATTAAACCCAGACAGGTTAACCCAAAAGTCCCCCCCCCCGTAAATTTCCTAGGCAGGTTTTCACAGAAAAAATACCTAAACCCGGTTACAAAACAGTATTAAACTAGACAAGTTACTACAGTCAGTATTACCTACCTATTACTAAAAGTCAGTATTTTTCCCAACAGGGGCTACAGTCAGTAATTTCCTACACTTGTTATTACAGTTTTAAAATTAGTAGACATGTTACTACAGTCCAAAACTTCTTAAACAATTTCAAAAGTCCAAAATTTTCCTTTGACAGTTACTCAGTAGTGTTACCCAGACAGTTACTTTCCATTTTTTACCTAGACAGGTTAAACAGTCAGTACCCACCCAGTCATTTTCTACATTTTGTAATACCCCAGACCAAAGGGAAACCCCAGTCAATATTACCTAAACCGGTTACACGTCAGTATTTCCTAGACCCGGTTTTCTACAGTCATATTTAAACCCAGACCCGGGTTTCAAAAGTCATTTTTACAAAAGACAGGTTTTTTTACGTTAGTACACCCAGACAGGTTACTACAGTTCCCGTTACCAAAATCAGGTTACTACAAACACATTACCTAACAGGTTACACAGTCCCGTATTTCCTAACCCGGGTTTCAACAAATCATATTTAAAACCCAGACAGGGTTTCTACAGTCAGTATTTCCTAGACAGGTTACTAAAAGGCTGTATTGCCTAGACAGGTTACAAAAGTCAGTAATTTCCTAACAGGTTACTACAGTTATTATTACCTAGATTTTTGCTAAAAAGTTCCCGGGATTACCTAACATGTTGGGTACAGTCAACATTACCTAACAGGGTTTCTAAAAGTCAAAAATTTTTAAAAAGACAATTATTACACTTTAAAAATTTCCTAGACATGTTACTACAGCACTATTACCTAGCTTTTTGCTACAGTCAATATTACCTAACAGGTTACTATAGTCCCAAAATTACCTAGACATAATTTCAAAAGCCAATTTTACCTAGACGGTTACTGCTGTCAATAATTTTCTAGAAAACCTTTTCAAAAGTGAAACTACCTAGTCCAGGTTACTAAAAGTCAATATTACCTAAAGGTTTAAATACAGCCCCGTATGATCTAGAAGGTTACTGCAGTCAATAATTTCCTAACAAAGGGGCACTACACCTAATATTAACCCAGAAGGGTTACTAAAATCAATATTACCCAAAACAGGTTATACGGTCCAAAAACTTCCTAGACAGGTTAATATACCCCGTTCTTCCTGGGCAATTTTCCAAAAACCCCAAAACACAAACCCCTTGATCCCAGGAAATAGAAAAAAAATTTCCCCTCCTTCCCTTCCTTAGTCGGACCCCGAGAGGCACCCCAAAAATTATCCAAAAGGGCAAGGCACCTCCGGTTCCCCAGGGTCAAGAAAACCCCCCCGATGGGATTCAAGAACCATGTGACATTACAGAAAAATAGAAATTTGGACGAATATTCAATTTTTTCCCCAAATTCTAGATTAAAATTTTTGATTTCTTCAAATTACTACAAAGCAGAGGGCCCGGGGGCATCACGGGAAAAAAAGCGTCCGCGCAAGCAACCACTTTGAAAACGCAAAGAACCAAAACAAAATTAGATCTAAAAGCAAGGGTTTTTTTCTTTCTGGTCGGGGGGGTTCAGGATGAGAGGGGAGAGATGCAGCCTCAATTGTGTGGGCGCTGGGGGAGGTGAGTTTAGCCCAAAAGGGGGAAATGGAAGCAAGAAAAAATGATAAATTTGGAAGGCGTTAGGCATTTACATGGCCATGTCATAGCATGTGCAGAGAGCGTGCTGCCTTTTGGTTTTTGTTTCCTCTGTTAAAAAGGGTGGTAAAGTTTTTTGGAGAAGTACTTTTATTTCAGCATACACTGGTGAAGCTGCATGAGTAATTCCCTAAAACATTCATGTATACTGCTTTAGCGTCATGTTCATCATTTAAAGGAAAGGGAAACCCTTTCAAAGACGTAAAGCTGCTTTGGGGGATAACCCTTTTCTTTCTTATTTTTTTTTTTAGGGTTTTATTTCAACGAAAATCCTACCTTACTTAAAAATGGGGGCCGGGGTATTTTTTGTTTAGTGGGTTTCCCCCCCCCCCCCCCCGGGGTTTTGGGGGCCCACCTTTCATGCGCCATTTGGGCCTTTCCGCAGTGTTTCCCCCCGTCTTTTTGTTCTTAAAAGTTCAGTGTGGGCAAAGGGCTTTCAAAAGCTTACACCTAATCATGAAAAGAAAAACAAAATTGATTTCACCCAAACTAACAAACAGAATAAAGTAATTCAATATTGACAAGTGGGTGGAAATAAAAAAGTCTTTAAAAAAATTCACCCAAAAAGTTTTTTATGGTGTTAATGTTTCGGGAAAAAAATCCCACCATCTTTTTTGGGGGGAAACCCTAAACCCTTTCAACATGACAATATAATGTTTTAACGTTGAAATAAATACAAAAACAATGGAATTTAATTAAAAACCCGAGGGAAAAAAGTAAATAAATAAAGTTATGAGAATGACCCTCGAAAATTTTTGGGTTTTAAGCAGGAAAACCCCCGGTGACCCTAAGAAAAAAAACCCCCCGTCCCCCTCTTTCTATAACTTTTTTATTGTCCCCTTTACTTTCGATAAAACTCCCTAAGGAAACCAGTAAAATGTCTCGAATTTTTGTTAAAAAAGAATGGAAGGGTATTTTCCCTTTGGTACAACAGAAAATATGAAAACACTTGTAATTGGTTAAATTTTAAATACTGGTAGCGATCACAATTTTACCCCCTCATTTTTTTTAGTATTTTTTAAAAAATTGTAGTAAGTCACGGGGGGGATTTCGGGCCTTGGGGTCTTATGACGTCAACATTTCCACAGCCTCGTGGGATGATCCCCACTTCGTTCCCCCCGCCCACCTTTAACGATGCTCTAATATATTTAATTGTGGAGAGAACGTTTTTTTTTCAGACCGTCTGAAAACCCAGCGCTACTTTGTTTAGGGATTTTCTGTGTTGTGGCTAGGGAAAAATTCCGCCCTTAAATTTGGGACTTTAAAGTGTTTAGGAAGAGAAGGGTTTTCCCCCTTTCACACTGCGTTATTAGTTTTTCGTTGTGAATAAAGAGGGGCGGGAAAAGGCGGCTGCTCGTTTTACTGCAGTGAGAACCATTACTGTGGAAAACCCCTCATTTCCAAAAAGGAGCATGCAAAGAGGCTTGCTCCTCTTCGTTGAAAAAAAATCCAAAAAAACAAAAAACCCGTTTTGTCAACTTGGGGGTTCTCCCCCGAGGGAAGCCCCTTTTGGGCCCTTTTTAGAAAATTTAATAAACATACCACGGAACGGATGGAGTTTTGAACTCCTGGCGAGTGATCGTAAAAACACTCAAAATGGATTCAAACCCCCTCGTACCGGGGGTTTGTTTACAATCGTGTTTTTTAAAAGCATAAACAAAGTTTTGACTTTAATCTTTAGCACAAGGTATAAAAAATACATCAAAAAAAAAGAATATCAATATAATAAGAAGAACATTTGTTTACCCAGTGTGTGCCCAACCTGTCAAATCATCCAGAAAGGAAAAATGGAGAAAATCCAGAGAGAGTTCCTATCCCTTTACCTTCTACAAAAAAGTATCCAAACTTATCAGTGTTTTCCGTCTCATCCTTTGGCTCTTTATTGGGGGCCTTTGGGGCGAAAAAATACGGACGCAAGGGAGTGTTTGGGACTTTCCCCTTTCTTATCATCTTTTTTTGGGACCCCAAAGTTGTTTTTAGTGTTGTAAAAAAAAAATCTGGTAATTATTAATGAACGCAAGAAATAACATTGATCAAAAAAAAAAAATTTACAAATTTCACAAAAGGGGCCAAAATCGGGTTTTTCGTAATTGTGAAAACACAAAATTGACTTTAAAAAACAAATATGCCCGTTAAAAATTTTGAGTGAATTTAAAAAAAAAAAACTGGTTCCGAAAAGGCCAAATTTCAAAGGCATAAATTTTTTTTGAAAATAAATGCAACTTTCCCGAAGCGTTCAGAACAACTAACTATTTAAATTCTACTTTCAAATTTAAGAAGTCTGTGTTTAAAAAATGCATTTTGCCAAATGTTTTCTAACGCAAAAAACAAAATAATTGTGATTTCTCCCTTTTAAAATTCCCGTTTAAAACCCCTGGGGGTCACGGATTATGCGGGGGGTTTCCTGCTGGCCCAAATGGCAGACCAGGGTGGCCTTAAGAAGTGATCTACTTTGTTACATTGTTGGGAAACTCTGGGAGGGGCCAAAAAGCCGGCCCTTCCCCCCCTCTCCCTTTTAAACTACTTTAGCGACATCAGCAAGGAAAGGGTCAGCGAACATCTCGCATCACACAGCCAACTCCATCCTTTTTTCTTGGGCGGGCCTCTGGGAACGCCTTGATTTTGGCCGCCTAATCATCAAGTACACT
>NC_069483.1:14171450-14191450 GCF_026875155.1 Cherax quadricarinatus
CGTCGCTCTTACAACCGCTGGCTTACGGAGGAAGATTCTTTTCACTTCCCCATGGAGATAAGGGGAAAAAAACAACAAAAAGAACTAGAAAGAAAATGAAAAAAACCCCAAGGAGGGTTTATATATCAATATATGCTTGTCATGCATGTGTATTTTGGACCAAGTAAAAGAAGAAGTCAAGAGTACCTGTAATCTTGCATGTTTAGAGACAGAGAAAAGGACACCAGCAATCCTACCTCTGTAAAACAATACATTTTTCGTTTACACTCACTTGGCAGGACGGTAGTACCCCCCTGGCGGTTGCTGTCTCCCAAACCTACTATATATAAAATATATAATAAATATAAAATAATATATATATAAATTTTTAAAAATATATATTTTATATATATATAATATTAATATATTAAAATTATATATGTATTTATTATATATATACTGCCCAGGCGTTAGTCCGTACCCTTCCCCCTTCCATTTTTCGGATCCTTATGTTTTCGATGCAGGCCAGGTCATCCGTTAGGCTGTCTCCAGCAGATCTAAACGGAACACCAGGTCTTTCGCCAGGTCACACATTTCATTTCGCGGAATAGTTCTTAATCTATCTAAAGTGACGTTCTGCCCAGAAGATGTCTTGGTGAGGACAAAGCACTTTTTTTTTTTCCCCATGTCCCCATGTACTTCATTATTCCTTCCCGGGGCAGACATCTTGCAGCGTTCTTGCCTTCCGTTCCATCCTGACACCAAAAACTTGTTGCTTAGTTGGAAACCCATATCCTTATTCCCATCCCAGTTGCCATGGTTAAGCCCGTTTTAAATGTGGACTCGTACTGCCAATACAACCCCGTTAGGGTGGTGTTGGAGGAGGGGTGGTGAAGGGGGTGGTGGTGATGCGGGGGGTGACGTGGTGTTGAAATCGTTTTTTTGAAAAGGTAGTTTGGGGAATGGGATGAAGAGGGAACAAAAAACCATGAAAGATAGCCCAAAAACATTAATCTTTTTAACACGAATCTGCACAAGAAACGAATTGTCTAGAATGTAAAATTTGCAAATCACAAATATTCCAGTATAACAATTCATGAAATATCCAAACACTCCACGTCACGAAATGCCCTTAAATTTTACATAGGGGGAAATTCGGGAAAAGGTATGGTTCATTAGAATCCAATACACAAATAAATATAAACTCTTTTTTACAAAAATCAGATAATTATTGAATTTCTTTAGGAATATAATATATATTATATATATATTTTATATATATATATATATTATATATATATTATATAAATATATTTTAATATATATATATATAATTTATATATTTATAAAATAAAATATATATATTTTTTTATAAATATATATATATATATGCAAAACAACCACTGTGAAAGAATAGAAATTTTCAAGCGCTTTCGTACTACTCACATTATAAAGGAAAATGAAAGTAAAGCATCAAAAAGGTATATAAAGGGGGGTAGCCCACACCTCACTACAGCCCCCACAACAACGAAACATCTGACGCGGACAGCGGCCCGCGACCAAAACTAGACAGGTCCTTCAACAACCCACCAAAAAACTATTCTACCCAAGAAATAAAAAATTTAAAAAAATTTTTGCCCCAATGTAAAAAAATTAAATTTCCCCCAAATTCTATTATTAAATGGTCAAATTTTTTAAAAAACCCAAAAAAATTTTTCTATTTATTGTCAAAACTGCTTTTTAGAAACAAGATTAATTTTCCCTGTCGACCATGGACTTTGCTTGATACTACTTTCTCAGCTTTTTTGAAAAAAAATTGGATGGTTTAAAATCTCCACATGAATAAATGAGCTTTGGGAATCTTGTCCATTTCTAATGCTATTTTATGTTGTTTTTAATCTTTTCGAGTTTTTTACCAGTTTGACCGTAATAAACCCTTTTTCGCAAATTTTACAAGGGGAATTTATAGACACATCCCCAATTTTGGGGGGGGAAATTTTTATCAAAAATTTTTTACTGTAAAGATTTTTGAAACAACTTTTAAAATTAAAAAACTTAAGAAAGAAGGGGAATCAACCCGTTTTCATGGTAAGGGGAGAACCAACATTTTTTAGGAATAGGCTGGTTGTCCCTTTTTTGGGTTGCAAAAAAATTTTTTAGCAACTTTAAAAGATTTATCAATTACTTTTTTTGGGTATTCAAATAATTAAATTTCCAAAATTTTGGGTATTCCTCATCTATGAAATCTGGGGGCTACAAATTCGTAAAACTCTCAAAAACATTTATGAGAAAACGACGTTTAAAATCTATCTTTTATGGGAAGAAAATAATGGACATAGGAACAGTTATTTGGGGGGTTTTTTTTGTAAATTTTTAAAATTTTAATTCATTATTCCCTTAAAAATTAAAAACTAGAAAAGGGAAAGAGTTATTTTTTTTCAAACTCAACGTAAAGTTTATAGAATGGGCTAAGATTTAATTTTTCCAAAAAAAAGGTGATATTACTTTTTGAACATAAGACACAAAAAACATCAAAATATCCAACCATTTAGCTCTATTAGGGAATTGTGTTAAGCAGCCTTTTTTCAAAAAATTTCCCTGTTAGGTTACTAAGAACTGAAAGGGATTCCCATTGCCTACCAAAGTTCTGATTTAAAAAAAATATCATTAAAAAACAAAATTTGCCTCAACAAACTGGTAAAAAACTCGAACTAAGATAAAACCCCCATAAATATAGCATTGGAACTGGGCAAATTCCAAAGCCTATTTATTTTATTAAAAGATTTTACCCTCCAATTGTTTTCAAAAATTGAGAAAGCATATCAACAAATCCAGGCGCAGGAATAATTTTTAATCTTTTTTTCATAAAAAGCATTTTGACAATAATGTATTTCCCCTTTTGGGTTTATGAAAAATTTTCCATTTATAATTAATAAATTTGGGGAAAAATTTTAAAAAAATTGGGCAAATAATAATTTTTTAAAATTTTTTATTTCGGGAGAATAGTTTGTTGGGGGGTTGTAGAAGGACCTGTCATTCGCCCGGGGGGCCGCTGTCTCGGCAGGTGTTTCGTTTTTGTGGGACTGATAGTGAGGGGTGGGCCCCCCCCCCCTTTTTTCCCTTCCCTTTGTGCTTTTTCTTTCATTGTTCCTTGAAAGTGGTATCATGAAAGCGCTTGGGAAATTCTCTATTTTTTACAGTGGTTTTTTGCAAAAAATTATATATTAAAATATATTTTATATATATATATTTATATATATATATAATATATATATATATAAAATATATTATATATAATATATATTATTAAAAAAAAAATAAGAACATAAAACGAACGAAGGGAAACTGCAGAAGGCCACTGGCCCTGCGAGGCAGGGCCAAGTTCCTAAACCCGGGTTAAGCCAATGACCAAACCCAGTCAGGGCAGGTCACATTGATTTAAGGGGGGGAACCGGCAACCGACCCGGTAGCCAAGTAAGGGCTAACCCCAAACCCCCCCACATCCCCATGATTTATCCACCTATTTTTAAAAATACACAACGTTCTGGCCTCTATAACGGTACTTGGAGTTTGTTCCACTCATCACAACTCTATTACCAAACCAGTACTTTCCTATATCCTTCCTAAAATCTAAATTTTTCCAACTTAAAACCATTGCTGCGAGTCCTGTCTGGGCCCTAGATATTTTCAGCACACATTTACATCCCCTTATTTATACCTGTCTTCCTTTTATACACCTCAATCATATCCCCCCAAATTTTCTACGTCTTTCTAAGAGTGCAGATTCAGGGCCCTTAGTCAATCCTCATAGGAAGTTTCTGATACAGGGGATCAACTTTGTCATCCCCTTTGTACATATATATATATATATATAATATATATATAAAATATATATATATATATAATATATATATATTATATATATATATAATATATATAGTATATATAATAAAATATATAAAATATATATATATATAAAATATAAAATATATATGCAAATAACCACTGTGTATTGTGATATCACCTGTTAACAGAGAAAAGCGTATCTCTGTATATACAGTGGGAGGTGTATATGAGAGAAATTCGTATTTCTTGGTGCATAACTTGATAGTTTAATTCCTGTTTTGTGTATTAAAGTATTACTAACTGGTGGTTTATAGGTGAAGTCTCAGTGACCCTCGTGCAGGAGGTAGACTTTAACTGGAGAAATGGAGTGACAGAAGATATTAACAGGAGATGTAAACAGAATACGTAAACATAGAAGCTATGAACGGGGACAGTAAGAGGTTTACATTAACAGGATACTTTAAGGGGTATACATTAAGAGGATACTTTAAGAGGTATACACTAAAAGGATATTTTAAGAGGATACATAAACACAGGTGTTCGTACAGTTTTTGACTTGGTCTCGTGGCATCTGGTGTTTACTCTCCAGCAGTGTTGCCAACTCACACTTCTCGAAGATCTTACCCTTGGAGGTCCCTATCACCGCCATCACCACCAGCCATGAGCACGTCAACATCCTGCGATGCAAGAGTACATGAAAGTATATGGAAGTACCTTGGAGTACATAGGGGCACATAGAAATACATGGGAGTACATGGTTAAGAGAGATAGCAGACAGTTTTAAAGTTCACACCGAGGCTATCTGTTGTCTATTGTGATTAGGGACCATCGCGTAACATCTAGGTGTCTGAGGCAAGGATAGTGAAGCAGAAGGCTCTCTTGCTACCCTCTACTCCTCCCCTGACCATTGCTGGCAGTGATAAGAACGGGAGGGAACTACCATACCAAATGGTATGGAATATACATTAGTGAATGTAGTCTTAAGTGATGGACTGAACACATCGACTCAAAGCTAAGGGACTGATTACCTCAAACTCTTCCTCCTATTCCACCTTTTTCCGCATTGGACTGAAGAAGCCAGTGTGGCGAAACCTTTCCAGAATAAAGATACCCAAATGTTGCACTGTCTCATTTATCAAAGATATATATTACAGAGGTTCTTGTTCCAGGTACCACTAGTTTTATAGTGGTGAGAGAGAATGAAAACCACTGCTCTGACTTCCACAAACACTACATCTACTACTACGTGCTTTAATTTTTAAAGGAATGGACGGGTAAGCCAGTAGAAGGCCTCGGTCAGATGACCAAAAGCATCAGGAAACGCTTGTTCACGTTTTCTGAAAAATCTTACCTAACCTAACCTAGGGTGGGTCATTATTAATTACTTAAGCTGATGTAATAGCTGAACATATACCAGGAATTCATTATATTGAAATTGAAACAAATTCCAGGACATAACTTGAAGACAGGAGAACTATGTACAGAAGATGAGGTAATCAGTCCCTCAACCTAGGAGTAGGTGCGAAGAGCACCATAGTATTGAGGGACTGATTACCTCATCTTTTGTACATAGTTCTCCTGTCTTCAAGTTATGTCCTGGAATTTGTATTGATAAAGCCACTGGATGGCGAAACGTCTACAATAAAGATACCCAGATGTTGCACATGTGTCTCAATTTCATCTTGTCGGTATTGCATACCATTCTTGCACAATTCATTATATTGAGGTTTGCCGCAACGTGGTATCCAGATAAAGTCAATATATATTCAGAGTATCTGTTCAGTATTTTTCAGCTTCGGTGGATGGTTCCATTCTGGATCATTATTTACGTTGATGTTGCATCCTCTGCCTCGAAGTTTCTTAAGAGAAACAAGAGTTATTGCTTGGGGTGTCTTCGTATGGGTTATTTCTGGCTGATGGTATTAGCATGGTAGCTCTTCTCTGTACCCTCTCCAGTGATGGTATCAGTCTGGAAGTTATCTGTACCCTCTCCAGTGATGGTACCAGCTTGGAGGGAGGGAGGAAGAGAGAGAGAGAGAGAGAGAGAGAGAGAGAGAGAGAGAGAGAGAGAGAGAGAGAGAGAGAGAGAGAGAGAGAGAGAGAGAGAGAGAGAGAGAGAGAGAGAGAGAGAGAGAGAAGAGAAAAGAGAGAGAGAGAGAGAAGAGAGAGAGAGAGAGAGAGAGAGAGAGAGAGAGAGAGCGAGAGAGAGAGAGAGAGCGAGAGAGAGAATATATTACTGAAGGTCATTGACTAGCGCCTTGAGGCACCCGACAAGGTACGCTACTTGCAATCAAGTTGTAGATATTATCTGCCTAACTTGACACTCCAACACCTGCTTCCACCATCTAACACCTGCCTCCACCATCTAACACCTGCCTCCACTATCTATCACCTGCCTCCGCCTTACAAACCTGCCTCCACCATCCAACACCTGTAATCAACATACTTAAACCTCATTGCCAGAGAAACTCACTTTTTTGCATATGTTGCTAAAAATATTGCTAACAATTGCCAGAGTCGTGCAAAGAGAAAAAAAATTACAGTGTGTACCGAGGCCAGTTGGTACGTGCATGTACGTACATGTACGTACATGTACGTACTTGTGACTGTGTTGCAAGACACACAAGTGTACACCACATTACAAACAATTTTTTCATTTTCTTCTTCGTCATTTTCCTCTTCGTCATTTTCTTCTTCGTCATTTTCTTCTTCGTCAGTCTAAGAGCTGTTTTCTTGCCTCGGTTTATTTACAGTCTAAGAGCTGTTTTCTTGCCTCGGTTTATTTACAGTCTAAGAGCTGTTTTCTTGCCTCAGTTTGTTTAAAGTCTAAGAGCTGTTTTCTTGCCTCGGTTTATTTAAAGTCTAAGAGCTGTTTTCTTGCCTCGGTTTATTTACAGTCTAAGAGCTGTTTTCTTGCCTCGGTTTATTTAAAGTCTAAGAGCTGTTTTCTTGCCTCGGTTTATTTACAGTCTAAGAGCTGTTTTCTTGCCTCGGTTTATTTACAAGTCTAAGAGCTGTTTTCTTGCCTCGGTTTATTTACAGTCTAAGAGCTGTTTTCTTGCCTCGGTTTATTTACAGTCTAAGAGCTGTTTTCTTGCCTCGGTTTATTTACAGTCTAAGAGCTGTTTTCTTGCCTCAGTTTATTTAAAGTCTAAGAGCTGTTTTCTTGCCTCAGTTTATTTAAAGTCTAAGAGCTGTTTTCTTGCCTCAGTTTATTTAAAGTCTAAGAGCTGTTTTCTTGCCTCAGTTTATTTACAGTCTAAGAGCTCTTATCTTACCTCGGTTTATTTACAGTCTAAGAACTGTTATCTTGCCTCAGTTTATTTACAGATATGCAACAGTTAGGTATCTTTATTTCGAAACGTTTCGCCTACACAGTAGGCTTCTTCAGTCGAGTACAGTTTATTTACAGTCTAAGAGCTAATTTCTTGCCTCAGTTTATTTACAGTCTAAGAGCTGTTTTCTTACCTCAGTTTATTTACAGTCTAAGAGCTGTTATCTTACCTCAGTTTATTTACAGTCTAAGAGCTGTTATCTTACCTCAGTTTATTTACAGTCTAAGAGCTGTTATCTTACCTCAGTTTATTTACAGTCTAAGAGCTGTTATCTTACCTCAGTTTATTTACAGTCTAAGAGCTGTTATCTTACCTCAGTTTATTTACAGTCTAAGAGCTGTTATCTTACCTCAGTTTATTTACAGTCTAAGAGCTGTTATCTTACCTCAGTTTATTTACAGTCTAAGAGCTGTTATCTTACCTCAGTTTATTTACAGTCTAAGAGCTGTTATCTTACCTCAGTTTATTTACAGTCTAAGAGCTGTTATCTTACCTCAGTTTATTTACAGTCTAAGAGCTGTTATCTTACCTCAGTTTATTTACAGTCTAAGAGCTGTTATCTTACCTCAGTTTATTTCACAGTTCAGTCCTAAGGTATATCCAACCCCTCCCCCAGGATGCCACTCAGTAACAGTCGACTAACACCCAGGTACCTATTTACTACTAGGTGGACGAGGGGATTTGTCATGCTTGTGCGTCACTACCCGTCCCTAAGATTGAACGCGGGTCCTTCGATTGTGAGTTGGGCGGCTCCTTGCAATCGAATGTACGAAACATTCAGAGGAATGTTGCTTCGAATGTAGCTAATGTGTATGTGATGTTCTTGTAAGGAGTATTGGAAGGTGTACATTGTATACACTGTGTGTAGAATGTGTACATTATGCACGTTATAACGTGTACACTGTGTACGTTATAACGTGTACACTGTGTACGTTATAACGTGTACACTGTGTACGTTATAACGTGTACATTATGCACGTTATAACGTGTACATTATGCTCGTTATAACGTGTACACTGTGTACGTTATAACGTGTACACTGTGTACGTTATAACGTGTACATTATGCACGTTATAACGTGTACATTATGCACGTTATAACGTGTACACTGTGTACGTTATAACGTGTACACTGTGTACGTTATAACGTGTACACTGTGTACGTTATAACGTGTACACTGTGTACGTTATAACGTATACATTGGGTACGTTATAACGTGTACATTATGCACGTTATAACGTGTACATTATGCACGTTATAACGTGTACACTGTGTACGTTATAACGTGTACACTGTGTACGTTATAACGTGTACACTGTGTACGTTATAACGTGTACACTGTGTACGTTATAACGTGTACACTGTGTACGTTATAACGTGTACACTGTGTACGTTATAACGTGTACACTGTGTACGTTATAACGTGTACACTGTGTACGTTATAACGTGTACATTATGCACGTTATAACGTGTACATTATGCACGTTATAACGTGTACACTGTGTACGTTATAACGTATACATTGTGTACGTTATAACGTATATATTGTGTACGTTATAACGTGTACATTGTGTACGTTATAACGTGTACACTGTGTACGTTATAACGTGTACACTGTGTACGTTATAACGTGTACACTGTGTACGTTATAACGTGTACATTATGTTTACTTTGTAATGTGTGCATTGTGTATGGTATAAGGTGTACATTGTGTACATTATAACGTGTACACTGTGTACGTTATAACGTGTACACTGTGTACGTTATAACGTGTACACTGTGTACGTTATAACGTATACATTGTGTACGTTATAACGTATACATTGTGTACGTTATAACGTGTACATTGTGTACGTTATAACGTATAAATTGTGTACGTTATAACGTGTACATTGTGTACGTTATAACGTATACATTGTGTACGTTATAACGTGTACATTGTGTACGTTATAACGTGTACATTGTGTACGTTATAACGTATAAATTGTGTAGTTATAACTGTTACATGTGTACGTTATAACGTATACATTGTGTACGTTATAACGTATACATTGTGTACGTTATAACTGTAATTATGTTTACTTTGTAATGTGTACATTGTGTAGTTATTAAGGTGTACATTGTGTACATTATAACGTGTACATGTGTACGTTATAACGTGTACACTGTGTACGTTATAACGTTACATTATGTTTACGTTAATGTAGTCATTGTATATGGTTATAAGGTGTACATTGTGTACATTATAACGTGTACATTATGTGTACGTTTGTAACGTGTACATTGTGTTTTGGTACACGTGTACTAATGTACGTATCATTTTGTCGTGATGTACATCCGTGTACAAAACCGTGTACATTGTAGTTATAACTTAAATCTTGACATAAGTTACATGTGTATATGACGTGTACAGGAGTATAGTAACATGTTACTTAACATACTTGAAAACATAACTATACATGGACCAACGATCCATGGAGTCTTAAGTGCACTGGACGCACTAAATTATGTTTACTGATCGCGCTGTGGTGTCATTGTGTTGGTATGAGGTCGTCATTGTGACAATACGTGCATTTGGTTGATCGGCTATGATTACATGGACGTTATAACCGGCCGCGGGCGTGTACCCCTCGATACGTTCTAGCAGTAATTGGTACTAAACGACCATTATAAGTTACTTTGTACGTTACATTGTTAGACACTGTACAATGTGCTATGTTATGATTCATCTTGTAACTGCATTGTAAACACCGTGAATAACTCAATATCGACTGCATCGAGGATTGATTCCATGCACGTTGTACAGTTTTTAACATTAACTTAAAAACTTCATTGCAGACCCAATGAATAAGTCTGACCTTTTTGGTTACTATGTACCTACCACATTGCTGGCTATGTATGATCATTTGTAACTGCATTATGTATACCTGTACCCGAATCAACTTAACAAATATCGACTGCAGGCCGAGGGATTGATTCCCTCAGTCTCATCTTTCACCGTTTTTCTCTGTATTGGACTGAAGAAGCCATTGGCTTGTTGTACAAGTGTCTCAGTCCTCAGACCTACTGAGTGCGTTTCGCCCACACGGTGGGTGACTTGATGAGGCCGGTTGTGTGGGTGAAATGTGGTCAATGGGGGATCGCATTATACTGGACTAGTGAGTGGATGGGAATTGTTGATTTAGAGAAGAACCTGCCTAGTTTGGGCCAGTAGGCCTACTGTAGTGTTCCTCCTTTATGCTCAAACTGACCACCATTTAATACATATGCCTAATACATAAGAACATAACACAATGAAAGCTTTCTTAACGAGTGCAGTAATTTGACCTTTCATGCATCCGTCTTAGCGTGACCTTTCTCTTCCTATCTCTCCGTCTATGAAAAGGTCCAGTCTCGTTGTTTTAGTGCGACGTCCGCCCAAGAGATGTCTGTGTTTGTCCTGGAGAATAATATTAAAAGCCCACCACGAAAAAACATCCTTAGTACATAATATGTAAGACTAGAAATATAATAATAATAATAATAATAATAATAATAATAATAATAATAATAATAATAATAATAATAATAATAACAATAATAATAATAATAATAATAATAATAATAATAATAATAATAATAATAATAATAATAATAATAATAATAATAATAATATCTTTATTTACTACCAGTACATGTACAAGGTATACAGACCGCTTGTTATGCTGAGTATTTCCCGCAAATTAGGTCAGTTTTGTCCCGGGATGCGACCCACACCAGTCCACTAACACCCAGGTACCCATTTTACTGATGGGTGAACACGGACAACCTGTGTAGTAAGGAAACACGACAGCTGTTTCCACCCCTTCGCCGGGAATCGAACCCGGACACTCACCGTGTGAAGCCACGGGGCACTTGTACTATGTGACAAGTAATCAAGATCCCAAGACCGAAACGTTTTCCAATAATATCCTAGCGTTTGCGTACGTGTTTTTTTAAACCAGGACTAGTGGTGCACCTACGTGCAGCTTGCAGATGTGTCCCCCACTGGATATAAACACTGAGACGGGTTTATCTTTCAGCGGTATTAACCTTGGTGATAAATACCGTCCAACTAGTTGAGAAAGCCACTTAAAAAAACGCTAGGATATATTTCTTGGAAATGATATAAAATCCAGATAAGTTGAAGATTAAAACACATGGGCAACAGTTGGATATCTCCATTGATAAAACGTTACGCCCACACTAGGCTTCTTCAGTCACATACAGAGGCAGCAGCAGTGAAATACAGGCGATGTAATCAGTCCCTCAACCTGATATAATTTTTAATAAACCATTTTTACTGTTAAATAAAGTAATTTTTCACCTTAATATGCCCGTCTATCAGAGAAGAATAAGTCACACACGGAAATATTTATGACGTTCTACCACAGGGTAGATGCCCAGGTCACATGACGTTCTACTACATGGTAGATGCCCAGGTCACATGACGTTCTACCGCAGGGTAGATGCCCAGGTCACATGACGTTCTACCACAGGGTAGATGCCCAGGTCACATGACGTTCTACTACATGGTAGATGTCCAGGTCACATGACGTTCTACTACATGGTAGATGCCCAGGTCACATGACGTTCTACTACATGGTAGACGCCCAGGTCACATGACGTTCTACTACATGGTAGATGCCCAGGTCACATGACGTTCTACTACATGGTAGATGCCCAGTTCACATGACGTTCTACTACATGGTAGATGCCCAGGTCATATGACGTTCTACTACATGGTAGATGCCCAGGTCACATGACGTTCTACTACATGGTAGATGCCCAGGTCACATGACGTTCTACTACATGGTAGATGCCCAGGTCACATGACGTTCTACTACATGGTAGATGCCCAGGTCACATGACGTTCTACTACAAGGTAGATGCCCAGGTCACATGACGTTCTACCACAGGGTTGATGCCCGGGTCACATGACGTTCTACCACAGGGTAGATGCCCAGGTCACATGAAGTTCTACCGCAGGGTTGATGCCCAGGTCACATGACGTTCTACCGCAGGGTTGATGCCCAGGTCACATGACGTTCTACCACAGGGTTGATGCCCGGGTCACATGACGTTCTACCACAGGGTAGATGCCCAGGTCACATGACGTTCTACCACAGGGTTGATGCCCAGGTCACATGACGTTCTACTACATGGTAGATGCCCAGGTCACATGACATTCTACCACAGGGTTGATGCCCAGGTCACATGACGTTCTACTACATGGTAGATGCCCAGGTCACATGACGTTCTACTACATGGTAGATGCCCAGGTCACATGACGTTCTACTACATGGTAGATGCCCAGGTCACATGACGTTCTACTACATGGTAGATGCCCAGGTCACATGACGTTCTACTACATGGTAGATGCCCAGGTCACATGACGTTCTACTACATGGTAGATGCCCAGGTCACATGACGTTCTACTACATGGTAGATGCCCAGGTCACATGACGTTCTACTACATGGTAGATGCCCAGGTCACATGACGTTCTACTACATGGTAGATGCCCAGGTCACATGACGTTCTACTACATGGTAGATGCCCAGGTCACATGACGTTCTACTACATGGTAGATGCCCAGGTCACATGACGTTCTACTACATGGTAGATGCCCAGGTCACATGACGTTCTACTACATGGTAGATGCCCAGGTCACATGACGTTCTACTACATGGTAGATGCCCAGGTCACATGACGTTCTATCGCAGGGTAGATGCCCAGGTCACATGACGTTCTACTACATGGTAGATGCCCAGGTCACATGACGTTCTACCGCAGGGTTGATGCCCTGGTCACATGAAGTTCTAATATATGGTAGATGCCCAGGTCACATGACGTTCTACCGCAGGGTAGATGCCCAGGTCACATGACGTTCTACTACATGGTAGATGCCCAGGTCACATGACGTTCTACTACATGGTAGATGCCCAGGTCACATGACGTTCTACCGCAGGGTAGATGCCCAGGTCACATGACGTTCTACTACATGGTAGATGCCCAGGTCACATGACGTTCTACCACAGGGTTGATGCCCAGGTCACATGACGTTCTACTACATGGTAGATGCCCAGGTCACATGACGTTCTACCACAGGGTTGATGCCCGGGTCACTTGAAGTTCTACTACATGGTAGATGCCCAGGTCACATGACGTTCTACTACATGGTAGATGCCCAGGTCACATGACGTTCTACCACAGGGTTGATGCCCGGGTCACATGAAGTTCTACTGCATGGTAGATGCCCAGGTCACATGACGTTCTACCACAGGGTTGATGCCCAGGTCACATGACGTTCTACCACAGGGTTGATGCCCGGGTCACATGAAGTTCTACTACATGGTAGATGCCCAGGTCACATGACGTTCTACCACAGGGTAGATGCTCAGGTCACATGAAGTTCTACTGCATGGTAGATGCCCAGGTCACATGACGTTCTACCGCAGGGTTGATGCCCGGGTCACATGAAGTTCTACTACATGGTAGATGCCCAGGTCACATGACGTTCTACCACAGGGTAGATGCCCAGGTCACATGACGTTCTACCACAGGGTTGATGCCCGGGTCACATGAAGTTCTACTACAAGGTAGATGCCCAGGTCACATGACGTTCTACCACAGGGTAGATGCCCAGGTCACATGACGTTCTACCACAGGGTTGATGCCCGGGTCACATGAAGTTCTACTACATGGTAGATGCCCAGGTCACATGACGTTCTACCACAGGGTAGATGCCCAGGTCACATGACGTTCTACCACAGGGTTGATGCCCGGGTCACATGAAGTTCTACTACATGGTAGATGCCCAGGTCACATGACGTTCTACCACAGGGTAGATATCCAGGTCACATGACGTTCTACCACAGGGTAGATATCCAGGTCACATGACGTTCTACCACAGGGTAGATATCCAGGTCACATGACGTTCTACCACAGGGTAGATACCCAGGTCACATGACGTTCTAGCACATGGTAGATGCCCAGGTCACATAACGTTCTACTGTAGAGTAGATGCCCAGGTCACATGACGTTCTACCACAGGGTTGATGCCCAGGTCACATGACCTTCTACTACATGATAGATGCCCAGGTCACATGACATTCTACCACAGGGTAGACGCCCAGGTCACATGACGTTCTACCACAGGGTTGATGCCCAGGTCACACCGGGTAATATTACCCCTCAGCCACGGGGTAAATACCCTGAGACAGTTCGGGTAACTGTCCTCTAAACAGGATCGCAGTAAAACTGGTTGATAATGTTTGTAAGGTGAATGTCTGAGACAAGTCTAGTTTCTTGGGGCTCAAATAAGAGCCGAGTTAAGCCGTATGACACTGTGTCTAGTTTCTCACTGATTATTATTATTATTATTATTATTATTATTATTATTATTATTATTTTATTATTATTATTATTATTATTATTATTATTATATTATTATTATTATTATTATTATATATTATTATTATTATTATTATTATTATTATTATTATTATTATTATATTATTATTATTATTATTATTATTATTATTATTATAATTGTATTATCATTATTACTATTTGTGATTATTCATTCATTGATATTATGTATTATTATAATGTGGTGATATGCCATTATTACACTGTATGGTGAATGCATCATTGCTGTATAGATGATTTCATTATAACTGTTGGTGATGTGATATTACCGTGGTGAGATATGTACGTTTGCATTTTGTGGTGATTTTCATCATTACACTGATGTTATGTGTCATCATCACATTGTGTGGTGTTATTTTAATATCATGAGAGTTTAAATGATCATGTTACAGCAAGACACCTTAAAATCAGGAGAGAAATTGGTTATCTAGAGAGGAGAGAGAGAGGAGAGAGAGAGAGAGAGAGAGAGAGAGAGAGAGAGAGAGAGAGAGAGAGGAGAGAGAGAGAGAGAGAGAGAGAGAGAGAGAGAGAGAGAGAGAGGAGAGAGAGAGAGAGAGAGAGAGAGAGAGAGAGAGAGAGAGAGAGAGAGAGAGAGAGAGAGAGAGAGAGAGAGAGCGAGATTCCTACAAGTCACCTACGAGATGCTGTACCTGCTTGCTTAGCAGTAAGCACGTATCTAGTAGCAGTTAGACAGGTGTTGTGGGTTGCATCCTGTGGGAGAGGACCTACTGACCACAACAACAGTCGTCTACACAGCTGGGATTTCTTAGATAATCCTGGGTAATAAATAAGAGGCATTTCCTCACCTTATTTCTGTCAGGAGGAAGAAGAAGATCGACGTGTATACCCCACCACGACTCCCGAGATACTGAGAAGTGACTACTCACATCTTCTCATATATTTGTTCAGGTAGATAGGTTGCCGTATTAGGTTTGAAGCCTGCCGGCTACACGATTGCCAGTAAGGTTATCACGGTGTATACTAAGAAATACTCATCTGCCTGTGTAAGTACGTGCACGCACACGTACACATACATTCACACACAGTCGTTCAGGGCTCTGTACACCGTGTACGTCAGGCCCATATTGGAGTACGCAGCATCAGTTTGGAACCCACACCTAGTCAAGCACTTCAGGAAATTAGAGAAAGTGCAAAGGTTTGCAAAGAGACTAATCCCAGAGTTAATGGGTATGTCCAACGAGGAGAGGTTAAGGGAAATCGACCTGACGACACTGGAGGACAGGAGAGATATGATAACGACATATAAAACAATGAGAGGAAACGACAAGGTGGACAGAGACAGGATGTTCCAGAGATTGGACACAGCAACAAGGGGTCACAGTTGGAGGTTGAAGACTCAGATGAGTCACAGTGATGTTAGGAAGTATTTCTTTAGTCACAGAGTTGTCAGGAAGTGGAATAGTCTGGGAAGTGATGCAGTGGAGGCAGGATACATACATAGCTTTAAGAAGAGGTATGATAAAGCTCATGGATCAGGAAGAATGAACAAGTAGGGACCAGTGAAGAAGCGGGGCCAGGAGCTATGAATCGACCCTTACAACTTCAGCTAGATGAGTACACACACACAACAATTACCAGCGTAAGACATCCGCTTCGTTATTACAAACACTGCATAAGACAAAGTTTTGCTGGATCAGAATGTTACACTTCCTGACACAATGTTTCCAAACATTTCTTCAACATTTAACATAAACACTTTATATAACACTACGATAACTGATGACCTTTACCTCACTCTTCTCCCAGTTATTATTATTATTTTTATTATTTTTATTATTATTATTATTATTATTATTATTATTATTATTATTATTAGTAGTAGTAGTAGTAGTAGTAGTAGTAGTAGTAGTAGTAGTAGTAGTAGTATTTTGCTATTATTGTCATCGTATTTTTTATTATTGTTATTATAAGTTGTATGCATGTTGCACGGAGAAAAGTTCAACGTGCCACCTGCGTCACAAGGTTAGGTACCTCGCTAAGTTGTCGGCAGGATTATATATATATATATATTATTATATATATATATATATATATATATATATATATATATATATATATTATATATATATTTATATATATATATATATATATATATATATAATATACCGAGAGGTATATATATGAGTGTAAATACACAGAGAGGTGTATATTTCTCACTGTATATACACCGAGAAGTGTATATCTCTCATTATACATAGTTCGAGAGGTCTGCATCTCTCGTAGTGTATACATCAAGAGTGTATATACAGTATATATACACTGAGAGTTTAATCTCTGTTTTATGTATTTTAAGTATTTTTGACTGGTGGCGAACAGGTTATATACACGACCCTCATGTAGTAGATAGGTTTTAAACCCTCATTAGACAACCTACTACTAACCATGTCTGTACATTAGGTCTAAAAGTAGCAGCGACCTTATAGTATAGGCAAACTAGGTCCGTCGTCTAGGGCGTTAGGTTAATTAGAGCGTCAAAATCGAGGAAAATAATCCCCTTTTGAATCTATTCTGCTTTTACTAGTGGGCCCCGTCCACATATGACGATATCTTCAACTGCTGCACATTCCCATTTTTTTCAACTGCCATACCAAAGTCTCCGTCCTCAAGCCTTTGTAATAGATCGACAAAGCCTGCTACGAGGGCGAAACGTTTCTCAGTTAAAATACTTAGGTGTTATACATATGTGGCTCATTCATCAAGTTGCCACAAACGCATGGGGAATGGGAGGTAATGAGGCTTGATCCGAGGAAGGAGAAGGGGATGGATAGCTCATTATTACATTGTTACATTGTATTATTACATTGTATTGTAGATTATTGTACTGTATTATAGATTATTGTATTGTAGATTAATGTGTTGTATTGTAAATTATTGTATAGTAGATTATTGTACTGTATTATAGATTATTACATTGTATTATAGATTATTGCATTGTATTGTAGATTATTGTATTGTATTGTAGATTATTGTATTGTATTGTAGATTATTGTAATGTATTGTAGATTATTGTAATGTATTGTAGATTATTGTATTATTGTAGATTAGAGGTAGTAGACTACGGGGGGCACTGCCCCCCGGGTCGCAAACCAGGCTGACTAAAATAGATTTCAGATCGTCAGGTAAAGAAATAAAACATGTGAGGAACACTGGTATCTTTTTGAAGATAATAAGATAATAAGATAATAAGATAATAAGATAATAAGATAATAAGATAATAAGATAATAAGATAATAAGACAATAAGATAATAAGATAATAAGATAATAAGATAATAAGATAATAAGATAATAAGATAATAAGATAATAAGATAATAAAATAATAAGATAATAAGATAATAAGATAATAAGATAATAAGATAATAAGATAATAAAAAATAAGATAATAAGATAATAGATAATAAGATAATAAGATAATAAGAAATAAGATAATAAGATAATAAGATAATAAGATAATAAGAAATAAGATAATAGATAATAAGATAATAAGATAATAAGATAATAAGATAATAAGAAATAAGATAATAAGATAATAAGAAATAAGATAATAGATAATAAGATAATAAGATCAATATGGATATCTGTTATATTTGCGTTTTATTGAGAACAAAATTACTTAGATGATAATATGTAATTTCTAAGGATACAAGAGTTAAGTGGCGCTGGGCAGGTGGTGGAGATTTTGGCGTACAGGTGGCTAGTGAATGTAAACGATTTGCAAATAACCCACACATGGGAGAGAGAGGAGCTCTGACAGCGCTTCGGTCCATTTACAAGTCAGAGTGAAACGTCGCACGTTCAGCACCACGGTAAGTCTCACCCAGCATCGTGGAGAGTTCTACCAGCATCTTGGACATCTCTCTCAGCCTCAGCATCTTAGACAACATTCAGTCCTCTCCCAGAAGCACCCCAGCACTCGGCCATGTAAGCATCAAGGTTACGGTTACGGCACCTGTTTTTGTAGGCCACCCTGTACACAAGGAAAGATATATTTTTTTATTATTTTTTTATTATCACACTGGCCGATTCCCACCAAGGCAGGGTGGCCCGAAAAAGAAAAACTTTCACCATCGTTCACTCCATCACTGTCTTGCCAGAAGGGTGCTTTACACTACAGTGCAGGCACTGTACTTCCCATCTCCAGGACTCAAGTCCGGCCTGCCGGTTTCCCTGAACCCCTTCATAAATGTTACTTTGCTCACACTCCAACAGCACGTCAAGTATTAAAAACCACTTGTCTCCATTCACTCCTATCAAACACGCTCACGCACGCCTGCTGGAAGTCCAAGCCCCTTGCACACAAAACCTCCTTTACCCCCTCCCTCCAACCTTTCCTAGGCCTACCCCTACCCCGCCTTCCTTCCACTACAGACTGATACACTCTTGAAGTCATTCTGTTTCGCTCCATTCTCTCTACATGTCCGAACCTCCTCAACAACCCTTCCTCAGCCCTCTGGACAACAGTTTTGGTAATCCCGCACCTCCTCCTAACTTCCAAACTACGAATTCTCTGCATTATATTCACACCACACATTGCCCTCAGACATGACATCTCCACTGTCTCC
Organism: Cherax quadricarinatus; assembly: GCF_026875155.1. Classification (NCBI taxonomy): domain Eukaryota; kingdom Metazoa; phylum Arthropoda; class Malacostraca; order Decapoda; family Parastacidae; genus Cherax; species Cherax quadricarinatus. The sequence continues at coordinate 14,190,643 of NC_069483.1, forward strand.
AGCCTTCTCCTCGCTGTAACATTCATCACCCATGCTTCACACCCATATAAGAGCGTTCGTAAAACTATACTCTCATACATTCCCCTCTTTGCCTCCAAGGACAAAGTTCTTTGTCTCCACAGACTCCTAAGTGCACCACTCACCCTTTTCCCCTCATCAATTCTATGATTCACCTCATCATTCATAGACCCATCCGCTGACACGTCCACTCCCAAATATCTGAATACATTCACCTCCTCCATACTCTCTCCCTCCAATCTGATATCCAATCTTTCATCACCTAATATTTTTGTTATCCTCATAACCTTACTCTTTCCTGTATTCACTTTTAATTTTCTTCTCTTGCACACCCTACCAAATTCATCCACCAATCTCTGCAACTTCTCTTCAGAATCTCCCAAGAGCACAGTGTCATCAGCAAAGAGCAAATGTGACAACTCCCACTTTATGTGTGATTCTTTATCTTTTAACTCAACGCCTCTTGTCAAGACCCTCGCATTTACTTCTCTTACAACCCCATCTATAAATATATTAAACAACCACGGTGACATCACACATCCTTGTCTAAGGCCTACTTTTACTGGGAAATAATTTCCCTCTTTCCTATGTACTCTAACTTGAGCCTCACTATCCTCGTAAAAACTCTTCACTGCTTTCAGTAACCTACCTCCTACACCATACACTTGCAACATCTGCCACATTGCCCCCCTATCCACCCTGTCATACGCCTTTTCCAAATCCATAAATGCCACAAAGACCTCTTTAGCCTTATCTAAATACTATTCACTTATATGTTTCACTGTAAACA
>NC_069483.1:14196450-14201450 GCF_026875155.1 Cherax quadricarinatus
TGTGGTGGGGGTATGTTGTGGTGGTGATGTGTGTGTATTGTGGTGGCGATGGTGATGTGGTGGTGATGGTGGTGTGTTTGTGGTGGTGATGGTGGTGTGTTGTGGTGGTGACGGTGGTGTATTGTGGTGGTGACGGTGGTGTGTGTGGTGGGAATGGTTTAGTGTGCAGTAATGATGCGTGGTCGAGGTGATGATGGCAGTGTTGTGGTCATGAAGGTGATTGTGACGATGTTTGTAGATTTGGATAGTGATAAAGGATGGTGGTGAGAGTTGGGTGAAAAAATGATAAAAGATCTCCATTATCATTAAACGCCAGACATCAGCTATCAACACATACATCAATATTACACCTAATTATAGACATTTCTATATTTCAGTCCTCTTCAGGTGGTCACGAATATTACTGAATATAATAGAAACGTGTGTGTGTGTGTGTGTGTGTGTGTGTGTGTGTGTGTGTGTGTGTGTGTGTGTGTGTGTGTGTGTGTGTGTGTGTGTGTGTGTGTGTGTGTGTGTGTGTGTGTGTGTGTGTGTTTAAACAGAACTTGCAAAATATTTAAGACGTGGAATGGAAATTAAATATCTTAAGAATCCTTACACCTCTTGATCTGATCTCGTGGTAGGCGGAACTGACGCTCCAGTATCCTGGCCAGCTCACACTTCTTGTAAACCTTTGCTGAGGTTTGCCCCACCAGCACCCCCACCACTGCTATCACCAACAACCACGAGAACGCCAACATCCTGAGTGTTGGAGATAAAGAGAGAGAGAGAGAGAGAGGAGAGAGAGAGAGAGATGAGAGAGAGAGAGAGGAGAGAGAAGAGGGGAGAGAGAGGAGAGAGAGAGGAGAGAGAGAGAGAGAGGAGAGAGAGAGAGAGAGAGAGAGAGAGGAGAGAGATGAGAGAGAGAGAGAGAGAGAAGAGAGAGAGAGGAGGAGAGAGAGAGAGAGAGAGAGAGAGAGAGAGAGAGAGAGAGAGAGAGAGAGAATTTGGATTAGATTAAATTTCTTCAAAGCTGTTAGCTTACTGTGTACCAGATATCTATCGTGTGGAGGGTAATTCAAGAATATACCGATACACATCCGCTAGGCTCCCTAGGGCTAGGCTCCCCTAGCCGCTAGGCTCCCTAGCGGCTAGGAAGAGTAATTCTGAATATATCTTTATTATTCAATTTTAATCTGTCACAAGCAAATTTGTGATGTTTATAATATCTGGTATCTTATTTTCTTTAATACAAGTTCCTGGAGAGCGAAACGTTGCTACAATAAAATGTCGAATTAGTTGCACTTGTGTCCTTATACCCAACAGACTCAGTAGTGGCTCTTCGTGTTCCCTTAAGGACGTGGAATCATTGGTCAAGACTTTTCAGTGAGTTGATGTAGCCACTGGTTGGCGAAACGTCTTCAAAGTGAAAAGGTCGAAACACCTTTAGCAACTTTATCCTTTCCAAAAGCTTATATTACAAAAAGACATTAAAGGATTCTTATTTGTGAACCAAACCTGACTTGGAGACCCAGTGGCGTTGATCTGGTTGGTGTCACCCAGGGTGGTATCTTTGGTGTCACCCGGGTGTCACCCAGGGTGGTATCTTTGGTGTCACCCGGGTGTCACCCAGGGTGGTATCTTTGGAGTCACCCGTGGTGGTATCTTTGGAGTCACCCCCATGAAATTCAAGGGCGGGGGGAGGGATGGGAAGGGAGTAAACACCAGTTACGTTACTACTGCATGACCAGTTACGTCACTACTGCATGACCGGTTACGTCACTACTGCATGACCAGTTACGTCACTACTGCATGACCAGTTACGTCACTACTGCATGACCAGTTACGTCACTACTGCATGACCAGTTACGTCACTACTGCATGACCAGTTACGTCACTACTGCATGACCAGTTACGTCACTACTGCATGACCAGTTACGTCACTACTGCATGACCAGTTACGTCACTACTGCATGACCAGTTACGTCACTACTGCATGACCAGTTACGTCACTACTGCATGACCAGTTACGTCACTACTGCATGACCAGTTACGTCACTACTGCATGACCAGTTACGTCACTACTGCATGACCAATAACTAATATTTAACAATGAGAACGTTTATAGGCCATAAACCGAACAGGAGAATATTTATCAACAGGAGAATATTTATCAGTAATATTAAGTAAACATGAACTTAAATACCACTTTGAGTACAGCCAACAGATCTTACGTTTATTCATGTTTAGCATCTACTTTACTGTACGAACTTTGACACGAACTTTGTACCTAGTTCAACTATCAGAACTTTAGGGGCCCAGTTCCTGGACCCATTATGTACCTCTGTAATCTGTAAATACCTTTGTAACTTGTCATGATTGTGACCAGACCTACCTGGAGTTCATTACCTCTGTAACTTGATCTGCTATCAAAACTTTGTGGCCCAGTTCCTGGTCCCATTATGTACCTCTGTAATTTTTTGACTACCGCCCACAGGATGGGTATGAGGTACATAATAAACATGTTAAATTACAAAGTTAAAAACTCCTTAGCGTCCCTTCCAGCCCTTTTCTTCCCTCACCTTTGCTATCCTCTCTATCATTCTGTTTATAACCTCAGCACCATTTTCTGTCCCGCAGCGTTGTATGACCCTTGTTGGCTTAGCACTTTCTTTGTTAATAATAAAAATACCTTTATTCACCCTCAACAATGCAAAAAAACTTGAAAAATAAATAAAAACATTGTAATATCAGAGAAACACTGGTTCCGATTTGGCCTTGAGTACAGGTAACATCTCAGTGAATCTGATCTTACATTTGACCTTGAGTACAGGTAACATCTCAGTGAATCTGATCTTACATTTGACCTTGAGTACAGGTAACATCTCAGTGAATCTGATCTTACATTTGACCTTGAGTACAGGTAACATCTCAGTGAATCTGATCTTACATTTGACCTTGAGTACAGGTAACATCTCAGTGAATCTGATCTTACATTTGACCTTGAGTACAGGTAACATCTCAGTGAATCTGACCTTACATTTGACCTTGAGTACAGGTAACATCTCAGTGAATCTGACCTTACATTTCCTTGCCTTTAATCCGGCAAAATCATCAAAATCAATGATTTTCCCTATATAGGCCTATTTATAATCTGGAATCATATAAGAGGCTATGTAGAAACGGCAGATTTTTTCTTTTGTTGGTGCAGCACCGTTTTGGGGATTAGTGTCACCTTCTTTAGAGGCTCTGTTGCAACCCCTGAATGGGTTACAATGTATAGATATTACATGTATATTACATTTTCATATAATTTTATATTGCTTATATTTGCGATAATAGCTAAATCGTGAATATATTGCTTTATATTATTATTTGATTTAGTTATGTTGTTAGGTAGGATGTAACATATTATGTGCTCATAGTTCAAGTCTTGATTGTCTAACTACTGTATACTGTAATTATCGCTCTTTGCTCGTTTCCCTGCCGGCTTCTGTTGCTGGGCAACAGCTGTCCACGGAGCTATCACGTGATCGAGGGGATGGGGGTTGTCCTCACCTCGCCTGCAGTATTCAGTCTGGTCTAGACTCTCTTGGTGGTTGGACGTATTCCAGACAAAGTGCCTAAATCTCTCTTATGGACCCTTGTTGGAAGATCGTCTCTAGCTTTCTTGTAGGTTCTGTGGGACTCTGTTCACAGAACATTGTATAGACTTAAGGATTTTTCGACGTTGTACTGAGGTTGTGTGTCACATAGACACTCTGAGCAACTCAGGTCTTGAGCTGTAGCTTCTGACCTAACTTGTACTGGTATCTGTGTATTATCACAGTCGGGGATTTTCTTATGCTGAACTTAGATTCAGTAGTATGGGAGTTTTGTGACTTTTGTGGAGGATCTGCTGATGGTCCCTACTTAGTGTCGTTATATTATCTCCTTGTTCCTGATTCTGTGTCGCAGTTGCTTGTTATATTGCTATTGGGTTTAGCATTCTTTTTATTGTTCAAGCAGACTGTTCTGATTGCCAGTTGGTCAAGAAGTTAGTTTATGTGAGGACTTTGTCAGTCACTTGTTTAAGTCTAGTCGAGTCGTGAGACATAGTGAACTACTTAGAACACTTACACACATACACACAAACTTACTTGTACATATTTGTAATATCTTATTAAATGTTAATGTACCAGACGGTACTTAAGAATTATAAATGTGATATGTGCTTTCAGCACAATAATACTGTACACGAGAGAAGCGATTATTATTATTTTGATTACTGTGATTAATTTAATTTAAATTGATATACGCCTAGACAACTAAATTATTAATAAATTTATTAAATTTTAATTTCTCTAGTTAGTAGCCTACCAGTTATAATCCTGAAGCACTATTGAATCATACTGAATTCCATTGGATAATTGGACCAGGATACTGACTAATTGTTACAAAAACCCAGTAACAGGCTGGATGCTAGAAGGGCAGTCCTTTCTAGTATTCACTGGAGATCTCTAAGCTTTTAGAATCGCGTTTTTTGTAACAGGCTCTATGGTGTCACCCCTAGATGATGTCACCCTTTGCTGGTGTCACCCCTAGATGGTGTCACCCTTTGCTGGTGTCACCCCAAGATGGTGTCACCCTTTGATGTCACCCCTTGATGGCGTCACCCCTTGCTGGTGTCACCCCTAGATGGTGTCACCCCTTAATGGTGTCACCCCTAGATGGTGTCACCCTTAGATGGTGTCACCCCTTGATGGTGTCACCCCTAGATGGTGTCACCCCTAGATGGTGTCACCCCTTGATGGTGTCACCCCTAGATGGTGTCATCCTAGATGGTGTCACCCTTAGATAGTGTCACCCCTTGATGGTGTCACCCCTAGATGGTGCCACCCCTAGATGGTGTCACCTCTAGATGGTGTCACCCCTAGATGGTGTCACCCCTAGATGGTGTCACCCCTAGATGGTGTCACCCCTAGATGGTGTCACCCGGGGCGACCCCCTCCCCTATGACGCTACTGTGGAGACCTAACCTA
>NC_069483.1:14208950-14251450 GCF_026875155.1 Cherax quadricarinatus
ATGATGAGAAAAGATAAAAAGAAGAAACAGAGAAGAAGAAACAGAGGATAAGAAGAATAAATATGTGAAGATTCTTACAGTAATATTAACTTCAAGTTTACGCCCAAAACATCGTAAATAGAAACATTGTAAACAAAAACATTGTAAACAGAAACATTGTAAACAAAAACATTGTAAACAAAAACATTGTAAACAAAAACATTGTAAACAAAAACATTGTAAACAAATATATTGTAAACAAAAACATTGTAAACAGAAACATTGTAAACAGAAACATTGTAAACAGAAACATTGTAAACAAATATATTGTAAACAAAAATGTAAACAAAAAATTTGTAAACAAAAACATTGTAAACAAAAATGTAAAAAAAAAAACACTGTAACCAAAATGTAAACAAAAACATTGTAAAGAAAATGTAAACAAAAAACACTATAAACAAAAACAGAAACGTAAACAAAATCAATGTAAAAAAAACATCGTAAACAAAAGCATTGTAAACAAAAACATTGTAAACAAAAGCATTGTAAACAAAAAAGCTTTGTAAAGCAAAAACATTGTAAACAAAAGCATTGTAAACAAAAAAGCTTTGTAAACAAAAAGATTGTAAACAAAAACATTGTAAACAAAAGAATTGTAAGCATAAACGTAAACAAAAACATTGTAAATGAAAAAGTTTTTTCAGTTAATTACATAGACTTTGGTGTTGTAATTATTGACGACTTAACCTCGTCCATTGTTCGGTTAATCCAGTCAAACAGCTTCAGTTAAGATAGACACTAGAACATTTTAGAAAACCTTTCGCTCCTGGGACCTTGATCAACGTCTCAGGAGCGAAACGTTCTGTAATAAATATGTCCAAGTGTTTGCTCAGGTGTGTTTCTCAACCAGTTTGTCGGTATCTGTTAACCTGGTTTATACCAGCATCAGTTAAACAGGCAACTGGTTTAATGGTATTAATACCGACAAGTTGATGAATAAAACATATATGCGAAACCTGGGTAGCTTTAAGTTGGATAAATTTAGATTTAGAAAGGATATAGGTAAGTACTGGTTTTCGAACAGTTGTGGATGGGTGGAACAATCTTCCGAGTAGGGTGATCGAGGCTAGGACCTTGGGTAGCATTAAAAAGAGATTGGACAAATATATGAGTGGAGGGACTGGGTTTGGTTGGTGTCATTGGGTACGTGAGTATATTCTTGGGTATCTTTGGGTAGGGGTGGTTTTGATGGGGACCTGCCTTGTGTAGGCCAGTGGGCCTTCTGCAGTGTTCTTCCATTTTTATGTTCTTATGTTCTTTATGATATAAAAATGGAGGAACACTGCGGGAGGCCTACTGGCCCATACACGACAGGTCCTTCTCAAACTCAACCATTCCCACCCAATACCTATCTGTCTAATCTTTTCCCAAAGCTACCTATTGTGTCTCACTGAACACACACTAGCACTAGCAAACTCTAGAGACGACGTGGGTATTGATGTCTATAGAATGGTGAAGAACCTGCCTAGTTTGGGCCATTTAGGCCTGTTGCTGTGTTCCAACATTCTTATACTCTTAAAGAATAATAAAGGCACAATACCGTGACAGGAACAACCCACAAATAATCCACACATGTACAAAATTGTGTATAGAATAGTGCACTGGTGTGGTGTGAGGCATTGTACTTCATTACACATGGTTGGTAGGTAAGAGACATAGGCAACAGTTAGGCAACTTTATTTCGAAATAAAGTTGCCTAACTGTGCCTATGTGTCTTACCTACCAACCTGTCGGTATTGTATACCATTTTGATCTTCATTACACATGTTGTGAGATATAAAAGAAATTATTTGAAGATTACTTGTGACCCATTTCTTTGGTTACTGCCTACACGGTCTGGTTCCAGACCAGAGGGAGCCTGGAAAGTGGTTATAATTTCTTTATCTTGGCGTACAAATGCTGGAAGATGAAATTCATAACTACAGGGGTCGCAAATATCAGTGGGTCTGGGCAGGTGATTTAGAAACGTTGGAAAGTGAGTGTAAACATTAGATCCAGTGGGAAGCACCACTGTTGTTCTTAGTACATCTTTATTGAAGACGTTTCTGCCCTTGAACCTTGATAACGTCGGATACATAAAGGTCCACGAATTAAAGCATCTTAGATAAAGGTGTCCTAAGTAAATATATTCGTGGGTACTTCTGTCAAGTTGTCACCAATTACGTGCCTTCTTATAACAAGTTAAATTACTGGAGTGTTTCCTCCCAGCACCATTCGAGTTTCTCCCCAGAACCTTAGAGAGAGAGTCTTTCCCCAGTACCATAGAGTCTCCCCAGTACCGTGGACAGTCTTCTTTCAGTACCATAGAGTCTCCCCAGTACCGTAGACAGTCTTCTTTCAGTACCACACAGTCTCCCCAGCACCGTAGAAAATCTCCCCAGCATCACCATCTTAAAGATCGTTGTAGCCTCTTCCAGTTGCACCCCAGCACTCGGCCATGTAAGTGTTCAGATCAATATGGCGACAGTTGTTGTTATAAGCGACCCTGTGGACAGAATTAAGAACCATCGTAATATATATATATATATATATAGATAGATAGATAGATAGATAGATAGATGGATAGATAGATATAAATAGATAGATAAATACTAACCAGGCTGAATATCCTTGAGCACTGTAGATCCTTTGGGCACAAGAGATGTCATCTCTCAAACCATCACCCAGTAGATCTGAAACAAGAGTACCAGGTTACCCACCAGGCGAATTATTATTATTATTATTATTATTATTATTATTATTATTATTATCATTATTATTATTATTATTATTATTATTATTATTATTATTATTATTATTATTATTATTCGGTGAACCTGACTAGGTTATTCGATGTACGGAGAAATAGAGGTTTTATCCATCGTACTCAATATCAGGAGAAACAACACTGTTCTCGCTGCTAAAAAGGAAGGACTCACTCTCTGACTCTCTCTCTCTCTCACCTGTACAGCGAATTCCACAGATATTCTTGCCACCTGGGGTTCCATCGTGACACCAGTACATGCTGTTGATCTGGAAGATGCCGTAGTCCTTGCTACCGTCTACGTTGTCGTAGTTGATAGCAGCAGTGTTGAAGCTTGACTCAAACTCAGCGATACACACCCCTGTAGTGTTATATGTTAATGATATACAAAGACGAGAAATAGATATCTAAGACACATGTGCAATACAGTGGATAAGACACCTGTGCAATACAGTGGATTTAATAAGACATATGCTGATCATTTGGGTATTTTCTTGGTATTGGATTGATGAAGATACTGGTTGGCAAACCGTCTCCCCAGTGAAGATATGCCCGAATGCTGCACTTATGGCTTATTCAGGCTGTGGTTTTGTGGTTGGTGGTGATGGTATGTGATTGTTGTTGTGGTAGTGTGGTGGTGATTGTTGGACGGTTGTATTTCTGGTAGTGGTATCATGCAGTGGTGGAGATTGGTTGCAAAAGAATTAGTGTCAAGAGAGAGAGAAACAAAACATCAACCATCAACACAAACGTCAATATTACTGGACATCAGACATCAATAATCAAGGCTAAAATCAGTGTGAGTAACATGACATCACCTTGATTGTACTTATTATTTTATTTCCAAATTTTTCACTTGTTCATGAAAATACTTCAAATCAAATTTCAAGACTTAGATTTTGTTATATATATAACTCATTTATTTATTCATTAAGTGTGTAAAAGCGTAAACTATGAAGTCACAGGAAGAATGAAGTCAGAAATCCGTACAGTTCTTAATCGCTTGTCGTTGTAAACCGTATTGTTGCTCCAGCACTCTGGCCAGCTCGCACTTCCCGTAGACTTTTGCCGAGGTTGCCTCCACCAGGACCGCCACCACCACTGCTGTCACCAACAACCACGAGCACGCTAACACCCTGAGTGTTGGTGAGAGAGAGGGAGAGTGGGTATGAGAGAGCTTGTGAATGTGTAAAAGTACGTGGGAGAGAGGGAAATTAGATTAGATTTTGTCGCCGAAGTGGCTAGTTTATTGTGTACCTCATATCCATCCTGCGGATGGTAGTGGCTAGTTTATTGTGCACCCCAAGGCATCAGAGTACTATGTACTCGGCATCAGAGTACTATGTACTCAAATGCCGAGTTTGCAGGTTCGAATTCTACTGTGGTCTGCACACAGAACACAGCATGAGGTGGATAGGATTAGCGCATAGGAACTATTATGGTGAATACAGACCAATGTCAACAAGCCTAAAATCACATATTTCCATCACAGACGAGGCATCTCTGCTCCTGTTGATCTCAGAACCATCACATCTTCCACAGTCGTACTTGGTGTCAACCTTGATTACAAGTTACTTAAGAAACCTCACACATGTGGCAAGGATTTCACTCTCTCGGCTTTATAGGCTGAGATGTGCACGTCTTACCACAAAATTCCACGTATACACGGCTCTTATAAGACCCCTCATCATTTACACTCCACCTGCTCTAACATTGACTGCAAAGATTAATGTTCTGTGGCTACAATGAATGCAGAACCGGGCACTGCACTGAGTGCTTGACGTGAAGTGGCAGGACTATGCCACGAGCGAGTCACTCCACCTCAGGACTGGCACACCAGCTCTGAACGTCTTCTAGAGAACACTAAGTGACAGACAGACTTGTAGACTTCAGACTCACCATGACTATTGGACTTCTTTAACACTATCAGACGCCCTCACAATCTTCAAAACCTCTTCAGAACTCTTTACAATCCTTTACTCAACCACTTTACACTTAAGCCATCACTAAACCACTTTTGTTGCTGCTTTAATGCCTATATGGATTTAAAACAACTATCATCATTTGCTTTAAAATTCCTAATATTTCCATCCTCACTTTTAAATACCACAGCCATAGACGTGAGTCATCTGGCGCCATAACACAGTCCGATCTTCTGCCAACCTTGCCTGACCAGTCGTGTTGAAGAGGAGAGACCAGGAGCACAGGCACAACAAGCCTTCAATAATGCCTTACAATGTCTTTGCTGTTGGGTTTAGCCCTGACTCTTTTCCTATCTCTGTAGTTCTTTCCTCTCCCCAATCTATTCTTCAACTATCCCCACTTTCCCCTCACCTCTAGTGGGTCCTCACTTGTGAGTACTTCCAGTTCTAGTTCTGCTGTGGACTAAGAGATAATGTTTGTAAATAATTTCGCCTGTTTGCGAATTGCTATTATATATTATATGTATATAATAAATATCATTCTCATAGTTGGGCTGTTAAAGCTCTACCTTGCACAGGTTAAAGGTCAATTATCCTCTTTACAGACCACTCATAATCTTCACCTTCCTCTAAGTATCTAAGAACCAATAAGCCACAAAGGTGCACTTTCTTGAGTTATCCTGTATTAACTCTGCAGGAGTTATACTCTGAAGGAAAACGTCTTCACTTACCTCATGTCTGCTGCCAAGTGGACGTGAAGAAGTGTACCAAGTACCGAAGAGTACTTGTGTATCCCAGAGAGTGTCTTGTGCTACTGGCAAACACCTCCCTTCCAGCATCCCTTATATACCCAGCATCAGGAAATAACTCATTGGTATTTTTCTGCTAAGATGAACAACGAATTAACTGATTACATAATTTTTTTCCTGAGGGGTCGGTTATGTTGTTCATTTTGTGAACAACGAACAACACAACCCATGTAATTATCTCTCTTTTTTAAGAGATAATCAGTATTAATTTGATTATTTCGTGTGTTCAGAAGCTGTGATTCATGTGGGTTTAATGCTTTCCACGTAGCTATGATCACAATACTCATGACGTCCTAGTTTATCCTGCCAAACAAGTCATGTTATTTTTGGCCAGATGAGAATCATGTTTTGTCTGAAGTGAGTTACGCTATATCTGACGTGTGTCATGTTTCTTAATCATGTCTCAGCAAAGGAGAAACCTTTTTATTACACTTTATTTGAAGCTCAAAACCCTGGAGAGAGGAGGCCTTTTTTATTAAGATTACAGCTATTTTTTTTCTAAATATCTTAGGAGAATTTTTTTCGAATAAATTTTAATTCCTTTTCTCCTTTAAAACAAATAAGAAAACACACAAATAACCCGCACATAGGAGAGAGGAGCTGACCACGACGTTTCGGTCCAACTTGGACCATTTAAACCATACCACGGGCGGGGATAGAACCCGCGATCAGAGTCATTACGATTTCGTGAGTCTTGGACCATTTACAATGTCACACTAAGAGGAAAGAGAGAAGAAGCCTGTTAGTGTGGCTTTGTAAATAGTCCAAATCGGACCGAAACGTCGTCGTAAGCTCCTCTCTTCTATGTGCAGGTTATTTGTGTATTGTTCCTCTGTATTGTTCCCTTTTGTTCTTCAATAAGAGTGGAGAAGATCGAGACGTTGAGGTAATGAGTCCCTCAATCTAGAGTCAATGTAACCAGTCCATCAATGCGCGAAGTGCCTTATATACTGTAGACAGGTGAGGTGAAGCAGGTGAAGCAGTCGTAGGCGGCGTCACCTTGGACAAATCCACAGGTGGAGGTAGGTAACGCCTATAGGTTAGGCGAAACATCTGTCTAATTTATCAACTTGTCGGCTCTCTGAATCGTTTACAAAGCGACTTCAGCAACTGAACCTGGTGACTTAAAAGACTGAAGGATTAGGGGAGACATGATTAGAATGTATAAGATACTCAGAGAATTTGACAGAGGAAATAGGGACAGAAGGTTTGAAATAGGGACAGAAGGTTTGAAATAGGGTACACAGGGGCGAAGGGCCATAAATGGAAGCTAACAACACAAATAAACCAAAATAAATAGAAAGAATGTCAATTAAGACATATGTGCAACAGTTAGGTAGCTTTATTCCGAAACGTTTCGACTACACAGTAGGCTTCTCCAGTCGAGTACCGAGGAGCCAGCAGAAGCAGTAGAGATGTGAAGACGATGTCATTAGTCAATCAGCCTTGAAGACGTAGTTTTGAGGCGGTCAGTCCCTCAGCCTGGAGAAGAGTTTTGTTCCAAATTCTGGAACATTGTTTCATAGTCTGGAACATATTTTCATAGTCTGGAACAATGTTCAAGACTATGGAACAATACTATGGAAGAGGTAAACAAGTAATGGGGGTAAATATCTCGGTATAAACCACGATAAGAGATACCGACAAATTACGTAAGTAAACACTAGGACATATTTAGCAGAAATTGTTTTGGTCAAGGTCCAAGGACCGAAACGTTTTCTAGTATACACGCATCAAAAATTAACAAGAAATATATTTTTACCACGACAGCTGTATTCAAGTCGAAACGTTTAGCGACATTTTGAGAATTCTCTCGTTCGTAAACACTGGACGGGAACCTCTTTCTCTGCTCCAGTTTTTTTTTTGTTTTATGAAAACCCGAAAGTTTGTTTTATTTTGTTTTCTCAATTTATGTCTTGTCGTGAAGGGCGAAAAGTTAGCTTGATGTTTTGTGCTGCTACCACTACTCCCTCTACTTACTATTACTACTACTACTACTACTACTACTACTACTACTACTACTACTACTACTACTACTACTACTACTACTACTACTACTACTACTACTACTACTGCTGCTACTACTATTACTACTACTACTACTACTACTACTACTACTACTATTGCTGCTGCTGCTGCTACTACTACTACTACTACTACTACTACTACTACTACTACTACTACTACTACTACTGCTACTACTGCTGCTACTACTACTACTACTACTACTACTACTACTACTACTGCTACTACTACTACTGTACTACAACCAGTAGTACCTCTACTACCACCTCTCCACTTCTTTATTCCTCTCTTTGTCTCGTAAAAACATATCAACTAAGCCAACATATCAGCTACTTTGTATCTCTCACACATTAAAAATTGTGAATAAAAGATAAAAGATAAAAGATAGAAGATAGCACTAAAATTACCGACGCTAGATAACATGACACAATAGACATGATAATTTCTCGGAATCTAAGTCGCTGTCTGCAACATGTCAAGCCTGTCGAAGAGTATGTGATCTAAGTCGCTATCTGCAACATGTCAAGCCTGTCGAAGAGTATGTGATCTAAGTCGCTGTCTGCACATGTCAAGCCTGTCGAAGAGTATGTGATCTAAGTCGCTGTCTGCAACATGTCAAGCCTGTCGAAGAGTATGTGATCTAAGTCGCTGTCTGCAACATGTCAAGCCTGTCGAAGAGTATGTGATCTAAGTCGCTGTCTGCAACATGTCAAGCCTGTCGAAGAGTATGTGATCTAAGTCGCTGTCTGCAACATGTCAAGCCTGTCGAGAGTATGTGATCTAAGTCGCTGTCTGCAACATGTCAAGCCTGTCGAAGAGTATGTGATCTAAGTCGCTGTCTGCAACATGTCAAGCCTGTCGAAGAGTATGTGATCTAAGTCGCTGTCTGCAACATGTCAAGCCTGTCGAAGAGTATGTGATCTAAGTCGCTGTCTGCAACATGTCAAGCCTGTCGAAGAGTATGTGGCTCCAGCCCACACCTGGTCAATCAGAACCTTGAGAGGGTTTAAAATCTGGCAACAAGATTAACCTAGAGATGATGTCGAAGGTTTAGATTAGCTACAGGTATGCTAGGAATTAGTTCTTCAGTTTCAGGTTAGTTAGTAAGTGGAAGCAGTTAGATGAGGAAGTAGGGGAGGCAAATTCGTTATATGGTTTCAGGTTAAGGTACGGTGAGGCCCGAGTGAAGAAGAATCAACAGTTTTGCTTGCAGGATAAGACTTATAAATATTGCTACCCCTATATAACACTTACACTCAGACCCACATCAATATCCACACCACACCTTGATCCACACCACACCTTGACCCACACCACACCTTGACCCACACCACACCTTGACCCACACCACACCTTGGCCCACACCACACCTTGACCCACATCCCACCTTGACCCACACCACACCTTGACCCACACCACACCTTGACCCACATCACACCTTGACCAACACCACACCTTGACCCACACCACACCTTGACCCAACATCATCACCTTGACCCACACCACACCTTGGCCCACACGACACCTTTGACCCACATCACACCTTGACCAACACCACACCTTGGCCCACACCACACCTTGACTCACACCACACCTCGACACACATCGCACCTTGACCCACACCACACCTTGAAACCCCCACACCCCACCTTGACCCACAACCACCTTGGCCACACCACACCTTGACCCACATCCCACCTTGACCCCAACACCTTGACCCACACCACACCTTGACCCACATCACACCTTGACCAACACCACACCTTGACCCCCACCACACCTTGACCCACATCACACCTTGACCCACACCACAAACCCGCCCACACGACACCTTGACCCACATCACACCTTGACCAACACCACACCTTGGCCCACACCACACCTTGACTCACACCACACCTCGACACACATTCGCACCTTGACCCACACCACACCTTGACCACACCACACCTTGACCCACACCACACCTTGACCCACACCCCCACCTTGACCCACACCATACCTCGACACCACATCACACCTTGACCCACACCACACCTTTGACCCACCCACACACCTCGACACACATCACACCTTGACCCACACCACACCTTGACCCACACCACACCTTGACTCACACCCCCACCTTGACCCACATCACACATTGACCCACACCACACCTTGACCCACATCACGCCTTGACCCACACCACACCTTGACCCACACCACACCTTAACCCACCCCAAACACCTTGACCCACCCCAAAACCTTGATCCACACCCACCTTGACCCACACCACACCTTGACCCAAACCACACCTTGCCCCACACCGCACCTTGACCCACACCACACCTTGACCCACACCACACCTTGAGCCGCACCACACCTTGACCCACACCACACCTTGACCCACACCGCACCTTGACCACACCACACCTTGACCCACCCCACACCTTGATCCCACACCACACCTTGGCCCACCCCAACACCTTGACCCACACCACACCTTGGCCCACACACCACACCTTGACCCGCACCACACCTCGACCCACACCACACCCTCGAC
The DNA here is from genome assembly GCF_026875155.1 of Cherax quadricarinatus. Classification (NCBI taxonomy): domain Eukaryota; kingdom Metazoa; phylum Arthropoda; class Malacostraca; order Decapoda; family Parastacidae; genus Cherax; species Cherax quadricarinatus. The sequence goes on from NC_069483.1 coordinate 14,219,034, forward strand.
CCACCCCAAACACCTCGACCCACACTACACCTCGACCACACCACACTTCAACCCACACCACACCTCGACCCACCCCAAACATCTCGACCCACACCACACCTTAAACCCACACCAACCTCGACCCCCCACCACGCCTCGCCCCACACCACACCTTGACCTAAACTATACCTCGACGCACACCACACCTGGACCCGCACCACACCTCAACCCACACCACACCTCGACCCACACCTCACCTCGACCTACACCACACCTCGACCCACACCACACCTTATCATTCTACAATGAAGATAACATCTTATTATCATACTAAAAAGACTATCTACTACACGAGGGTCATTAAGACTATCTACAATACGAGGGTCATTACTAGGAATATGGTAAAATTTACACGTATGTTAGCTAAAAAATAGAAAATCATTCCCCTCCCTTTCTGTTGCTTCATTCATCAGACACTTTTTGGCAGTCTTCTTGAACTGGTTCAAGCTATGACTGGCCTTGACATTTGTGGGTAGTCTGTTCCATTCCTTTATTGCTGTACAATAAAAGGTGTTTGAAGCCTGGCCACTGACTGTGGGTACTACAAAGTTTTTGCTCTCTCCCCCTAGTACTATGATTGCTTTGGTTCCCAACCTTGACAAAATTGACAGCAAGATATTCTGGACATTGTTCGTGAGCAATTTTATAAACATGATTTAGCTTCAGTTGTTTTAACTGTCTTCAACATTCAGCATATCCAACTGCTGTAATTCATCCTGGCCTACATGTTCTCTTGGTCCCAGCCCCAGGATGTCTTACGATTTTGTTCTGGGTGATTTGCAGTCTATCTTTCAGTTTTTTTGTAAAGGGCAGAGTACCAAAAAGAGCAAGCGTAACCCAATGGCATGTATAAGGCTAGACATAGGGTCCTGCGAGCCTCAGTAGATAGAACACTGGCTTGTTTTACAGACTTCGTCGGCATTCGCTTTCTTTACTACACTGTCCCTATCAATTCTCCTGAACATGCATGGGTAAAAGGGGGATTCCGAATATTTTACTGATGAAACCAAAGTGATGGGCTCCCCATTACATTGAACTTAAATTTTTTTAAACCTTCTCAGTTTGTTTCGTGCCAAAGAGAATGGGCTTCAGTTTTCCCTAGGTGTAATGATAGTTTTTTTGTCTACTAACCATTTGCTGCAGGACCCCATTTCCAGTGTTAAAACATTAGCAATATCTTGTGGGTCTTTACCTGACACAACAGAGCACTGTCATCTGCATACAGTAGGAGTTTGCACTTGACACTGATAGGCATATCATTGCATAACATATGAATAATAAGGGACCCAAATACTACCTTGGGGAACTCCACATGTTATCGGCAGGGTTCTGATTCTGTTTTGTTGATTTTGACTATTTGTCTCCTGTTGCTAAGGTAGGACTTAAACCAGTCTACAGAACCTATACCGATAGCTTGAAGTTTATTACATAAATTTGTGGTTGACAGAAATCGAAGGCCTTTTGCAGGTCTAAGGTTACCATACCTATGAGGTTCCCCTTTGACATTTCAGTCTCAGAAAATCCATCAGATAATAAGGGAGGTGTCGGTGAGGTAGGATTTTCTAAAGCCGATTGATAGACTATGGAGAATGTGTTGTCATTAAGGTACTTAACTACTTGAGAATACACCCCCTCTCTAGAATTTTAGATATTATACTGGGTTTTACTAACACCTATAGTTGCTTACATCAGACCTACTATTTTTCTTGAAGATAGGAGTAACTCTGGCCTCCTTGAACCCCTCCGGTACGGTATTAGTGGTGAATTGATAGATTTTTTATGTGAGCAATAGGGATTGACAGTTCAGAAGCACCATCTTTTAGGAACTTAGACGGTGTTATCAGGGCCAGTGCTCTTAGTTGGGTTTAACCTGCTTAGTTTTTTTTTGAATGAAGTCATGAGATACACTTACTAGTTGACAACTGTTTGGGGTTACCCCTTTTTTGGGTTGGGTATGTTTGAAACTTATCAGAGTCTGTGTTGAAGGGTATTTGATGCAGCTGGTGTTTACTTACTAGTGTTGATGAAACAGATGTTAGTACGAATTAAAGCAATTTGCACCTTAGATGTTTCGTGGCATCCTCGTTATCGATAGTGAGTACTATGTTAGACCTACTACTGGCTTTATGGCTATACCCAACACTTTTAGTTGTTGCCAGAGCTTTCTGGGGTTATGCTTATACTCTTCAATTTTTGAGCAGTAGTGCTTGCCTTTGCTCCTTTTATAAGTCTCTGTATTTCTGTTCCTCACCCTTTGGAAAATTCATTTAGTGCTGCAATATCCTGTCTGTTTGCTTTAAATCTTTTTAGCAGCTGGTCTCTGAATTTCATATTATCTAATATCTCAGTAGTCATCACCAGGGTTCAGTTCTTCGTTTAATCCTAACCTCTTTAACTGGTGCAGTATTATTAAGAATGGTAGTGAACATTGTTTTGAATTTTCCCAGGCATCGTTTACGTCCGTGCAACTTGTTATCTCTGTCCAGTCACAATTGTGTAGCCTATTTACCAGTGTTTCTTTACTGTAGTTTCTAGTTAAACCTCATTTTTTTGTCCTGTGTAGGCCACCCTATCCCTAGTGATTTTCCTGGTGCAGTAATGATGAAATGATCACTAAGACCTGTGGTAATGACGCCTGACTGACTAATGTTCTCAGCGTGTTACAAAGTATGTGGTCAATTAGGGTGGCTGAGAACTGTGTGACCCGGGGTTGGAGTATTTAATTAGTTGAGTGTAACTATTTAATCCTAGAATTTGCTTATACCTTTTGCATAGCCCGTTATTTTGCTGCTGAAAAACAGATATTGAAGGGCGCCCAGTATTATTGTCTCGCATTGTTTTCAACTCCGGACAAGACCCGGACAAGAACTGGTCCTGGGTAGGGGGCGGTAACTAGTTCCTACTAAGATGGGTTTGGGCTTAGGAAGCAGCACTTCAAACCATAGAATCTCCAGTTTATTGTTATTTAAATCAGGTCTTGGGTTGTAAGCTAAGTCATTTCTAATGTAGGCACATACTCCACCACCCTTTCTGTTTCCCATCTAAGCGTTTTTATATTGTAACCTTCTATTTTGACCTCGTCGTCAGTCACCGTATCATCCAACCAAGATTCAGAGATGGTTATAACTGCCGCCCTAATTTTGTTAGCTAGAATCCTAATCTCGCCAATTTAGGAAGAAGTGATCTTGCATTGACATGAATAAAGTGAAGGCCTGTTTTTATAAAACAATCATAATCATCAATATATGGCAATGGGTCATTTGTATTAAAATTAGATAAGTCAATGTCATCACTGCTAAAGGGTACTGTGCCAAAGTGCATTTGTTACAAAACAAAATGAAATTTTGGCACCGTTGCTATAATTGTACATACATCCATCATGCACCCACCCCTTACACATTTACATAAGGTGCCTTTTCTGTTTTTCATGCGTACTTTAGTACAGTGTATGCACCTGTTTGGTAGTGTTTGAGATAATAATGGCTGTATTGTCTCACATTGACCTATGTATGCATTACATATGGAGTTAAGGTTATCATCCCTAGCTACTAGACCGTCATTATCACCGTTATTTATCTGTCTGTTTTGCCTCTGCACAATAGTTTGAGGTCCTGGAGTAATTTGGATATCACCACTTAAGAGCGCTACAATAAGAGCTGTGTGCCACTGTTTTTGTTTGGGGATACGGTGTTGCCATACCTTGCGGCGATAGTGACATTTACTTTTCTGGTAGGATGGCAACTGTTGGGCTTTTACTGTCCAGGGCGCTGTTACTCCATTCACCTTTTCGAACCCCCATGACTGATTTCTTTCTTCATGGAATTGAAGAAGAAAGATAAATATAATTATGGCAGCCTGTACCCCTCTAATGCCTGCCATTTCCACTCTTCGCTCTTTTACTCATATACAATAATATTTATTTCTCTTTTCCAGGCCCTAGTACACTTAGTATCTGCTTTAGCTGCTAGGTTAACAGGACGACAGTTGTAAGGAAACGCCTCGAATGTATTCACCCTTGCGGGGAATCGAACTTGGACCCTCAGCGTGTGAAGCGAGAGCTTGGCCAGCTAGGCCACGGGGCCCCGTAAGCCAGGCCATGGGGGCCCATGGGTGGCCCGGTAGCCTGGTGGCTAAAGCTCCCGCTTCACACATGGAGGGCCCGGGTTCGATTCCCGGCGGGTGGAAACATTTCGACACGTTTCCTTACACCTGTTGTCCTGTTCACCTAGCAGCAAATAGGTACCTGGGTGTTAGTCGACTGGTGTGGGTCGCATCCTGGGGGACAAGATTAAGGACCCCAATGGAAATAAGTTAGACAGTCCTCGATGACGCACTGACTTTCTTGGGTTATCCTGGGTGGCTAACCCTCCGGGGTTAAAAATCCGAACAAAATCTTATCTTATCTTATCTTAAGCCAGGCCACGGGGCCCATAGCCAGGCCATGGGGCCCCGTAAGCCAGGCCACGGGGCCCATAGCCAGGCCACAGAGCCCCGTGATAAAGCTCCTGGAGAGCGAAACGTTGCCACAATAAAATATCACATTAATTTCTTCTGCATCTTTTTACCTAACATTTTGTCAGTAATTCTAAAATTATTGCTATTTGTAAATCCTTCTTTTAATTGTCTTTACTGACTCACTTTACTGAAGGGACGTAATTGTTATGTTTGTGCTCGCGTGTGAAAAAATAAAGCGTTTTCTATGAACCACAAAGAATTTTTAGAAAACGCAATTTTTTTTAACACAGACTTCTGTGTTTAAAATAAATAAAAAAAAAGGCACAATACCGTGACTGGAACGATACACAAATAACCCGCACATAAAAGAGAGAAGCTTACGACGACGTTTCGGTCCGACTTGGACCATTGACAAAGTCACACTAGATCTCTCTCTCCCCTCTCTCTCTCTCTCCTCTCTCTCTCTCTCCTCTCTCTTCTCTCTCTCTCTCCTCTCTCTCTCTCCTCTCTCTCTCTCTCCTCTTCTCTTTTCTCTCTCTATCTCTCTCATCTCTCTCTCTCTCTCTCTCTCTCTCCTCTCTCTATCTTCTCTCTCTCTCTCTCGTCTCCTCCTCTCTCTCTTTTCTCTTCCCCCTCTTTTCTTCCCCTCCCCTTTTTTCTCCCTCTCCCCTCTCCTCTCTCCTCTCTCTCTCTCTCCCTAGTGTGACTTTGTCAAAGGTCCAAGTCGGAACCGGAAAACGTCGTCGTAAGCTTCTCTCTTTTATGTGCGGGTTATTTGTGTTTCTGTGTTTAGTATTAGCGGCAGGAGCGCGTCTCTACGGGACTTCAAGGTTAAGATATTACAGAATTACAATAAATACAAGCGTTTGTACGCATAGAATACAGGAAGGGGGTTAGAATGAGAGCAAGGATGGATAGAAGAAGCTGATATGAGTGATGTAAAGAGGAAGGAAACAAAGAATGTATATTTGCAATACAAAAGAGGTTGGCAAATGACGAGAAAGAGAGAGAACAACATGGATGAGATCTCAGAGACTACATCTCAACTATAGAATGTTGCAGCCATAACTTCTCTGGATCGTAACACTGAGTCTCTGGAAAAGAGAGCTAGTCGCTCTGGGGTCCTTGGTTTCCATGATGAGTTTGTCATTCAACTCTTTAGGGATTCTTAGAGCTCACTTGCCCCATACTCCGAGGGTTTCCGACCCTACTAGGACGAAGTTACAGCATGGTGGCAGCCCTTTGTTTTTGTTGATCTTCTGGGCCCCCCAGAAACTGGCAGCACCACCCCCTTCAGCCTCAGATTATAGTAAGTAGGTGTCAGCTAATGTAGACGCACAAGTGTAGACCCAAGCAATCTGCTTACCTTTCTTCTAGGGTAGCATAGTAACTCCGTCTGGACGCTTCTGGCTTCCGTCAGACCTTAGTACTTGAGGTTCTTCGAGTTCTGCCCAGCAGAACGGGAAGAACCTCAGGTACTAAGGTTCATGTCTGGCATGCCTCCCTTCCGACGTATGACAGATGAGACCAGGTAGTCTAAATTAATCAGCTGACGCCCTGTGAGGGCGACTAGGTGAAGAGCCACACTGGTCAACAAGTGAAATACGGCCTTACTACTGGATCCCAATGGAAATAAGTCACTTTGTCTGACTTGTTTTCGGATTATCTTACGTTCTCTACACATATGCTGCTATGCATGATAATCTATGTAACTGTATTTGAGTATACCTGAATAAACTTACTGAAATAAGTTAAAAAAAATGCCTCAAACCGCATTAAATCTTCGAAATATGCAATAAAATAACTTTCATCATATTTTTTTCACTATTTTTTAATTCACACATTTTTTAAAAAATATTATGACCCTGGTGTAGACGATTGATAAGATAAGATTTCGTTCGGATTTTTAACCCCGGAGGGTTAGCCACCCAGGATAACCCAAGAAAGTCAGTGCGTCATCGAGGACTGTCTAACTTATTTCCACTGGGGTCCTTAATCTTGTCCCCCAGGATGCGACCCACACCAGTCGACTAACACCCAGGTACCTATTTGCTGCTAGGTGAACAGGACAACAGGTGTAAGGAAACGTGTCGAAATGTTTCCACCCGCCGGGAATCGAACCCGGGCCCTCCGTGTGTGAAGCGGGAGCTTCAGCCACCAGGCCACCGGGCCACCTCCACCAGGCCACCGGGCCACCTCCACCAGGCCACCGGGCCTGTTATAAGTGACATTAATAAAAATAAACTTACTAATAAACATGTCAAATAAAAATATATGATTTTATTTATAATAAAATAGATTACTACTCTCTTTTTGTGTAACTTAACTCAATAAATATTCTTTGGATCTAGTCTCATATTGTTTCATGTTCAGATTTACTGCGGCATGAAGTATGTGTGGTGATGCTGTAGTTCTGGAGGTGGGAAGTACAGTGTCTGTACTCTGAAGGATGTGTGGTGATGCTATGGTTCTGGAGGTGGAAGGTACAGTGTCTGTACTCTGTAGGATGTGTGGTGATGCTATGGTTCTGGAGGTGGAAGGTACAGTGTCTGTACTCTGAAGGATGTGTGGTGATGCTATGGTTCTGGAGGTGGAAGGTACAGTGTCTGTACTCTGAAGGATGTGTGGTGATGCTATGGTTCTGGAGGGGGAAAGGTACAGTGTCTGTACTCTGAAGGATGTGTGGTGATGCTATGGTTCTGGAGGTGGAAGGTACAGTGTCTGTACTCTGAAGGATGTGTGGTGATGCTATGGTTCTGGAGGTGGAAGGTACAGTGTCTGTACTCTGTAGGATGTGTGGTGATGCTATGGTTCTGGGTGGAATGGTACAGTGTCTGTACTCTGAAGGATGTGTGGTGATGCTATGGTTCTGGAGGTGGAAGGTACAGTGTCTGTACTCTGAAGGATGTGTGGTGATGCTATGGTTCTGGAGGTGGAAGGTACAGTGTCTGTACTCTGAAGGATGTGTGGTGATGCTATGGTTCTGGAGGTGGAAGGTACAGTGTCTGCACTCTGAAGGATGTGTGGTGAGCTATGGTTTGGGGGTTTGGAAAAGGGTACAGTGTCTGTACTCTGAAGGATGTGTGGTGATGCTGTAGTTCTGGAGGTGGAAGGTACAGTGTCTGTACTCTGAAGGATGTGTGGTGATGCTATGGTTCTGGAGGTGGAAGGTACAGTGTCTGTACTCTGAAGGATGTGTGGTGATGCTGTAGTTCTGGAGGTGGAAGGTACAGTGTCTGTACTCTGAAGGATGTGTGGTGATGCTATGGTTCTGGAGGTGGAAGGTACAGTGTCTGTACTCTGAAGGATGTGTGGTGATGCTATGGTTCTGGAGGTGGAAGGTACAGTGTCTGTACTCTGAAGGATGTGTGGTGATGCTGTAGTTCTGGAGGTGGAAGGTACAGTGTCTGTACTCTGAAGGATGTGTGGTGATGCTGTAGTTCTGGAGGTGGAAGGTACAGTGTCTGTACTCTGAAGGATGTGGTGATGCTTATGGTTCTGGAGGTGGAAGGTACAGTGTCTGTACTCTGAAGGATGTGTGGTGATGCTATGGTTCTGGAGGTGGAAGGTACAGTGTCTGTACTCTGAAGGATGTGTGGTGATGCTATGGATCTGGAGGTGGGAAGTACAGTGTCTGTACTCTGAAGGATGTGTGGTGATGCTATGGTTCTGGAGGTGGGAAATACAGTGTCTGTACTCTGAAGGATGTGTGGTGATGCTATAGTTCTGGAGGTGGGAAGTACAGTGTCTGTACTCTGAAGGATGTGTGGTGATGCTATGGTTCTGGAAGTGGGAAGTACAGTGTCTGTACTCTGAAGGATGTGTGGTGATGCTATGGTTCTGGAGGTGGGAAGTACAGTGTCTGTACTCTGAAGGATGTGTGGTGATGCTGTAGTTCTGGAGGTGGGAAGTACAGTGTCTGTACTCTGAAGGATGTGTGGTGATGCTATGGTTCTGGAGGTGGGAAGTACAGTGTCTGTACTCTGAAGGATGTGTGGTGATGCTATGGTTCTGGAGGTGGGAAGTACAGTGTCTGTACTCTGAAGGATGTGTGGTGATGCTATGGTTTTGAAGGTGGGAAGTACAGTGTCTGTACTCTGAAGGATGTGTGGTGATGCTATGGTTCTGGAGGTGGGAAGTACAGTGTCTGTACTCTGAAGGATGTGTGGTGATGCTATGGTTCTGGAAGTGGGAAGTACAGTGTCTGTACTCTGAAGGATATGTGGTGATGCTATGGTTCTGGAGGTGGGAAGTACAGTGTCTGCACCCTGAAGGATGTGTGGTGATGCTATGGTTTTGGAGGTGGGAAGTACAGTGTCTGTACCCTGAAGGATGTGTGGTGATGCTATGGTTCTGGAGGTGTCTGTACTCTGAAGGATGTGTGATGATGTTTGTCTGGAGGAGGGAAGTACAGTGTCTGTACTCTGAAGGGTGTGTGGTGATGCTGTAGTTCTGGAGGTGGGAAGTACAGTGTCTGTACTCTGAAGGATGTGTGGTGATGCTATGGTTCTGGAGGTGAGAAGTACAGTGTCTGTACTCTGAAGGAGGGTGTGGTGTTTGCTATGGTTTCTGGAGGGAGAAGTACAGTGTCTTTTACTCTGAAGGATGTATGGTGATTTTGTAGTTCTGGAGGTGGGAAGTACAGTGCCTGTTCTCTGAAGGATGTGTTGTGATGTGATTCTGGAGGTGAGAAGTACAGTGTCTGTACTCTGAAGGATGTGTGGTGATGTTGTTCTGGAGGTGGGAAGTACAGTGTCTGTACTCTGAAGGATGTGCGATGATGTGGCTCTGGAGGTGGGAGGTACAGTGTCTGTACTCTGAAAGATGTGTAGTAATGTGGCTCTGGAGGTGGGAGGTACAGTGCTTGTACTCTGAAGGATAGGCAATGTTGTTGCAGTTCAGAGGGTCATTTAAATTATATCTGCGGACATTTGACAAGAAAGCTATTGAATAAATGATGGTGAAACTGTTTCCTTTTCTGGGTCATCCTATCTTGACGGGAAACAATGAGAAAAACAAAATACTATTACTACTACTGCTACAAATAATAATAATAATGATAATAATGATGATGATGATAATAATAATAATAATAATAATAATAATAATAATAACAATAATAATAATAATAATAATAATAATAATAATCATGGCCGAAGGTATGCTCATTGTCAATTAGGAAATATCAACAATTAAACTGCTCCTGGTATTCAGGAAGGCTGAGGAACTCTGGTCATGTTTGGGGGCTGAGTGCCTCAGGCATCTCTGCTAATTGGTCCTGGACGACTTCGTTAGAAAGCAGTAGAGGACAGAGAGTCGCCTGTACTGGCGGACATTACAACAGGATGAGAGGGAGAGAGAGAGAGAGAGAGAGAGAGAGAGAGAGAGAAGAGAGAGAGGGGAGAGAGAGATGAGAGAGGGAGGAGAGGAGAGAGAGAGAGAGAGAGAGAAGAGAGAGAGAGAGAGAGAGAGAGAGAGAGAGAGAGAGAGAGAGAGCTCTTAGTTACTGCATACGAACAAGCTGAAAGGTTATAGTTAAGGTTCTATACGGTGTATGCTGTCAGTAGCCCTATAAACCCGGCATAAGCCGTAGTAGCCCTTAAGAACCACCATCAACAGCATACAATTCACCTCGTCCCAGAATGCCATGTCTCTGCTGACAGCTACAGGCGACTGATTCAAGTTAATCACCAGGGGAAAATTTACAACAGACACGCGTAAATTGTTCCCCAAATTTCATTTCCCCTATCGTGGTCAGCTGTGTTAGCTGTAAAAACCAAAGTAAATTTATATTTAAACGTCACGTTTCCAAGGTGGGAAGAATTATCTCAAAAGAAGACAGGGTCCGGAATGGCCCCCAAAAGTTTTTCTTTTTGGTTTTTAAAAAACCCCAAAAATGCCCAAAAGTAGACTCCAACGAAGGGGGTGGCAAAAAATTGTTTAGAGTACGTTTCCCCCTTTCATAAATTAAAAACTCCCCCAGAGATCCCAAAAAGTAAACAACAACGAAAGGGAAAAATCTCTTAAACCCCGGATTCTTTTATTTAGCCTCAGTTGAAAATTTTTAGTATTCCTTTAAATTTCCCCCAAATATGCTGTAATCTTTCATGGGTTATTGCGGGTTATAGACATGAGGGAAAAGAAAGCCTTACCTGGATTTCGTAATCTGAAAACGGTCATTTAAATTTCTCCTGTCAGCAGTAAACCCCCTGCCTGTCTACCGTTTGCTTTGTCTACCCCACAAAGCAACATCCCCGCTCCCTGCCTGTCTTTTCCATGATTTAAAAAAAAAAGGAAAACCCCGCCCCGTCTAACCCTCAAAAAACTAACAACAAAAATAAACCACAGAAAAGCTGTGTTTGATGGCAGGGTGACTCCAGGAAAAAAGCACAGAGAAAAATGTATGATGGAAAAAATGGAAATCCAGGGGAAAAAGCACAGAGGGGCTGTTTTATGATGGGCGATGAATCCGGAATAAGCACAGAGGCCCGTTTATTTGAAAAGGTGAGTCCCGGAAAAAGCAAAAGAGAAACTGTTTTATGAAAAAAAATGAGTCCAACAGCACAGGAGCTGTGTTGAAGGACAGATGCTCCAGAATAAGCACAGAGAGCTGTGTATGATGACAGATGAATCCAGAATAAGCACAGAGAGCTGTGTATGATGACAGATGAGTCCAGAATAAGCACAGAGAGCTGTGTATGATGACAGATGAGTCCAGAACAAGCACAGAGAGCTGTGCATGATGACAGATGACTCCAGAATAAGCACAGAGATAAGATAAGAAAAGATTTCGTTCGGATTTTTAACCCCGGAGGGTTAGCCACCCAGGATAACCCAAGAAAGTCAGTGCGTCATCGAGGACTGTCTAACTTATTTCCATTGGGGTCCTTAATCTTGTCCCCCAGGATGCGACCCACACCAGTCGACTAACACCCAGGTACCTATTTGCTGCTAGGTGAACAGGACAACAGGTGTAAGGTAACGTGTCGGAATTTCCACCCGCCGGGAATCGAACCCGGGCCCTCCGTGTGTGAAGCGGGAGCTTTAGCCACCAGACCACCGGGCCACAGAGAACTGTGTATGATGACAGATGACTCCAGAATAAGCACAGAGAGCTGTGTATGATGACAGATGACTCCAGAATAAGCACAGAGAGCTGTGTATGATGACAGATGAGTCCAGAATAAGCACAGAGAGCTGTGTATGTTTTGACGGGATGAATCCAGAATCAGCACAGAGAGCTTGTTATGATGACAGATGACTCCAGAATAAGCACAGAGAGCTGTGTATGATGACAGATGAGTCCAGAATAAGCACAGAGAGCTGTGTATGATGACAGATGACTCCAGAATAAGCACAGAGAGCTGTGTATGATGACAGAAGGGTCCTGAACAACCAAGGAGAGGTGATACAGACCATCAACTAGTCACACATGAGACTAGTTTATGGCCCAGTCGGGCCGATATGTCGTCATATGTTCCCGTCTGCTATATACTGGTTATTTATGTATCTTTGAACTAAAATTCAGAAGTCCCTGGTTGGTTAATTGTCTTTAGATAAAGATACAAAGGTGTTGGAGATGTGTCTAATTTTTCATGGTATCGGCACTGTGTACCATTATTATACCAAAATTTGAGTGGGTGTTGAAGAAAAAAAGGAAGACTAATTTTTAAGCAATAATGACCATTAATATTTAAAGGGGTGGGCTGGTAAGCCAGTGGAAGGCCTCGGTCAGATGACCAAAGCTAAACGGGCAGGTCACATCTAGACCGCGTCAGAACATTTTTCCTTTTTCCTGGGAACTTACCTGACCTATTTTTAAGCACATTGACCGTCTACCTCGGTGATAAATACCTGGTGTATATAGAAAAAAATAGCTTTGTTGGCCTTATCCCTATATTTTGGGTTTTGTTGATTTTTTTTTAACTGAAAGTAAAAGTGGGCAGTGTATTGGAAGTGGGTTTAACGAGAACAATGTTCATTGTTAACAATGCTTCAGCAAGTAGGTTTAAAACGAGAACAATTTTCATTTTTAACCCAAGCTTCAGAAAGTGGGGTTTTTTAACGGAACAATGTTCATTTTTAACAAGCTTCGAAAAGGGGGTTTAACGAGAACATGTTCATTGTTTAACAATGTTCAGCAAAGGGGGTTTAACGGAACAATTTTTCTTGTTAACAATGCTTCACAAAGGGGGTTTTAAAACGAGAACATTGTACTTTTTTTGATACTGCTTCAGGTCATTACAAAGTCTTTAAACAGTTTTGACTGAACATGTGTTAAAAAAATTGCCACTAAACCAAATTTGTCACGAAACAGAGTTACTGAAAATGGGTCTTGAAACATGTGCCCTGAAACATGTGTCACTGAAACATGTGTTACAGAAAAGTCCCACTAAACCCTTTTTGTCACTGAAACATGAGTTTACTAAAAACATGGCGCTAAAAACTGTGTCACGAAACATGTGTTACTGAAACATTTTTTTTCAGAAAACGTGTCACGAAACATTTGTCACTGAAACATGTTTTACTGAAACATGGGACTTGAAAATGTGTCTTTAAAACATGTGCACTGAAACAGTGTAGAAACATTGTTACGAACATTTGTCACTGAAACATTTTTTCTAAAAACTTTTGTCACTAAACAGTGTTATAAAAACATTTTTTCACTAAAAAAACATGTGTTCTGAAACATGTTTTATAAAAACTGGTTACTGAAACTGTTTTAGTGAAACTGTTTTACGAAACATGTGTTTGAAAAATGTGTTACTAAAAACATGTTTTAGTGAAACAGTGTTCAAAAACAGTTTTAGTGAAACAGGGTTTTTACGAAACGTGTTACGAACATGGGACATTGAAACTGTGTCTTGAAACATGTGTCACTGAAAATGTGCTACTGAAAATGGGAATTAAACAGTGTCTTTGAAACTGTGTCACTGACATTCTACTGAAACATGTGTCCTGAAACATTGTCACGAACTGTGTTAGAACATTGTCACTGAAAATGTGTTATAAAAAAATTTTTTTTTTTGTGAAACATGTGTTAAAAAATGTGTACGAAAATGTGTCACTGAAACCCATGTGTTTTGAAACGTGGGTCTTTTGAAACATGTTATTTTAAACGTGTCACTGAAACATTTTCCCTAAAACTGTGTTACTGAAACATGTGTCACGAAATTTTTGTACTGAAACTGTGTCACTAAAACTTTTGTCACTGAAACTGTGTTACTGAAAATGTGTCACTGAAACATGGTTACGAACATTTTTTATTTAAAAACTTTGGGTTACTGAAACATGTGCACGAAACAGTGTCACTGAAACATGTGTCCTGAAACATGTGTTACAAAAAAACAGTGTTCTGAAACATGTGTCACTGAAAACCAGTGTTACTGAAACAGTGTTACAAACATGTGTCACTGAAACATGTGTTTACAAAAAACATGTGTTACTGAAAAATTGTCACTAAAAACTGTGTTAAAAAAATGTGTTATGAAAATGTGTCCGAAACATGGTTAGAAATGTGTTACTGAAACAGTGTCACTGAAACATGTGTACTAAAACATGTGTTCTGAAAAGGGTTCACTGAAACATGTGTTACTAAAAATGTCACTGAAACGTGTCTCTGAAAAGTGTTTACTAAAAACATGTGTTACTGAAAACTGTGTCACTGAAACTTGTTACAAACGTGTTACTGAAAATGTGTCACTGAAAAATTTTGTTACTGAAAATGTCACTGAAACATGTGTCTCTGAACATGTGTTACTGAAACATGTGTCACAAATTTCCCTTTCACTGAAACAGTGTCATGAAAATGTGTTACAAAAATGTGTTACTAAACAGTGTTACTGAAAAAGTGTCCTGAAACTTTTGTACTAAAAACATGTGTTACTGAAAAGGGGCAAAAAATGTATCACTAAAAACTTGTCATAAAAACGTGTCCTGAAACATGTGTTACTGAAACATTATCACTGAAAAATTGTCACTGAAATATGTGTCATGAAAAACATGGTCACTGAAACATTTGTCACTGAAAACTGTTTACTGAAACAGGGTCATTAAAAAATGATCACTGAAACATTGTCACTAAAATTATCATAAATATGTGCACTGAAACATTATCACTGAAACGGGTGTTACTAAAAACAGTTTTTACTAAAAATGTATAGAAAATGTGTTATGAAACTGTACACAGAAATATGTTCACGAAACTGTGTCACTGAAAAATTGTTACTGAAACATGGTTACTGAAACAGATCACTGAAAAATGTTTTTCTGAAACATGTATCATGAAAATGTGTCCTGAAACTGTGTCACTAAAAACATTTGCACTGAAATGTGTTCAAAAACAGGGGTCATTGAAACATGTTTCCTGAAACATGTGTCACTGAAACATGTGTCACTGAAAATGTGTCACTGAAATTGCCAGGGGAAACTTTTGTCACTAAAAACATGTGTTACTGAAACATGTGTCACTAAACATGGCAAAAACTTTGTCTTAAAAACATTTTTCGAAACATGTTTTACTGAAAATGTATACTGAAACATGGTTACTAAAACGTGTAATGAAACATGTGTACAAAACAGTTTCATGAAAATGTGTCATAAAAACATGTGTCACTGAAACATGTGCACTGAAACATGTGTCACTGAAACATGTTCACTGAAAATGGTCACTAAAACATGTGTCATTAAAAACATGTGTTCTGAAAATTGTTACTGAAACATGTGTCACTGAAACATGTGTCACTGAAACATGTGTCACTGAAACATGTGTTACTGAAACATGTGTCACTGAAACATGTGTCACTGAAACATGTGTCACTGAAACATGTGTCACTGAAACATGTGTTACTGAAACATGTGTCACTGAAACAGTGTTATGAAACATGTGTCACTAAAAACATGTGTCACTAAAACATGGTCACTGAAACATGTGCATTGAAAAATGTGTCTTGAAACATGTGTTTACTGAAACATGTGTCAGAAACTTTGGTCACGAAAAAATGTGTACTGAAACTGTGTCATTGAAACATTGTTACTGAAACATTGTTACAAAAAACATGTACCTGAAACATGTGTTACAAAAATGTGTCACTGAAAATGTTACTGAAAATGTGTCCTGAAAAATGTGTCACTGAAAACATTTTCATTGAAACGTGTTACTGAAAATGGTTACTGAAACAGTTTCATAAAAATGTGTTACTGAAACGTGTCATAAAACATTTTCACTAAACATGTGTCCCTGAAACTGTGTCACTGAACATGGCATGAAACATTGTCACGAAACATGTGTCACTGAAAATGTGTCACGAAACATTGTCATGAAACATGTGTCACTGAAACATGTGTCACGAAACTGTGCCCTGAAACATGTTCATGAAACATGTGTCACTGAAAATTGGTCACTGAAACATGTGCCCGAAACTGTGCATGAAAAATGTGTCACGAAACTGTGTCACTGAAACGTGTCACTGAAACATGTGTCACTGAAAATGCCCCTGAAACAGTGTCACGAAACATGTGTCACTGAAACTGTGTCACTAAAAAATTGTGTCACGAAAATGGTTACTAAACCTTAAAAAAATAGGGAGGCCAACCCCCTGATACCTTTTCGGGTCCTTTGTTTATCTAGGGGGAAATTTTGCGACACTAACAGCCCCTTTCAAGGCAGGTAAAATTTGCCGCCCTGAAAAGTCGAGAACTTTCCCGGGCGCGCATAACGGAGATAAAAACCCAATTAGGGGAGCGCTTGGGTTTCCTAACCTGTATTCCCTGGAACGCAGGAGGGAGAGATACAGATTATAACACCGGGAAAAATCCTAGGGGGACTAGTACCCCAACTTTCACACGAAAATCATCACTAGAAAGCAAAAAACTTTGGCCAGACATGCACCCCTCCCCCCAATGAAAAGCAGGGGTGTCGTAGCACGTTTAAAAGACCATAAATAATGTCAGGGGCCCGGATGTTCAACTGCCTCCCCGCACCATAAGGGGGGATTACCAACAGACCCCCGGCAGTTTTCAAGCTGGGACTGGGGCAAGCACCTAAAAACTTCCCGCAGCCGGGGTGTGGCTCGTACGTTGGGTCGGCAGCAGCAGCAACAGTGGTTTATCAGGCCTGATCCAAAAGGAGGCCTGGTCACAGACCGGGCCCCGGGGGCGTTGACCCCCCAAACTTCTCCAGGTTAACTCCAGGTAAATGAAACATGTGCCACTGAAAAAATGTGTTCTGAAAAAAATGTGTTACTGAAACATTTTACTGAAACATTGTCACTGAAACATGTGCCACGAAAATGTGTTACTGAAAACATGTGTTACTGAAAAATGTGTTACTGAAAAAGGTCACTGAAACATGTGTTACGAAACAGGCATGAAAATTGTCACGAAACATGCGTCACAAAAACATATGCAGAAAAAGTGCACTGAAAAAATGTGTTCTGAAACATGTGTCCGGAAACATGTTCACTGAACAGTGTCACGAAACATGTGTCACTGAAAAGTGTCACTGAACATGTTTTACTGAAACAAGTGTTTTGAAACATGTGTCACTGAAAATGTGTCACTGAAACATGTGTCACTAAAAAATGTGTCACTGAAAAATGTGTCACTAAACTGTGTTACTGAAAAATGGCATGAAACAGTGTCCCCTGAAACATGTGTCCTGAAAAAGTGTCACTGAAACATTGTCCTGAAAAATGTTCCTGAAACATGTGTTACTGAAACAGTGTTACTGAAACAGTGTCACTGAAACATGGTCACGAAACATGTGTCACTAAAAAAGTGTCCTGAAAAAAAAGTTTTTCACTGAAAAATGGTTAGAAACAGTGCAATGAAAAGTGTCATGAAACAGTTCCTGAAACAGTGTTACTGAAAAAGTGCACTGAAACATGTGCACTGAAAAAAAAGTGTCACGAAAAATTGTCACTGAAAATGTGCCTGAAAAATGTTTTTGAAACTGTGTCAGAAACATGTGTCACTGAAACTTGTCAATGAAACATGGTTTACTGAAAAGTGTCACTTTTAAAAGTGTTACTGAAACATGTTCCCCTGAAACTTGGTCCCCTGAAAAGTGTCACTGAAACATGTGTCACTGAAACAGTGTTACTGAAAAAGTGTCAATGAAAATGTGTCATAAAAGTTCAATGAAACATTTTTCATGAAACATGGGGTTTCGAACATGTGTCACTGAAACATGTGTCACGAAACATGTGTCAATGAAACTTGTCACTAAACATGTGTACTGAAAAATGTGTTTAGGGAAAATGGGGGGCATGAAAATGTGTCACGAAACATGTGTCACTGAAACATGTGTCACTGAAACATGTGTTACTGAAAATGTGCAAAGAACATGTGTCACTGAAAAATGTGTCACTGAAAAAGTTCCTGAAAAAATTGTCTGCTGTCGTGAGTGAAACTCTCTCTCTTGCTTTCTTCGGCTTCTTCATTTCCTGCTGCCCCTGGGGTCTGCCTACATTAAAAAGCTTTAATTACTGGCTTAATCTCCATTAAAACTAACTTTAATCTAGCTTGCTCTACCTGATTAAGCTTAGCTTTAATCTTCAGAGAGAGAGAGAGAGAAAGAGAGAGGAGAGAGAGAGAGAGGAGAGAGAAGAGAGAGAGAGAGAGAGAGAGAGAGAGAGAGAGAGAGAGAGAGAGAGAGAGAGAGAGAGAGAGAGAGAGAGAGAGAGAGAGAGTCTCCCCAACAATAGATTCAAGAAACAATTACCTTGCCCACGCCTGGCTTTTTTTTTAACATATGCGTCCACGTTCCATAATTTATACCCCTTCCTCTTTCTCTTTCTCCCCTCTCTCTCTCTCCCCTCTTTAATCTCTCTCTCCCTTCTCTTCCCTCTCTCACCTTTTTCCTCTCTCACCTCTTTCCTCTCTCTCTCTGTATCTATCTACTTATCTATCTATCTATCTATCTATCTATCTATCTATCTATCTATCTATTTCTTTCTTGCCCTTTTCTTCCTCTGTGTCCATCTTTTCTCGTATATTCTTTTTTATTCTCTCATATTCCCCTCTAGTCTCATTTCCCGTCATTCCTAGCCTCATATTCCCCTCATTCTTAGCCTCATATTCCCCTCATTCTTAGCCTCATATTCCCCTCATTCCTAGCCTCATATTCCCCCTTATTCCTAGCCTCATATTCCCCTCACTCCTATCCTCATATTCCTCTCATTCCTAGCCACATATTCCCCTCATTCCTAGCCTCATATTCCCTTCATTCCTAGCCTCATATTCCCTCATTCCTAGCCTCATATTCCCCTCACTCCTATCCTCATATTCCCAACACTCCTATACTCATATTTCCCCTCACTGCTAGCCCCACCTTTCCTCCTAGCCCCGGGTGCCACACCTCCCAGGCGCCACCTATCCACCGGCTGGAATCCTGGCCGGCTAGCCAGTCTATCCTCAACCTCGGTAAGGACCGGTCGAACGGGGGTCGGCGCTCCCCTCGCCCCCTCCCTAGCTGAGAGAGAGATTGGGGAAAAAACAAAATTTCCCCTTAGATTATTCTCAGTGTTCTTCAGAGCTGAGAGAATTCTCTCTCTCTCTCTCTCTCTCTCCCCTCAGCCTCCTTCCCCTCTGTGTTATACTGTTCTCAATAACTGTTCTTCTTCTTTTGCTCCCCTAAGAGAGGTTCAGACTAAACAAAACTTAACAAAAAAGGGGAAATTCTGTGTTCATATGTTGCTCACAGCGTTGCCACATCTGCTAACACCTAGCGTCCTATATAGGCGGTGTTGCCACGTCCGAGCCAGTCCAACCAGGCACTTTGCTATTGTTTTGCTTGGCACTGTTTCTGGTACTCTGTTGTTTGGCTCTGTTATTGGCTTTGTTGCTGGCTCTGTTAGAACCCTTTGATTGCCTTCCGTTTTGACACTGGGTTGGCACTGTTGTTGGCACTTACTAACAACGTTACTGGCACTGTTATTTTCACTGTTCTCGGCACTGTTGTGTGTAGTGTTTCTTGTATTGTACTTCATATTGCGTATGTGTACTGTACATGTACTCTATCAGTGTACTTTATATGTGCTCTATAAGTGTACTTTATATGTGCTCTATAAGTGTACTTTATATGTGCTCTATAAGTGTACTTTATATGTGCTCTATAAGTGTACTTTATATGTGCTCTATAAGTGTACTTTCTATGTGTTCTATAAGTGTACTGTATATGTGCTCTATAAGTGTACTTTAAATGTGTTCTATCAGTGTACTTTATATGTGCTCTATAAGTGTACTTTATATGTGCTCTATAAGTGTACTTTATATGTGTTCTATCAGTGTACTCTACATGTGCTCCAGTGTATATTTGCTCTAGTGTATATGTACTCTAGTGTATATGTGCTCCAGTGTATATGTGCTCTAGTGTATATGTGCTCTAGTGTATATGTGCTCTAGTGTATATGTGCTCCAGTGTATATGTGCTCTAGTGTATATGTACTCTAGTGTATATGTACTCTAGTGTATATGTGCTCTAGTGTACATGTACTCTAGTGTATATGTACTCTAGTGTATATGTACTCTAGTGTATATGTACTCTAGTGTATATGTGCTCTAGTGTATATGTGCTCTAGTGTATATGTACTCTAGTGTATATGTACTCTAGTGTATATGAAATTAGTGTATATTTTACTCTAGTGTTTTGTACTCTAGTGTATAAGTACTCTAGTTTTATGTACTCTAGTGTATATGTACTCTAGTGTATATGTGCTCTAGTGTATATGTGCTCTAGTGTATATGTACTCTAGTGTATATGTACTCTAGTGTATATGTACTCTAGTGTATATGTACTCTAGTGTATATGTACTCTAGTGTATATGTGCTCTAGTGTACATGTACTCTAGTGTATATGTACATCTAGTGTATATGTACTCTATGTATATGTACTCTAGTGTTCATGTACTCTATGTATATGTGCTCTAGTGTATATGTACTCTAGTGTATATGTGCTTGTGTATATGTACTCTAGTGTATATGTACTCTAGTGTATATGTGCTCCAGTGTATATGTACTCTAGTGTATATGTACTCTAGTGTATATGTGCTCTAGTGTATATGTACTCTAGTGTATATGTACTCTAGTGTATATGTGCTCTAGTGTATATGTGCTCTAGTGTACATGTACTCTAGTGTATATGTACTCTAGTGTATATGTACTCTAGTGTATATGTGCTCTATGTATATGTACTCTGTGTATATGTGCTCAAAGTGTATATGTCTCTAGTGCTACATGTACTCTAGTGTACATGTACTCTGTGTATATGACTAGTGTATATTATATAGTGTATATGTGCTCTAGTGTACATGTACTCTAGTGTACATGTCCCTAGTGTATATGTACTCTAGTGTATATGTATCTTTGTATATGTACTCTAGTGTAATGTGCTCTAGGTATATGTGCCTATGTACATGTACTCTAGTGTACATGTACTTAGTGTTATGTACTCTAGTGTATATGTACTCTAGTGTATATGTGCTCTAGTGTAATGTACTTAGTGACATGTACTCTAGTGTATATGTACTCTAGTGTATATGTACTCTAGTGTATATGTATTATGTACATGTACTCTAGTGTATATGTGCTCTAGTGTATATGTACTCTAGTGTACATGTCTCTAGTGTATATGTACTCTAGTGTATATGTACTCTAGTGTATATGTACTCTAGGTACATGTACTCTAGTGTATATGTACTCTAGTGTATATGTACTCTAGTGTATATGTACTCTAGTGTACATGTACTCTAGTGTATATGTGCTCTAGTGTATATGTACTCTAGTGTATATGTGCTCTAGTGTACATGTACTCTAGTGTATATGTACTCTAGTGTACATGTACTTAGTGTATATGTACTAGGTACATGTACTCTAGTGTATATGTGCTCTAGTGTATATGTACTCTAGTGTATATGTACTCTAGTGTACATGTACTCTAGTGTATATGTGCTCTAGTGTATATGTACTCTAGTGTATATGTACTCTAGTGTACATGTACTCTAGTGTATATGTGCTCTAGTGTATATGTATCTAGTGTATATGTACTCTAGTGTATATGTCTCTAGTGTATATGTGCTCTAGTGTATATGTGCTCTAGTGTACATGTACTCTAGTGATATGTCTCTAGTGTATATGTACTCTAGTGTATATGTACTCTAGTGTACATGTACTCTAGTGTATATGTGCTCTAGTGTACATGTACTCTAGTGTACATGTACTCTAGTGTATATGTACTCTAGTGTATATGTACTCTAGTGTATATGTACTCTAGTGTATATGTACTCTAGTGTACATGTACTCTAGTGTATATGTGCTCTAGTGTCTGTCCTAGTGTACATGTACTCTAGTGTATATGTACTCTAGTGTACATGTACTCTAGTGTATATTTACTCTAGTGTATATGTGCTCTAGTGTACATGTACTCTAGTGTACATGTACTCTAGTGTATATGTACTCTAGTGTATATGTACTCTAGTGTATATGTACTCTAGTGTAATGTACTCTGTGTATATGTGCTCTAGTGTAATGTACTCTAGTGTACATGTACTCTAGTGTATATTACTTAGTGTACATGTACTTAGTGTATATGTACTCTAGTGTACATTTTACTCTAGTGTATATGTACTTGTGTACATGTACTCTAGTGTACATGTACTCTAGTGTATATGTGCTCTAGTGTATATGTACTCTAGTGTACATGTACTCTAGTGTATATGTACTCTAGTGTACATGTACTCTAGTGTATATGTACTCTAGTGTACATGTACTCTAGTGTACATGTACTCTAGTGTATATGTGCTCTAGTGTATATGTACTCTAGTGTACATGTACTCTATGTACTGTACTCTAGTGAACATGTACTCTAGTGTATATGTACTCTAGTGTACATGTACTCTAGTGTACATGTACTCTAGTGTATATGTACTCTAGTGTATATGTACTCTAGTGTATATGTGCTTTCTCAGTGCATTATACATATCCTCTAGTCAATATGTGCTGTAACAGTGTATTGTACTTGTACTAAACGTATATTAGTTCTAAAGAACTAGTGAAACATTTCCTTAGAAGTGTACATAAGTGTACATAAGTGTACATAAGTGTTATTTTCAAAAATTAAAAGTGTTCAGGGGAGGGTGTGAACTCGCGGCAGATACTTTGCTCTTAGAGACTGTAAATAAATCATTTATAAAACTGATAAGTTGATAACTGAGACATTCGGGTAATGATTATAGGAATCTTTATCTGTGGAAAGGTTACGTCAGGTCAGCGTTTTCTTCAGTGTAATACAGAAAATAATGGTGGAAGTTAAGGAGGAGGAGTTTGAGGTAATCAGTCCCTTAGCTTTGATGTATTTAGTCCAACAGTCTTGATTTAAGATTGATGAATTCCAGGCTGAGGGATTGATTACCTCAAACTCCTCATCTTTCACCGTTCTTCTCTGTACTAGACTGACGAAACCACTGCTGGCGAAACGTCACCAGAATCAAGATCCCCAGATTGTGGTCTAATCAGGGAAGAGAAACGCAAATCTGAATCGCTGGAACATTTCATTTACATTTATCATAGACGAATGTTGTGGGAACTGAATGATTCTGGATGAATGTTTTGATCAATGAGTCATTTCCGTAACATTTGGGTATCTTAATTCTGGAATGAAGATACTCGAGTGTCTAATTTACCAACTTGTCGGGTTTTTTTTAAACCATTTATATAGAACACTGTAATTATTTACACTGATTATGGAGGTCCTGCTGCTGGTTCAGCACCAGTGTTGCAAGGAGATAAAGGAGTGGTTTAATATCAGTGTTACAGGGAGGTAATGGAGTGGTTTAATATCAGTGTTACAGGGAGGTAAAGGAGTGGTTTAATATCAGTGTTACAGGGAGGTAATGGAGTGGTTTAACATCAGTGTTACAGGGAGGTAATGGAATGGTTTAATATCAATGTTACAGGGAGGTAATGGAATGGTTTAATATCAATGTTACAGGGAGGTAATGGAGTGGTTTAATATCAATGTTATAAGGAGGTATTGGAGTGGTTTAACATCAGTGTTACAGGGAGGTAATGGAGTGGTTTAACATCAGTGTTACAGGGAGGTAATGGAATGGTTTAATATCAATGTTACAGGGAGGCAATGGAGTGGTTTAATGTTAATGTTACAAGGAGGTAATGGAGTGGTTTAACATCAATGTTACAGGGAGGCAATGGAGTGGTTTAATATCAATGTTACAGGGAGGTAATGAAGTGGTTTAACATCAATGTTACAGGGAGGCAATGGAGTGGTTTAATATCAATGTTTTATTTATTTATTTATTTATTTATTTATTATAAATTTGAGCACACATACAGAGGTACAAAAAAATACAGATAAGAGCAGCATGCCAAAGCCACTTATACTATGCATAGCATTACGGGCTGGCTTAAAATTAACTTAAGATTAACTAAGCAATGATGAAATCAGTGATAAAACATTAATGTAAACAGATTACTATAAAGCACAAGTGAGTATTACAAAGACAGGTCATATGGTTGCATTCAGTCATATGAAGGATTCTGTTAGGTAGTGTTAGGTAATGTTACAGGGAGATAATGGAATGGTTTAACACCAGTGTTACAGGGAGGTAATGGAGTGGTTTAATATCAATGTTACAGGGAGATAACAGAGAGAACGAATGTAAAAGGAGCTCGCGAAATCGTAAAAACACGAATGTAAACAAACCATGGTACGTGTGGAGTTAGAACCCATGCCGAGGTTAACGACTCATTCGCCATGGGTTCTAACCCCACCCGTTCCATGGTTTGTAAAGGAAAGATAAACTAATTGATGATAACAGAAGTCTCAAGCAGAGATTAAAGATTGTGGAGCCGGTGATTACCATATTACGTAAGTTATTACGGTTATTACGTAAGGAAGAATACCACGAAGACCGTAGAGACGAATTAAAGACAGAAGTACACGTAATGGATATCGTATCGTTCTTATAAGGTAAAGATGCTTACTGCTGTATTTACGACCTCTTGGCCGAAGAGGAGAGAACAACCCTGGAGAATAGAGTTGCTAGTTATTGGGGAGACTCAGGAGTAAACTTAGTTTACCTACTTGAGCTCGGAGGGAATTTAGTTTGCCTGAAGTCCTAGGAGTCAAGTAGTTCGATTGTTAGGGCACTCAACTCACGCATTGAGGTTCGGGCTCGATCCTCGGTACGAGTGGAAACATTACGATGTGTTTCCTTAAGACATCTGCTGTCCAGTGTTCACCTAGCAGTAATAGGTACCTGGGTGTTAGTCAACTGGTGTGGGTCGCATCCTGGGACAAACCTGACCTAATTTGCGGGAAATGCTCTGCTTAACAAGCGGCTTTCTAGAGTAATATGTCATTGATGTCAGCTATGGTCTGTATACCTTGTACATGTACTTGTAGAAATAGAGGTATTATTATTATTATTATTATTATTATTATTATTATTATTATTATTATTATTATTATTATTATTATTATTATTATTATTATTATTATTATTATTATATTATTATTATTATTATTATTATTATTATTATTATTATTATTATTATTATTATTATTATTATTATTATTATTATCATTATCATTATCATTATTATTATTATTATTATTATTATTATTATTATTATTATTATTATTATTATTATTATTATTATTATTATTATTATCATCATAAGGATTTATCTAGCTGCTGCTCAAGAGTTATAAGAACATAAGAATGAAGGAACTCTGCAGAAGGCCTACTGATCCATATAAGGCAAGTCCTTGTCAAGTTTATATGCCAAACTTTGTACTGGCATCAATGATGAATTAGACACATGTACAACATCTGGGTATCTTTATTCTGTAGACGTTTCTCCCACCAGTGGCTTTATCAATGCGGTACAGAAGATTGGCGGTGTAAAATTAGGATCAGGCTGGTTAGACAGATGGCTTTCGGTGACATGATGTGAGTCCACCATGACATTCGATTATTTAAGGTGAGTCATAGAGGAGAGGTGAGCTTTACAGATATAAAAAAATATACATGTACATGTAAATAACCCGTACATAGGAGAGAGAAGCTAACGGCTTCGCTTCGGTCTGGCTTGGTTCATTTACAAGCCACACTTGTAAATGGTCACCCTTGTAAATGGTCCAGGTTGACCCGGAACGTCGTTGTAAGCTTCTCTTTCCTATGTGCGGGTTATTTGTGTACTGTTCCAGTTAATGTATCGTGCCTTTGTGTTCTTAAAAAAAACAGAAAGACAACGAGTCGTAGGCTGATGGGAGTCTGGTGAAGGTTATAGAGTTGGTTTTAGCAGCAGAGAATTTGAAACCATGTGAAATGGCCTCAGTAGGGTATGCAATCTGTAGTTTAAAGAATTAGACACATGTGCAATATCTTGTCGGTACTTTCCACATTTATGTACAACAATCTGGAGAATGTTGTAGGTGGCAGGTTCTAGTCAGTAGTCCCAACCTGCATAGGCAGTATCATTCCCACTGCTCATCCCTCTGGGGAGAACAGAGGGAATCCCACTGATAACAAGCAGGAATAGGGAGGTCCCAAGGACACCACCTAGCGCTATGTCTTCGACTTTTTCAAAATTCCGAGAAAGGCCATTAGTCACCCAAACACTGATGTGTCTCCCTGGGAGAAAATCTTTGGGGGAAAGTTAGAGTTAGCTTCGGAGGCTTGACGTTTGAGATGATGAGATACTTGTATATCAGGAAACACTTGTCCTCTTTCCTGACAAACCTTACCTAACCTTACTATATATGTGACTCTGCTTCTGACAAGTCCCTCACAAACCCGACTCATCACAACTCATATGTGCTACTGTTCCTTGAGTGAAACACTCGTGCAACATTTGGGTATTTTTACTGTGGAAGTGTTTCGCCAGCCAGTGGCTTCATTAGTCCAATACTGATAAGAACGGTGGAAGATGAGGAGTTTAAGGTGGTCAGTCACTCAGCCTGGAGTCGTTGTGTTCAGTCCATCGTTTTGATAAAAGTACAGCATATGCGCATATACTGAAGACAAGTGAGATGTAGCAGTTGGAGGCGGCGCCACTGGTGAAAAAATCCGCTAGTGGAAGTCAGCAAGAGTTGAAGACTTCCATACATCACGATGCCAAGATACTGTTGTGTCTGACAAGTCTCATTTATCAATTTGTCGGTTTTCTAAACCATTTATATAATAATCGCAGTAAAAGGCCGTTGGAGGAAAGATCTTTTCTAAAACCAAGTTGATGAGAGGAAAATGGCAACTTCACCTCTCCAAGTACCGTGAGGCATTTTTTTTTTTTTTGATTAGCACCTCTAATAACTTACAAATATTGCTAGTAAGATATACGGACCTTTTATTAGATAGTTCTTGTCCTGAAATGGGAGAAATCGATAAAAGGTCACAGTTGTAACTAATGCTACATTTTATTTTCTCGTAGAGTAAAAGGCCTTCGGTCCATATCTGATTAAAAACGTTTAAGAGAAAGACTGATGGACGTAAGTGTTGTAAGAGGTGAATATTTACATCCTCGGGTCTGACGCTCGTAAGTCTGCACTCAGCGTTGATGTAGAGGAGGCGTTCCATGGTTCGTTCTTCATGCGATGTGAAGTCCAAACCATATCACGGACGGAGTTAGAACCGGCGGTTCTAACCCTCCCGTGGCAAGGTTTGTTTGCAACCGTGCCATTGCGATTTCGTGAGTCATGTGAAGTTCATTTGGACAGACTCCTACTCGTCATTTGAAAGGAGAAAACAGGGGTAAATGTAAGTCTTCGAAAACGCAAAGAGAATGTTGCTTAGTTGATGTGGCGACTACATCAGGATCCGCTACTTTTCACCCACAAGTATTAGGACTTGTGCAGCATCCGGGAATGTTGCACAAGCGTACAACGTTCTCATATACTGCACGAGTGTCTCATTCTTCATTTTCTCCAGACAGCTCACAGCCAGTTAGACCGCTTGCTCTTCGTAATTACCCGAAGCGCAAGCGCCCTCCTTCACTTATAGGTCACAAACGGTCTCTATGTTGAGACTGATGAGATTAGGACACATGTGCAACATCTGGGTATCTTTATTGTAGACGTTTCGCCATCCAGTGGCTTTATCAATACAAATTCTAGGACATAACTTGAAGACAGTAGAACTATGTACAGAAGATGAGGTAATCAGACTGTCATGGCGGTGTCCCAGAGCCAAACACTCAAGGAACTGATTGGTCAATAACATACCTTTGCTACACTTAGGAATGATAATTTACCCATAATAAAGGTACCCAAGTATTCGGTATTGCATTCCATCAGTATATTACAAACCTAAAACTGTCCGTGAACATTTCGGAAATTACCAAGGGATACGTTTCTGCAGATGGTTACGTGAGGTTCAAGGGATAACAAGAGTTGCAGCAGACACGAGAGTTGATGGAGATATTGTATCTTATAGCTTGTTTATGGAGAAATTAGGAGGATGAGGACAAGGAGTATAAGTTGTGTACTTTAGAAATACCAGAGTTCAAACACTAGCACATATTTTTTAGAAAACGTTTCGCTCCTGGGACCATAATCGCCTCACATAAGTGATCAAGGTCTCAGGAGCGAAACGTTTTCTAATAAATGCTTCCTAGTGTTTTATCAGTGTCTTTTTAAACCAGTTTGTTGGAATAAATTACCAAAATAAACAAATAACCCGCACATAGAAGAGAGGAGCTAACGACGACGTTTCGGTCCGACCTGGACTTTGTAAACGGTCCAAGTCGGACCGAAATGTCGTCGTAAGCTCCTCTCTATGTGCGGGAGGAAAAATATTTAATAATTATGGGGTAATGCCGGGCTGTGGCTCGTACGTTGGTTTGCGTGCATCCAGCAGTAACAGCCTGGTTGATCAGGCTCTGATCCACCAGGAGGCCTGGTCACAGACCGGGCCTCTGACCCCCGGAACTCTCTCCAGGTAAACTCCAGGTAATGGTCGCTATCACTATTCTATATCTGACAATACTGGTATAATTTCCTAGAATGTGGCATTTTATTTCTGAAACGTATCAGCTTGACAAAGCTCCTGGTGAGCGAAACGTTGTCCATGTATCCTTTAACCAAATAACATCATGTGTGACTGTCCTAATGAATTCGTGGACTGAGGAACAACATAGAGAAATTCCAGAAACAAAGTCTTAATCTAATCCAGATTTGAAGACTGGTTGACAAATAGCAACGCTCTTCTTGCCGAATAAGGCAAACCAAAATTGTGTATGCAATAATTTCGCAAAAATCATTCTGAACCTAAAGAAAAAAATATATTTCATTGTGTTTCTTTATTATTAATTTATTGTAAACTTGTCTAAAATATATTTAGTTGGATTAGGCTAAATTAATTGCGTGCTACAATAAGGTTAGGTAAATTTTCTAAGGTTCTTTTGGTACAAAATTATTAATTTTTACATTAACATAAATGAAAAAAATATATCTTTAAACGTATAAGAGAAAATTTTAGAAAGTTCTTGCTAATGGAACAATTATCCTATTCGGCATACATATTTAATATATATAAATTTGTACATGATACGTATTTTAATAAGGGAAATATATTTGGTTGAGCATAAAGGGTGCAGCTGTTCAGGGTGAAGAAGTGCGGTTACCAAGAGCCGACAATTTTTCCTTACACCCCTTATCGTGGTACGAGGGGGCCCATAGTGGGGGTTTCCAGGAGAGGCCGGGTGTGGCCGGGTGGCCCTGGGGTGTTGAAGGGGGAAAAGAGTGTGCCAGAGAGGTGGGCAGGAAATGGTCTGAGAAGAAACCAAGCGTGTCTGAAAGTTATCATAAAGTTTGCAAAAGGTCGGGATTATCAAGAAAGTGATGGTGGCCCAATATGGGCGAATGGCCCAAATATGGCCCAAATGTGGCCTAAATACGAATACATGAAAAAAAACCCAGGTCAAATTTCAGATAAAATAAAACCGATTTTTAGCCATGTATTATCGTTATTATCACGCAAAAAACCAACAGGGCCCAAACTTTGGCCTTAAAGAGAGGCCCAAAATTGGCCCAAGATGGGGAGTAGGTTTGTCCCAGTGCTTCTAAGTGCGCCTCTGGCGGGCCGGAAGGGAGATTACCTTCATGAATATATTTCCAAATTGTAAAATTTTCCTGCTTTAAGGGGGGTACTTTCCAACAACCCGTGTTGAATAAGGGGGAGGGCAGGGGGAAAGGCCAGGGAGGAAGGAAGGAAGGAAGAAGGAAGGAGGGAGAAGGAAGGCAGGGAGGAAGAAGGAAGGAAGGAAGGAAGGGAGGGAAGGAAAGGAAGGAGGGAGGAAGAAGGAAGGAAGGAAGGAAAGGGAGGGAGGAAGGAAGGCGGGAGAGGAAGGAAGGAAAGGAAGGAAGGGAGGGAGGAAGGAAGGCAGGGAGGAAGGAAGAAGGAAGGGAAAGGGAAAGGGAGGGGGGAAGGCAGGAGGAAGGAAGGAAGGAAGGAAGGAAGGAGGGAGGAGGAAGGCAGGGGAGGAAGGAAGGAAAGGGAAAGGGAAAGGGGAGGGAGGGAGGAAGGCAGGGAGGAAGGAAGGAAGGGAGAGGGAGGAAGGCAGGGAGGAAGGAAGGAAGGAAGGAAGGAAGGGAGGGAGGAAGAAGGCAGGGAGGGAGGTAGGAAGGAAGGAAGGAAGGAAGGAAGGCAGGGGGGAAAGGGAAGGAAGGAAGGAATTAGGTAGGAAGAAGGAAAGAAGGAAGGAGGAAAGGGAAAAGGAAAGAAGGAAGGGAGGTAGGAAGGAAGGAAGGAAGGTAGGGAGGTGGGAAAGGAAAGGGAAAGGGAAAAGGAAGGAAGGCAGGGAGGAAGGAAGGAAGGAAGGAGGAATTTAGGTAGGAAGAAAGGAAAGAAGGAAGGAAGGAAGGAAAGAAGGAAGGGAAAGGGAAAGGGAAAAGGAAAAGGAAGGAGAAGGGAAGAAAAGGAAGGGAGGAAGGGAAGGGAGGACGAAGGAAGGAAAGGAAAAAAGGGAAAGGAGGAAGGAAGGAAAGAAGGGAGGAGGGAAGAAATAAAGGAAAAGGAGGAAGGAAGGAAAGAAGGAAGGGAAGGAAGGAAGGAAGGGAGGAAGGGAGGAAGGAGGGAAAGGAATAAAAGGAAGGGAGGAAGGAAAGGAGGGAAAGGGAAAGGAAAGGGAAAGGGAAGGAGGGGGGGGAGGGAGGAAAGGGAAGGAAAGGGAGGAGGGAAAGGAGGGAGGAAAGGGAAGGAAGGAAGGGAGGAGGGAAGGAAGGAGGAAGGAAGGGAGGGAGGAAGGAAGGGGGGAAAGGGAAAGGGGAAGGGAAAGGAAAGGGAGGAAGGGAGGGAGGGAGGGGGGAAAGGGAAAGGAAGGAAGGGAGGGAGGGGTGGAGGAAGGAAGGAAGGAAGGGGGGGGAGGAAGGAAGGAAGGAAAGGAGGGAGGGAGGAAGGAAGGAAGGAAGGAAGGGAGGGAGGAAGGAAGGAAGGAAGGAAGGAAGGAAGGGAGGGAGGGAGGAAGGAAGGAAGGAAGGAAGGAAGGAAGGAAGGAAGGAAGGAAGGAAGGAAGGGGGGAAAGGGGGGAGGGAGGGGGGAAAGGGAAGGAAGGAAGGAAGGAAGGAAGGGAAAGGGGAGGAAGGGGAAGGAAGGAGGAAGGAAGGGAGGAGGGAGGGAGGGGGGGAAGGAAGGAAGGAAGGAAGGAAGGAAGGAAGGAAGGGAAGGAAGGAAGGAAGGAAAGGGAAAGGAAGGAGGGAAGGAAGGAAGGAAGGGAGGGAGGAAGAGAGAACTTTATGCAATATGATGCTGTTATTATTATTATTATTATTATATTATTATTATTTATTATTATTATTATTATTATTATTATTATTATAAATGCGGCGAAAAAGCATTGGAAAATAAGTAGAATTTATGAGATAATGCATCTGTGACAGATGGTGTGTTTGACAGATGGTGTGTTTGACAGATGGTGTGTTGACAGATGGTGTGTTTGACAGATGGTGTGTTTGACGGATGGTGTGTTTGACGGATGGTGTGTTTGACGGATGGTGTTTTTGACAGATGGTGTGTTTGACGGAGGGGTTTTGTTTGACAGATGTGTGTTTGACAGATGGTGTTTTTGACAGATGGTGTGTTTGACAGATGGTTTTTGTTTGACGGATGGTGTGTTTGACAGATGGTGTGTTTGACAGATGGTGTGTTTGACTGATGGTGTGTTTGACGGATGGTGTGTTTGACAGATGGTGTGTTTGACGGATGGTGTTTTGACAGATGGTGTGTTTGCGGATGGTGTGTTTGACTGATGGTTGTTTTGACGGATGGTGTGTTTGATGTGGTGGTTTGACAGATGGTGTGTTTGACGGATGGTGTGTTTTGGACAGATGGTGTGTTTGACAGATGGTGTGTTTGACAGATGGTGTGTTTGACGGATGGTGTGTTTGACGGATGGTGTGTTTGACAGATGGTGTGTTTGACAGATGGTGTGCTTGACAGATGGTATGTTTGACAGATGGTGTGTTTGACAGATGGTGTGTATGGCAGATGGTGTGTTTGACAGATGGTGTGTTTGACAGATGGTGCGTTTGACAGATGGTGTGTTTGACGGATGGTGTGTTTGACAGATGGTGTGTTTGACAGATGGTGTGTTTGACAGATGGTGTGTTTGACAGATGGGGTGTTTGGCGGATGGTGTGTTTGACAGATGGTGTGTTGGACAGATGGTACTTTTGACAGATGGTATGTTTGGCAGATGGTGTGTTTGGCAGATGGTGTGTTTGGCAGATGGTATTTTTGACAGATGGTATTTTTGACAGATGGTATGTTTGGCAGATGGTGTGTTTGGCAGATGGTGTGTTTGGCAGATGGTGTTTTAGTTCAGTAAGAAAAGATGTACCCAAGAATGGGCAGACAGTGTACCTGGAGTACACCTGGAGAGTGTTCCGGGGGTCAACGGCCCCAAGG
>NC_069483.1:14256450-14273950 GCF_026875155.1 Cherax quadricarinatus
TCTCTCTAGGCTGGAATACTGCTGTACATTAACTGCCCTCTTCAAGGCTGGCGACATTACTGACCTGGAGAATATAGAGAGAACTTTCACAGCACACATAAGTACTATAAAGCACCTAAATTGCTGGGAACAGTTGAAATCCCATGATGTGCGTTCCCTGGAACGTAGAGAGATGCATGATAATATACACTTGGAAAATCCCTGAGGGTCTAGTCCCAGGTCTTCGCACGAAAATCACTCCCTACGAAAGCAAAAGACTCGGCAGGAGATACAACATCCCCTCAGTGAAAAACAGGGGCGCCACGAGTACACTAAGAGACAACATAGTAAGTGTCAGGGGCCCAAGACTGTTCAACTGCCTCCCAGCATACATAAGGGGGATTGCCAATAGACCCCTGGTTGTCTTCAAGAAGGCACTGGACAAACAGCTAAAGTCAGTACCTGACCAGCCGGGCTGTGGTCCATACGTCGGCTTATGTGAGGCCAGCGCTAACAGCCTGGTTGATCAGGCCCTGATCCACCACGAGGCCTGGTCACGAACCGGGCCGCGGGGGCGTTGACCCCGGAACCCCCCCCTCCAGGGTTCAGGGCAAGACACTAGCGGGAGAGTACTGTATCACTGTTTATGATGATGTGTGAGGGGAGACAGTAGAGATACTGCAGTAAGATGCTGGGACTTGAGTCATCTGTCTCACCCAGGATGTTGTTGTCTCTCATCTCAGTCACAAGCTCGCTCTCATCTCTCCTCTCTCTCTCTCTCTCTCTCTCTCTCTCTCTCTCTCTCTCTCTCTCTCTCTCTCTCTCTTATAACAGATTACTTATTATAGTCACATTCCAAGAGAGAGAGAGAGAGAGAGAGAGAGAGAGAGAGAGAGAGAGAGAGAGAGTTATTAAATATACTTTCATTACAGCATCTCGTAAGACACAAAGTAATCTTGACTGGTGGTAAACAGGTGACATGCTGCCTCAATGAGCCTCGTGTAGTAGATAGTCTTGAAACCCCATTAACCAACCAATACATCTTTTCTCCCTTCAAATACGTGTTGTAACGCTAGTTAAAAAACAGCTCTTGATCCAGGGAGTTGGAGCTAGTCTGACCATTGGGTCAAAACTGATCATCTCACATTCCTAATGTTCTATGTGATTTATTTTAAATAATAATAATAATAATAACAATAATAATAATAATAATAATAATAATAATAATAACAACAAACAACAATAATAATAATAATAATAATAATAATAATAATAATAACAATAATAATAATAATAATAATAAAAAATAATAATAATAATAATAATAATAATAATAATAATAATAATAATAATAACAATAATAATAATAATAATAATAATAATAATAATAATAATAATAATAATAATAATAATAATAATAATAATAATAATAATAATAATAATAATAATATAATAATAATAATAATAATAATAATAACAAACAACAACAACAATAATAATAATAATAATAATAATAATAATAATAATAATAATAATAATAATAATAATAATAATAAATAATAATAATAAATAATAATAATCTTTTCCTGTTATCAGGTGCAGTGAGGCTCGGACGGCAACTAAATTATCAGTGCTGAAACTCAATTATCTGTGAATAAAGTTAATTTTCAGTGAATAAACTCAATTATCAGTGAATGAACTTAATTATCAGTGAATAAACTTTATCAGTGAATAAGCAGTTATCAGTGAAGAAACTCAATTATCAGTGAATAAACTCAGTTATCAGCGAATAAAGTTAATTATCAGTGTTTAAACATAATTATCAGTGAATAAACTTAATTATCAGCGAAGAAACTCAATATCAGTGAATAAATTTAATTATCAGTGAATAAGCAATTATCAGTGAATAAACTCAATTATTATCAGTGAACAAATTCAGTTATCAGTGAATAAGCAATTATCAGTGAATAAACTCAATTATCAGTGAATAAACTCAATTATCAGTGAATAAAATCAATTATCAGTGAATAAACTCAATTTCAGTGATAATCAATAATCAGTGATAAACTCAATTATCAGTGAATAAACTCAATTTTCAGTGAATAAACTCAATTATCAGTGAATAAACTCAATTATCAGTGAATAAACTCAATTTTCAGTGAATAAACTCAATTATCAGTGAATAAGCAATTATCAGTGAATAAACTCAATTTTCAGTGAATAAACTCAATTATCAGTGAATAAACTCAATTATCAGTGAATAAACTCAATTATCAGTGAATAAACTCAATTATCAGTGAATAAACTCAATTATCAGTGTGCATGCCCTGATTATCAACGCAGAAACCCGATTATCAGGGAAGACAATAAATATTCGTACAGAAACCAAATTATCAGTTTACAAATTAAATTATTATTAAAAACAAAGTCTTGCAGACACTGAATTATTGGCTAGGTAGATAATTATTGAAGGGGAAAAATAATTTGCAAATTGAATTATTGATACAACTGAATTATTCTTACGGAAGCTGAATAATCGGTGAATATATTCGTATATAAACTGAATTATTTGTTCAGAGAATTATTACCTGGTTAAGAGATTATCGTAAGACGGTAATTATATTATTGTTGAAGAGGATTATTTTTTTTTTCACAGAAAGTGAATTATTGAAGACACTGGATTATCAGAGCATTGTGATGCGTTGTGACGCAGTGTGACGCAGTTTAACGTATTGCGACGCGTTGTGAGCCATCGTAACGCAGTGTGACGCGTTGTGACTCATTGTGAAGCGTTGTGACGCATTGTGAAGCATCGTGACGCATTGTGACGCATTGTGACGCATCGTAACGCAGTGTGACGCATTGTGAAGCATCGTAACGCAGTGTGACGCATTGTGAAGCATCGTAACGCAGTGTGACGCATTGTGACGCATTGTGAAGCGTCGTGACGCATTGTGAAGCATCGTGACGCATTGTGACGCATTGTGAAGCATCGTAACGCAGTGTGACGCATTGTGACGCATTGTGAAGCGTCGTGACGCATTGTGAAGCTTCGTGACCGCATTCGTGACGCATTGTGAAGCATCGTAACGCCAGTGTGACGCATTGGGACAGCGTCTGTGACGCCATTGTGAAGCATTTCGTGACGCATTGTGACGCATTGTGAAGCATCGTAACGCACTGTGACGCGTTGTGACGCATTGTGAAGCATCGTGACGCATTGTGACGCATTGTGAAGCATCGTGACGCATTGTGACGCATTGTGAAGCATCGTGACGCATTGTGACGCATTGTGAAGCATCGTAACGCAGTGTGACGCGTTGTGACGCATTGTGACACCGAGAGGAGCGTCACATGGCAGTGTTCACCTGATCAAGGTGAGTAGTACCCGAACTTTTGATACTCTTGATCCAAGGAATTAGAGCAGCACCTTTCTTCCCCTCCTCCGGTACCCATAAAAATTTAGAGCTTCCCTTATTAAGAAAATTAGAACTTTGATGGTTCTTTTGAACTTTCTATAAAGTTTCTTTTGAACTTTCTATAAAGTTTCTTTAGAACTTTCTATAAAGTTTCTTTTGAACTTTGTATAAAGTTTCTTTTGAACTTTCTATAAAGTTTCTTTTAAACTTTCTATAAAGTTTCTTTAGAACTTTCTATAAAGTTTCTTTTGAACTTTCTATAAAGTTTCTTTTGAACTTTCTATAAAGTTTCTTTTAAACTTTCTATAAAGTTTCTTTTGAACTTTTTATAAAGTTTTTTTGAATTTGTATAAGTTTCTTTTGAACTTTCTATAAAGTTTCTTTTGAATTTTATAAAATTCTTTTGAATTTCTATAAAGTTTCTTTAGAATTTCTATAAAGTTTCTTTTGAATTTGTATAAAGTTTCTTTTGAAACTTTCTTTTAAAATTTATTTTTAAAAACTTTCTATAAAGTTTCTTTTGAACTTTCTTATAAAGTTTCTTTTGAACTTCGTATAAAGTTTCTTTTGAACTTTCTATAAAGTTTCTTTTGAACTTTGTATAAAGTTTCTTTTGAACTTTCTATAAAGTTTCTTTTTTAACTTTTTATAAAGTTTCTTTTTTAATTTGTATAAAGTTTTTTGAAAATTTCTTTTAAAGTTTCTTTTGAACTTTGTATAAGTTTCATTTGAACTTTCTATAAAGTTTCTTTTGAACTTTCTATAAAGTTTCTTTTGAACTTTCTATAAAGTTTCTTTTGAACTTTGTATAAAGTTTCTTTTGAATTTCTATAAAGTTTCTTTTGAATTTGTTTTAAAGTTTTTTTTGAACTTTCTATAAAGTTTCTTTTGAATTTGTATAAGTTTCTTTTTAACTTTCTATAAGTTTCTTTTGAAATTTGTATAAAGGTTTTTTTTGAACTTTGTTAAAGTTTTTTGAACTTTCTATAAAGTTTCTTTTGAACTTTCTATAAAGTTTCTTTTGAACTTTCTATAAGTTTCTTTTGAACTTTCTATAAAATTTCTTTTGAATTTCTATAAAGTTTCTTTTGAACTTCTATAAAATTTTTTTGAACTTTTATAAAGTTTCTTTTGAACTTTCTATAAGTTTCTTTTGAATTTGTATAAAATTTCTTTTTAACTTTGTATAAAGTTTCTTTTGAAAATTTCTATAAAGTTTCTTTTGAACTTTGTTTTAAAGTTTCTTTTGAACTTTCTATAAAGTTTCTTTTGAACTTTCTATAAAGTTTTTTTTGAACTTTCTATAAGTTTTTTGAATTTGTATAAAGTTTCTTTTGAACTTTCTATAAAGTTTCTTTTGAACTTTCTATAAAGTTTCTTTTGAACTTTGTATAAAGTTTCTTTTGAACTTTCTATAAAGTTTCTTTTGAACTTTGTATAAAGTTTCTTTTGAACTTTCTATAAAGTTTCTTTTGAACTTTGTATAAAGTTTCTTTTGAACTTTCTATAAAGTTTCTTTTGAACTTTGTATAAAGTTTTTTTGAACTTCTATAAGTTTCTTTGAACTTTCTATAAGTTTCTTTTGAATTTCTATAAGTTTCTTTTGAACTTTGTATAAAGTTTCTTTTGAACTTTTATAAAGTTTTTTTGAACTTTGTATAAAGTTTCTTTTGAATTTTATTAAAATTTCTTTTGAACTTTCTATAAAAATTTCTTTTGAACTTTTATAAAGTTTCTTTTGAATTTGTATAAAGTTTCTTTTGAACTTTCTTTTAAAGTTTTTTTTGAACTTTCTATAAAGTTTTTTTTGAAATTTCTTAAAGTTTTTTTGAACTTTCTATAAAGTTTCTTTTGAATTTCTTTAAAGTTTCTTTGAACTTTCTATAAAGTTTCTTTTGAACTTTTTAAAGTTTCTTTGAATCTTTCTATACAGTTTCTTTGAACTTGTAAAAGTTTCTTTTTTTAAAATTTCTATAAAGTTTCTTTTGAACTTTGTTATAAGTTTCTTTTGAACTTTTATAAAGTTTCTTTTGAACTTTTATAAAGTTTTTTTTTGAACTTTTATAAAGTTTCTTTTTAACTTTGTATAAAGTTTCTTTTGAACTTTCTATAAAGTTTCTTTTGAACTTTGTATAAAGTTTCTTTTGAACTTTCTATAAAGTTTCTTTTGAACTTCTATAAAGTTTCTTTTGATTTCTTAAAGTTTCTTTGAATTTGTATAGTTTCTTTTGGGAATTTCTATAAAGTTTCTTTTGAACTTTGTATAAAGTTTCTTTTGAACTTTCTTATAAAGGTTTTTTTTGAACTTTCTATAAAGTTTCTTTTGAACTTTCTATAAAGTTTCTTTTGAACTTTCTATAAAGTTTCTTTTGAACTTTCTATAAAGTTTCTTTTGAACTTTCTATAAAGTTTCTTTTGAACTTTGTATAAAGTTTCTTTTGAACTTTGTATAAAGTTTCTTTTGAACTTTCTATAAAGTTTCTTTTGAACTTCCTGGTTATTTGAAAGTTTTAAAGCTTTTATTGGGAAGGGTTAAACTTGTTTGGGTGGTAGATCGTCTGGGGAATGAAGAGTGATCGGGTTTGATTCGAGGAAGAGGATGGCGGCTCTAAATCCTTTAATACACAGTATTATCTAATGTTATTCTGTCTGTGTGACTGTCTGTGTGACCGTCTGTATGACTCTCTGTGAGACTGTCTGTCTGTCTGTGTGACTGTCTGTATGACTCTCTGTGTGACTGTCTGTCTGTGTGACTGTCTGTATGACTCTCTGTGTGACTGTCTGTCTGTGTGACTGTCTGTATGTGTGACTGTGTGACTGTTTGTCTGTGTGACTGTCTGTCTGTGTGACTGTCTGTATGTGTGACTGTGTGACTGTTTGTCTGTGTGACTGTCTGTGTGACTGTCTGTCTGTGTGACTGTCTGTCTGTGTGACTGTCTGTCTGTGTGACTGTCTGTCTATGTGACTGTCTGTCTGTGTGACTGGCTGTCTGTGTGACTGTCTGTCTGTGTGACTGTCCGTATGTGTGACTGTGTGACTGTTTGTCTGTGTGACTGTCTGTGTGACTGTCTGTCTGTGTGACTGTCTGTCTGTGTGACTGTCTGTCTGTGTGACTGTCTGTCTGTGTGACTTCTGTCTGTGTGACTGCCTGTATGACTCTCAGTGTGACTGTCTGTCTGTGTGACTGTCTGTATGACTCTCTCTGTGACTGTCTGTGTGACTGTCTGTATGACTCTCTGTGTGACTGTCTGTCTGTGTGACTGTCTGTATGACTCTCTGTGTGACTGTCTGTCTGTGTGACTGTCTGTATGACTCTGTGTGACTGTCTGTCTGTGTGACTGTCTGTATGACTCTCAGTGTGACTGTCTGTCTGTGTGACTGTCTGTATGACTCTGTGTGACTGTCTACAGTAACTAACATTTCCACTTGTACCTGGCATCGAACCACGGACACTCAGTGCAAGGTGAGTGCGCTAACAACCGAGCTACGGACACCAGAATGTACTTACCAAGTCTCTTTGTCGTGGGACAATTATTAAAGTCTTAGTTAAAATACGTAAATAAATCATAGAATTCGTAAAATATTTTATAGACTAATTCATTATTATAATTGTAAACTAAAATTGTTAATTAAAATTGTAAACTAAAATTGTTAATTAAAATTAGTCATTAAATTGCATCTCAAAGGACCCAGGACACACTAACGAAATTCTGAAGAAAATTTTCTTGAAAAACGAATGCGAGTTGGGTTGTTATTACTCGCTAAATTGTTATTGCTACTCAAAAAAGTAATTCAGGGATACATAAAACTTGTAAATTCGTAAAAAATAGCGCTTTTGTTTATTCGTTAATGACAAGATGACAGTAAGAATCCTGTTGTCTACTGTATTTGACTTTAAGTTTGACCAGGAACACAGTCGCTGTTGTTGCAAGAAGGTGAGGGTTACTGTACCAGGCACCACCAGCATACAAGTAGTGTATTAACACAAGGGTATTGTAGCAGCCACCACTGTAGTACCTACCACCTGGGTACTGTAGCAGCCACCACTGTAGTACCTACCACCTGGGTACTGTAGCAGCCACCACTGTAGTACCTACCACCTGGGTACTGTAGCAGCCATCACTGTAGTACCTGCCACCTGGGTATTGTAGCAGCCACCACTGTAGTACCTACCACCTGAGTACTGTAGCAGCCATCACTGTAGTACCTACCACCTGAGTACTGTAGCAGCCATCAATGTAGTACCTACCACCTGAGTACTGTAGCAGCCATCACTGTAGTACCTACCAACTGAGTACTGTAGCAGCCACCACTGTAGTACCTACCACATGAGTACTGTAGCAGCCATCACTGTAGTACCTACCACCTGAGTACTGTAGCAGCCATCACTGTAGTACCTACCACCTGAGTACTGTAGCAGCCATCACTGTAGTACCTACCAACTGAGTACTGTAGTAGCCATCACTGTAGTACCTACCAACTGAGTACTGTAGCAGCCATCACTGTAGTACCTACCACCAGAGTACTGTAGCAGCCATCACTGTAGTACCTACCAACTGAGTACTGTAGCAGCCACCACTGTAGTACCTACCACCTGAGTACTGTAGCAGCCACCACAGTAGTGCCTACCACCTGAGTACTGTAGCAGCCACCACTGTAGTACCTACCACCTGGGTACTGTAGCAGCCATCACTGTAGTACCTACCACCTGAGTACTGTAGCAGCCATCACTGTAGTACCTACCACCTGAGTACTGTAGCAGCCATCACTGTAGTACCTACCAACTGAGTACTGTAGTAGCCATCACTGTAGTACCTACCACCTGAGTACTGTACCAGCCACCACTGTAGTACCTACCAACTGAGTACTGTAGTAGCCATCACTGTAGTACCTACCACCTGAGTACTGTAGCAGCCACCACTGTAGTACCTACCAACTGAGTACTGTAGTAGCCATCACTGTAGTACCTACCACCTGAGTACTGTAGCAGCCATCACTGTAGTACCTACCACCTGAGTACTGTAGCAGCCATCACTGTAGTACCTACCACCTGAGTACTGTAGCAGCCATCACTGTAGTACCTGCCACCTGAGTACTGTAGCAGCCATCACTGTAGTACCTACCAACTGAGTACTGGAGCAGCCATCACTGTAGTACCTACCAACTGAGTACTGTAGCAGCCATCACTGTAGTACCTATCACCTGAGTACTGTAGCAGCCATCACTGTAGTACCTACCCCCTAGTACTGTAGCAGCCATCACTGTAGTACCTACCACCTGAGTACTGTAGCAGCCACCACTGTAGTACCTACCACCTGAGTACTGTAGCAGCCATCACTGTAGTACCTACCAACTGAGTACTGTAGCAGCCATCACTGTAGTACCTACCACCTGAGTACTGTAGCAGCCATCACTGTAGTACCTACCACCTGAGTACTGTAGCAGCCACCACTGTAGTACCTACCACCTGAGTACTGTAGCAGCCATCACTGTAGTACCTACCACCTGAGTACTGTAGAAGCCATCACTGTAGTACCTACCACCTGAGTACTGTAGCAGCCACTACTGTAGTACCTACCACCTGAGTACTGTAGAAGCCATCACTGTAGTACCTACCACCTGAGTACTGTAGCAGCCACTACTGTAGTACCTACCACCTGAGTACTGTAGCAGCCACCACTGTAGTACCTACCACCTGAGTACTGTAGCAGCCACCGCTGTAGTACCTACCACCTGAGTACTGTAGCAGCCACCACTGTAGTACCTACCACCTGGTTACTGTAGCAGCCACCACTGTAGTACCTACCACCTGAGTACTGTAGCAGCCACCACTGTAGTACCTACCACCTGGGTACTGTAGCAGCCATCACTGTAGTACCTACCACCTGAGTACTGTAGCAGCCATCACTGTAGTACCTACCACCTGAGTACTGTAGCAGCCATCACTGTAGTATCTACCACCTGAGTACTGTAGCAGCCATCACTGTAGTACCTACCACCTGGGTACTGTAGCAGCCACCACTGTAGTACCTACCACCTGAGTACTGTAGCAGCCACCACTGTAGTACCTACCACCTGAGTACTGTAGCAGCCATCACTGTAGTACCTACCACCTGAGTACTGTAGCAGCCACCACTGTAGTACCTACCACCTGGGTACTGTAGCAGCCATCACTGTAGTACCTACCAACTGAGTACTGTAGCAGCCATCACTGTAGTACCTACCACCTGAGTACTGTAGCAGCCATCTCTGTAGTACCTACCACCTGAGTACTGTAGCAGCCATCACTGTAGTACCTACCACCTGAGTACTGTAGCAGCCACCACTGTAGTACCTACCACCTGAGTACTGTAGCAGCCTCACTGTAGTACCTACCACCTGAGTACTGTAGCAGCCACCACTGTAGTACCTACCACCTGAGTACTGTAGCAGCCATCACTGTAGTACCTACCACCTGAGTACTGTAGCAGCCATCACTGTAGTACCTACCACCTGAGTACTGTAGCAGCCACCACTGTAGTACCTACCACCTGAGTACTGTAGCAGCCACCACTGTAGTACCTACCACCTGAGTACTGTAGCAGCCACCACTGTAGTGCCTACCAACTGAGTACTGTAGCAGCCACCGCTGTAGTACCTACCACCTGAGTACTGTAGCAGCCACCACTGTAGTACCTACCACCTGAGTACTGTAGCAGCCACCACTGTAGTACCTACCACCTGAGTACTGTAGCAGCCACCACTGTAGTACCTACCACCTGGGTACTGTAGCAGCCATCACTGCAGTACCTACCACCTGAGTACTGTAGCAGCCATCACTGTAGTACCTACCACCTGAGTACTGTAGCAGCCATCACTGTAGTACCTACCACCTGAGTACTGTAGCAGCCACCACTGTAGTACCTACCACCTGAGTACTGTAGCAGCCATCACTGTAGTACCTACCACCTGGGTACTGTAGCAGCCATCACTGTAGTACCTACCACCTGAGTACTGTAGTAGCCATCACTGTAGTACCTACCACCTGAGTACTGTAGCAGCCACCACTGTAGTACCTACCACCTGGGTACTGTAGCAGCCACCACTGTAGTACCTACCACCTGAGTACTGTAGCAGCCACCACT
Source organism: Cherax quadricarinatus (assembly GCF_026875155.1). Classification (NCBI taxonomy): domain Eukaryota; kingdom Metazoa; phylum Arthropoda; class Malacostraca; order Decapoda; family Parastacidae; genus Cherax; species Cherax quadricarinatus. The sequence continues at coordinate 14,266,973 of NC_069483.1, forward strand.
GTATTACCTACCACCTGAGTACTGTAGCAACCACCACTGTAGTACCTACCAACTGAGTACTGTAGCAGCCACCACTGTAGTACCTACCAACTGAGTACTGTAGCAGCCACCACTGTAGTACCTACCAACTGAGTACTGTAGCAGCCACCACTGTAGTACCTACCACCTGGGTACTGCAGCAGCCACCACTGTAGTACCTACCACCTGGGTACTGTAGCAGCCACCACTGTAGTACCTACCACCTGAGTACTGCAGCAGCCACCACTGTAGTACCTACCACCTGAGTACTGTAGCAGCCACCACTGTAGTACCTACCACCTGAGTACTGTAGCAGCCACAACTGTAGTACCTACCACCTGAGTACTGTAGCAGCCACCACTGTAGTACCTACCACCTGAGTACTGTAGCAGCCATCACTGTAGTACCTACCACCTGAGTACTGTAGCAGCCATCACTGTAGTACCTACCACCTGAGTACTGTAGCATCTATCACTGATCCCGTAGTCTTCAGTAAACACAGTCCTGGCCAGCACCAGTCATACCCAGTACTGACACGTGTATCAACACATCACATAGGCAGAATGGAATAATTAGGTTAGGTAAGGTTCGTCAGGAAACAGGACAAATGTTTCCTGACGCGGGTCTTAGTCAGATGATGACCCGCCTTTGAAGCTTTTGGTCATCTGACCGAGGCCTTCCGCTGGCTTACCGGTCCACCCCTTTAAAAATTATTAAAACACCAAACATTGCTTTTAGCCAGTAAAGTTTATCGTAACTTAAATACATCCTTATTAGTGTAGCTTATTTAGACGTGATGTAGCGAAATTGACAGGTGTTTCTCTTTACTAATTTTGTGTTGTAAATAAACTAGTGATAGAATACTAATAATAATAATAATAATAATAATAATAATAATAATAATAATAATAATAATAATAATAATTAAATTATAATAATAATAATAATAAAAATAATAATAATAATAATAATAATAATAATAATAATAATAATAATTATAATAATAATAATAATAATAATAATAATAATAATAATAATAATAATAATAATAATTTTAAAAAATAATAATAATTATAATAATTTAAAAATTTAAAAATAATAATAATAATAATATAATAATAATAATAATAATATAATTATAATAATAATAATAAAAATAATAATAATTTAAAAATAATAATAATAGTAATAATAATCTTTATTTCTACGTATACATGTACTTACGGAATTACTGACAATATATTAGGTACAAGTACAGAGGTGCAACTAATGTGACTATTGTGACAACGTTTCGCTCTCCAGGAGTTTTGTCAAGTTCCAGGTGAGCGAAACGTTGCTGTATTGAATTGTTACATTAGCTGTGTCGTTGTCCGCTTACCTAACAAACCAGTGTTAGGTGAGGAAAAGTTAGTCAACGGGAGGGAGGGACTTTTGATTCTAGGAACCTGAGCTGCCCTTTCCTCGGATCATACCTGATTGTCTCCCATAAGGGTTTAACGCTTTCCAAGGATTATTAGAGAATGAGTACTAACTTACTGAAGAGATATTATCTACCTATGAATGTGTGTAGCCACTTATGTGTGTGGTTGCAGCTCCTGGCCCCGCCTCTTCTCTGGTCGCTACTAAATCCATTCTCTCCCTGCTCCATGTGATTTATCTTACCTCTTCTTAAAGCTGAGTATCAATTCTGCCTTCATTACATAGCTCTTTAGATTGTTCCACTTCCTGACAACTCTGTGACTGAAGAAATACTTCCTAACATCCCTTTGATTCATCTGAGTTTTCAACTTTCAATTATGACCCCTTTTTGCTCTGTCCCATCTCTGAAATATTCTGTCCGTATCTACCCTGTCAATACGTCTCAGTATTTTATATGTCGTTATTATGTTTCCCCTGACACTCTTGTTCTCCAGTGTCGTCAGGTTGATTTCCCTTAACTTCTTCTTGTAAGACAAACCCAAAACCTTTGGGTCTAGTCTTGTTGCAAACCTCTGCACTTTCTCTAATTTCTTGGCGTATTTGACCAGGTGTGGGTTTCCTTACTGGTGCTGCATACTCCAATATGGGCCTGACGTACACGGTGTACAGTGTCTTGAATGACTCCTTACTCAGGTGTCGAAATGCTGTTCTTAGGTTTGTCAGGCACCCATTTGCTGCAGCAGTTATTTGACTGATGTTCGCCTCAGGAGATATGCTCGGTATTATACTTGCCCCAAGATCCTTTTCCTTGAGTGAAACTTGTAGTCTTTAGCCTCCTAGGCTGTACTCCGTCTACGGTCTTCTTTAGTCTTTAGCCTCCTAGGCTGTACTCCGTCTACGGTCTTCTTTGAACCTCCCCAATCTTAATGACTTTGCACTTGGTGGGGTTAAATTCCAGGAGCCAGTTGTTGGACCAGGCTTGCAGCCTATCTAGATCCCTTTGTAGTCCTACCTGATCCTCTTCCGTTCGAATTCTAAGCATTAGTTCACATCGTCTGTAAACAGGGACACCTCTGAATCTGTTCCTCCTGTAATGTCATTCACATACGTATACCAGAAACAGCACCGGCCCTAGGACTGACCCAAGAGGGGCCCCACTCGTCACAGGTGCCCACTCTGACACCTCATCTTGTACCATCACTCGTCGTTTCGTTCCTGTTAGGTATTTTCTGATCCATTGCAATGCCTTCCTTGTTATCCCTGCCTACTCCTTTAGCTTTTGCACTAATCTCTTCTTCGGAACTGTGTCGAAAGTTTTCTTACATTCCAAGAAAATGCAGTCTATCCTCCTCTCTCTCTCTCTCCCTCTCTCTCTCTCTCTCTCTCTCTCTCTCTCTCTCTCTCTCTCCTCTCTCTCTCTCTCTCTCTCTCTCTCTTCTCTCTCTCTCTCTCTCTCTCTCTCTCTCTTTCCTCTCTCTCTCTCTCTCACTCTCTCGTCTTACTTCTGTCACCTTGTCATATAACTCCAGTAGGTTTGTGACACATGGTTTACCCTCCCTGCAACCGTGCTGGTTATCGTGTATAAGCTCATTCCTTTCTAGGTATTCCACCACTCTTCTCCTGACAAACTTCTCTATGACTTTGCTTACTATACATGTCAGTGAGTGACACTGGTCTGTAGGTTAATGCCACCTGTCTCCTTTCTTAAAAAATCGGACTACATTTGCTGTCTTCCATACCTCAGGTAGTCGCCCTGTTTCTATAGATGTGTTAAAGATTGTTGTTATTGGTACACAGAGCACCCCTGCTCCCTCTCTCAGGACCCACAGAGATGTTGTCCGGTCCCACCTCCTCCTTGACTTGCCGGTACTCTCCCGGCCCGGGTCTTGTCCAAATTGTGACCCGGAGTATCTGAGACCACGGCCCCACAACCTTTAAGGTATCTAGTTCACTTAGCAGCCTCTTCACCACCTCCTCGGTTGTGTGTATTGCGTCCAGCAATTGTTGGCGTTCCCCACCGTTCCAGTATTCTGGATTATTATTATTATAATCAAAAAGAAGCGCTAAGCCACAAGGACTATACAGAGTCCTTTCTGTCTCCACTGTAAATACTTCTCTAAATCTCATGTTGAGCTCTTCACATACTTCCTGGTCGTTTCTTGTGATCTCCCCTCCTTCCTTCCTCAGCCTGATTACCTGGTCCTTGACTGTTGTTTTCCTCCTGATGTGGCTGTACAACAGCTTTGGGTCACATTTGGCTTTCGATGATATGTCATTCTCGTATTGCCGTTGGGCCTCCCTCCTTATTCATACATATTCTTTTCTGGGTCTACGGCTAATCTGCTTATACTTCCTTGGTCCTTTGTCTTCTATACGATTTACATTCTCTAGCCCATTTAGTTTTGGCTTCTCTACACTTTTGGGTGAACCAGGGGCTCGTTCTGGTCTTCCCGTTGTTTCTGTCGCCCTTGGGTACGAACCTCTCCTGTACCTCCTTGCTTGTGTGTGTGTGTGTATTTGTGTGTATGTGATGTTGGAGGCTCGATCCTCCGACCTCACAGACGGGAGTATAATTTCATAACCCAGTTTGTGATCGCTAATGATATTTGATGTGATTGAAGAAATCGCCGGGACATTAAAGGTTATCGAAGTCCTTTGATGACTATAGGATCACGAATCCTATACGAATATGAGGAAAGGTCCTCAGTCCTGATAAATTAGTCCCTCAGCCTTCATAGGTGGTCATTCCCTCAGCCCTGATAGGTGGTCAGTCACTCAGTCTTGATAGGTGGTCAGTCCCTCAACCCTGATAGGTGGTCAGTCCCTCAGTCCTGATAGGTGGTCAGTCCCTCAGTCTTGATAGATGGTCAGTCCCTCAGTCTTTATAAGTGTTCGAACAAGTGACCCAGGGGTTCAAAGTCTTCAGACAAGTGACTCAGGTGCTCAGAGACTTCAGACAAGTGACCCAAGGGTTCAAAGTCTTCAGACAAGTGACTCAGGTGTTCAGAGACTTCAGACAAGTGACCCAGGGGTTCAGAGACTTCAGACAAATGATCCAGGTATTCAGAGACTTCAGACAAGTGACCCAGGTGTTCAGAGATTTCAGACAAGTGACCCAGGGGTTCAGAAACTTCAGACAAGTGATCCAGGGGTTCAGACAAGTGACCAAGGGGTTCAGATAAGTGACCCAGGTGTTCAGAGACTTCAGGCAGCTGAATAGCCAATTAGCACAATGACGCTCTCTGATTGGCTCCAATACCAGAAGGGAATTGTTTCCTGAATCCCATTTCTTTTGTCTTATTTCTGACGCGTGGAGGTGATGGGAATAGTGGGAGATGGGAGAGAATGGTGGAGGATGGTGGGAGATGGGAGAGAATGATGGAGGATGTTGGGAGTTGGGAGAGAATGGTGGGAGATGTGAGAGAATGGTGGAGGATAGTGGGAGATGTGAGAGAATGGTGGAAGATGGTAGGAGATATTAAATAATATCCTACCTCGAACTTCTACTTCAGTTCCTTGCTGCCACTCCAGTTCTATACACATTCACACATCCTATTCCATCTCTTCTAATTACTCCAATCCCCCTACGAATTTGTGCGTAATTTTTTTTTTATCCCGTTGAAAATATTCAAAATATTCATACCACATATTGCTATCCAATATATCTTAATTACCTCCAGTCTCCATCTTGCTACAACGTTTAAAGCCCCTGGCTCACACCCATGTGCTGGTGCCAGTATACTCTGATGCAGTCCTCTATTTCGCCTCTGTGGATCACCTTCGTTTCCAGAGGTAAAGATGATAACGGTATACAATACTGACAGGTTGATAAGACATATGTGTAACAGTTAGGTATTTTTATTCCGAAACGTTTCGCCCACACAGTAGACCTCTTCAGTCCTCTGTACTCGACTGAAGAAACCTGGAGATAAATGGTATAAAATACCACGATGGAAAAGCAAACTCAGTTGCAGTATAATGCGATCCTTTATTGACAACGTTTCGCCCACACAGTGGGCTTTATCAAGTCATAGTGTGGAGAGTCAGGTGGAGACTGCTGGGTAGGATGGACCTGAGACGGACTTCATGAGACGGGTGAGTGTGTATGTGGTTATGTGGTTATGTGGTTATGTGGTTATGTGGTTATGTGGTTATGTGGTTATGTAGTTATGTGGCAAGAGGGTCACCTATGTTATAGAAGCTGTTCTTGTTCACCATCAGTAAAATAGGTACCTGGGTGTTAGTGGACTGGTGTGGGTCGCATCCTGGGTGTTAGGGGATTGGTGGGGGTCGCATCGGGGTGTTAGGGGTTTGGTGTGGGTCGCATCCTGAGTGTTAGGGGAGGGTGTGGGTCACATCCGGGGTTAGTGGATTGGGGGGGGTCACATCCTGGGTGTTAGGGGAAAAGGGTGTGGGTCGCATCCGGGGTGTTAGGGGGACGGGGTGTGGGTGCCCCTGGGTGTAGTGGACGGGTGTGGGTCGCATCCTGGGTTTTAGTGGCGGGTGGGGGTTCGCATCCGGGGTGTTGTGGACTGGTGTGGGCGATCCGGGGTGTTGTGGACTGGTGGGGGTCGCATCCGGGGGTGTTAGTGGCTGGTGTGGGTCGCATCCGGGGTGTTAGTGGACTGGTGGGGGTCGCATCCGGGTGTTAGTGGACGGGTGGGGGTCGCATCCTGGGTGTTAGTGGACTGGTTGGGTCGCTCCGGGTTTTGTTAGGGGACGGGTTTGGGGGGTCGCCACCGGGTGTTAGTGGCAGGTGTGGGTCGCATCCTGGGTGTTGTGGATGGTGGGGGTGCATCCTGGGTGTTAGGGACTGGTTGGGTCGCTCCGGGGTTAGGGGACTGGGTGGGCCACCCCTGGGTGTTAGGGGACGGGTGTGGGTCGCATCCTGGGTGTTAGTGGATGGTGTGGCGCACCTGGGTGTTAGGGGATGTGTGGGTCGCACCCTGGGTGTTAGGGGATGGTGTGGGTCGACCGGGTGTTAGTGGCTGGTGGGGGTGCATCCGGGGGTGTTGTGGATGGTGGGGTCGCTCCTGGGTGTTATGGAGGGGGGTCGCATCCGGGGTTTTATGGATGGGTGGGTCGCATCCGGGGACAACACTGCCCTATTTCCCCAAAAATGCTCAGCAAACAAGGGGTTTTTCTTATATTATTTTACTTATTTAGATTGGTCTGATAAAAACCCTACCACGGCGGGGTTTGAACTCGCGATCAAAGAGTCGCAAAACTCCAACCCTGTGTTACACTGGGCCACCACCGCCTTGTATGAGCCATAACCTTCTGCGTTTCCTCTTGTTATGTTTTATTGGGGATTAACAAGGGGGTATAAATAGGTTTGGGATTCTCCCAAGAGGAACCAAAAAAAATGGATTCCATAAACAAGTTTTTAAAATTTTGAGACTTCTGACCCCGGGTTCTAACCCCCCCTGGGGTATGGGTTTTTTAGCAATCTTCATTACGATTTCGTAGATACCTTGTCTGTATACCTTGTCTTGTAAAAAAAAAGATTTTTTATTATTTTTAAATTTTTATTATTATTAT
>NC_069483.1:14278950-14296450 GCF_026875155.1 Cherax quadricarinatus
GTACAACACTGTCACTGGTACAACATTGTACGGTACAACATTGTCAAATGGTACAAAAATTGTCACTGGTGCAACATTGTCGCTGGTACAACATTGTCACTGGGGACAACATTGTCATGGTTAAAAACTTGTCACTGGTACAACATTGTCACTGGTACAACATTGTCACTGGTACAACATTGTCACTGGTACAACATTGTCACTGGTACAACATTGTCACTGGTACAACATTGTCCTGGTTTCAATATTGTAACTGGTACAACATGATCACTGGTACAACATTGTCACTGGTACAACATTGTCACTGGTACAACGTTGTCACTGGTACACCATTGTTACTGGTACAACATTGTCAATAGTACGACATTGTAACTGGTACAACATTGTCACTGGTACGACATTGTCACTGGTACAACATTGTCACTGGTACGACATTGTCACTGGTACACATTGTCACTGGTACAACATTGTTACTGGTACAAAAATTGTCACTGGGTACAACAGTGTCACTGGTACAACATGTTACTGGTTTCAACATTGTCACTAGTACAACATTGTCACTGGTACAACATTGACACTGGTACGACATTGTCACTGGTACAACAGTGTCACTGGTACAACATTGTTACTGGTACAACATTGTCACTGGTACAACATTATCACTGGTACAACAGTGTCACTGGTACTAAATTGTTACTGGTACAACATTGTCACTGGTACAACATTGTCACTGGTACAACATGATCACTGGCACAACATTGTCACTGGTACAACATTGTCACTAGTACAACATTGTCACTGGTACAGCATTGTCACTGGTACAACATTGTCACTGGTACAACATTGTCACTGGTACAGCATTGTCACTGGTAGAATATTGTCACTGGTACAACATTGTCACTGGTACAGCATTGTCACTGGTAGAAGATTGTCACTGGTACAGCATTGTCACTGGTACAATATTGTCACTGGTACAATATTGTCACTAGTACAGCATTGTCACTGGTACAGCATTGTCACTGGTAGAAGATTGTCACTGGTACAGCATTGTCACTGGTACAGTATTGTCACTGGTAGAACATTGTCACTGGTACAACATTGTCACTGGTACAGCATTGTCACTGGTACAATATTGTCACTGGTACAACATTGTCACTGGTACAGCATTGTCACTGGTACAATATTGTCACTGGTACAACATTGTCACTGGTACAGCATTGTGACTGGTACAATATTGTCACTGGTAGAACATTGTCACTGGTACAGCATTGTCACTGGTACAATATTGTCACTGGTACAACATTGTCACTGGTACAGCATTGTGACTGGTACAATTTTTGTCACTGGGTAGAACTTGTCATGGTACAGCATTGTCACTGGTACAATATTGTCACTGGTAGAACATTGTCACTGGTACAGCATTGTCACTGGTACAATATTGTCACTGGTAGAACATTGTCACTGGTATGACATTAGAGATAATTCCCTAGGTTATTAATTACACGAACACAGAGGGTTAATGAGTATCGTTAGTGGCTTAATTAACCAAGGACGTAATTAATTAACCACAGGGTCGTAATACATTGAATGATGACTGTAATTTTGGTTTGAATCATAAATAGCCTTGAAATTTTCAGGGGTTGAATTCGAGTAGCCAATTTGTTGAACCATTCTGGTACCAGGAGTCTATATCACGCCTACTGACTCTGCGCTATAATCTACTACTATTAATCTGCTGTTTGTCAGGTTTTTAGAATCATTTTAACCTCTAGTCGCTCTAGATTGGTTTTCTAGTTCTCATGGTGTCCTGTGAGGGGGTTATATTACCCCTCTGAAGACTAAAAAATTACATCATTCCTCCCTTTCTATGCTTCTCTTACGCGTCTGGTCCTGGTGATCTTATTATTGTATTGAATTAAGTTAGTTAGGCAGGATTTCCCCTCTCTGAACGTTGATGTTGATCACAGTGTGAGGGAATGAGAGGCAGCGACCAGCTGGATTAATAGGAATGATGGCTGATAAGACATGTGTACAACAGGTATCTTTAAGATAAGATAAGATTTCGTTCGGATTTTTAACCCCGGAGGGTTAGCCACCCAGGATAACCCAAGAAAGTCAGTGCGTCATCGAGGACTGTCTAACTTATTTCCATTGTGGTCCTTAATGTTGTCCCCCAGGATGCGACCCATACCAGTCGACTAACACCCAGGTACCTATTTGCTGTTAGGTGAACAGGACAACAGGTGTAAGGAAACGTGTCAAATGTTTCCACCCGCCGGGAATCGAACCCGGGCCCTCCGTGTGTGAAGCGGGAGCTTTAGCCACCAGGCCACCGGGCCACCATCTTTATTCCGAAACGTTTCGCCTGCAGAGTAGGCTTTTTCAGTCGAGTACAGAGAAGGCGGCAGAAACAGTAGAGATGTAAAGACGGTGTAATCAGTCCATGGTTGTAGTCAGTCGATGATTAAGGACATAAGACAAAAGGAGCACTGCAGAAGGCCTACTGGTCCATACTAGGTAGGTATCAGGGATATAAGTCACGGGAAAAAAAGGTCGCAGGAAATAAGTAAATTTCGGTTAGGGAAAAAAGTCACATTAGGATAAGCTAGGTTAAGTTGTGACTTTTAGGTGTGACCTTTTTTTCCCTTTTATTCTCTGACCTTTTTTCTCCTGTGACCTTTTTCCTGGATCAGCCAATCAGGACAAGTTATACCCGATTATTACATATAATTTACCTGGAACGCCGCTCATATAATCGTGGATTAACATAGGGGATTATCAATTCCCTGATTATCCAGACGCACGAAACAGCATGAAACTGTTATAACGTTTCGCTCAAACTGGATGAAACTCTGCTTGAGCGAAACGTTGTTTATAATTAAATAATGTTGATGTTTCGCTCAGTCTTCATCTACCTGTGTGTTGGTGTAGTTTGGAAAAGTAACAAGTTGAAGAGTGAAACACTTGGGCAACATTTCGGAATCTTTACTGTGGTAACGTTTCGCCCGCCAGTGTCTCTCTTCCTTTAATCTTACGAATATTTACATTTTGCGATTCATAGTTAAAATATTTCTATATATATTGTTAGAGCTTCAGTAATATTGACGTCTCTCTCTCTCTCTCTCTCTCTCTCTCTCTCTCTCTCTCTCTCTCTCTCTCTTTCTCTCTCTCTCTCTCTCTCTCTCTCTCTCTCTCTTATACACAGGGTTTGACAAGGTTAAGGATCCCTAGCTTTACTGACAAGCTATTTACGGGTTAAGGATTCCTAACTTTATTGGCAAGCTATCTCTCTCCCCCTCTCTCTCTCCCTCACTCTCTCTCTCACTTTCTCACTCATGTTATTAGAGATAAATTACAGCAGACTTTAACAGTTCTGCTGACTTGGGCAGACAGTCTATTCTAAACTTTGTGTATCATATTTTCCACTTTATGTGGGAAGTTGAAGAATTGTTGATTGATGGTAGTGGTGGATGGTGGTAGTGGTGGATGGTGGTAGTGGTGGATGGTGGTAGTGGTGGATGGTGGTAGTGGTGGATGGTGGTAGTGGTGGATGATGGTAGTGGTGGATGGTGGTAGTGGGTGGATGGTGGTAGTGGTGGATGGTGGTAGTGGGTGGATGGTGGTTAGTGGTGGATGGTGGTAGTGGTGGATGGTGGTAGTGGTGGATGGTGGTTTGTGGTGGATGGTGGTAGTGGTGGATGGTGGTAGTGGTGGATGGTGGTAGTGGTGGATGGTGGTAGTGGTGGATGGTGGTAGTGGTGGATGGTGGCAGTGGTGGATGATGGTAGTGGTGGATGGTGGTAGTGGTGGATGGTGGTAGTGGTGGATGGTGGTAGTGGTGGATGGTGGTAGTGGTGGATGGTGGTAGTGGTGAATGGTGGTAGTGGTGGATGGTGGTAGTGGTGGATGGTGGTAGTGGTGGATGGTGGTAGTGGTGGATGGTGGTAGTGGTGGATGGTGGTAGTGGTGGATGGTGGTAGTGGTGGATGGTGGTAGTGTGTGGGGGATGGTGGTAGTGGTGGATTTGGGGGTGTAGTGGTGGATGGTGGTAGTGGTGGATGGTGGTAGTGGTGGATGGTGTGTGGTGGTAGTGGTGGATGGTGGTAGTGGTGGTGGTGGATGGTGGTAGTGGTGGATGGTGGTAGTGGTGGATGGTGGCAGTGGTGGATGATGGTAGTGGTGGATGGTGGTAGTGGTGGATGGTGGTAGTGGTGGATGGTGGTAGTGGTGGATGGTGGTAGTGGTGGATGGTGGCAGTGGTGGTGGTGGTAGTGGTGGATGGTGGTAGTGGTTGGATGGTGGCAGTGGTGGATGATGGTAGTGGTGGATGGTGGTAGTGGTGGATGGTGGTAGTGGTGGTTTGGGGGTGGTGGTAGTGGTGGATGGTGGTAGTGGGGATGGTGAGGTGGTGATGGGTAGTGGTGGATTGGTGGTAGTGGGTGGATGGTGGTAGTGGTGGATGGAGTGGAGTAGTGGTGGATGGTGGTAGTGGTGGATGGTGGTAGTGGTGGATGGTGGTTGGTAGTGGTGGTGTGGTAGTGGTGGATGGTGGTAGTGGTGGATGGTGGTAGTGGTGGATGGTGGTAGTGGTGGATGGTGGTAGTGGTGTGGATGGTGGTTGTGGTGGTATGGTGGTAGTGGTGGATGGTGGGTAGTGGTGGATGGTGGTAGTGGTGGATGGTGGTAGTGGTGGATGGTGGTATGTGGTGGTGGAGTGGTGGTAGTGGTGGTGGTGGATGGTGATGGTGGTGGTGGATGGTGGTAGTGGTGGATGGTGGTGTGGTGGATGGTGGTAGTGGTGGATGGTGGTAGTGGTGGTGGTGAGTGGTGGATGTGTAGTGGTGGATGGTGGTTAGTGGTGGATGGTGGTTGTGGTGGTGGTGGTAGTGGTGGATGGTGGTAGTGGTGGATGGTGGTAGTGGTGGATGGTGGTAGTGGTGGATTGGTGGTAGTGGTGGATGGTGGTAGTGGTGGATGGTGGTAGTGGTGGATGGTTGGTAGTGGTGGATGGTGGGTAGTGGTGGATGGTGGTAGTGGTGGATGGTGGTAGTGGTGGATGGTGGTAGTGGTGGATGGTGGTAGTGGTGGATGGTGGTAGTGGTGGATGGTGGTAGTGGTGGATGGTGGTAGTGGTGGATGGTGGTAGTGGTGGATGGTGGTAGTGGTGGATGGTGGTAGTGGGTTGGGATGGTGGTAGTGGTGGATGGTGGTAGTGGTGGATGGTGGTTAGTGGTGGATGGTGTGGTAGTGGTGGATGGTGGTAGTGGTGGATGGTGGTAGTGGTGGATGGTGGTAGTGGTGGATGGTGGTAGTGGTGGATGGTGGTAGTGGTGGATGGTGGTAGTGGTGGATGGTGGTAGTGGTGGATGGTGGTAGTGGTGGTGTTGGTAGTTGGTGGGTTGTGTGGTGGAGGTTGGTGGTAGTGGTGGATGGTGGTAGTGGTGGTGGTGGTAGTGGTGGATGTGGTAGTGGTGGTGGTGGTAGTGGTGGATGGTGGTAGTGGTGGTGGTGGTAGTGGTGGATGGTGGTAGTGGTGGATGGTGGTAGTGGTGGTGGTGGTAGTGGTGGATGGTGGTGTGGTGGATGTGGTGTGGTGGATGGTGGTAGTGGTGGATGGTGGTAGTGGTGGATGGTGGTAGTGGTGGATGGTGGTAGTGGTGGATGGTGGTAGTGGTGGATGGTGGTAGTGGTGGATGGTGGTAGTGGTGGTGGTGGTAGTGGTGGATGGTGGTTAGTGGTGGATGGTGGTAGTGGTGGATGGTAGTGGTGGATGTGGTAGTGGTGGATGATGGTAGTGGTGGATGTGGTAGTGGTGGATGGTGGTAGTGGTGGATGGTGGTAGTGGTGGATGGTGGTAGTGGTGGATGGTGGTAGTGGTGGATGGTGGTGTGGTGGATGGTGGTAGTGGTGGATGGTGGTAGTGGTGGATGGTGGTAGTGGTGGTGGTGGTAGTGGTGGATGGTGGTAGTGGTGGATGGTGGAGTGGTGGATGGTGGTAGTGTGGATGGTGGTAGTGGTGGATGGTGGTAGTGGTGGATGGTGGTAGTGGTGGATGGTGGTAGTGGTGGATGGTGGTTAGTGGTGGATGGTGGTAGTGGTGGATGGTGGTAGTGGTGGATGGTGGTAGTGGTGGATGATGGTAGTGGTGGATGTTGGTAGTGGTGGATGGTGGTAGTGGTGGATGGTGGTAGTGGTGGTGGTGGTAGTGGTGGATGGTGGTAGTGGTGGATGGTGGTAGTGGTGGATGGTGGTAGTGGTGGATGGTGGTGTGGTGGATGGTGGTGTGGTGGATGGTGGTAGTGGTGGATGGTGGTAGTGGTGGATGGTGTAGTGGTGGATGGTGGTAGTGGTGGATGGTGGTGTGGTGGATGGTGTAGGGTGGATGGTGGTTGTGGTGGATGGTGGTAGTGGTGGATGGTGGTTGTGGTGGATGGTGGTAGTGGTGGATGGTGGTTAGTGGTGGATGGTGGTGGTGGTGGATGGTGGTGGTGGTGGATGGTGGTAGTGGTGGATGGTGGTGTGGTGGATGGTGGTAGTGGTGGATGGTGGTAGTGGTGGATGGTGGTTGTGGTGGTGGTTTGGATGGTGGTAGTGGTGGATGGTGGTAGTGGTGGATGGTGGTAGTGGTGGATGGTGGTGTGGTGATGGGGGTAGTGGTGGATGGTGGTAGTGGTGGATGGTGGTAGTGGTGGATGGTGGTATGGTGGATGGTGGTATGGTGGTGGTGGTTGGTGGATGGTGGTAGTGGTGGATGGTGGTGTGGTGGTGGTGGTTGGTGGTGGTGTATGGTGTGGTGGTGGGGTGGATGGTGGTGGTGGTGGATGGTGGTAGTGGTGGATGGTGGTTTGTGGTGGATGGTGGTATGTGGTGGATGGTGGTAGTGGTGGATGGTGGTAGTGGTGGTTGGTGGTAGTGGTGGATGGTGGTAGTGGTGGATGGTGGTTGTGGTGGTGGTGGTAGTGGTGGATGGTGGTAGTGGTGGATGGTGGTAGTGGTGGATGGTGGTAGGTGGTGGATGGTGGTAGTGGTGGATGGTGGTGGTGGTGGTGGTGGTAGTGGTGGATGGTGGTGTGTGGTGGGTGGTGGTGTGGTGGTTTGGGGTATGGTGGTGGTGGTTGGTGATGGATGGTGGTAGTGTTGGTGAGTGGTGGTCGTGGTGGATGGTGGTTGGGGGTCGGATGGTGGTAGTGGTGGGATGGTGGTGGTCGTGTGTTGTGGTGGTCGTGTTGTGGATGGTGGTGGTGTGGTTGTTGGTGGTGGTGTGTTGGAGTGGGTGTTGTTGGTGGGTGTATTGGTGGTGTAGTCGTGTTGGTGATGGTGGTGGTTGTTTTGTGGTGGTGTGTTGTTGGTGGATGTGTGGTGGTGGTGTGGTTGGTGATGGTGGTTTGTGTTGTCTGGTGGTCGTGTTGATGGTGGTGGTCGTGTTGGTGGTTTGGTTGTTGTGGTGTGTTGGTGATGTGGTGGTCGTGTTGTTCGTGGTGGTCGTGTTGTATGGTGGTATGTGTTGGTGGTGTCGTGTTGGTGATGGTGGTGGTCGTGTTGTTTGTGGTATCGTGTTTGTGATGGTGGTGGTCGTGTTGTTCGTGGTGGTCGTGTTTGTGATGTGGTGGTCGTGTTGTTGATGGTGGTGTCGTTTGTGTGGTGGTGTCGTGTTGGTGGATGGGGTGTGTGTTGTTCGTGGTGGTCGTGTTGGTGATGTGGTGGTCGTGTTGTTCGTGGTGGTCGTGTTGGTGATGGTGGTGGTCGTGTTGTTCGTGGTGGTCGTGTTGGTGATGGTGGTGGTCGTGTTGTTGTGGTGGTGTGTTGGTGATGGTGGTGTGTGTGGTGATGGTGGTGGTCGTGTTGTTGGTGGTGGTCGTGTTGTTAGTGGTGGTCGTGTTGGTGATGGTGGTGTCGTGTTGTTCGTGGTGGTCGTGTTGGTGTGGGTGGTTGGTGGTCGTGTTGTTCGTGGGTGGTCGTGTTGGTGATGGTGGTGGTGTGTTGTTCGTGGTGGTCGTGTTGGTGATGGTGGTGGTCGTGTTGTTCGTGGTGGTCGTGTTGGTGATGGTGGTGGTCGTGTTGTCGTGGTGGTGTGTTGGTGATGGTGGTGGTCGTGGGGATGGTGGTTGTCGTGTTGTGTGGTGGTCGTGTTGGTGATGGTGGTGGTCGTGTTGGTGATGGTGGTGGTCGTGTTGATTCGTGAGTGGTCGTGTTGGTGATGTGGTGGTCGTGTTGTTCGTGGTGGGCGTGTGGTGTTGGTGTGTTGTTTTTCGTTGGTGATGGTGGTTGTCGTGTTGTTCGTGTGTGTTCGTGTTGTTGATGGTGGTT
This sequence comes from Cherax quadricarinatus, assembly GCF_026875155.1. Classification (NCBI taxonomy): domain Eukaryota; kingdom Metazoa; phylum Arthropoda; class Malacostraca; order Decapoda; family Parastacidae; genus Cherax; species Cherax quadricarinatus. Next base: position 14,287,258 of record NC_069483.1, read on the forward strand.
TGGTTGTGTTGTGATTGTGTTGTCGTGTTGTTGTGGTGTCGTTTTTGGTGATTGTGGGGTCGTGTTTTTCGTGGTGGTCGTGTTGGTGATGGTGGTGGTCGTGTTAGTGATGGTGGTGGTATTTAATTATATACAGAATGATTAAGTGATTCTTCTTCTTCTTCTTCTTCTTCTTCTTCTTCTTATTATTATTATTATTATTATTATTATTATTATTATTATTATTATTATTATTATTATTATTATTATTATTATTATTATTATTATTATTATTATTTCAGCGAGGATCTTGCAACATTTCCGACGACTATGCAAGTGCAACCGCGGTGTAACAGCGCACAAAACGCATGATAAAGGAATAACAGGCAAAGTTAGTAGATGGATCTATAACTTTTTAACAAGCAGAACACAAACAATAATAGTAGAGAAGGTCTGAAGTAGCTACGGTGAAAAGCTCTGTTCCACAAGGCACAGTACTTGCTCCCATCCTGTTTTTATCCTATCTGACATGGAGATATAAGCCACAGCACCGTGTCTTCCTTTGCGGATAACACCCGAATTTCCACGACAGTGTCGTCCATTTAAGATACCGCAAGACACCAGGTGGACGTCAACCAAATCCTTAACCAGGCTGCAGAAAACAGTGTGAAGTTCAGTGAAGAGAAATTTCAATTACTCTTTTATGGTAAACTTGAGGAAATTAAAACTATATCGGAGTATAAAACAAATTACAACCACTTATGTGAAGGACCTGGGAGTAATAATGTCAGAGGATCTCACCTTCAAAGGCCACAACAATGTTCCTACCGCATCTGCTAGGAAAATGATAGGATGGATAATGAGAACCTTCAAAACTAGGGAAGACATGCTCATGATTTTCTTCAAATCGCTTGTTCTCTCTAGGCTGGAATATTGCTGTACACTAACGGCCTCTTTCAAGGCTGGCGAAATTGCAGACCTGGAGAGTGTACAAAGAACTTTCACGGTACACATAAGTACGGTAAGGCACTTAAATTACTGGGAACGGTTGAAGACCCTTGATTTGTATTCCCTGGAATGCAGGCGAGAAAGATACAAGATAATATACACTTGGAAAATACTAGAGGGATTAGTACCAAACTTGCACACGAAAATCTCTCCCTGTGAAAAGCAAAAGACTCGGCAGGAGCTGCAACATTCCCCCAATGAAAAGCAGGGGCGCCACGAGTACACTGACAGACAACACAATAAGTGTCAGGGGCCCAAGACTGTTCAACTGCCTCCCAGCATACATAAGGGGGATTGCCAATAGGCCCCTGGCTGTCTTCAAGAGAGAGAGGACAGGCACCTAAAGTCAGCACCTGACCAGCCGGGCTGTGGTTCGTACGTCGTTTTACGTGCTGCCAGCAGTAACAGCTTGGTTGATCAGTTTCTGATCCACCACGAGGCTTGGTCTCAGACCGGGCTGCGGGGGCGTTGACCCCCGAAACCCTCTCCAGGTACTCTCCAGATATGCAACATTTTCAACGACTTTGCAGCATTTCCGACGACTCTGCAACATTTCCGACTACTTTGCAACATTTCCTACGATTCTGCAACATTTCCTACAACTCTGCAACATTTCCGAGGCTGTTGCAACTTAGCTTCGATAACAATACATTTTAAGATTTGCTGAATACTTCTAATGTGTTGTATACACTCCAGCATCCTTCATCTTATTCCATCTTCACTTCTTCACCTCCTCCACTTCACCTTCACTTATTCACCTCCACTTCTTCACCTTCACTTCTTCCCCTGTCCCTCCTCCCGTCAGCTATTCTTGTCTCTCACTTTTAGTCCTTGACCCATCGATTGTATATTCAAAGTCAATTTTTCAGTATGCAAATTATATGTCATTATGCCTTATTGCTGAGATTTAGTTCATGTCTGGCAGGATTGTGCGCCACACTCGTGGCTAGTCAGGTATGGTGGGGGCTAGTCAGACGGGTCCAGAGCATGGTGGAGGCTAGTCAGACGGGTCCAGAGTATGGGGGGGCTAGTCAGACGGGTCCAGAGCATGGTGGAGGCTAGTCAGACGGGTCCAGAGTATGTGTGGGGCTAGTCAGACGGGTCCAGAGTATGGGGGGGCTAGTCAGACGGGTCCAGAGCATGGTGGAGGCTAGTCAGACGGGTCCAGAGTATGGTGGGGGCTAGTCAGACGGGTCCAGAGTATGGTGGGGGCTAGTCAAACGGGTCCAGAGCATGGTGGGGGCTAGTCAGACGGGTCCAGAGTATGGTGGGGGCTAGTCAGACGGGTCCAGAGTATGGTGGGGGCTAGTCAGACGGGTCCAGAGTATGGTGGGGGCTAGTCTGACGGGTCCAGAGTATGGTGGGGGCTAGTCAGACGGGTCCAGAGTATGGTGGGGGCTAGTCAGACGGGTCCAGAGTATGGTGGGGGCTAGTCAGACGGGTCCAGAGTATGGTGGGGGATGATCATGTATATATATATATATATATATATATATATATATATATATATATATATATATATATATTATATATATATATATATATATATTATATATATATAATATATATATATATATATATATATATATATTTGTGTGTGTTGGGGACTGGTGAAATATGATGGGAACTCAGAAAGAGTAATGGTGGTAGGGCTCTCTTGGGACTGATTTTAACTGTAATTACTGGTTGTAAAGGATGGTGTGCGAGACAGTGATAGAATAAGGGAATCGTAAAATGACGAAATAATTAGAGACATGGTATCGACACATGGTCAACAGAATATACACAAGGCCATGTTGTAAAATTTCACATTCTGTGTTTCGTGACCGTGGTGAATGTTCGTAATGTTCAATTAAGAGGTCAATACATCACTCCTGCACGTTCACCTTTTGCATTCCTACCTCGTTATTCCCAATGCTCGGTCACTGTAGCCCGGTATAGTGAGGCTTCCGTCTTATTTCCTGTGGAGTCGTTACTGTGTCTGTGCCTTTTTCTTCGATTCCCTTTTCAAAACCCTTTTCAGGGTGGCACTCACCCACAGGGTGACACCACACAGGGTGACACTCACCCCACAGGGTGGTACTCACCATACAGGGTGGCACCACACAGGGTGACACCACACAGGGTGGCACCCACCTCACAGGGTGGCACTCACCATACAGGGTGGCACCACACAGGGTGACACCACACAGGGAGGCACTCACCCCACAGAGTGACACTCACCCCACAGGGTAACACCCCACAGGATGCTACTCATCCCACAGGGAGCTACTCACCCCACAGGATGACACTCCCACAGGGTGACACCCCCACAGGGTGACACTCACAGGGGTACTTACCAGAGCACCCACGATCTCTTTCTGCACAAATACTGCAGATATTTGAATTTTCCCTCTCGCCTATTTTTTCTGGCACCAAATGAATTATGCATATGGATAATGGAATCTGAAAAATTAGTAATGATTTTTTTACTTTCTTTATGATTATAAGTTGTTTAATATAAGAGTTAATTGGTCACGATAGAGCTAGGATGATACTGGACACAGGATGATACTGGGCACATGATGATACTGGACACAGGATGATACTGGACACATGATGATACTGGACACTGGATGATACTGGACACAGGATGATACTGGACACTGGATGATACTGGACACATGATGATACTGGACACAGGATGATACTGGACACAGTATGATACTGGACACAGGATGATACTGGACACAGGATGATACTGGACACAGGATGATACTGGACACAGGATGATACTGGACACTGGATGATACTGGACACATGATGATACTGGACACAGGATGATACTGGACACAGGATGATACTGGACACAGGATGATACTGGACACAGGATGATACTGGACACAGGATGATACTGGACACTGGATGATACTGGACACATGATGATACTGGACACAGGATGATACTGGACACAGTATGATACTGGACACAGGATGATACTGGACAAGGATGATACTGGACACAGGATGATACTGGACACAGGATGATACTGGACACAGGATGATACTGGACACAGGATGATACTGGACACAGGATGATACTGGACACAGGATGATACTGGACACAGGATGATACTGGACACAGGATGATACTGGACACAGGATGATACTGGACACATGATGATACTGGACACAGGATGATACTGGACACAGGATGATACTGGACACAGGATGATACTGGACACAGGATGATACTGGACACAGGATGATAGTGGACACATGATGATACTGGACACAGGATGATACTGGACACAGGATGATACTGGACACAGGATGATACTGGACACAGTATGATACTGGACACTGGATGATACTGGACACAGGATGATACTGGACACAGGATGATACTGGACACAGGATGATACTGGACACAGGATGATACTGGACACAGGATGATACTGGACACAGGATGATACTGGACACAGGATGATAGTGGACACATGATGATACTGGACACAGGATGATACTGGACACAGGATGATACTGGACACAGGATGATACTGGACACAGGATGATACTGGACACAAGATGATACTGGACACATGATGATACTGGACACAGGATGATACTGGACACAGGATGATACTGGACACTGGATGATACTGGACACTGGATGATACTGGACACAGGATGATACTGGACACAGGATGATACTGGACACAGTATGATACTGGACACAGGATGATACTGGACACAGGATGATACTGGACACTGGATGATACTGGACACATGATGATACTGGACACAGGATGATACTGGACACAGGATGATACTGGACACAGTATGATACTGGACACAGGATGATACTGGACACAGGATGATACTGGACACTGGATGATACTGGACACAGGATGATACTAGACACTGGATGACACTGGACACAGTATGATACTGCACACAGGATGATACTGGACACAGTATGATACTGGACACAGAATGATACTGGACACTGGGTGATACTGGACACAGGATGATACTGGACACAGTATGATACTGGACACAGGATGATACTGGACACAGTATGATACTGGACACAGGATGATACTGGACACAGGATGATACTGGACACTGGGTGATACTGGACACAGGATGATACTGGACACAGTATGATACTGGACACAGGATGATACTGGACACAGTATGATACTGGACACAGGATGATACTGGACACAGGATGATACTGGACACTGGATGATACTGGACACAGGATGATACTGGACACTGGATGATACTGGACACAGTATGATACTGGACACAGGATGATACTGGACACAGGATGATACTGGACACTGGATGATACTGGACACAGGATGATACTGGACACTGGATGATACTGGACACAGTATGATACTGGACACAGGATGATACTGGACACAGTATGATACTGGACACAGGATGATACTGGACACAGTATGATACTGGACACAGGATGATACTGGACACAGGATGATACTGGACACTGGATGATACTGGACACAGTATGATACTGGACACAGGATGATACTGGACACAGTATGATACTGGACACAGGATGATACTGGACACAGTATGATACTGGACACAGGATGATACTGGACACAGTATGATACTGGACACAGGATGATACTGGACACAGGATGATACTGGACACTGGATGATACTGGACACAGTATGATACTGGACACAGGATGATACTGGACACAGTATGATACTGGACACAGGATGATACTGGACACAGTATGTTACTGGATACAGGATGATACTGGACACAGTATGATACTGGACACAGGATGATACTGGACACAGGATGATACTGGACACTGGATGATACTGGACACAAGATGATACTGGACACAGGATGATACTGGACACTGGATGATACTGGACACATGATGATACTGGACACTGGGTGATACTGGACATAGGATGATACTGGACACAGGATGATACTGGACACAGGATGATACTGGACACAGGATGATACCGGACACAGGATGATACTGAACACTGGATGATACTGGGCACAGGATGATACTGGACACAGGATGATACTGGACACAGGATGATACAGGACACAAGATGATACTGGACACAGGATGATACTGGACACAGGATGATACTGGACACAGGACGATACTGGACACAGGATGATACCGGACACAGGTTGATACCGGACACAGGATGACACTGGTCACAGGATGACACCGGACACAGGATGATACTGGACACAGGATGATACTGGACACAGGATGATGCTGGACACAGGATGATACCGGACACAGGATGATACTGGACACAGGATGATACCGGACACAGGATGATACCGGACACAGGATGATACTGGACACAGGATGATACTGGACACAAGATGATACTAGACACAGGATGATACTGGACACAGGATGATACTGGACACATGATGATACTGGACACAGGATGATACTGGACACTGGATGATACTGGACACATGATGATACTGGACACAGGATGATACTGGACACATGATGATACTGGACACAGGATGATACTGGACCCATGATGATACTGGACACTGGGTGATACTGGACACAGGATGATACTGGTCACAGGGTGATACTGGACACAGGATGATACTGGACACATGATGATACTGGACACAGGAAGATACTGGACACAGGATGATACTGGACACAGGATGATACTGGACACAGGATGATACTGGACACTGGATGATACTGGACACAGGATGATACTGGACACATGATGATACTGGACACTGGATGATACTGGACACTGGATGATACTGGACACAGGATGATACTGGACACAGGATGATACTGGACACAGGATGATACTGGACACTGGGTGATACTGGACACAGGATGATACTGGACACAGGATGATACTGGACACTGGATGATACTGGACACAGGATGATACTGGACACAGGATGATACTGGACACAGCATGATACTGGACACTGGGTGATACTGGACACAGGATGATACTGGACACAGGATGATACTGGACACATGATGATACTGGACACAGGATGATACTGGACACTGGATGATACTGGACACTGGATGATACTGGACACAGGATGATACTGGACACATGATGATACTGGACACATGATGATACTGGACACATGATGATACTGGACACTGGGTGATACTGGACACAGGATGATACTGGACACAGGATGATACTGGACACATGATGATACTGGACACAGGATGATACTGGACACTGGATGATACTGGACACTGGATGATACTGGACACTGGATGATACTGGACACAGGATGATACTGGACACAGGATGATACAGGACACAGGATGATACTGGACACAGGATGATACTGGACACTGGATGATACTGGACACAGGATGATTCTGGACACATGATGATACTGGACACTTGATGATACTGGACACTGGATGATACTGGACACAGGATGATACTGGACACAGGATGATACTGGACACAGGATGATACTGGACCCTGGGTGATACTGGACACAGGATGATACTGGACACTGGATGATACTGGGCACAGGATGATACTGGACACAGGATGATACTGGACACAGGATGATACAGGACACAAGATGATACTGGACACAGGATGATACTGGACACAGGATGATACTGGACACAGGACGATACTGGACACAGGATGATACCGGACACAGGATGATACCGGATACAGGGTGATACTGGACACAGGATGATACCGGACACAGGATGACACTGGACACAGGATGATACCGGACACAGGATGACACTGGTCACAGGATGATACCGGACACAGGATGATACTGGACACAGGATGATACTGGACACAGGATGATGCTGGACACAGGATGACACTGGTCACAGGATGATACTTGACACAGGATGATACTGGACACAGGATGATACTGGACACAGGATGATACTGGACACAGGATGATACTGGACACAGGATGATACTGGACACAGGATGATACTGGACACAGGATGATACCGGACACAGGATGATACTGGACACAGGATGATACCGGACACAGGATGATACCGGACACAGGATGATACCGGACACAGGATGATACTGGACACAGGATGATACCGGACACAGGATGATACTGGACACAGGATGATACCGGACACTGGATGATACCGGACACAGGATGATACCGGACACAGGATGATTCCGGACACAGGATGAGTCAACAGCACTGAATTATTAAATGGCTTTCGTGCATCGTAAATAACGTAATACATCGATGTCCTTTCCGGTGTAAATTACGGACATAATATTCTTCTGGTAAAGTTTCTTCTCCGGAGGAGTCGGGAGAGAAATATTTTAACATCTCCAGCCAGTTATTTTTCCGGTGATAGTTTTCGTACCAGTTAAAAGGAGTCAGTCATTCCGAGGACCTAAGTACCACTACCTTTCACTTTAGTAGTACTTAAGGTCCACTCTAGTCCGTTATAGGCTGAATGGCTCTAAACTCTGGTGCTCTAAACTTGAACTCTGGTTTAAGTTCTGCTTTTTTTTTTCGGGGGGGGGGGGGGGGACATACATCAGTGGTTGTCACTAATTAAGTAAGAAAATTTTCTTGAAATTAAGTTTTACTTGTTCTGATTATAGAATGTTTAGTACGAGTGTAGGTTTGATATTGATGTGTCATTTGCATTTTGTCTTTACCTTCAGTCTCTGTCAGTCGCTTTATTATTACAGTGGAGGTGGAGGGGACTTGAGCTAGAGTTCGCCACTGCTACGCTGGCGGGAGATTCAGCTGTATAAACTTGCATTTGTGGTCACGGTGGAGCCTATGTTAATTTATCTATGGTGTATAAATATATCTAGTTGGATGAATCTTATTGTAGCCAGCTGGTCCAGTGGCACACGCACTGGCCTGGAGTTTTACAGCTTTCTTGCCATTGGTTCAAACCCCACCCGTTCCGTGATTTACTTTCTATCGTGGTTCCTGTGACCTTGACCTTCCCTGACGACTCCTTCTTAATTACTGTTCTGAAGATCCAGTGTTGGTTTCTACCAGGACCTCAGGTTCTGGATTGTCGTGGAGTAGGCTGTTGTCGTGGAGTAGGCTGTTGTCGTGGAGTAGGTTGTTGTCGTGGAGTAGGCTGTTGTCGTGGAGTAGGTTGTTGTCGTGGAGTAGGCTGTTGTCGTGGAGTAGGCTGTTGTCGTGGAGTAGGTTG
>NC_069483.1:14298950-14556450 GCF_026875155.1 Cherax quadricarinatus
CTGTTTACAGTAAAATGCAGATGCAGATACAGATGTAAGAAACTGTACGGATGTTCCGCGGATGCGGATGCAGATGCGGATATCCGAAACATCACTAAGCTGACTCCACCAAGTTTCATTTGGAGGAAAGAAAAGGGTGTAGTCCTCATTCCGAAAGGAGTTACCACTACTTCACTTCGTCTCTCATCAGTATATAAGCGCCATCTCAGCGAATAAGCTGCACTTTTGTCAAGACTGATGAACTGAACACATCGACTCCAGGCTGAGGGACTGATTACCTCAAACTCCTCGTCTTTCACTTTTCTCTGCATTGGACTGAAGAAGCCGCTGTGTGGCGGAGAGTTTCCAAAATAAAGTTACCCAAATGTGGCGCAAGTGTCTCGTTTATCAAGGTTGTAAAAGTTAAGAGATGTGAGAATTGTGTTGGCGGACGCGTTGTCGTCTTCAAGACGGAACTGGATAGGTTCGTAAAGTCAGTTCTTAGTCAGCCGGACTGTGGTCATACGTTGGACTGTATGCGTCCAGCAGTAACAGTCTAGTTGATTAGGCTTTGATCCACCACGATGGCCCGGCCCGCGAGGGGGCATCGATCCCCCTCGAAATACTCAACTTCCAGTTAGGGTTCACGTTCCAAGTCCTGACAGAAGTACTAACCCGCAGGTGCAGTGGTATGAGAACTGATGTCACTGACAAAGGAACTGAACTGATGTCACTGGTATTATGTACCGACAGGTATGTTGATGTTGCTGGTATTATATACTGACAGGTATGTTGATATTACTGGTATTATATACTGACAGATATGTTGGTCACTGGTATTATTGACCGACAGGTATGATGATGTTGCTGGTATTATATACTAACAGGTATGTTAATATACCAAATGGTATGTTACTAAGACACAAAATGACGCTTTCGCCCACCAGGGCGAAACGTCTTCTCAATACAATGCCATGAACATAATGTGCAAGAAAGGTATAAAAAACCGACAATATGAAAGTTAAGACACATGTGCAACATCTGGATATCTTTATTGTAGACGTTTCGCCATCCAGTGGCTTTATCAATACAGATTCTAGGACATAATAGGAAGACAGTAGAACTATATACAAAAGATGAGGTAATCAGTCCCTCGGCCTTGGAGTTAGTGTTCACAGCATCGTGGTGGAGGAGAGTCTGGAGCAAAAGCAAGAAGACTGGCGTTTTTATAGGCGTCAGTGGATGGGACGGGCAGCAGACGAGGGCAGTCACTGGTAGGCGGGATTCCCAGTGGAAGTAGGTCCTTCCCAAAGAGATGGGTTAGTCGCAGCAGCGTGAAGAAGGTCTTGTAGATGTCCTCTGAACCAAGATTCATGATGTTGCAGTGTCTGACAAGTTGTGCAAGAAAGGTATAAAATACCGACAATATGAAAGTTAAGACACATGTGCAACATCTGGTATCTTTATTGTAGACGTTTCGCCATCCAGTGGCTTTATCAATACAGATTTAGGACATAATAGGAAGACAGTAGAACTATATACAAAAGATGAGGTAATCAGTCCCTCGGCCTTGGAGTTAGTGTTCACAGCATCGTGGTGGAGGAGAGTCTGGAGCAAAAGCAAGAAGACTGGCGTTTTTATAGGCGTCAGTGGATGGGACGGGCAGCAGACGAGGGCAGTCACTGGTAGGCGGGATTCCCAGTGGAAGTAGGTCCTTCCCAAAGAGGTGGGTTAGTCGCAGCAGCCGTGAAGAAGGTCTTGTAGATGTCTCTGAACCAAGATTCCATGATGTTGCAGTGTCTGACAAGTTGTGCAAGAAAGGTATAAAATACCGACAATATGAAAGTTAAGACACATGTGCAACATCTGGATATCTTTATTGTAGACGTTTCGCCATCCAGTGGCTTTATCAATACAGATTCTAGGACATAATAGGAAGACAGTAGAACTATATACAAAAGATGAGGTAATCAGTCCCTCGGCCTTGGAATTAGTGTTCACAGCATCGTGGTGGAGGAGAATATGGAGCAAAGGCAAGAAGACTGGCGTTTTTATAGGCGTCAGTGGATGGGACGGGCAGCAGACGAGGGCAGTCACTGGTAGGCGGGATTCCCCAGTGGAAGTAGGTCCTTCCCAAAGAGATGGGTTAGTTGCAGCAGCCGTGAAGAAGGTCTTGTAGATGTCCTCTGAACCAAGATTCCATGATGTTGCAGTGTCTGACAAGTTGTGCAAGAAAGGTATAAAATACCGACAATATGAAAGTTAAGACACATGTGCAACATCTGGATATCTTTATTGTAGACGTTTCGCCATCCAGTGGCTTTATCAATACAGATTCTAGGACATAATAGGAAGACAGTAGAACTATATACAAAAGATGAGGTAATCAGTCCCTCGGCTTGGAGTTAGTGTTCACAGCATCGTGGTGGAGGAGAGTCTGGAGCAAAAGCAAGAAGACTGGCGTTTTTATAGGCGTCAGTGGATGGGACGGGCAGCAGACGAGGGCAGTCACTGGTAGGCGGGATTCCCCAGTGGAAGTAGGTCCTTCCCAAAGAGATGGGTTAGTCGCAGCAGCCGTGAAGAAGGTCTTGTAGATGTCCTCTGAACCAAGATTCCATGATGTTGCAGTGTCTGACAAGTTGTGCAAGAAAGGTATAAAATACCGACAATATGAAAGTTAAGACACATGTGCAACATCTGGATATCTTTATTGTAGACGTTTCGCCATCCAGTGGCTTTATCAATACAGATTCTAGGACATAATAGGAAGACAGTAGAACTATATACAAAAGATGAGGTAATCAGTCCCTCGGCCTTGGAGTTAGTGTTCACAGCATCGTGGTGGAGGAGAGTCTGGAGCAAAAGCAAGAAGACTGGCGTTTTTATAGGCGTCAGTGGATGGGACGGGCAGCAGACGAGGGCAGTCACTGGTAGGCGGGATTCCCCAGTGGAAGTAGGTCCTTCCCAAAGAGATGGGTTAGTCGCAGCAGCCGTGAACACTAACTCCAAGGCCGAGGGACTGATTACCTCATCTTTTGTATATAGTTCTACTGTCTTCCTATTATGTCCTAGAATCTGTATTGATAAAGCCACTGGATGGCGAAACGTCTACAATAAAGATATCCAGATGTTGCACATGTGTCTTAACTTTCATATTGTCGGTATTTCATACCTTTCTTGCACAACTTGTCAGACACTGCAACATCATGGAATCTTGGTTCAGAGGACATCTACAAGACCTTCTTCACGGCTGCTGCGACTAACCCATCTCTTTGGGAAGGACCTACTTCCACTGGGGAATCCCGCCTACCAGTGACTGCCCTCGTCTGCTGCCCGTCCCATCCACTGACGCCTATAAAAACGCCAGTCTTCTTGCTTTTGCTCCAGACTCTCCTCCACCACGATGCTGTGAACACTAACTCAAGGCCGAGGGACTGATTACCTCATCTTTTGTATATAGTTCTACTGTCTTCCTATTATGTCCTAGAATCTGTATTGATAAGCCACTGGATGGCGAAACGTCTACAATAAAGATATCCAGATGTTGCACATGTGTCTTAACTTTCATATTGTCGGTATTTTATACCTTTCTTGCACAACTTGTCAGACACTGCAACATCATGGAATCTTGGTTCAGAGGACATCTACAAGACCTTCTTCACGGCCTGCTGCGACTAACCCATCTCTTTGGAAGGACCTACTTCACTGGGGAATCCCACCTACCAGTGACTGCCCTCGTCTGCTGCCCGTCCCATCCATGACGCCTATAAAAACGCCAGTCTTCTTGCTTTTGCTCCAGACTCTCCTCCACCACGTGCTGTGAACACTAACTCCAAGGCCGAGGGACTGATTACCTCATCTTTTGTATATAGTTCTACTGTCTTCCTATTATGTCCTAGAATCTGTATTGATAAAGCCACTGGATGGCGAAACGTCTACAATAAAGATATCCAGATGTTGCACATGTGTCTTAACTTTCATATTGTCGGTATTTTATACCTTTCTTGCACAACTTGTCAGACACTGCAAACATCATGGAATCTTGGTTCAGAGGACATCTACAAGACCTTCTTCACGGCTGCTGCGACTAACCCATCTCTTTGGGAAGGACCTACTTCCACTGGGGAATCCCGCCTACCAGTGACTGCCCTCGTCTGCTGCCCGTCCCATCACTGACGCCTATAAAAACGCCAGTCTTCTTGCTTTTGCTCCAGACTCTCCTCCACCACGATGCTGTGAACACTAACTCCAAGGCCGAGGGACTGATTTACTCATCTTTTGTATATAGTTCTACTGTCTTCCTATTATGTCCTAGAATCTGTATTGATAAAGCCACTGGATGGCGAAACGTCTACAATAAAGATATCCAGATGTTGCACATGTGTCTTAACTTTCATATTGTCGGTATTTTATACCTTTCTTGCACAACTTGTCAGACACTGCAACATCATGGAATCTTGGTTCAGAGGACATCTACAAGACCTTCTTCACGGCTGCTGCGACTAACCCATCTCTTTGGGAAGGACCTACTTCCACTGGGGAATCCCGCCTACAGTGACTGCCCTCGTCTGCTGCCCGTCCCATCCACTGACGCCTATAAAAACGCCAGTCTTCTTGCTTTTGCCCAGACTCTCCTCCACCACGATGCTGTGAACACTAACTCCAAGGCCGAGGGACTGATTACCTCATCTTTTGTATATAGTTCTACTGTCTTCCTATTATGTCCTAGAATCTGTATTGATAAAGCCACTGGATGGCGAAACGTCTACAATAAAGATATCCAGATGTTGCACATGTGTCTTAACTTTCATATTGTCGGTATTTTATACCTTTCTTGCACAACTTGTCAGACACTGCACATCATGGAATCTTGGTTCAGAGGACATCTACAAGACCTTCTTCACGGCTGCTGCGACTAACCCATCTCTTTGGGAAGGACCTACTTCCACTGGGGAATCCCGCCTACCAGTGACTGCCCTCGTCTGCTGCCCGTCCCATCCACTGACGCCTATAAAAACGCCAGTCTTCTTGCTTTTGCTCCAGACTCTCCTCCACCACGATGCTTGTGAACACTAACTCCAAGGCCGAGGGGACTGATTACCTCATCTTTTGTATATAGTTCTACTGTCTTCCTATTATGTCCTAGAATCTGTATTGATAAAGCCACTGGATGGCGAAACGTCTACAATAAAGATATCCAGATGTTGCACATGTGTCTTAACTTTCATATTGTCGGTATTTTATACCTTTCTTGCACAACTTGTCAGACACTGCAACATCATGGAATCTTGGTTCAGAGGACATCTACAAGACCTTCTTCACGGCTGCTGCGACTAACCCATCTCTTTGGGAAGGACCTACTTCCACTGGGGAATCCCGCTACCAGTGACTGCCCTCGTCTGCTGCCCGTCCCATCCACTGACGCCTATAAAAACGCCAGTCTTCTTGCTTTTGCTCCAGACTCTCCTCCACCACGATGCTGTGAACACTAACTCCAAGGCCGAGGGACTGTATTACCTCATCTTTTGTATATAGTTCTACTGTCTTCCTATTATGTCCTAGAATCTGTATTGATAAAGCCACTGGATGGCGAAACGTCTACAATAAAGATATCCAGATGTTGCACATGTGTCTTAACTTTCATATTGTCGGTATTTTATACCTTTCTTGCACAACTTGTCAGACACTGCAACATCATGGAATCTTGGTTCAGAGGACATCTACAAGACCTTCTTCACGGCTGCTGCGATAACCCATCTCTTTGGGAAGGACCTACTTCCACTGGGGAATCCCGCCTACCAGTGACTGCCCTCGTCTGCTGCCCGTCCCATCCACTGACGCCTATAAAAACGCCAGTCTTCTTGCTTTTGCTCCAGACTTCCTCCACCACGATGCTGTGAACACTAACTCCAAGGCCGAGGGACTGATTACCTCATCTTTGTATATAGTTTCTACTGTCTTCCTATTATGTCCTAGAATCTGTATTGATAAAGCCACTGGATGGCGAAACGTCTACAATAAAGATATCCAGATGTTGCACATGTGTCTTAACTTTCTTTATTGTCGGTATTTTATACCTTTCTTGCACAACTTGTCAGACACTGCAACATCATGGAATCTTGGTTCAGAGGACATCTACAAGACCTTCTTCACGGCTGCTGCGACTAACCCATCTCTTTGGGAAGGACCTACTTCCACTGGGGAATCCCGCCTACCAGTGACTGCCCTCGTCTGCTGCCCGTCCCATCCACTGACGCCTATAAAAACGCCAGTCTTCTTGCTTTTGCTCCAGACTCTCCTCCACCACGATGCTGTGAACACTAACTCCAAGGCCGAGGGACTGATTACCTCATCTTTTGTATATAGTTCTACTGTCTTCCTATTATGTCCTAGAATCTGTATTGATAAAGCCACTGGATGGCGAAACGTCTACAATAAAGATATCCAGATGTTGCACATGTGTCTTAACAGCCATGAACATAATATTGTGCTATATCTACACTACACAACTCAGTTGATATATTTGGGGTTACAAGCCTATCATTATACAAGGTTCATGAAGCCTTCTTATCACCATTCAATGACACTTCCACAAGTACTACTACTACTACTACTACTACTACTACTACTACTATTACTACTACTACTATTACCTACAACGATTATATTACGTCCCTTGTACCTAACTCCTGAGTAGTTCTGGCACTCCAGCTGCAACCCGAGTGCCAGAAATAGCTCAAATGGAGTCGAAGTACTCACCTTACCCTTGTCATAGGGCTGCCCCCGCCATAGGGTTGTAAACGTGCTCCACTTGACACGAAGAAGGCTCACCCTGCCCTTGTCATAGGGCTGCTGCCCTTGCCATAGGGTTGTACACGGTACTCCACTTGACATTAATGCTCCCCGTGTCCTTGATATAGGGCTGTAAACGGTGCATCACTTGTACCAACTCCGATACTCCTTCGGGAGCTTTTGCCGGGTCACCACATAGAGAAGACCCGGACCAGGACTCGTCCTGGCAAACCTCCATGAACATAAACCTGTACTTGGAACGGCTTCACAAAGCTCCTGGAGGGCGAAACGTCTCCACAATAAAAATGTCGCATTAGTTCCACTTGTGTCCTTTTACCCAACATATCGTCGGTAATTTTACCAACATTATTACGACACTTTGATTTATGTAATAAAAATTAACGCAGGTTTTAACATATACTAACTGAGAACAGACACAAGTGCAGTGTAATCACTGTACTCACCTATTTGTGGTTGCAGGGGGTTGAGTCACTGCTCTTGTCTGTCTCCATATATACAATGAGTGATATAAACCTCTCAGTGTACATATCCTGAATAAGAACAGTGTTGTCTAGTACTTTTACTGGGAAGAATCCAAGACCATCTGAGCATTCTGAAAAAAGTTACAGGGTTGAAACGGGTCTCTGTATTATTGCCTGGGAGAGGGCGAAACGTAGCCCTCTGCACTAGCCCGCTGTGCTCTCTACTGTCACCTGTTTCTCTTGCCCTTAGAGAGGTTCCTTGCCGGTGAAGGGCTCTTGATTCAAGGAGTTGAATTATCCTTCCCTTCCTTAGATCGAATCTGAATACCTTTCATTCCTCTCAGACGTTGTATGACCCCTACGAGAGTTCTCCGGTCACTAATAATAATAATAATAATAATAATAATAATAATAATAATAATAATAATAATAATAATAATAAAAATAATAATAATAATAATAATAATAATAATAATAATTCTTTGCCCTAGGGACTCGTAGATCTGTGCTGCCTTCTCACACTTCCACTTTCTATTTTAAACTGGGACGAGGGAGATCTGTTTGTTTTTCCTATTAGAGAAAGTGAGGAGAGATCGCCTGGTTACCGTCCCAGGGAGCCGTTTACAGCCCTTAACTCCCTCTCCAGGAGAGTATTGATGGTGAGAGTACTGCTCTTCTCTCCCATGATGTTACCAAGCTTCAAGGACTTCCCTAAGCTTCCATGATGTTCCCTAATCTTCCATGATGTCCCTAAATTTCCTTGATGTCCCCTAATTTCGAAATCAGTGCTTTCCTATATCCTTTCTAAATTTAAATTTATCCAATATAATGTATATAATCCTGTTAGAACTAATATGTTATACACTGAAGTCCTCTAGAACGCTCATCTAGAAGCCATGAAATGTTTGTACGTGAATTACCATAAGGACAGTGATGTCACTAAACCAGACTGTTACACGTTACCGAGAATAAATGACATCATTGACCAGGTTGAACATAAGTATGTGTCTAAGTTGAATCTGTTGATGATTAAGACACGTGTGCAATCGCTGGGTATCTTTCTGAAACGTTTCGCCTATACAGTAGGCTTCTTCAGTCGAATAGGGAGACGGTAGGTGTAGTAGTGAAGATATAATCAGTCCAACAACCTAGGAGATATGAGGTGGTCAGTCCATCAGCCTGGAGAAGAGTTAAGATTCATGGTCTGGAACTCTATGAAGCAGAAGGGATACTCTTAGACACTCGTTAATCACTCAGACACTCGTTAATCGGTTGTTGGTAAAATTTCACAACAAAGACACCTAGGTGTTGCACATGTTATTTATCAACTTGTTGGTATTATAAGCCATTAACGATATTACGAGGATATTTTGATATATAGGGTGAACGAGACCTGTCTCTACCATAATAGGGTAAACTTGCCATTGGATATGCGAAAGGTGCTTGTAATATTTCAACTTCTTATACCTCTGGTTGCAAACAGGTTGCAGTGCATGGAAGTTGTGTGGGTGTTGTGTTGTGTGTGAGTGTGTTGTGCTTGTGTGTGTGCTGTGTTGTGTGTTGTGTGTGTTGTGTTGTGTGTGTGTGTGTGTGTGTGTACTCACCTATTTGTACCCACCTATTTGTGGTTGCAGGGGTCGAGTCCTAGCTCCTGGCCCCGCCTCTTCACCGGTTGCTACTAGACCCTATCTCTCCCCGCTCCATGAGCTTTAAACAAACCCGTCTTAAAACTGGTATGGTTCCTGCCTCCACTAAAGTCATTTTCTAGGCTATTCCAATGCCCCTTTCAACTCTATGACTGAAGAAATACTTCCTACTATCTCTCTGACTCATTTGTGTCTTCAACTTCCAATTGTGGCCTCTGTTTCTGTGTCCCCTCCCCGGAACATCCTGTCCTTGTCCACCTTGTCTATTCACGCAGTATTTTATGTCGTTATCAGTCTCCCCTGACCTCCTGTTCCGGTGGGCGTCGGGCCGATTTCCCTTAATCTTTCTTCATAGGGCATTCCCCTTAGCTCTGGAACTAACCTTGTTTCAAACCTTTGTACTTTCTCTAGTTTCTTGACGTGCTTTATCAAGTGCGGGTTCCAAACAGGTGCTGCATACTCCAGTATGGGCCTGACATACACGGTTACAGTGTCTTTAAATGATTCCTTTCTAAGGTGTCGGAATGCTGTTCTCAAGGTTTGCCAGGCGCCGTGTGTGTGTGTGTGTGTGTGTGTGTGTTGTTTCTTGTGTGTGTGCGTGTGTTGTGCGTGTGTGTGTGTTTTTGCGTGTGTGTGTGTGTGGTTGTGCTTGTGTGTGTGCTGTGTTGTGTGTTGTGTTGTGTTGTGTTGTGTGTGTGTGTGGGGTGTGTGTGTGTGTTGTGCTTGTGTGTGTGTGCTGTGTTGTGTTTGTGTGGGTTGTGTTGTGTGTGTGTGTGTGTGTTGTGCTTGTGGGGTGTGCTGTGTTGTGTGTTTGTGTGCTGTGTTGTGTGTTGTGTGTGTTGTGTTGTGTGTGTGTGTGTTTTGTTGTGTGTGTGCGTGTGTTGTGTGTGTGTGTGTGTGTGTGTGTGGGGTGTGTGTGTGTGTTGTGCTTGTGTGTGTGTGTGTGTGTGTGTGTGGTTTTTGCATGTGTGTGTGTGTGTGTTTTGTTGTGTGTGTTGTGTTTTTGTGTGGGGTGTGTGTGTGTGTTGTTGTGCTTGGGGTGTGCTGTGTTGTGTGTTGTGTGTGTTGTGTTGTGTGTGTGTGTGTGTGTGTGTGTGGGTTTTGCTTGTGTGTGTTTTGCTGTGTTGCGTGTTGTGTGTGTTGTGTTGTGTGTGTGTGTGTGGTGTGTGTGTTGTGTGTGTGGGGTGTGTTGTGTTGTGTGTGTGTGTGTGTGTGTGTGTGTTGTGCGTGTGTGTGTGTTGTGCGTGCGTGTGTGTGTGTGTTGTGTGTGTGTGTGTGTTGTGTTGTGTGTGACATACGTGTCAGGCACAACAGTGACACCTAGGACCAGTACATGATGCACGTGAAGGCTTCATACATATGTCATGAAGAAAATAGTACAATACCTCTTTCTGTTTACCACTACTTCCCCTACTTACTGCTACCACTACTTCCCCTACTTACTGTTACCACTACTTCCCTACTTACTGCTACCACTACTTCCCTACTTACTGCTACACTAAATTCACCTACTTACTGCTACCACTACTTCCCCTACTTACTGTACCACTAAATCCCCCTACTTTCTGTACCACTACTTCCCCTACTTACTGTTACCACTACTTTCCCCCACTTTCCTGCTACCATACTTCCCCTACTTACTGCTACCACTACTTCCCCTACTTACTGTTACCACTACTTCCCCTACTTACTGCTACCACTACTTCCCCTACTTACTGCTACCACTACTTCACCTACTTACTGCTACCACTACTTCCCCTACTTACTGCTACCACTACTCCCCCTACTTACTGCTACCACTACTTCCCCTACTTACTGCTACCACTACTCCCCCTACTTACTGCTACCACTACTTCCCCTACTTACGCTACCACTACCCCACTTTCTGCTACCTACTCCCCCTACTTACTGTACACTACTTCCCTACTTACTGCTACCCTATCCCCTACTTACTGCTACCCCTACTTCCCCTACTTACTGCTACCACTACTCCCAGTACTTACTGCTACCACTACTCCCCCTACTTACTGCTACCACTACTTCCCCTACTTACTGCTACCACTACTCCCCTACTTACTGCTACCACTACTTTGCCCCACTTACTGTACCACTACTTCCCTACTTACTGCTAAACCCCTACTTTCCCCCACTTACTGCTACCACTACTTCCCCTACTTACTACTACCCATACTTCCCTACTTACTGCTACCACTACTTCCCCTACTTACTGCTACACTATCCCCCTACTTACTGCTACCACTACTTCCCCTCTATGCTACCACTACTTCCCTACTTAAATGCTACCACTACTTCCTACTTACTGCTACCACTACTTCCCCTACTTACTGCTACCACTTTCTTCCCTACTTATGCTACCACTACTCCCCTACTTTGCTACACTACTTCCCTATTACTGCTACCACTACTTCCCCCACTTACTGCTACCACTACTTCCCCTACTTACTGCTACCACTACTTCCCCTACTTACTGCTACCACTACTTCCCCTACTTTCGCTACCACTACTTCCCCTATTACTGCTTTCCACTAAATCCCCTACTTACTGCTACCACTACTTCCCTACTTACTGCTACCCCCTACTTCCCCTACTTTCTGCTACCACTACTTCCCCAACTTACTAACATATCCCACTTATGCTACACTACTCCCTACTTACTGCACCACTACTTCCCCTACTTACTGCTACCATACTTCCCCTACTTCTGCTACCACTACTTCCCCTACTTTAAATGCTACCACTACTTCCCCTACTTACTGCTACCACTACTTCCCCTACTTACTGCTACCACTACTTCCCCTACTTACTGCTACCACTACTTCCCCTACTTACTGCTACCACTACTTCCCCTACTTACTGCTACCACTACTTCCCCTACTTACTGCTACCACTACTTCCCCTACTTACTGCACCACTAAATTCCCCTACTTACTGCTACCACTACTCCCTACTTCCTGCTACCACTACTCCCACTTCTTACTGCTACCACTACTTCCCCTACTTACTGCTACCACTACTCCCCCTACTTACTGCTACCACTACTTCCCCTACTTACTGCTACCACTACTTCCCCTACTTCCTGCTACCACTACTCCACTTCTTTTCCACTACTTCCCTACTTGCTGTACCACTACCCCCCCCTACTTACGCTACCCCTACTCCCCCCACTTACTGCTACCACTACTCCCCCTACTTAGCTCCCCTACTTACTACTACTGCTACCACTACTCCCCCTACTTACTGTACACTACTTCCCCTACTTATGCTACCACTACTTCCCCACTTACTGCTACCACTACTCCCTACTTACTGCTACCCTACTTCCCCTACTTACTGCTATCACTACTCCCCTACTTACTGCTACCACTACTTCCCCTACTTACTGCTACCACTACTTCCCTACTTACGCTACCACTACTCCCTATTACTGCTACCACTACTTCCCCTAATTACTGCTACCACTACTTCCCCCTACTTACTGCTACCACTATTCCCCTACTTACTGCTACCACTACTTCCCTACTTACTGCTACCACTACTCCCCTTCTTACTGCTACCCCTACTTCCCCTACTTTCTGCTACCACTACTCCTACTTACTGCTACCACTACTCCCCCTACTTACTGCTACCACTACTTTCCCCCACTTACTGCTACCACTACTTCCCCTACTTACTGCTACCACTACTTCCCCTACTTTTCTGCTAAACCCCTACTTCCCCTAATTACTGCTACCACTACTTCCTACTTCTACCACTACTCCCTACTTCTCACCCCTACTTCCCTACTTACTGCTACCACTACTTCCCCTACTTACTGCTACCACTACTTCCCTACTTGCTGCTACCACTACTCCCCCAATTACTGCTGCCACTACTCCCCTACTTATGCTTACCACTACTTCCCAAACTTACTGCTTTCCACTACTTCCCCTACTTACTGCTACCACTACTTCCCCTATTAGCTACCTTACTCCCCTACTTACTGCTACCAATACTTCCCCTACTTACTGCTTTCCACTACTTCCCTACTTACTGCTACCACTACTTCCCCTACTTACTGCTACCACTACTTCCCCTAATTACTGCTACCACTACTTCCCCTACTTACTGCTACCACTACTTCCCCTACTTACTGCTACCACTACTTCCCCTACTTACTGCTACCACTACTTCCCCTACTTAAATGCTACCACTACTTCCCTACTTGCGCTACCACTACTTCCCTACTTACGCTGCCACTACTCCCCCCCTAATTACTGCTACCACTACTTCCCCTACTTACTGCTACCACTACTTCCCCCACTTACTGCTACCACTACTTCCCCTAATTCGTCCACTACTCCCCTACTTACTGCTACCACTACTTCCCTACTTACTTGCTACCACTACTCCCCCTACTTACTGCTACCACTACTTCCCCTACTTAAATGCTCCACTACTTCCCCTACTTACTTGCTACCACTACTCCCCCCACTTACTGCTACCACTACTTCCCCTACTTACTGCTACCACTACTTCCCTACTTACTGCTACCACTACTTCCCTACTTACTGCTACCACTACTTCCCCTAATTACTGCTACCACTACTTCCCCTACTTACTGCTACCACTACTTCCCCTACTTACTGCTACCACTACTTCCCCTACTTACTGCTACCACTACTTCCCCTACTTACTGCTACCACTACTTCCCTCTTGCTGCACCACTACTTCCCTACTTACTGCTACACTACTCCCCCCTACTTACTGCTACCACTCCCTTTTCCCCTACTTAATGCTACCATACTTCCCCTACTTCTGCTACCACTACTCCCCCTACTTACTGCTACCACTACTTCCCCTACTTACTGCTACCACTACTTCCCTTTACTTACTGCTACCAACTACTTCCCCTACTTACTGCTACCACTACTTCCCCTAATACTGCTACCCCCTACTTCCCCTCTTTCCCGCTACCACTACTTCCCCCAATTACTGCTAAACCCCTACTCCCCTACTTACTGCTACCACTACTTTCCCTACTTACTGCTACCACTACTTCCCCTAATTACTGCTACCACTACTTCCCCTACTTACTGCTACCACTACTTCCCCTACTTACTGCTACCACTACTTCCCTACTTACTGCTACCACTACTTCCCTACTTACTGCTACCACTACTTCCCCCACTTACGGTACCACTACCCTTTCCCTACTAAATGCTACCACTACTTCCCCCAATTACTGCTACCCCTAATTCCCCTACTTACGCTACCACTACTTTTCCCCTACTTACTGCTAAACCCCTACCCCCTACTTACTGCTACCACTACTTCCCCCACTTACTGCTACACTACTCCCAAATTACTGCTACCATACTTCCCTACTTACTGCTACCACTACTTCCCCCACTTACTGCTACCACTACTTCCCCTACTTACTGCTACCACTACTTCCCCTACTTACTGCACCACTACTTCCCTACTTACTGCTACCCCTACTTCCCCTACTTACTGCTACCACTACTTCCCCTAATTACTGCTACCACTACTTCCCCCACTTACTGCTACCCCAATACTTCCCCCACTTACTGTTTCCACTACTCCCCCTACTTACTGCTACCCCTACTTTCCCTACTTAATGCTACCACTACTTCCCCTATTACTGCTACCACTACTTCCCCTACTTAAATGCTACCACTACTTTCCCCCCAATTACTGCTACCACTATTCCCCTACTTACTGCTACCACTACTTCACCTACTTACGCTACCACTACTTCCCCTACTTATGGTACCACTACTTCCCCTACTTACTGCTAAACTACTTCCCCCAATTACTTACCCCTACTTCCCCTACCTATGTCCACTACTTCCCTACTAGCTACCACTACTTCCCCTACTTACTGCTACCACTACTTCCCCTACTTACTGCTACCACTACTTCCCCTACTTACTGCTACCACTACTTCCCCTACTTACTGCTACCACTACTTCCCCTAATTACTGCTACCACTACTTCCCCTACTTACGTACCATACTTCCCCTACTTACTGCTAACCACTACTTCCCCTACTTACTGCTACCACTACTTCCCCTACTTACTGCTACCACTACTTCCCCTACTTACTGACCACTACTTCCCTACTTTCGTACATCTCCCCTACTTATGTACATATCCCCTACTTATGCTACCACTACTTCCCCTACTTACTGCTACCACTACTTCCCCTACTTACTGCTACCACTACTCCCCCTACTTACTGCTACCACTACTTCCCCTACTTACTGCTACCACTACTTCCCCCACTTACGCTACCACTACTTTCCCTACTTACTGCTACCACTACTTCCCCTAATTACTGCTTTCCACTACTTCCCTACTACGCTACCACTACTTCCCCTACTTATGCACCCCTACTTCCCCTACTTACTGCTACCACTACTTCCCCTACTTACTGCTACCACTACTTCCCCTAATTACTGCTACCACTACTTCCCCTACTTACTGCTACCACTACTTCCCCTACTTACTGCTACCACTACTTCCCCTACTTACTGCTACCATACTTCCCCAACTTACTGCTACCAATTTCCCTACTTACTGCTACCACTACTTCCCCCACTTTCGCTACCACTACTTCCCCTACTTACTGCTACCACTACTTCCCCTACTTACTGCTACCACTACTTCCCCTACTTACTGCTACCACTACTTCCCCTACTTACTGCTACCCTATTCCCCTAATTACTGCTACCCCCTACTTCCCCTACTTACTGGTACCACTACTTCCCCCCCACTTACTGCTATTACTACTCCCCCTACTTACTGCTACCACTAAATTCCCCTACTTACTGCTACCACTACTCCCCTACTTACTGCTTTCCACTACTTCCCCTACTTACTGCTACCACTACTTCCCCTACTTACTGCTACACTACTCACCTACTTACGCTACCACTACTTCCCTTCTTACTGCTACCAAATACTTCCCCTACTTACGCTACCACTACTTCCCCTACTACTGCTACCACTACTTCCCCCACTTACTGCTACACTACTCCCCCTACTTACTGCTAACCCCTCTCCCCCTACTTACTGCTACCCCTACTCCCCTACTTACTGCTAACCACTACTCTCCTTCTTACTGCTACTACTCCCCCTACTTACTGTTTCTCCCACCCTACTGCTAACTACTTCCCCTACTTACTGCTATCACACTCCCCCCACTTACTGCTACCACTACTCCCCCTCTTTCTGCTACCACTACTTCCCCTACTTACTGCTACCCCTACACTCTACTTACGCTACCAACTCCCCTTTTTCTGCTACACTACTTCCCCCACTTACTGTACCATACTTACCTCTACTTACTGCTACCACTACTCCCCCTACTTACTGCTACCACTACTCCCTACTTACTGCTACCACTACTTCCCCACTTACTGCTATCACTACTCCCCCTACTTACTGCTACCACTACTCCCCCTTCTTTCTGCTACCACTACTTCCCCTACTTACTGCTACCACTACTACCTCTACTTACTGCTATCACTACTCCCCCTACTTACTGCTACCACTACTCCCCCTTCTTTCTGCTACCACTACTTCCCCTACTTACTGCTACCACTACTACCTCTTTCTTACTGCTACCCTACTCCCCTACTTATTGCTACCACTACTTCCCCTTTCTTACTGCTACCCCTACTCCCCTCTTACTCTATTAACTACTCCCCCTACTTTCTGCTACCAAATACTTCCCCTACTTACTTTCTATCACACTTCCCTATTTCTGCTACCACTACTCCCTACTTACTGCTCCACTACTCCCCCTACTTACTGCTACCACTACTCCCCCTACTTATGCTACCACTACTCCCCCTACTTACTGCTACCACTCCCCTACTTACTCTACCCCTACTCACCCTTCTACTGCTACAAATACTCCCCCTACTTACTGCTACCACTACTTTCCCCTACTTATGCTACCACTACTTCCCCCACTTACTGGTACCACTACTTCCCCTACTTACTGCTACCACTTTCTTCCCTACTTACTGGGTACCACTACTTCCCCTACTTTCTGCTACCACTACTTCCCCTACTTACTGCTACCACTACTTCCCCTACTTACTGCTACCACTACTTCCCCTACTTACTGCTACCACTACTACTTCCACTACCAGAATTATCTCTACCACTATTTTTTCACTTCTTCTTCACTTTCTCGTCCCTGCCTCCCTCTTATATACTGGCTCCCTCCCTTACTTGTTAGTATGACTTGTAAATAGCCCTAGTCGGACCGAAACGTCGTCATAAACTTCATCAGTACCATTCGGGCTGCCAAGCTGTCGAAAAGTTAATCATGGCAGAAAAAGTGACTTTCCTGGACCATGTCACTGGGAAAGTGACTTTCTGGACCTGTCACTTGGAAATGACTTTCTGAACCTGTCACTGGGAAAGTGACTTTCCTGGACCCTTCACTGGGAAAGTGAATTCCCCGGACCATGTACTGGAAAGTGACTGTCCTGACCATGTCACTGGGAAAGTGACTGTCCTGGACCATGTCACTGGGAAAGTGACTTTCCTGGACCATGTCACTGGGAAAGTGACTTTCCTGGACCATGTCACCCGGGAAAGTGACTGTCCGACCAGTCAGGGAAAGTGACTGTCCCGGACCATGCACTGGAAAGTGAACTTTCTGGACCATGTACTGGGAAAGTGACTTCCGCACCATGTCACTGGGGGAAAGTGACTTTTCCCGGACCATGTCACTGGGAAAGTGCTTTCTGGCCATGTCCTGGAAAGTGACGTCCATGGACCATGTACTGGAAAGTGACTTTCCGCACCATGTACTGGAAAGTGACTTTCCCGGACCATGTCACTGGGAAAGTGACTTTCCTGGACCATGTCACTGGGAAAGTGACTTTCCTGCACCATGTCACTGGGAAAGTGACTTTCCTGGACCATGTCACTGGGAAAGTGACTTTCCTGGACCATGTCACTGGGAAAGTGACTTTCCTGGACCATGTCACTGGGAAAGGACTGGGCGTCACCAGCAGCAGAAAAACAAAATCGAAGCGATTCGTAACATCGAAATCCGTGCTGCTTGGAAACTGTGGTGGCGTTTTTTTTTTTTTTTGTCAAGGTCGGGTTTTACTGACGTTTTTGCCCGATTTTCTCTCTTGTAGCGCATCCATTAACTTGGCTGACAAGTCCAGAGTGTGAGTGTGGGACGAGTAATGCCAGAAATCTTTGGAATGTCCAGAAAAGACGTCTTAGCATGTCTCTAGCTATAATTTCAATACCTGCTTTCGTACAAGAATGGTATACAATACCGAAAAGATGAAATTAAGACACATGTGCAACATCTGGGTATCTAACCCATCTCTTTGGGTAGGACCTACTTCCACTGGGGAATTCCGCCTACCAGTGACTATGCCCTCGTCTGCTACCCGTCCCATTTCCACCTGACGTTAGTATATAAGCGCCAGGCTCCTTGCTTCTGCTTCAGACTCTCCACGACTACGGTGCTCTTCGCACCTACTCGTAAACCATACCCCCGGCCGGGATTGAACCCGCGGTCATAGTCTTCGTGTGTTAGTATGACTTGTAAATAGCGACGGGCTGGAGTTTTGAGACCTACTCGTAGGTTGAGGGACTGATTACCTCATCTTCTGTACATAGTTCTACTATCTTCAAGTTATGTCCTGGAATTTGTATTGATAAAGCCACTGGATGGCGAAACGTCTACAATAAAGATACCCAGATGTTGCACAAGTGTCTTAATTTCACCTCTTTTCGTACTGCATGTGGAGGCTACTCAGGTGAGAATTGGTTCCTCAAAAATTAGTGTTTTGCATCTGCTGAAGTTTCGATTAAGTGGTAATCTACACATTTCAGCTGAAATATGAAGTATGTCAGGAAATTTCTCCTCCCTGGTCACTGACCTGACCGAGGGGGCGTTGACCCCCGAAATCCTCTCCTGGTATCTCCAGGTAACTACCCTGAAATGTCGAAATATGCAATAATAACATAGATTTTTATGGACTCTTCGTATGATTTAAAAAAATAAGCGAAGTATTGGGAACCTAAGAAAAATACAGCACCATAGAAGGGATACTCACCTTGGTATTAACTTTCGCACATTTTAAAGTATACCTGCAATATACTGGTATACCACAGGTATATCAACTAGAATACTGCATCATAACCAGTGGCAGACCTATATTTTGGGGCCCTGAAGCTTGAATTGCCATGGGCGCCCCTTCGCAGCCTCATACAGTAGACCCAAAATTTTTAAGCAATGTGGACTAAAGTGGCTTCTGGGGCCCCTTAGGGCTTAGGGGCCCTGAAGCTTTATCTTCATTATTTTCGAAGTAGATGTGTCCTTGGTCGTAACATACTTTCATACATAGAATTAAGAAGGAAAAAATGTGTGATTAAAGTCTCTGTCTACTCACCAACACACGAGCCAGGTCACATCAAGGGACATCTCATCCTACTCACCAACACACGAGCCAGGTCACATCAAGGGACTTCTTATCCTATTCACCAACACACGAGCCAGGTCACATCAAGGGACATCTCATCCTACTCACCAAACACACGAGCCAGGTCACGAGTAGAGAATGGAGGAAGTGGAGTGTGGAGGAAGTGGAGGGTGGAGGAAGTGGAGGGTGGAGCAAGTGGAGGGTGAAGGAAGAGGAAGGTGAAGGAAGTAAAGAATGGAGGACTGTGGCCTGGGAAACAGAAAAAAAAGAGAAACATTGACACAGATTCTCGAAAGAATTTGTTCTTATTTCTCAGTGGTAAATATTCCCCCCCTGTCCACCGTCTGTGTGACTCACAGACTTGTGCTGCTGCTGCTGCTGCTGCTGCTGCTGCTGCTCCTGCTGCTGCTGCTGCTGCTGCTGCTGCTGCTGCTGCTGCTGCTGCTGTTATTGGAACACAGCACCAGGTAGCCAAGACATGCTTTGTGTTGTTAAAACACAGCATTTCATAGTTCTGCTGCTGTTATAACACAGCACCTGGTAGTTATACCTTGTGTTCTGTGCTGCTGCTGTTAAAACAGCACCTGGTAGTTATACCTTGTGTTCTGTGCTGCTGCTGTTATAACAGCACCTGGTAGTTATACCTTGTGTTCTGTGCTGCTGCTGTTATAACACAGTACCTGGTAGTTATACCTTGTGTTCTGTGTTGCTGCTGTTATAACACAGCACCTGGTAGTTATACCTTGTGTTCTGTGCTGTTGCTGTTATAACACAGCACCTGGTAGTTATACCTTGTGTTCTGTGCTGCTGGTGTTATAACACAGCACCTGGTAGTTATACCTTGTGTTCTGTGCTGCTGCTGTTAAAACACAGCACCTGGTAGTTATACCTTGTGTTCTGTGCTGTTGCTGTTATAACACAGCACCTGGTAGTTATACCTTGTGTTCTGTGCTGCTGGTGTTATAACACAGTACCTGGTAGTTATACCTTGTGTTCTGTGCTGTTGCTGTTATAACACAGCACCTGGTAGTTATACCTTGTGTTCTGTGCTGCTGGTGTTATAACACAGCACCTGGTAGTTATACCTTGTGTTCTGTGCTGCTGCTGTTAAAACACAGCACCTGGTAGTTATACCTTGTGTTCTGTGCTGCTGCTGTTATAACAGCACCTGGTAGTTATACCTTGTGTTCTGTGCTGCTGCTGTTATAACACAGTACCTGGTAGTTATACCTTGTGTTCTGTGCTGTTGCTGTTATAACACAGCACCTGGTAGTTATACCTTGTGTTCTGTGCTGTTGCTGTTATAACACAGCACCTGGTAGTTATACCTTGTGTTCTGTGCTGCTGGTGTTATAACACAGCACCTGGTAGTTATACCTTGTGTTCTGTGCTGCTGCTGTTAAAACACAGCACCTGGTAGTTATACCTTGTGTTCTGTGCTGCTGCTGTTATAACACAGCACCTGGTAGTTATACCTTGTGTTCTGTGTTGCTGCTGTTATAACACAGTACCTGGTAGTTATACCTTGTGTTCTGTGCTGCTGCTGTTATAACAGCACCTGGTAGTTATACCTTGTGTTCTGTGTTGCTGCTGTTATAACACAGCACCTGGTAGTTATACCTTGTGTTCTGTGCTGCTGCTGTTATAACACAGTACCTGGTAGTTATACCTTGTGTTCTGTGCTGCTGCTGTCATAACACAGCACCTGGCAGTTATACCTTGTGTTCTGTGCTGCTGGTGTTATAACATAGCACCTGGTAGTTATACCTTGTGTACTGTGCTGCTGGTGTTATAACACAGCACCTGGTAGTTATACCTTGTGTTCTGTGCTGCTGCTGTTATAACACAGCACCTGGTAGTTATACCTTGTGTTCTGTGCTGCTGCTGTTATAACACAGCACCTGGTAGTTATACCTTGTGTTCTGTGTTGCTGCTGTTATAACACAGTACCTGGTAGTTATACCTTGTGTTCTGTGCTGCTGCTGTTATAACAGCACCTGGTAGTTATACCTTGTGTTCTGTGTTGCTGCTGTTATAACACAGCACCTGGTAGTTATACCTTGTGTTCTGTGCTGCTGCTGTTATAACACAGTACCTGGTAGTTATACCTTGTGTTCTGTGCTGCTGCTGTCATAACACAGCACCTGGCAGTTATACCTTGTGTTCTGTGCTGCTGGTGTTATAACATAGCACCTGGTAGTTATACCTTGTGTACTGTGCTGCTGGTGTTATAACACAGCACCTGGTAGTTATACCTTGTGTTCTGTGCTGCTGCTGTTATAACACAGCACCTGGTAGTTATACCTTGTGTTCTGTGCTGCTGCTGTTATAACACAGCACCTGGTAGTTATACCTTGTGTTCTGTGCTGCTGCTGTTATAACACAGTACCTGGCAGTTATACCTTGTGTTCTGTGCTGCTGCTGTTATAACATAGCACCTGGTAGTTATACCTTGTGTTCTGTGCTGCTGCTGTTATAACACAGCACCTGGCAGTTATACCTTGTGTTTTGTGCTGCTGGTGTTATAACACAGCACCTGGTAGTTATACCTTGTGTTCTGTGCTGCTGGTGTTATAACACAGCACCTGGTAGTTATACCTTGTGTTCTGTGCTGCTGCTGTTATAACACAGCACCTGGTAGTTATACCTTGTGTTCTGTGTTGCTGCTGTTATAACACAGTACCTGGTAGTTATACCTTGTGTTCTGTGCTGCTGCTGTTATAACACAGTACCTGGTAGTTATACCATGTGTTTTGTGCTGCTGGTGTTATAACACAGCACCTGGTAGTTATACCTTGTGTTCTGTGCTGCTGCTGTTATAACACAGTACCTGGCAGTTATACCTTGTGTTCTGTGTTGCTGCTGTTGTAACACAGCACCTGGTAGTTATACCTTGTGTTCTGTGCTGCTGCTGTTATAACACAGCACCTGGTAGTTATACCTTGTGTTCTGTGCTGCTGCTGTTATAACACAGCACCTGGTAGTTATACCTTGTGTTCTGTGCTGCTGGTGTTATAACATAGCACCTGGTAGTTATACCTTGTGTTCTGTGCTGCTGGTGTTATAACACAGTACCTGGCAGTTATACCTTGTGTTCTGTGCTGCTGCTGTTATAACACAGCACCTGGTAGTTATACCTTGTGTTCTGTGCTGCTGGTGTTATAACATAGCACCTGGTAGTTATACCTTGTGTTCTGTGCTGCTGGTGTTATAACATAGCACCTGGTAGTTATACCTTGTGTTCTGTGCTGCTGGTGTTATAACACAGTACCTGGCAGTTATACCTTGTGTTCTGTGCTGCTGCTGTTATAACATAGCACCTGGTAGTTATACCTTGTGTTCTGTGCTGCTGCTGTTATAACACAGTACCTGGTAGTTATACCTTGTGTTCTGTGCTGCTGGTGTTATAACACAGTACCTGGTAGTTATACCTTGTGTTCTGTGCTGCTGCTGTTATAACACAGTACCTGGTAGTTATACCTTGTGTTCTGTGCTGCTGGTGTTATAACACAGTACCTGGCAGTTATACCTTGTGTTCTGTGCTGCTGCTGTTATAACATAGCACCTGGTAGTTATACCTTGTGTTCTGTGCTGCTGCTGTTATAACACAGCACCTGGTAGTTATACCTTGTGTTCTGTGCTGCTGGTGTTATAACACAGCACCTGGCAGTTATACCTTGTGTTCTGTGCTGCTGCTGTTATGACACAGTACCTGGTAGTTATACCTTGTGTTCTGTGCTGGTGGTGTTATAACACAGTACCTGGTAGTTATACCTTGTGTACTGTGCTGCTGGTGTTATAACACAGCACCTGGTAGTTATACCTTGTGTACTGTGCTGGTGGTGTTATAACACAGTACCTGGTAGTTATACCTTGTGTACTGTGCTGCTGCTGTCATAACACAGCACCTGGCAGTTATACCTTGTGTTCTGTGCTGCTGGTGTTATAACACAGCACCTGGTAGTTATACCTTGTGTTCTGTGCTGCTGCTGTTATAACACAGTACCTGGTAGTTATACCTTGTGTTCTGTGCTGCTGGTGTTATAACACAGCACCTGGTAGTTATACCTTGTGTTCTGTGCTGCTGCTGTCATAACACAGCACCTGGTAGTTATACCTTGTGTTCTGTGCTGCTGCTGTCATAACACAGCACCTGGTAGTTATACCTTGTGTTCTGTGCTGCTGGTGTTATAACACAGCACCTGGTAGTTATACCTTGTGTTCTGTGCTGCTGGTGTCATAACACAGCACCTGGTAGTTATACCTTGTGTTCTGTGCTGCTGGTGTTATAACACAGCACCTGGTAGTTATACCTTGTGTTCTGTGCTGCTGCTGTCATAACACAGCACCTGGTAGTTATACCTTGTGTACTGTGCTGCTGGTGTAATAACACAGCACCTGGTAGTTATACCTTGTGTACTGTGCTGCTGGTGTTATAACACAGCACCTGGTAGTTATACCTTGTGTTCTGTGCTGCTGGTGTAATAACACAGCACCTGGTAGTTATACCTTGTGTACTGTGCTGCTGGTGTTATAACACAGCACCTGGTAGTTATACCTTGTGTACTGTGCTGCTGGTGTTATAACATAGCACCTACATGTATACTACATGTTGCACACTACAGAAAGAACAGTTTGTTTTTATTTGAGGAAGAGAGAGTCGTGTTTTCTTGCACATCTAAGAATGTAATCTGCAGCCTGGACATTCTTATTCTTGAGTGGAGGTTTGGGAAGAAGTGGCAACAAGGAGTGATGGGAGTAACAATGGAGGGAGTGGAGGATGCTGGAGTAACAATGGAGGAAGTGGAGGATGCTGGAGGAACAGATGGGAGAGGAAGGGACTCTTGTTTTTACTGAGAAAAAAAGAATCTGCCAGCAGTGTGCTGCTATTCTAGTCTGTGTGAGAGCTAACTTGCCTTTCCACAGTTTAACTGCTTTCCCTCGTAATATTCCATCACACTGGGTGGGTCACAGTGTCGAAATCTGAGGAGGGAGAAGGCGAGTGGGGGAGGGAGGAGCTAGCTAGGGCTGAAGGGTTGGACAGGGTGGGTGATGGGTGGAACGGGTGGAAAGGGTAGGAGACGCAGGGATGGTGGGCAGGGGAGGTGGATAGGCACCTGGTATCACTCTCTGGCCTGGAAAAAAATCCTGCAGCTGCTGACGATAGCCTTCCAGGATGTGCCTCCAATATCCCTTCCTGGAAAACTGAGAGAGAGAGAGAAAGAGAGAGAGAGACGGACAGACAGACAGACAGATAGAGTGGGGGGAGGACAGAAAGTGACAGATTCGTACATTCGTTCAGTCAATCACAGAGACAGTCACTCACCTGAAATCCGGTAGTAAGTGCACTCGGCTCATAAGCAAAAGACCCTGGTTTCGATTCCCGGGTCATGATGACGCATGTCACGTCACCATGCACCTGTTGTCCCCTGTTCACCTAGAAGAAAATATGTACGCGGGTGTTAGTGGACTGTCATGGGTCCTCTCCCCATTACGACGGGTGATCGTGTACCCTAGGACCAGGCCATGAATCGAACCGAGGTGTGAGAATAACTCTTAATGTCTGACATCTGAATGTGTCAAGTCTCTTAAGACAATCTGATGTATATAAGAGCCTCTCCTTACCCTTAACAGCTGTTTCTTCCCTGCCCTTTAAATCTGCCCTTAACCCAACCCTTAGACTCTTTTTGACGTGATAGTGAGGTGATATCTCGGCCTTATAAGCCTTCTGTTGTTCTATTATTTTTTTTACAGTTCCTTGATAACGTGAGATATCGCGAAAGCGCTCGGAATGTCACAGTGGTTGTTTTGCATATTATATACTTTGAACATCTTTACTGAGTATATTTCGGTCCTGGGATTTTGGTTAATCCGATCTGAGAGTGCTCAAGGTGCCAGGGCGGAGAGGCTGGGTTAGGTAAGGTTTGTCAGGAAACAGGACAAGTGCTTTCAGACGCTGGTCTTAAGTCATATGATATCCCGCAGCTGGAGATTTTGGTCATCTGACCGAGGCCTTCCACTGGCTTACCAGTCCACCCTTTTAAAAATAATGGAATACTTGTAGACTGAAAAGTGTTCAGTAAAGTCTATGTGGTAACGTCATTCCATCCATATTGTCGGTATTAACGTCGAGTTTACATCTACTCTAGATTGAGGGACTGATAACCTCAAACTCCTTCTCATCTTCCATCTTTCTCTGTATTGGACTGAAGAAGCCACTTTGTGGCAACACGTTTCCAGAATGAAGAATAACTTGTGGGATTTCTAAAGAATTTGAGCACATTGCTTGTAACCTCGTGATGGCCTTCGTTACAGGATCATGGAAGGTTACAGTTCTTGATGTCCTGTAAGACGGTACTGATAAAGGATCGCTTCTGTTAGAATCTGTTTAAATAACGGTGGTTGTGTCAACTTCAGTGATTAGTCACTTAAAGTGGACTCTTGAGTCGAGTTTGTTGATTGGTTAGTGTAATTAATGGCCAAAATTATGCTTTTAATTGGTTATTGTAAACTGAAAATGGGTTGGGCAAAAAGTTGTGTTAGTGGGCTTGGGTTTGAGAAGGATGTATCTAGTATGGGCCAGTAGGCCTCCTGCAGTGATTGTTTCTTCTTAAGTTCATAAAAACAAGATTATCACTGCTAGTTTTGGTACTATTACAACTACTACTGTTAGTACCAATATTATTGCTCCTGCTGCTCAGACGTACACACACACACACACACACACACACACACACACACACACAAACTTAAGAAAGTTTTGAGTGAAAAAAAAAATAAATGCACTCGTCTTGTGTGTGTGTGTGTGTGTGTGTGTGTGTGTGTGTGTGTGTGTGTGTGTGTGTGTGTGTGTGTGTGTGTGTGTGTTTTAATAAAAAGTTTAACGAACACTTGTCGGTAAAAAGTACGCATAAGAGTTGTCTATTTCGACCTCCATCTAAGGCCCTCTTCAGTAGGTACCGGTTTTGGAAAGAATCATGTCATATTTGAAGGAGTCATGACACGTGGGTCAGGTCACCTGTACCGCAGGTCATGTGAGCGCCAGGTCACCATCACCTCCTGGTCTTACATCTCTCTACCTTCCTTTGATTCCCAATATCCTTTCCTCCTCACACTCCACTCTCCCACTTTCGCTCTCTTTCTCTCCTTCAACTCCTCTTCCTCCGCCTTTCTCTCTTCTCATAATTTCCCTTAACTGCTTCCCCCTTTTCCCTGGTTCTCTGGTATTGATCGGGAGCGAGTGCTCCAGTCAACACACTGTTCCCTTGTTTACGAGTCAGACTCTTGTTAACAATGTTTTATTGGTCGCTGGTGTGTGTTTGTGGGTGTCATTAATAGCTCTCGCTCTCGTGTTTGTGAGTTAACGAGTAGTTAATGTTGTTAGGTAGGTTTGTGTGTGTTTGTGGGTGTCATTAATAGCTCTCGCTCTCTTGTTTGTGAGTTAACGAGTAGTTAACGTTGTTAGCTACGTAGGTGTGTGTTTGTGGTTGTCAGTAATAGCTCTCGCTCTCTTGTTTGTGAGTTAACGAGTAGTTAACGTTGTTAGCTACGTAGGTGTGTGTTTGTGGTTGCCATTAATAGCTCTCGCTCTCTTGTTTGTGAGTTAACGAGTAGTTAACGTTGTTAGCTACGTAGGTGTGTGTTTGTGGTTGCCATTAATAGCTCTCGCTCTCTTGTTTGTGAGTTAACGAGTAGTTAACGTTGTTAGCTACGTAGGTGTGTGTTTGTGGTTGCCATTAATAGCTCTCGCTCTCGTGTTTGTGAGTTAACGAGTAGTTAATGTTGTTAGCTACGTAGGTGTGTGTTTGTGGTTGCCATTAATAGCTCTCGCTCTCTTGTTTGTGAGTTAACGAGTAGTTAACGTTGTTAGGTAGGTTTGTGTGTGTTTGTGGGTGTCATTAATAGCTCTCGCTCTCTTGTTTGTGAGTTAACGAGTAGTTAACGTTGTTAGCTACGTAGGTGTGTGTTTGTGGTTCTCAGTAATAGTAGTTAATGTTGTTAGGTAGGTTTGTGTGTGTTTATGGGTGTCATTAATAGTCTCCAACTCTCTTATTTGTGAGTTAACTAGTAGTTAACTTTGTTAGCTACGTAGGTGTGTTTGTGATTGTATTTAAACCCCACTCTTGTTACTTATGTGACCTCACGCTGTGTTGAAGATGTAGAGAGCAACCAAGCTGTTGGTTCTTGCGTCATGAAATAGGAATGTAGGAACACTGCAGCATGCCTACTGGCTCATACAAGGCAAGTCCTTCTCTAAATCAACCATTCCCACCCAACCACATATCCATCCTTTTCCCAGGGCCACACAAAATTTTTCTAATCACACACGTCTGTTTGATAAATGGTTTCCAAAGGAGAGTAAAGAAAGTGTTTCTGAATTAGACATATGTGCAACAGTTGGGAATCTTTATTCTGGAAACGTTTCGCCACACAGTGGCTTCATCAGTCCAGTACAAAGAGGAACGGTAGAAATAGAGGGGAAGCTTGAGGTAATCAGTCCCTCAGCTTGAAATTGATGTGTTCAGTCTTTCAAGACTGAACACATGTGATGGACTGAACACATCGATTCCAGGCTGAGGGACTGATTCACAGTTCTTCTTTGTATTGGACTGATAAAGCCACTGTGTGGCGAAACGTTTCCTCAATAAAGCTAACCACCTGTTGTCCTGTTCACCTGGGTATTAGTGGACTGGTGTGGGTGGCATCCTGGGGGACAAGATTGAGGACCACAATGGAAATAAGTTAGACAGTCCTCGATGACGCACTGACTTTCTTGGGTTATCCAGGGTGGCTAACCCTGAGATATTAAAAATCAGAACGAAATCTTATCTTAAGTCGGTTTTCCGACACAATGTTGTTAGTTGCGTCATGTCGTCACAGAGTGTTGTCGGTTGCGTCATGACGTCACAGAGTGTTGTTGGTTGCGTCATGTCATCACACAGTGTTTTTGGATGCGTCATGTCGTCACACAGTGTTGTTGATTGCGTCATGTCACACACAGTGTTGTTGGTTGCGTCATGTCGTCACAGAGTGTTGTTGGTTGCCTCATGTCGTCACACAGTGTTGTTGGTTGCGTCATGTCGTCACAGAGTATTGCTGGTTGCTGTTACAAAAAACGCGATTCTAAAAGCTTAGAGATCTCCAGTGAATACTAGAAAGGACTGCCCTTCTAGCATCCAGCCTGTTACTGGGTTTTCGTAACAATTAGTCAGTATCCTGGTCCAATTATCCATTATAATTCAGTATGATTCAATAGTGCTTCAGGATTACAACTGGTAGGCTACTAACTAGAGAAATTAAAATTTAATAAATTTATTAAGTCTAGAGGTATATTATCAAATTAAATTAAATTAAATTAATCACTGTAATCAAAATAATATCACTTCTCTCGAGTTCAATATTATTGTGCTGAAAGCTCATATCACATTTATAATTCTTAAGTACCGTCTGGTACATTAACATTTAATAAGATATTACAAATATGTACAAGTAAATTTGTGTATGCGTGTAAGTGCTCTAAGTAGTTCGCTATGTCTCACGACTCGACTATACTTAAACAAGTGACTGACAAAGTCCTCAAATAAAATAACTTCTTGACTGACTGGCAACCAGAACAGTCTGCTTGAACAATGAAAAGAATGCTAAGCCCAATAGCCATATAACAAGCGACTGCGACACAATCAGGATCAAGGAGATAATATAACGACACTAAGTAGGGACCATCAGCAGATCCTCCACAAAAGTTACAAAACTCCCATACTACTGAATCTAAGTTCAGCATAGGAAAAACCCTGACTGTGACAATACACAGAAACCAGTACAAAATTAGGTCAGAAGCTATAGCTAAGGACCTGAGATGTTCAGAGTGTCTAAGCGACACACAACCTCAGTACAACGTCGAAAATCACTAAGTCTATACAAAGTTCTGTGAACAGAGTTCTACAGAACTAACAAGAATAACGAGACAGACAATCTGTCCAACCACCAAGCGAGTCTAGAGCAGACTGAATACTTCACGAGAGGTGAGGACACCCCCCCCTCGATCACGTGATAGCCCCGTGGACAGCACAGCTCAGAAGCCAGCAGTATAACGAGCGACAAGCGATAATTACAGTAGTTTGACAATCAAGACTTGAACTGAGCACATATTATGTACATCCTAACAACATAAGTCAAATAACAATATAACAGTCAAACAATAATATAAAGTCATACATTTACGATTTAGCTATTATCGCAAATATAAGCAATATAAAATTAAATGAAAAGGTAATATACATTATATATACATAATAATCATTGTAACCCATTCAGGGGTTGCAACAATCTTATTACCATGCTCTTATTACCATGCTCTTGTTACCATGCTCTTATTACCATGCTTTATTACCATGCTCTTATTACCATGCTCTTATTACCATGCTCTTGTTACCATGCTTTTATTACCATGCTTTATTACCATGCTCTTATTACCATGCTCTTGTTGCCATGCTCTTATTACCATGCTCTTGTTACCATACTCTTATTACCATGCTCTTGTTACCATGCTCTTATTACCATGCTCTTATTACCATGCTCTTATTACCATGCTCTTATTACCATGCGTGGATTTACTGGCTCCTTGGTTAAATAATTGCTAAATTTAAAGGGGCGCAGCTGCCTCAGGTCTCGTAGTGTTTTAGGGCATTATGTTCCCTGTGTCTGGAAGGTCCATGTTGACCCTTGACGAGGAACAAAATGGCACAATACCGTGGCTGGAACAATACACAAATAACGTTCACATAGGAGAATGAAGCTTGTGTCGACGTATCGGTCCGAATTAACTAGCCACAGAGACTAGTTAATGGTTAGTTAATGGTACAAGTCGGTCCGATACGCCGTCATAATTTTCATTCTCCTATGAAATTTGTGTGTTATTTCTCCCTTAGTCCTCATGCATTGCAAGATTTTCCAGGTCTTTGAGTTCTTCAGGTTTCCAAGACTAAGTCTTGGTATTCTTTAAACTTCAGGTTTTTAAAATTCTTTTACTCGGGATAAACAATACCGAGAAGTTAATGAATAAGACACATATGCAACACGTGAGTATATTTATTGTCGTAACTTTTGGCCTGGACAACAGGCTTCTTCAGTCAAATATAGGCGAATATAACCATGGAGAGAGAAGCACTGGAGAGGTAACTTTAAGTTAGTCAGTCTCACAGTCTAACATCCCTTACGTTCCTGAAGCCTCGTAACTTTCCAGATTCTCACATTTTAGTTGGAAGGAGTGAGAGGGGTTGGTTATAAGTGGGACTTGCACATTGAGTTAATAAGGTTATGATAGCTTATTCCTTGGGTAACATTGTTAATGAATTGGGTGAATAATTTTGTTAGTGGGTTTGAGAAATACCTTTCAAGTTTAAGTCTTGTCAGTGTTCTTCCTTTCTTATGCTCATATATATGAAGATTATCCTTATCCTACAAGCCACAAAATCCTCTCTCTTCCAGTTTCATATTCCCAAGATCCTCAAAAATCCCCCAGGCTCTCCAGGGTCCCCAGCTCCTCCCTAAGTCCTCCAGGTCATCCCTAACGAGCACCAAATGGCTGGGACACGCCCATCGCTAGAGGATGCTTGCTTCTCGCAGCCTCCCGTCTCTCCCTCTGATTGATCCTTGACTACAACAGACTTAGAGAAGTTCCAGTTTGAAGGTGATAGCTCACAGCAACCAGCCTCAAAAAGCACAAAAATACTCAGAAAAATGATTAAGGAATTGATCAGCATCATATACAATAAATGATTAATATGTAATTGAGTTTTTTGATTAATAAATGGCCAGCTACATTATACATGTAAATGATTATATAATGGCCAGGCACATGGCAATACCCAAAAATATATATAATTGATTCGTAAATGGCCTGGTTCATTACAAAACCAGTGCAATTAATTAATAATTGGTCAGTGTATTGAAATACACTGATAAATGATCTCTCAGTGACCTGATACATGATACAGATGTGAGTAAATGGCTTAGAAAACCGACAAATTGATAAGTGAGACACATGTGCAACATTTGGGTGTCTTTATTCTGGATACAGACGCTCAGGTAAATAGACAAAAATATTGATAAAGAAAAGGGGGAAACAGTATGGTAAAGAGACGTTCTGTTGGGTAGGGAGGTAGGCAGGACGAGTAAGGTAAAGCTTTACTCTGTTACTCACCAGTGGAAAGGTAAAATGAATATATGATGAGGTTTTTAGCTGTTATTTGTAATTTAGGGGCTGTTTGGAGGAGGAGGAGGAGGAGGAGGGGGAAGGGGTGACTGTCGGAACACTGATCTCGTCTTCAGAACTTCCTTTGTCAGCATCCCTGGTTTCAGTGATCCCAGTCTTCAGCACCTCATTCTTCAGCGCGCCCCAGTCTTCAGCACCCCAGTCTTCAGCAGCCCAGTCTTCAGCACCCCAGTCTTCAGCAGCCCAGTCTTCAGCACCCTAGTCTTCAGCACCCTAGTCTTCAGCACCCTAGTCTTCAGCACCCCAGTCTTCAGCACCCCAGTCTTCAGTACCCCAGTCTTCAGCACCCCAGTCTTCAGCGCCCCAGTCTTCAGCACCTCAGTCTTCAGCACCCCAGTCTTCAGCACCCCAGTCTTCAGCACCCCAGTCTTCAGCACCCCAGTCTTGAGCACCCCAGTCTTCAGCGCCCCAGTCTTCAGCACCTCAGTCTTCAGCAGCCCAGTCTTCAGCAGCCCAGTCTTCAGCACCCCAGTCTTCAGCACCCTAGTCTTCAGCACCCCCGTCTTCAGCACCCCAGTCTTCAGCAGCCCAGTCTTCAGCAGCCCAGTCTTCAGCACCCTAGTCTTTAGCACCCCAGT
Source organism: Cherax quadricarinatus (assembly GCF_026875155.1). Classification (NCBI taxonomy): domain Eukaryota; kingdom Metazoa; phylum Arthropoda; class Malacostraca; order Decapoda; family Parastacidae; genus Cherax; species Cherax quadricarinatus. Next base: position 14,331,192 of record NC_069483.1, read on the forward strand.
CTTCAGCACCCTAGTCTTCAGCACCCCAGTCTTCAGCACCCCAGTCTTCAGCACCCCAGTCTTCAGCAGCCCAGTCTTCAGCGCCTCGTGGAGTGACAGGTGTGGAGACAAGCTCAACACGACCGTTGTCTTAACAACAGACAGGGACGCTGCCTTGGGTTACCTCCTGGAGAAAAACGGGTGTAGAGACAGGCAGAACACGGCTCCTGTCATCGCAACAGACAAGGTCACCATCAGGATCCTCATAGTGTGTTTAAGAGAGGTGACCTTTGTTCAGGAAGACAACAAGGCAGTGTTGGGGTGTGTAAGGATCTCATTAAAGTGCTTGTATACGAGAGGGATGAGGTGTGTGTTATGGTGTGTGGGATGTGTGGTGACGTGGTGTGTGGTGGTATGTGGGGTGTGTGGTGATATGTGTGGTGGTATGTGGGTGTGTGTGGTGATATGTGTGGTGGTGTGTGGTGGTATGTGGGGTGTGTGTGGTGATATGTGTGGTGGTGTGTGGTGTGTGTGGTAGTGTGGGGTGTGTGTGGAGAGTGTGGGTGTGTGGTGGTGTGTGGGGAGTGTGGTGGTGTGGGGTGTGTGTGTGAGAGTGTAGGGTGTGTGGTGGTGTGGAGTGTGTATATTAGAGTGTGAGGTGTGTGGTGGTGTTTGGGGTGTGTGGTGTGTATGTGAGAGTGTGGCGTGTGTGGTGGTGTGTGGGGTGTGTGATGGTGTGGTGTGTGTGTGAGAGTGTGGGGTGTGTGGTGGTGTGTGGGGTATGTGGTGGTGTGTGGGGTGTGGGGTGGTGTTTGGTGTGTATGTGAGAGTGTGGCGTGTGTGATGGTGTGTTGTGTGTGTGAGAGTGTGGGGTGTGTGGTGGTGTGTGGTGGTGTGTGGGGTGTGTGGTGGGTGTGTGGTGTGGTGGTGATGTGGGGTGTGTATGTGAGAGTGTGGGGTGTGTGGTGGTGTGTGGGGGAGTGTGGTGGTGTGAGGTATGTGGTGGTGTGTGGGGAGTGTGGTGGTGTGAGGTATGTGGTGGTGTGTGGGGAGTGTGGTGGTGTGAGGTATGTGGTGGTGTGTGGGGTGTGTGGTGGTGTGTGAGGTGTGTGGTGGTGTGTGGGGTATGTGGTGGTGTGTGTGTGGTGTATATGGGTTTATACTCATCTATTTTGTGAATGCAGGGATCGACTCTCAGCTCCTGGCTCCTCCTTTCAACTTCCTCCTTGCCAGATTCTCTCCGTCCTGACTTCTTGATCTCTACCGTACTTGCTCTTAAAATTACACAGTTTCAAGAATAGGTGTGTGTGTGTGTGTGTGTGTGTGTGTGCTCACCTAGTTGTACTCACCTAGTTGAGGTTGCAGGGGTCGAGTCCAAGCTCCTGGCCCCGCCAGGAGCTACTAGGTCACTCTCCCTGAACCGTGAGCTTAATCATACCTCTGCTTAAAGCTATGTATGGATCCTGCCTCCACTACATCGCTTCCCAAACTATTCCACTTCCTGACTACTCTGTGGCTGAAGAAATACTTCCTAACATCCCTGTGATTCATCTGTGTCTTCAACTTCCAACAGTGACCCCTGTGTTGCTGTGTCCCATCTCTGCAACATCCTGTCTACCTTGTCGATTCCTCTCAGTATTTTATATGTCGTTATCATATCCCCCTATCTCTCCTGTCCTCCAGTGTGTGTGTATGTGTGTGTGCAAATATAAATTCACTTGAGTTTTAATGGTTTAGTGTTGGCGTAATCGATCCGCCTTCACGCCCAGCAGTTTAAAAGAGGCGAGGTTTCCAAAGGTGTATGTACAACCAAAAACCTAAAGGTTAAGTGCCCTCGCCTGGACGAGGGGAAAGAAGCCGGATGAGGGGAGAGACCGGACGAAAATGAGGGTCCGTAGTATTAGAGGGGGAGAAAAATGCCGTATTTACATTATTACCAGCAGCAGCATCATCACCAGCAGCAGCAGCATCACCAGCAGCAGCAGCATCACCAGCAGCAGCATCACCAGCAGCAGCATCATCAGCAGCAGCAGCATCACCAGCAGCAGCAGCATCATCAGCAGCAGCAGCATCACCAGCAGCAGCAGCATCATCATCAGCAGCAGCATCACTAGCAGCAGCATCACCAGCAGCAGCAGGATCACCAGCAGCAGCAGGATCACCAGCAGCAGCATCACCAGCAGCAGCATCACCAGCAGCAGCATCACCAGCAGCAGCATCACCAGCAGCAGCAGCACCAGCAGCTGCAGCATCACCAGTAGCAGCATCACCAGCAGCAGCATCACCAGCAGCAGCATCACCAGCAGCAGCATCACCAGCAGCAGCATCACCAGCAGCATCAGCAGCAGCAGCAGCACCAGCAGCATCAGGAACAGCAGCATCTCCAGCATCACCAGCAGCACCACCACCACCAACCAACCACCAACCAACCACCAACCACCACTGACCAACCACCAATCACCACCACCAAACCAACCAACCACCACTAACCAACCAACCACCACCACCAACCACCACCAACCAACCAACCACCACCAACCACCACCACCAAGATTGTCAGCATCGGCACGAACGTTCATTTGTCTTTCTTGAAATACCATCCGGTCGTCCTCAGAGTTTTCCAGGCTGTCTCACATTCCATCCGGCTATCTCTATGTCCTCGAGTCACTTTATCCCCTGGGTCCGTCCGGCCATTCCTGAGTCCGTCCGGCCGTCTCTTTCAGTCTGTCTAATCTTTCAACTGTCCCTGTGTTTAGTCCACAATCCTTGCCGTCTCCTACCGTCAACATGGTCTATTTTCAACGTTCCTGGGTGAATTATTTACGTTCCTGGGTGAATTATTTACGTTCCTGGGTGAATTATTTACGTTCCTCGGTGAATTATTTACGTTCCTCGGTGAATTATTTACGTTCATGGGTGAATTATTTACGTTCCGGGGTGAATTATTTACGTTTCGTGGTAAACTATTTACGTTCCTGTGTGAATTATAATTCACACAGGAACGTAAATAATTATTTTTTGGTGAATTAAATATATTAACTTCCCTGGGTCTACCTGGAGGGCATTCCGGGGATCAACGCCCCCGCTGCCCGGTCCACGACCAGGCCTCCCGGTGGATCAGGGCCTGATCAACGAGGCTGTTACTGCTGGCCGCACGCAATCCAACGTACGAACTACAGCCCGGCTGATCCGGCACCGTCTTTAGGTATCTGTCCAGCTCCCTCTTGAAGACAACCAGGGGTCTTCCCGTAATGCCCCTTATTGCTGGTGAGAGGCTGTTGAACAGTCTTGGGCCCCGGACACTTACTGAGTTTTCTCTTAGTGTACCAGTGACGCCCCTACTTTTCACTGGGGGTATGTTGCATCACCTGCCAAGTCTTTTGCTTTCGTATGGAGTGATTGCTGTTTGTATATTAGGGACCATTCCCTCCAGAATCTTCCACGTGTAGACTATGATATATCTCTGTCGCCTGCGCTCCAGTGAGTACAAGTCAAGTGCTTCCAGGCGCTCCCAGTAGTTAAGATGTTTGATGGAACTTGTACGTGCAGTTAAGGTTCTCTGTACATTCTCTAGCTCTGCAATTTCACCTGACTTGGGTGAATTATTTACGTTCCTGGGTGAATTATTTTACATCCCTGGTGCATTATTGACGTCCTTGGTGCTTTATTTACGTCCCTGGTGCATTACTTACGTCCCTGGTGCTTTATTTACGTCCCTGGTGCATTATTTACGTCCCTGGTGCATTATTTACGTTCTTGGTGCATTATTTACGTCCCTGGTTCATTATTTATGTCCCCGGTGCATTTATTTTTTACTTCCCTTTTGCACTTTTGACGTCCCTGATGCATTTTTGACGTCCCTGATGCATTTTTGACGTCCCTGGTACATTTTTACGTCCCAGATGCATTTTTGACGTCTCTTGTTCATTTTTGACGTCCCTGGATTATTTTTGGTCATCGTGGGTCATCCTGTATCATCCAATGTCATCTTGGATCATTATTGTTCACCCTAAGTTATCCTGGTCATCCAAGACCATCCTGGATCATCCTAGATCTTCCTGAGTCATCCTGGATCAACCTAAGTCATCCTGGATCAACCTAAGTCATCTTGGATCAACCTAAGTCATCCTAGATCAACCTAAGTCATCCTGGATCAAGCTAAGTCATCCTGGATCAACCTAAATCATCCTGGATCAACCTAAGTCATCATGGATCAACCTAAGTCATCCTGGATCAACCTAAGTCATCCTGGATCAACCTAAGTCATCATGGATCAACCTAAGTCATCCTGGATCAACCTAAGTCATCCTGGATCAACCTAAATCATCCTGGATCAACCTAAATCATCCTGGATCAACCTAAGTCATCATGGATCAACCTAAGTCATCCTGGATCAACCTAAGTCATCCTGGATCAACCTAAGTCATCCTGGATCAACCTAAGTCATCCTGGATCATCAATATTCCCTTTAGTTATTTTGTACTCATTATCAGCGCCACTGCCCATTCCTCCAGTTATCTTGCTGCCTCCCTTCAGTTATCTTGGTCCCTCCCTTCAGTTATCTTACCCCTCCCTTCAGTTATCTTGGTCCCTCCCTTCAGTTATCTTACCCCTCCCTTCAGTTATCTTGCTCCCTCCCTTCAGTTATCTTGCTCCCTCCCTTCATTTATCTTGCTTCCTCCCTTCAGTTATCTTGCTCCCTCCCTTCAATTATCTTGCTCCCTCCCTTCAGTTATCTTGCTCCCTCCCATCAGTTATCTTGCTCCCTCCCTTAAGTTATCTTGTTCCCTCCCTTCAGTTATCTTGCTCCCTCCCATCAGTTATCTTGCTCCCTCCCTTAAGTTATCTTGCTCCCTCGCTTCAGTTATCTTGCTCCCTCCCTTCAGTTATCTTGCTCCCTCCCTTCAGTTATCTTACCCCTCCCTTCAGTTATCTTGCTCCCTCCCTTCAGTTATCTTGCTCCCTCCCTTCAGTTATCTTGCTCCCCCTTCAGTTATCTTGCTCCCTCCCTTCAGTTATTTTGCTCCCTCCCTTCAGTTATCTTGCTCCCTCCCTTAAGTTATCTTGCTTCCTCCCTTCAGTTATCTTGCTCCCTCCCTTAAGTTATCTTGCTTCCTCCCTTCAGTTATCCTGCTCCCTCCCTTCAGTTATCTTGCTCCCTCCCTTCAGTTATCTTACTCCCTCCCTTCAGTTATCTTGCTCCCTCCCTTCAGTTATCTTGCTCCCTCCCTTCAGTTATCTTACCCCTCCCTTCAGTTATCTTGCTCCCTCCCTTCAGTTATCTTGCTCCCTCCCTTCAGTTATCTCACTCCCTCCCTTAAGTTATCTTGCTCCCTCCCTTCAGTTATCTTGCTCCCTCCCTTCAGTTATCTTGCTCCCTCCCTTCAGTTATCTTACCCCTCCCTTCAGTTATCTTGCTCCCTCCCTTCAGTTATCTTGCTCCCTCCATTCAGTTATCTTGCTCCCTCCCTTCAGTTATCTTGCTCCCTCCCTTCAGTTATCTTGCTCCCTCCATTCAGTTATCTTGCCCCTCCCTTCAGTTATCTTGCTCCCTCCCTTCAGTTATCTTGCTCCCTCCCTTCAGTTATCTTGCTTCCTCCCCTCAGTTATCCTGCTTCCTCCCTTCAGTTATCTTGCTCCCTCCCTTAAGTTATCTTGCTCCCTCCCTTCAGTTATCTTGCTCCCTCCCTTCAGTTATCTTGCTCCCTCCATTCAGTTATCTTGCTCCCTCCCTTCAGTTATCTTGCTCCTTCCCTTAAGTTATCTTGCTCCCTCCCTTCAGTTATCTTGCTCCTTCCCTTAAGTTATCTTGCTCCCTCCCTTCAGTTATCTTGCTCCCTCCCTTAAGTTATCTTGCTCCCTCCCTTCAGTTATCTTGCTCCCTCCCTTCAGTTATCTTGCTCCCTCCCTTCAGTTATCTTACCCCTCCCTTCAGTTATCTTGCTCCCTCCATTCAGTTATCTTGCTCCCTCCCTTCAGTTACCTTGCTCCTTCCCTTAAGTTATCTTGCTCCCTCTCTTCAGTTATCTTGCACCCTCCCTTCAGTTATCTTACCTCTCCCTTCAGTTATCTTGGTCCCTCCCTTCAGTTATCTTGCTCCCTCCCTTCAGTTATCTTGCTCCCTCCCTTCAGTTATCTTGCTCCCTCCCTTCAGTTATCTTGCTCCCTCCCTTCAGTTATCTTGCTCCCTCCCTTCAGTTATCTTGCCCCTCCCTTCAGTTATCTTGCTCCCTCCCTTCAGTTATCTTGCCCCTCCCTTCAGTTATCTTGCTCCTTCCCTTCAGCTATCTTGCTGCCTCCCTTCAGTTATCTTGCTCCCTCCCTTCAGTTATCTTGCTCCCTCCCTTCAGTTATCTTGCTCCCTCCCTTCAGTTATCTTGCCCCTCCCTTCAGCTATCTTGCTCCCTCCCTTCAGCTATCTTGCTCCCTCCCTTCAGTTATCTTGCTCCCTCCCTTCAGTTATCTTGCTCCCTCCCTTCAGTTATCTTGCTCCCTCCCTTCAGTTATCTTACTCCCTCCCTTCAGTTATCTTACCCCTCCCTTCAGTTATCTTGCTCCCTCCCTTCAGTTATCTTGCTCCCTCCCTTCAGTTATCTTGCTCCCCCTTAAGTTATCTTGCTCCCTCCCTTCAGTTATCTTGCTCCCTCCCTTCAGTTATCTTGCTCCCTCCCTTAAGTTATCTTGCTTCCTCCCTTCAGTTATCTTGCTCCCTCTCTTAAGTTATCTTGCTTCCTCCCTTCAGTTATCCTGCTCCCTCCCTTCAGTTATCTTGCTCCCTCCCTTCAGTTATCTTACTCCCTCCCTTCAGTTATCTTGCTCCCTCCCTTCAGTTATCTTGCTCCCTCCCTTCAGTTATCTTGCTTCCTTCCTTCAGTTATCTTGCTCCCTCCCTTCAGTTATCTTACTCCCTTCCCTTAAGTTATCTTGCTCCCTCCCTTCGGTTATCTTGCTCCCTCCCTTCAGTTATCTTGCTCCCTCCCTTCAGTTATCTTACCCCTCCCTTCAGTTATCTTGCTCCCTCCCTTCAGTTATCTTGCTCCCTCCCTTCAGTTATCTTACTCCCTTCCCTTAAGTTATCTTGCTCCCTCCCTTCAGTTATCTTGCTCCCTCCCTTCAGTTATCTTGCTCCCTCCCTTCAGTTATCTTACCCCTCCCTTCAGTTATCTTGCTCCCTCCCTTCAGTTATCTTGCTCCCTCCCTTCAGTTATCTTGCTCCCTCCCTTCAGATATCTTGCTCCCTTCCTTCAGTTATCTTGCTCCCTCCCTTCAGTTATCTTACTCCCTTCCCTTAAGTTATCTTGCTCCCTCCCTTCAGTTATCTTGCTCCCTCCCTTCAGTTATCTTGCTCCCTCCCTTCAGTTATCTTACCCTCCCTTCAGTTATCTTGCTCCCTCCCTTCAGTTATCTTGCTCCCTCCCTTCAGTTATCTTGCTCCCTCCCTTCAGTTATCTTGCTCCCTCCCTTAAGTTATCTTGCTCCCTCCTTTCAGTTATCTTGCTCCCTCCCTTCAGTTATCTTGCTCCCTCTCTTCAGTTATCTTGCACCCTCCCTTCAGTTATCTTACCTCTCCCTTCAGTTATCTTGGTCCCTCCCTTCAGTTATCTTGCTCCCTCCCTTCAGTTATCTTGCTCCCTCCCTTCAGTTATCTTGCTCCCTCCCTTCAGTTATCTTGCTCCCTCCCTTCAGTTATCTTGCTCCCTCCCTTCAGTTATCTTGCCCCTCCCTTCAGTTATCTTGCTCCCTCCCTTCAGTTATCTTTCCCCTCCCTTCAGTTATCTTGCTCCCTCCCTTCAGCTATCTTGCTCCCTCCCTTCAGTTATCTTGCTCCCTCCCTTCAGTTATCTTGCTCCCTCCCTTCAGTTATCTTGCTCGCTCCCTTCAGTTATCTTGCTCCCTCCCTTCAGTTATCTTGCTCCCTCCCTTCAGTTATCTTGCCCCTCCCTTCAGCTATCTTGCTCCCTCCCTTCAGCTATCTTGCTCCCTCCCTTCAGTTATCTTGCTCCCTCCCTTAAGTTATCTTGCTTCCTCCCTTCAGGTATCTTGCTCCCTCCCTTAAGTTATCTTGCTTCCTCCCTTCAGTTATCCTGCTCCCTCCCTTCAGTTATCTTGCTCCCTCCCTTCAGTTTTCTTACTCCCTCCCTTCAGTTATCTTGCTCCCTCCCTTCAGTTATCTTGCTCCCTCTCTTCAGTTATCTTGCACCCTCCCTTCAGTTATCTTACCTCTCCCTTCAGTTGTCTTGGTCCCTCCCTTCAGTTATCTTGCTCAGTCCCTTCAGTTATCTTGCTCCCTCCCTTCAGTTATCTTGCTCCCTCCCTTCAGTTATCTTGCTCCCTCCCTTCAGTTATCTCGCTCCCTCCCTTCAGTTATCTTGCCCCTCCCTTCAGTTATCTTGCTCCCTCCCTTCAGTTATCTTGCCCCTCCCTTCAGTTATCTTGCTCCCTCCCTTCAGCTATCTTGCTCCCTCCCTTCAGTTATCTTGCTCCCTCCCTTCAGTTATCTTGCTCCCTCCCTTCAGTTATCTTGCTCCCTCCCTTCAGTTATCTTGCTCCCTCCCTTCAGTTATCTTGCTCCCTTCCTTCAGTTATATTGTCCCTCCCTTCAGTTATCTTGCCCCTCCCTTCAGTTATCTTGCTCCCTCCCTTCAGTTATCTTGCTCCCTCCCTTCAGTTATCTTACCCCTCCCTTCAGTTATCTTGCTCCCTCCCTTCAGTTATCTTGCTCCCTCCCTTCAGTTATCTTACCCCTCCCTTCAGTTATCTTGCTCCCTCCCTTCAGTTATCTTGCTCCCTCCCTTCAGTTATCTTACCCCTCCCTTCAGTTATCTTACCCCTCCCTTCAGTTATCTTACCCCTCCCTTCAGTTATCTTGCTCCCTCCCTTCAGTTATCTTGCTCCCTCCCTTCAGTTATCTTACCCCTCCCTTCAGTTATCTTGCTCCCTCCCTTCAGTTATCTTGCTCCCTCCCTTCAGTTATCTTACCCCTCCCTTCAGTTATCTTACCCCTCCCTTCAGTTATCTTACCCCTCCCTTCAGTTATCTTGCCCCTCCCTTCAGTTATCTTGTCCCTCCCTTCATTCTTCCTAAACTTCAAATATTATCAACATCTTGTACACAACTTCCGGTGTCCTGAAACCCAAATCACTGATTTTCTTTCCCTGACTCAACTGTCACGGATGTTTCACAAATCTGTGTAACTGTTATCACAAACATGTGTAACTGTTATCACAAATCAGTGTAACTGCTATCACAAATCAGTGTAACTGTTATCACAAATCAGTGCAACTGTTATCACAAATCAGTGTAACTGTTATCACAAATCAGTGTAACTGTTATCACAAATCAGTGTAACTGTTATCACATTTCACATTGCGTGTCGCCTCACAATAACATCTGGGTAAATGCTCTACATAACTACCCCCCAAAGTTTTCCAATCTAGAAATTGGCCTCTCTAATTCTCAGAATTATGTGCTACGGTTGTTATGTATGTGTTCTGGTTGTGCAAAGGGAATATTTCTTGTTGCTGACACAAGGATGGTTGGCTTCATACCTCGCTTGTGTGTCTTTTTTCATACCTGAGACAAGGATGGTTGGCTTCATACTGCACTTGTGTGTCTTTTTTCATAGCTGAGACAAGGATGGTTGGCTTCATACTGCACTTGTGTGTCTTTTTTCATAGCTGAGACAAGGATGGTTGGCTTCATACTGCACTTGTGTGTCTTTTTTCATAGCTGAGACAAGGATGGTTGGCTTCATACTGCACTTGTGTGTCTTTTTTCATAGCTGAGACAAGGATGGTTGGCTTCATACTGCACTTGTGTGTCTTTTTTCATAGCTGAGACAAGGATGGTTGGCTTCATACTGCACTTGTGTGTCTTTTTTCATAGCTGAGACAAGGATGGTTGGCTTCATACTGCACTTGTGTGTCTTTTTTTCATAGCTGAGACAAGGATGGTTGGCTTCATACTGCACTTGTGTGTCTTTTTTCATAGCTGAGACAAGGATGGTTGGCTTCATACTGCACTTGTGTGTCTTTTTTATAGCTGAGGCAAGGATGGTTGGCTTCATACTGCACTTGTGTGTCTTTTTTATAGCTGAGACAAGGATGGTTGGCTTCATACTGCACTTGTGTCTTTTTTTATAGCTGAGACAAGGATGGTTGGCTTCATACTGCACTTGTGTCTCTTTTTTCATAGCTGAGACAAGGATGGTTGGCTTCATACTGCACTTGTGTGTCTTTTTTCATAGCTGAGACAAGGATGGTTGGCTTCATACTGCACTTGTGTGTCTTTTTTCATAGCTGAGACAAGGATGGTTGGCTTCATACTGCACTTGTGTGTCTTTTTTCATAGCTGAGACAAGGATGGTTGGCTTCATACTGCACTTGTGTGTCTCTTTTCATAGCTGAGACAAGGATGGTTGGCTTCATACTGCACTTGTGTGTCTTTTTTCATAGCTGAGACAAGGAATTGGACGCAATCTTTCGCCTTTACCAAATCACTGGAGCTTTTGGTCATCTGACCGAGGCCTTCCACTGGCTTACCCCTCCATCCGTTTAAATGTTATCATGGTTGTTATTGTAGCTATTAACCTTTAGGAGAACAGTATGAGCCTATATGAGGTGTAGAGTCAAATTAGACATGTTGAAGTTTTTACCTTAGGTCGATTAAAGACAGATTGGACAAATATATAAGAACATAAGAAGGAAGGAGCACTGCACTAGGCCTACTGGCCGAGGGGTGATGGGTTTGAGAAGACCTACCAAGGATGGGCCAGTAGGTCTACTGCAGTGCTTCTCTATGTGATAATATTGGTGAAAAGTAAAAGGACACAAGTGCAACTAATGTGACATTTTACTGTGGCAACGTTTCGCTCACCAGGAACAGCTTGACAAAACTCCTGAAGAGCGAAACGTTGCCACAATAAAATGTCACATGAGGTGGACTTGTGGCCTTTTACCTAGTGTCTATATTGATGTATGGGATACCAATCAACCATTTTCCTGACAAGAGACTTAATGATGTTGTAGAAGCCATTGATCCGGTGGATATTGATGGATAGAGTGATGACTCTTAGCTCCTGTGTCACTGGATGTCTTCCTCCTTGACGATGAGCAATAACAGGAGGAAGACCATCAAATTTGTATTTATAGAGGCCTAGAAAGGTCGAAGATGAGGAGTTGGGCAATCAGTCCCTCAGCCTGGAGTTGATGTGTTCAGTCAGTCGAGCTTGACAATACCAAGACTGATGGATTGAGACACTTGTGCAACATATGGGGATATTTATTAAGGAAACGTTTCGCCACACAGTGGCTTCTTCAGTCGAATACAAAGCAGAGAGGGGTAAGGCAAGGAGGTGTTCTAGGTAATCAGTCTCTCAGACTGGAATTAATACAACACATCGATTTTTGTAAACCGTTTATTCACAAGCCTATCTCTCTCTCTCTCTCTCTCTCTCTCTCTCTCTCTCTCTCTCTCTCTCTCTCTCTCTCTCTCTCTCTCTGTCTGTCTGTCTGTCTCTCTCTCTCTCTCTCTCTCTCTCTCTCTCTTTCTCTCTCTCTCTCTCTCTCTCTCTCTCTCTCTCTCTCTCTCTCTCTCTCTCTCTCTCTCTCTCTCTCTCTCTCTCTCTCTCTCTCTCTCTCTGTCTGTCTGTCTCTCTCTCTCTCTCTCTCTCTCTCTCTCTCTCCTTTACTTGTGGGATGGAATATTTAAAGTTGTCGTAGCTACCGAACCTACAACGTCATGTTCAACTAGATCTTCAGTGTTCTTCTGAACTCTCCCAGCTCAGGCTGGCAGATTTCACTGCCCCTTGTATGTAATTCATGTTATGTGATGTGATGGGTGAGGAAAACTGTCCTGTGTGATAATATGTTAGGAAACCGTTCCTGTGTGATGGAATGTGGCAGGAAACCATTCTTGTGTGATGTATTGCAGGGAATACCAGCCTTTCTGATTTTGCTAATACAGGTGTGTGTGTGTGTGTGAGTGTGTGTGTGTGTGTGTGTGTGTGTGTGTGTGTGTGTGTGTGTGTGTGAGTGTGTGTGTGTGTGTGTGTGTGTGTGTGTGTGTGTACTCACCTAGTTGAGGTTGCAGGGGTCGAGTCCGAGCTCCTGGCCCCGCCTCTTCACTGGTCGCTACTAGGTCACTCTCCCTGAACCGTGAGCTTTATCATACCTCTGCTTAAAGCTATGTATGGATCCTGTGTGTGTGTGTGTGTGTGTGTGTGTGTGTACTCACCTATTTCACCTGTTTGTGGTTGCAGGGGTCAAGTCATAGCTCCTGACCCCGCCTCTTCACTGATTGCTACTAGGTCCTCTCTCTCCCTGCTCCATGAGCTTTATCATACCTCGTCTTAAAGCTATGTATAGTTCCTGCCTCCACTACTTCACTTTCTAGGCTATTCCACTTCCTGGCAACTTTATGACTGAAGAAATACTTCCTAACATCCTTTTGACCCATAGGAGTCTTCAACTTTCACTTGTGAACCCTTGTTTCTGTGTCCCATCTCTGGAACATCCTATCTTTGTCCACTTTGTCAATTCCTCGCAGTATTTTATATGTCGTTATCATGTCTCCTCCTGTCCTCCAGTGTCGTCAGGTTGATTTCCCTTAACCTCTCCTCGTAGGACATGCCCCTTAGCTCCGTAACTAGTCTTGTTGTAAGCCTTTGCACTTTCTCTAATTTCTTTACGTGCTTGGCTAGATGTGGGTTCCAAACTGGTGCCGCATACTCCAATATGGGCCTAACGTACACGGTGTACAGGGTCCTGAACGATTCCTTATTAAAATGTCGGAATGCTGTTCTGTGGTTTGCTAGGCGCCCATATGCTGCAGCAGTTACTTGGTTGATGTGCGCCTCAGGAGATGTGCTCGGTGTTATACTCACCCCAAAATCTTTTTCCTTGAGTGAGGTTCATACTCTCTGGCCCCCTAGCCTATTCTCCGTCTGCGGTCTTCTATGCGCTTCCACAATCTTCATGACTTTGCACTTGGTGGTGTTAAACTCTAGGAACCAATTTCCGGACCAGGTCTGTAGCCTTTGTAACACTGTCTGGTCCTCGTCCGATTGAATTCTTCTCATCAATTTCACATCTGCAAACAGGGACACTTCCGTCATGTCGTTCACATATACCAGAAACAGCACCGGACCTAGGACTGACCCCTGTCAAACCCCACTCGTCACAGGCGCCCACTCTGACACCTCGTCAGGTACCATGACTCGTTGTTGTCTTCCCGGCAGGTATTCCCTCAGCCATTGCAGAGCCTTCCCTGGAATTGTGTAAAACGCCTTCTTACAGTCCAAGAAAATGCAATTTTCCCACCCTTCTCTCTTTTGGCTTACTGCTGTCACCCTGTCATAGAGCTCCAGTAGGTTTGTGACACAGGATTTCCCATCCCTGAAACCATGCTGGTTGTTGATAAGCCCATTCCTTTCTGGGGGCTCCACCACTCTTCTCCTGATAATCTTCTCCATGTCAGTGTCTGTCTCATTTTTCAAAAACTTGGACTACGTATGCTGTCTTCCATACCTTAGGTAGTCGCCCTGTTTCGACAGATGTGCTGAATATTGTTGTTAAGGGTAAACATAGCGCCTCTGCTCCCTCTCTCAGGACCCATGGAGAGATGTTATCCGGCCCCATCACCTTTGAGGTATCCAGCTCGGTTAGCAGCCTCTTCACTTCTTCCTCGGTTGTATGTATTGTGTCCAACACTTGGTGTACCCCACCTCTCTGTCTTTCTGGAGCCCTTTCTGTCTCCTCTGTGAACACTTCTTTGAATCTCATGTTGAGCTCCTCACATACTTCTAGGTCGTTTCTTATGATCTCCCTTCCTTCCTTCCTTCCTTCCTTCCTCAGCCTGATTACCTGGTCCTTCACTGTTGTTTTCCTCCTGATGTGGCTGTACAACAGCTTCGGATCAGATTTGGCTCTCTCTGCTATGTTATATTCGTACTGTCGTTGGGCCTCCCTTCTTATCTGTGCATATTCATTTCTGGTTCTACGACTGCTCTCCTTATTCTCCTGGGTCCCTTGCCTTCTATACTTCTTCCATTCCCTAGCACAATTAGTTTTTGCCTCCCTGCACCTATGGGTGAACCATGGGCTCATCCTGGCTTTCTCGTTATTTCTGTTACCCTTGGGTATAAACCTCTCCTCACCTTCCTTGCATATTATTGCCACATATTCCATCATCTTGTTTACTGACTTCCCTGCCAGTTCTCTGTCCCACTGAACCCTGTGCAGGAAATTATTCATGCCTCTGTAGCCCTCTCTCTTGTAGTTTGGCTTCGTTCATCCTACTCATCCTGCTTCCCTCTCTACTTGTAGCTCTATTATATATCCGATGCTCAGAGCTGAACTCTTCTCCAGGCTGAGGGACTGACCACCTTATATCTCCAAGGTTGAGGGACTGATTACATCATCTTCATTTCACTGCTACACCTGCTGCCTCTGTTTGACTGAAGAAGCCTACAGTGTAGGCGAAACGTTTCATCAATAAAAAATACCCAACTGCTGCACGTGTCTTAATCCTCAATAATAACCAACATGGAAACAGATACTCATGAGATTAATTGATCTGTATATTTCGACTCTCTTCTGGGGTCCTCTTCAGCAGATGAGGATCCCAGAAAGGGGTCGAAATAAACAGATAAATTAATCTCCCGAGTTCCTGTCTCAATGTGGGTTATTATTGACCATAATAATGTGCTGTCTTTGCTTAGTGATGTACCTCTTTACTGCATCTCAGGGACGTCATGCCACTACCCATCCAGTTACTGCTCCATCCCAGTGTTGTTTAACCTAACTAAACGTCGTCGGTCCAAGTGGCAAGTTTTTACACTGAGTGATGAGACACGTTTAAATCACTTAGGTTTGGTGTAAATCGTTTCGAAAACCAACATGTTTCAGAATGAGACACTTATGCAGTGTCTGAGACCGAAGAAGTCAATGGCTGGCGAAACGTTTCCACGTAAGGTTCCAAATGTTGCACAAATATATCATTCTTCAACATTCAGGTTTCTTTATTATGGAACAATAAGGACACTCAGGTGTTACACAGGTGGGCGTGGCCCCGCTCACCTGTGTTGCTAACCCCAGCTGCTTCACCTTCTACTCTAGTGTATAAGGTGAGTCTACATGTCTGTGCCTGAGACTTGAGGGACTAACCACCTCTTATCAAGGCTCAGGGACTGACCACCATCTACCGTTGCTGAGGGTCCAACCACCTTCTGGCAAGGTTGTGGGACTGACCACCTCCTACCAAAATTGTGGGACTGACTACTGCTACCAAAGTTGTGGGACTGACTACTTTCTACCAAGATTGTAGGACTGACTACCTTCTATCAAGGCTGCGGGACTGACCACCTTCTACAAAGGATGTGGGAGTGACCACCGCCTACCAATGCTGAGGGACTGAACACGTCAAAATTACCACTGTTACTGTCTCTAGTGTTATATTCACTTGTATTCGACTGAAGAAGTTTGTTACCCAGGCGAAACGTTTGAACAATGAGGATACCCAAGTGTTGCACATGTGTCTTATTCATCAATTTGTGGGTATCGTATAACATTAACGTAATGACGTGAGTGATGAATGTTCCAGGAATGTTTATTTCTTGGCTGAACTCGCCAAAGAAACTCTTTTTGAAGTCACTTCTGGAAGAATTTGAAAGTCAATATCAATTTAGCATCACTTATCCAGCGAGACGCAATGGAGAAGAGATGAAGAATCTCTATTCTTTTTCCTTGATTCACAAGGAAAAAGAATCGTAAGTCATAAGTGCTTAGTGTCAAGTTTTCCATGGTGCTGTCAGGGTGACGGAGCTGTTTGTTCCTCGTAGACATAATGTCGAAGTTGGAAATTGAGTTTAAAACTTCAAGGTGGGGAGAGAACTCATGGCTACTGTTACACTGTAAATGAAAACTGGATAATTCACGACTGGATAATGTTCCAAAGATGATCGAAAAGTCTCCAGTTTTGATTTCCAGTTTGTGGGTTGTGACTTGTTCCATCTAAGGGCACTGTAACTTTTTCATCCTGAAAGAAACACGTCAGGGTGAAGGTGCTTCACACCAGTAGCACCACCACAACTAATATCAACCTAGCTGCATTCACCACCAACATCACTAGCACCACCATCAATCCATCATACCATCGCCGTCCCTATCACCACCACTACCCCCAACATTACACCACCAACATCACCAGCATCCACTGCTTTACACAGTTCTATTTTTCCAGTATATAGGATAGTCTGTCCTAAGAGATTCTCCAGTGACAGTAATTCCAGCTCTGCTGGAACGGTACCTGCGAAGCTGCCGTAGCTGATGAACTAAGCTTAGCTGGAATTGATAAACTAGACATATGTGCAACACTTGGTACTGAGGAAACGTTTCGCCCACTGTATAACTAATATATGGAACTCTGGCACAAGATGAAGACCAACAGGACTAATTTTATTCTCTTCCAGTTTAAGTAATACTGCGACTAGCCGAGGCTCGAACCCCCGATAACTTAATAAGCCTCCCGAGAAGCCCGCCCGTTTGGTATTCCAAACGGGAGGAGAATGAAATTAGTCCTGTACCTTTCCGCAGCCATGTATGTGTTGGCATCAGGAGTGACATGTCCAGTGGCACTGGGTGCCTGATGTCTGTAGCTCTGATGGCTCTAAGGTCAAAGACATCTCGGAATTATTACCGGCTTCCTGGAAGGCTTGCTAAGATATCGGGGGTTTGATCCACAGCTAGTCGCAATATTGCTGATAAATTAGACACATGTGCAACTCTTGGGTATCTTTAATGAGGAAACGTTTCGCCACACAGTGTCTTCATCAGTCCACACAAAGGAGAATCGTCAAGAACAGGAGGAGTCTGAGGTAATCAATCCCTCAGCAATATTTTTCTTCGCTTAAAAAACACGTGTTCGTAGATATGTTAATATATATATATGTATATATATATATATATATATATATATATATATATATATATATATATATATATATATATATATATATATATATATATATATATATATATATATATATATATATATATATTCTTTTGGAGCAAAATTTAAATTTTTTACATTAACATTAATGAAAAAAATATATCTTTAAACGTATAAGAGAAAATTTTAGAAAGGACTTAATTTTAAATGAGTTCTTGCTAATTGACCAGTTTTACATATTCGGCACGACATATATATATATATATATATATATATATATATATATATATATATATATATATATATATATATATATATATATATATATATATATATATATATATATATATATATATATATATATATATATATATATATATATATATATATATATATATATATATAATATATATATATATATATATATATATAATATATATATATATATATATATATATATATATATCAGATGACATCTTTTCAAGACGTCCACAATTTTCCTTATTCCTTCAGGAGAATAAAGCATCGCCTGATAGAATTTTCCTCTCAATCTGATTCAGACGAACGTGATTTACACCGTGGCGTTCAGGATCGTTCCTGGCTGAAATATTGACACTCTTACATTCAATGCCAGGAGATTCGTTCACTCCCAGTCTGTTTATGACGTCCTCTTTTTATTACGGAGAAATTCGCATTGGTGGTTCCCGGTTCACTGCCGGATCCATGTGGTTATATACATTATGTCGTGCCAGATAGGTAACTAAGAACTCATTTAAAATTAAGGTCTTTCTAAAATGTTCTCTTACGTTTAAAGATATATTTTTTTCATTTATGGTAATGTAAAAAATTGATAATTTTGTACCAAAAGCACCTTAGGAAACTTACCTGACCCTATTATAACAAGCGCGGTTTAGTTTAGCCTAATCCAACTAAATATATTTTAGATAAGTTTAGAATAATTTAATAATAAATAAACATAATGAAATATATTTTATCGTTAGGTTCAGAATGATTTTTGCAAAATTATTGAAAATAGGTGACATCACAATAATATGTAAAATAACCACTGAGAAAATTAAGCAAAATTCTAAGCCCTTTCGTGATTTCTCACATAATCTAGGAATAGTGAAAATATTAGAGCAGAAGGCTGAGATGTCACCTGTCCCACCACATAACACCCGACCTTATGTGATGTTGGTGATAGTGACAAGGACCTGTCAAGCATTGCTTAAATTGTGCAAGAAAGGCATAAAATACCGACAATATGTAATTTAACACACATATGCAACATATGGTTATCTTTATTGTGGATACTGGAGGGCGAAACGTCTACAATAAAGATATCCAGAAGTTACACATGTGTCTTAACTTTCATAGCTTAAATTCCTCACGAATTCCATTTTTTTGTAAATGAATCTAGTTTGTATAACCCTGAATTAATATTAATAATAAAATCAATACTATTTTTTAATTAAACTTGATTCAGTTAAATTTCTCTGAAGATCAAGAAAATTCTGTCCAGTTCTGTTATTATATTTATGTTATTGTAATCTAAGTTTACGTTTTTTTTCGTTTTTTTTCATAATAAACTCTATTGTATTTTTTTTTACTGGGAATCTTATAGACGTAGCTGTCAGCATTATGGGGGAATTTTTTTTTTTTTTACTGTATCAAGATTTTTAAATTCCATTTTGTTTTTAAAATTCTTAATTAAGAAAGGTTTATCAAGAAGGTTTTCCTGGCAGTTTTAATAAGGTTTGTCAGTCGAGTTTTTAGTTTTTTTTTTAGATCATTTGTTGTTTAATAATTCTTCGATTTTTTTGTGAAAATACCAGGTGAACCAAGCACGCACACACACACACACACACACACACATACACACACACACACACACACACACACACACACACACACACACACACGCACAATCATAGAGTGGTCAGGCAGTGGAACAGTCTGGCGAGTGATGTAGTGGAGGCAGGAACCATACATAGCTTTAAGACGAGGTATGATAAAGCTCAGGGAGCAGGGAGAGAAAGGACCTAGTAGCGTTCAGTGAAGAGGCGGGGCCAGGAGCTGAGAATCGACCCCTGCAACCACAATTAGATGAGTACAGTTAGGTGAGTACACACACAAGAATCATCAAGAAGACAACGAATCATCAAAGCAACATTGATAATGTCTTCAGGAGAGAGTGAAAGAGAGAGAGAGAGAGAGAGAGAGAGAGAGAGAGAGAGAGAGAGAGAGAGAGAGAGAGAGAGAGAGAGAGAGAGAGAGAGAGAGAGAGAGAGAGAGAGAGAGAGAGAGAGACGGAGGGAGGGAGGGAGGGGCGCCTTGGGCAACATAGACAATATACCGTCTCATATACACACTGATGTGAGGGAAGACGGGACTGTCATTGGGGCAATTTTGGAAGCCTTTGGGAAGTTTGAGATGGTGTGTCAGTGGGCGGGATGTGTTGGGGATGGGCGATATTGTTGGAGGGAAGGGGAGGGGAGGGGGTTATTTTGGAGGTAAGGATACATCAGCATTGTGCTGCTATTGATTTCTATTTGATAGTTATACAGTGGGCGAAACGTTTCCTCAGTACCAAGTGTTGCACATATGTCTAGTTTATCAATTCCAGCTAAGCTTAGTTCATCAGCTACGGCAGCTTCGCAGGTACCGTTCCAGCAGAGCTGGAATTACTGTCACTGGAGAATCTCTTAGGACAGACTAGGCTATACACTGGAAAAATAGAACTGTGTAAAGCAGTGGATGCTGGTGATGTTGGTGGTGTAATGTTGGGGGTAGTGGTGGTGATAGGGACGGCGATGGTATGATGGATTGATGGTGGTGCTAGTGATGTTGGTGGTGAATGCAGCTAGGTTGATATTAGTCGTGGTGGTGCTACTGGTGTGAATGCAGCTACGTTGATAGGAGTCGTGGTGGTGCTACTGGTGTGATTGCAACTACGTTGATAGGGGTCGTGGTGGTGCTGCTGGTGTGATTGCAAGTACGTTGATAGGGGTCGTGGTGGTGCTGCTGGTGTGATTGCAACTACGTTGATAGGGGTCGTGGTGGTGCTACTGGTATGATTGCAGCGACTGGTGGTGAATATAGCTACGTTGATTGGGGAGATCGTAGTGTTGCATCCCCTTGTTTAAAACGGATAGTTTTGACGTATATTTAAGTGAGGGTCAATGTAACAACTGGCTGCCGTGTTTGGAAAGCAAAACCGCTATATTACTCAGGCAAATCTTGCCATATCTCTTGACATACTGTGGCCAGGGGATCAACAATGGCAAACAGTCTGAAAGCAATCACAGTAAAAGGTACATCACAATCACAATAAAATGCACTCAATTATTTTACACTTTAAATATCAGCAACACACGTGTGTGTAAACGTGTGTATGTACAAGTATATGTGTGTGTGTATAAGTGTGACGAATGGTTTGAAAAACCGACAAGTTGAAGATTGAGACACTTATGCAGCATATGGGAATCTTTATTTCGCCACTGTGTGGCGAAACGTTTCCTGAATAAAGATTCCCATATGCTGCATAAGTGTCTCGTGTATAAGTGTGTTTACAAGCGTACATTTGTACAATGCTGTACAAAAAACATTGTTCAAATATACTTTTGAGTTCCAACATAAGCAACAAATTCTAAGTAGAAACTCCACGTACACAGGATATATATACTGAGAGGTGTATATCTCTGTGTATATATACTTAAAGGTGTATATCTCTCAATGCATTGCCCGAAATGCTCAGCATAACAAGCCGCTTTCTATACAGTAGTATGTCATTGATGTCAGCTATGGTCTGTATACCTTGTACATGTACTGGTAGTAAATAATGATATTATTATTATTATTATTATTATTATTATTATTATTATTATTATTATTATTATTATTATTAGTAGTAGTAGTAGTAGTAGTAGTAGTAGTAGTAATAGTAGTAGTAGTAGTAGTTTATGTATTCAGTCGTGGTCAACAGGTGACTTTCAGTCTTAATGACCTTCTAAGTAACTGATGCCAACCATGGGCGAAAAATCCAGAAATATGAAAAATGATTGAGAATAATAAATTTTTAAAAGACCTGCATGAGAACTCTGCCAAACATTGATGTTAGTACGCTATGTTGGGTCACAACTGTACTTGTTGATATACAACATATGTTGTTGATATAGGTGTAAAACTGCCATTGATGTTGCGGCTGGCCTGTACATGTTTAATACACATTTGCGTTGTACGTACACGTGTCTCGTGGTTCTGTTGGTAGCAACCTCAGCTCACATATTCAGGGACCGTGGTTCGATCCCTGGCAGGGGTGGAAACGCTGGGCATGTTTCCTTACACCTGCTGTCACTGTTCACTTAGCAGTAAATAGGTACCTGGGGGTTAGTCATCTTACACCTGCTGTCACTGTTCGCCTAGCAGTAAGTAGGTACCTGGTGGTTAGCCACCTTACACCTGCTGTCACTCTTCACCTAGCAGTAAGTAGGTACCTGGGGATTAGTCACCTTACACCTGCTGTTACTGTTCACCTAGCAGTAAATAGGTACCTGGGTGTTTAGTCGACTCTTATGGGTGGCATCCTGGGGGTGGAAGTAGATAGGGCTGGGCTTTTAAATGAACTCAGATGGGATAACATCTCTAAGCTTATAAACACAACTGTGCAGATTTCCTCACATGAAGCCTGGTCACAGTCCGGACCGCGGGGGCGTTGACCCCCTAAACCCTCTCCAGGTATACTCCAGGTATACATGCCACAAGATTCGTGGCACCACACACTGTATGGCAGACACTGCCACGTGTCCCGTACAAGAGAACAGTGCCACGTGTCCCGTACAAGAGAACAGTGCCACGTGTCCCGTACAAGAGACCAGTGCCACGTGTCCCGTACAAGAGAACAGTGCCACGTGTCCCGTACAAGAGAACAGTGCCACGTGTCCCGTACAAGAGAACAGTGCCACGTGTCCCGTACAAGAGAACAGTGCCACGTGTCCCGTACAAGAGACCAGTGCCACGTGTCCCGTGCAAGAGACCAGTGCCACGTGTCCCGTTCAAGAGAACAGTGCCACGTGTCCCGTACAAGAGAACAGTGCCACGTGTCCCGTACAAGAGAACAGTGCCACGTGTCCCGTACAAGAGAACAGTGCCACGTGTCCCGTACAAGAGAACAGTGCCACGTGTCCCGTACAAGAGAACAGTGCCACGTGTCCCGTACAAGAGAACAGTGCCACGTGTCCCGACAAGAGAACAGTGCCACGTGTCCCGTACAAGAGACCAGTGCCACGTGTCCCGTGCAAGAGACCAGTGCCACGTGTCCCGTTCAAGAGAACAGTGCCACGTGTCCCGTACAAGAGAACAGTGCCACGTGTCCCGTACAAGAGAACAGTGCCACGTGTCCCGTACAAGAGAACAGTGCCACGTGTCCCGTACAAGAGAACAGTGCCACGTGTCCCGTACAAGAGAACAGTGCCACGTGTCCCGTACAAGAGAACAGTGCCACGTGTCCCGTACAAGAGACCAGTGCCACGTGTCCCGTACAAGAGAACAGCGCCACGTGTCCCGTACAAGAGACCAGTGCCACGTGTCCCGTACAAGAGAACAGTGTCACGTGTCCCGTACAAGAGAACAGTGCCACGTGTCCCGTACAAGAGAACAGTGCCACGTGTCCCGTTCAAGAGAACAGTGCCACGTGTCCCATACAAGAGAACAGTGCCACGTGTCCCATACAAGAGAACAGTGCCACGTGTCCCATACAAGAGAACAGTGCCACGTGTCCCATACAAGAGAACAGTGCCACGTGTCCCGTACAAGAGAACAGTGCCACGTGTCCCGTACAAGAGAACAGTGCCATGTGTCCCGTACAAGAGAACAGTGCCACGTGTCCCGTACAAGAGACCAGTGCCACGTGTCCCGTACAAGAGAACAGTGCCACGTGTCCCGTACAAGAGAACAGTGCCACGTGTCCCGTACAAGAGAACAGTGCCACGTGTCCCGTACAAGAGAACAGTGCCACGTGTCCCGTGCAAGAGAACAGTGCCACTGCCATCCAGTGACCAGGACCCAGTTCTGACCTGGATTCCATCACCAGCTGCTGGAACCAAAACTACATTCCAGAAACACACACAAAAAAAAAGAAACACATACCGTCAGTCATCCAGTCCTCTTCAGCCATCAGCCTTCGAGAAGCAGCTCTGAGGGGGTCAGTCCCTCAGCCTATAGTCTATCACAAATAATAAAAGTATTGCTCCTGAAGCCACACTGAGATTTGCCTTTTAAATTACCGGCCATTTAAAGGTCACACCTTTGATCTCACGCCATTGTTGACGTGTGTTAAGGACACTGATTAACATCGACCAGGAAACAGTGTTTTTCCCGTTATTTTTTTTTTTTTAAATTTCGGTGTGACTGCCACAACAAAAGTCCACTACAGTCTGTGATGGATATGTGGGTCAGCGGGCCACTAGCAACAGCCTGGTTGACCAGGTCAGCACCAAAAGAGCTTGGCTCCACCAACAGATTTATTTTTTCTGTTTAAATGGTAGTTGCCCTTTTCTCAGACGTGTCATGGCTGTATGTGTTGCCAGGATGATGATAATGATGGTAATGATGGTAATGATGGTAATGATGGTAATGATGGTAATGATGGTAATGATGGTAATGATGGTAATGATGGTAATGATGGTAATGATGGTAATGATGGTAATGATGGTAATGATAATGATGATAATGATAATGATGATAATGATAATGATGATAATGATGGTAATGATAATGATGATAATGATGATAATGATAATGATGGTAATGATGGTAATGATGGTAATGATAATGGTAGTAATGATGACAATGATGATAATGATAATGAAAATGATGATAATGATGGTAATGATTATAATGATGATAATGATGATAATGATGATAATGATAATGATGATAATGATAATGATGAAAATGATGATAATGATAATGATGATAATGATAATGATGATAATGATGGTAATGATAATGATGATAATGATGATAATGATAATGATGGTAATGATGGTAATGATGGTAATGATAATGGTAGTAATGATGACAATGATGATAATGATAATGATGATAATGATAATGATGATAATGATAATGATGATAATGATGATAATGATAATGATGGTAATGATGGTAATGATGATAATGATAATGGTAGTAATGATGACAATGATGATAATGATAATGATGATAATGATAATGATGATAATGATGATAATGATAATGATGATAATGATGGTAATGATGGTAATGATGATAATGATAATGGTAGTAATGATGACAATGATGATAATGATAATGATGATAATGATAATGGTAGTAATGATGACAATGATGGTAATGATGATAATGATAATGGTAGTAATGATGACAATGATGATAATGATAATGAAAATGATGATAATGATGATAATGATAATGATGATAATGATAATGATGATAATGATAATGATGACAATGATGATAATGATAATGACTATAATACTGATAATGACAATGATGATAATGATAATGATCTTCGTTGCTACAATGAACAATATTCAGCTGATTTAGGAACAATTAAGTTACTGACTTGCTTATAGAAAGTCACTCTGGTCACAGAGGCTGCCTCTGTGACCTCTCCTGCCTCTGTGACCTCTCCTGCCTCTGTGACCTCTCCTGCCTCTGTGACCTCTCCTGCCTCTGTGACCTCTCATTGAACTCTCCTGCCTCTGTAACCTCTCCTGCCTTTGTGACCTCTCCTGCCTCTGTGACCTCTCCTGCCTCTGTGACCTCTCCTGCCTCTGTGACCTCTCCTGCCTCTGTAACCTCTCCTGCCTTTGTGACCTCTCCTGCCTCTGTGACCTCTCCTGCCTCTGTGACCCTCCTGCCTCTGTGACCTCTCATTGACCTCTCCTGCCTCTGTAACCTCTCCTGCCTCTGTAACCTCTCCTGCCTCTGTGACCTCTCCTGCCTCTGTGACCTCTCATTGACCTCTCCTGCCTCTGTAACCTCTCCTGCCTTTGTGACCTCTCCTGCCTCTGTGACCTCTCCTGCCTCTGTAACCTCTCCTGCCTCTGTGACATCTCCTGCCTCTGTGACCTCTCCTGCCTCTGTAACCTCTCCTGCGTCTGTGATATCTCCTGCCTCTGTAACCTCTCCTGCCTCTGTAACCTCTTCTGTCTCTGTGACCTCTCCTGCCTCTGTAACCTCTCCTGCCTCTGTGACCTCTCCTGCCTCTGTGACCTCTCATTGACCTCTCCTGCCTCTGTAACCTCTCCTGCCTTTGTGACCTCTCCTGCCTCTGTGACCTCTCCTGCCTCTGTAACCTCTCCTGCCTCTGTGACATCTGCCTCCGTGACCTCAAATTGACCTCTCCTGCCTCTGTAACCTCTCCTGCCTTTGTGACCTCTCCTGCCTCTGTGACCTCTCAGTGGCCTCTCCTGCCTCTGTGGCCTCTCAGTGAACTCTCCTGCCTCTGTGACCTCTCAGTGACCTCTCCTGCCTCCGTGACTTCTCAGTGACTTAACCTGACTATGTGACCTCTCCTCAGTAACCTCTCCTCAGTGACCTCTCCTCAGTAACCTCTCCTCAATAACCTCTCCTCAGTGACCTCTCCTCAGTGACCTCTCCTCAGTGACCTCTCCTCAGTAACCTCTCCTCAGTAACCTCTCCTCAGTAACCTCTCCTTAGTAACCTCTCCTCAGTAACCTCTCCTCAGTAACCTTTCCTCAGTGACCTCTCCTCAATAACTTCACCTCAGTGACCTCTCCTCAGTGACCTCTCCTCAGTGACCTCTCCTCAGTAACCTCTCCTCAGTAACCTCTCCTCAGTAACCTCTCCTCAGTAACCTCTCCTCAGTAACCTCTCCTTAGTAACCCTCTCTCAGTAACCTCTCCTCAGTGACCTCTCCTCAGTGACCTCTCCTCAGTGACCTCTCCTCAGTGACCTCTCCTCAGTGACCTCTCCTCAGTAACCTCTCCTCAGTAACCTCTCCTCAGTAACCTCTCCTCAGTAACCTCTCCTCAGTAATCTCTCCTCAGTAACCTCTCCTCAGTAACCTCTCCTCAATAACCTCTCCTCAGTGACCTCTCCTCAGTGACCTCTCCTCAATAACTTCACCTCAGTGACCTCTCCTCGGTGACCTCTCCTCAGTGACCTCTCCTCAGTAACCTCTCCTCAGTAACCTCTCCTCAGTAACCTCTCCTCAGTAACCTCTCCTCAGTAACCTCTCCTCAGTAACCTCTCCTTAGTAACCTCTCCTCAGTAACCTCTCCTCAGTAACCTCTCCTCAGTAACCTCTCCTCAGTGACCTCTCCTCAATAACCTCTCCTCAGTGACCTCTCCTCAGTGACCTCTCCTCAGTGACCTCTCCTCAGTAACCTCTTCTCAGTAACCTCTCCTCAGTAACCTCTCCTCAGTGACCTCTCCTCAATAACCTCTCCTCAGTGACCTCTCATCAGTGACCTCTCCTCAGTGACCTCTCCTCAGTAACCTCTCCTCAGTAACCTCTCCTCAGTAACCTCTCCTTAGTAACCTCTCCTCAGTAACCTCTCCTCAGTAACCTCTCCTCAGTGACCTCTCCTCAGTGACCTCTCCTCAATAACTTCACCTCAGTGACCTCTCCTCAGTGAACTCTCCTCAGTGACCTCTCCTCAGTAACCTCTCCTCAGTAACCTCTCCTCAGTAACCTCTCCTAGGTAACCTCTCCTCAGTAACCTCTCCTCAGTAACCTCTCATCAGAAACCTCTCCTTAGTAGCCTCTCCTCAGTAACCTCTCCTCAGTGACCTCTCTTCAGTGACCTCTCCTCAGTGACCTCTCCTCAGTGACCTCTCCTCAGTGACCTCTCCTCAGTAACCTCTCCTCAGTAACCTCTCCTCAGTAACCTCTCCTCAGTAACCTCTCCTCAGTAACCTCTCCTCAGTAACCTCTCCTCAGTAACCTCTCCTCAATAACCTCTCCTCAGTGACCTCTCCTCAGTGACCTCTCATCAATAACTTCACCTCAGTGACCTCTCCTCAGTGACCTCTCCTCAGTGACCTCTCCTCAGTAACCTCTCCTCAGTAACCTCTCCTCAGTAACCTCTCCTCAGTAACCTCTCCTCAGTAACCTCTCCTCAGTAACCTCTCCTCAGTAACCTCTCCTCAGTAACCTCTCCTCAATAACCTCTCCTCAGTGACCTCTCCTCAGTGACCTCTCCTCAATAACCTCTCCTCAGTGACCTCTCCTCAGTGACCTCTCTCAGTGACCTCTCCTCAGTAACCTCTCCTCAGTAACCTCTCCTCAGTAACCTCTCCTTAGTAACCTCTCCTCAGTAAACCTCTCCTCAGTAACCTCTCCTCAGTGACCTCTCCTCAGTGACCTCTCCTCAATAACTTCACCTCAGTGACCTCTCCTCATTGACCTCTCCTCAGTGACCTCTCCTCAGTAACCTCTCCTCAGTAACCTCTCCTCAGTAACCTCTCCTCAGTAACCTCTCTCAGTAAACTCTCCTCAGTGACCTCTCCTCAGTGACCTCTCCTCAGTGACCTCTCCTCAGTGACCTCTCCTCAGTGACCTCTCCTCAGTAACCTCTCCTCAGTAACCCTCCTCAGTAACCTCTCCTCAGTAACCTCTCCTCAGTAACCTCTCCTCAGTAACCTCTCCTCAGTAACCTCTCCTCAATAACCTCTCCTCAGTAACCTCTCCTCAATAGCCTCTCCTCAGTGACCTCTCCTCAGTGACCTCTCCTCAATAACTTCACCTCAGTGACCTCTCCTCAGTGACCTCTCCTCAGTAACCTCTCCTCAGTAACCTCTCCTCAGTAACCTCTCCTCAGTAACCTCTCCTCAGTAACCTCTCCTCAGTAACCTCTCCTCAGTAACCTCTCCTCAGTAACCTCTCCTCAGTAACCTCTCCTCAGTAACCTCTCCTCAGTAACGTCTCCTCAATAACCTCTCCTCAGTGACCTCTCCTCAGTGACCTCTCCTCAATAACTTCACCTCAGTGACCTCTCCTCAGTGACCTCTCCTCAGTGACCTCTCCTCAGTAACCTCTCCTCAGTAACCTCTCCTCAGTAACCTCTCCTTAGTAACCTCTCCTCAGTAACCTCTCCTCAGTGACCTCTCCTCAATAACTTCACCTCAGTGACCTCTCCTCAGTGACCTCTCCTCAGTAACCTCTCCTCAGTAACCTCTCCTCAGTAACCTCTCCTCATTAACCTCTCCTCAGTAACCTCTCCTCAGTAATCTCTCCTCAGTAACCTTTCCTTAGTAACCTCTCCTCAGTAACCTCTCCTCAGTGACCTCTCCTCAGTGACCTCTCCTCAGTGACCTCTCCTCAGTGACCTCTCCTCAGTGACCTCTCCTCAGTAACCTCTCCTCAGTAACCTCTCCTCAGTAACCTCTCCTCAGTAACCTCTCCTCAGTAACCTCTCCTCATCAACTTCTCCTCAGTAACCCTCCTCAGTAACCTCTCCTCAATAACCTCTCCTCAGTGACCTCTCCTCAGTGACCTCTCCTCAATAACTTCACCTCAGTGACCTCTCCTCAGTGACCTCTCCTCAGTGACCTCTCCTCAGTAACCTCTCCTCAGTAACCTCTCTCAGTAACCTCTCCTCAGTAACCTCTCCTCAGTAACCTCTCCTCAGAAACCTCTCCTCAGTAACCTCTCCTCAGTAACCTCTCCTCAGTGACCTCTCGTCAGTGACCTCTCCTCAATAACTTCACCTCAGTGACCTCTCCTCAGTGACCTCTCCTCAGTGACCTCTCCTCAGTAACCTCTCCTCAGTAACCTCTCCTCAGTAACCTCTCCTCAGTAACCTCTCCTCAGTAACCTCTCCTCAGTAACCTCTCCTCAGTAACCTCTCCTCAGTAACCTCTCCTCAGTAACCTCTCCCCAGTAACCTCTCCTCAGTAACTTCTCCTCAGTAACCTCTCCTCAGTAACCTCTCCTCAATAACCTCTCCTCAGTGACCTCTCCTCAGTGACCTCTCCTCAATAACCTCTCCTCAGTGACCTCTCCTCAGTGACCTCTCCTCAGTGACCTCTCCTCAGTAACCTCTCCTCAGTAACCTCTCCTCAGTAACCTCTCCTCAGTAACCTCTCCTCAGTAACCCCCAGTACTCAGTGACCTCCAGTACTCAGTGACCTCCAGTACTCAGTGACCTCCTGAAGTTCACTCAACATTGTCTTCTCGTGTCGTTCCTCTCAGTTCCTGTAACATTGTCTTCTCGTGTCGTTCCTCTCAGTTCCTGTAACATTGTCTTCTCGTGTCGTTCCTCTCAGTTCCTGTAACATTGTCTTCTCGTGTCGTTCCTCTCAGTTCCTGTAACATTTGTCTTCTCGTGTCGTTCCTCTCAGCTCCTGTAACATTGTCTTCTCTTACTTTATATTTCTCCAACTTTTGTTCCTCTCCTCCTATGTTATTCTTTTTTATTTACCTTCTTTCCAGACACCACGTTTGTTGGCTTTTGTGTATGTTGTATGTTGTATGTTGTATGTTGTATGTTGTGTGTTGTATGTTGTGTGTTGTGTGTTGTATGTTGTGTGTTGTGTGTTTGTATGTTGTGTGTTTGTATGTTATGTGTTGTATGTTGTATGTTGTGTGTTGTGTGTTGTATGTTGTGTGTTGTATGTTGTATGTTGTATGTTGTATGTTGTATGTTGTATGTTGTGTGTTGTATGTTGTGTGTTGTGTGTTGTATGTTGTGTGTTGTATGTTGTATGTTGCATGTTGTATGTTGTGTGTTGTATGTTGTATGTTGTATGTTGTGTGTTGTATGTTGTGTGTTGTGTGTTGTATGTTGTGTGTTGTATGTTGTATGTTGTGTGTTTGTATGTTATGTGTTGTATGTTGTATGTTGTGTGTTGTATGTTGTGTGTTGTGTGTTGTATGTTGTGTGTTGTATGTTGTATGTTGCATGTTGTATGTTGTGTGTTGTATGTTGTATGTTGTATGTTGTGTGTTGTATGTTTTGTGTTGTGTGTTGTATGTTGTATGTTGTATGTTGTATGTTGTGTGTTGTATGTTGTATGTTGTATGTTGTATGTTGTGTGTTGTGTGTTGTATGTTTGTATGTTCTGTGTTGTATGTTGTATGTTGTATGTTGTATGTTGTATGTTGTGTGTTGTATGTTGTATGTTGTATGTTGTATGTTGTGTGTTGTATGTTGTATGTTGTGTGTTGTATGTTGTGTGTTGTATGTTGTATGTTGTATGTTGTATGTTGTGTGTTGTATGTTGTATGTGTTGTGTGTTGTATGTTGTATGTTGTATGTTGCACGTTGTGTGTTGTATGTTGTATTGTTGTGTGTTGTATGTTGTGTGTTGTATGTTGTATGTTGTATGTTTGTATGTGTGTGTTGTATGTTGTTATGTTGTGTGTTGTATGTTGTATGTTGAGTTGTATGTTTTGTGTTGTATGTTGTGTGTGTTGTATGTTGTGTGTTGTATGTTGTGTGTTTGTATGTTGTATATTGTATGTTGTGTGTTGTATGTTGTGTTGTATGTTGTATGTTGTATGTTGTGTGTTGTATGTTGTGTGTTGTATGTTGTGTGTTGTATGTTGTGTGTTGTATGTTGTGTGTTTGTTGTGTGTTGTATTGTTGTGTGTTGTTGTGTGTGTTGTATGTTGTATGTTGTATGTTTGTTGTGTGTTGGATGTTGTATGTTGTATGTTGTGTGTTGTGTGTTTTGTTGTGTGTTGTATGTTGTATGTTGTATGTTTGTTGTGTGTTGTATGTTGTATGTTGTGTGTTTGTTGTGTGTTGTATGTTGTGTGTTGTGTGTTGTATGTTGTGTGTTGTATGTTGTGTGTTGTGTGTGTTGTGTGTTGTATGTTGTATGTTGTATGTTGTATGTTGTGTGTTGTGTGTTGTGTGTTTGTATGTTGTATGTTGTATGTTTGTGTGTTGTTGTGTGTTGTATGTTGTGTGTTGTGTGTTGTATGTTGTGTGTTGTATGTTGTATGTTGTGTGTTGTGTGTTGTATGTTGTATGTTGTATGTTGTGTGTTGTGTGTTGTGTGTTGTATGTTGTATGTTGTATGTTTGTGTGTTTGTATGTTGTGTGTTGTATGTTGTATGTTGTATGTTGTGTGTTGTATGTTGTGTGTTGTGTGTTTGTTGTGTGTTGCATGTTGTGTGTTGTGTGTTGTGTGTTGTATGTTGTATGTTGTATGTTGTATGTTGTATGTTGTGTGTTGTGTGTTGTGTTGTTGTATGTTGTGTGTTGTGTGTTGTGTGTTGTATGTTGTATGTTGTATGTTGTATGTTGTATTTGTGTGTTGTATGTTGTGTTGTATGTGTATGTTGTGTTTGTATGTTGTGTGTTGTAGGTTGTATGCTGTATTTATGTGATTGTATGTTCTGTGTTGTATTGCTTGTATGTTGTGTGTTGTATGTTGTATGTTTGTATCTGTATGTTGTATGTTTGTATATGTGTGTGTTGTATGTATGTGGTTGTAATGTTGTGTGTTTATGTTGTGTGATTGTTATGTTTTGTATGTTGTATGTTGTGTGTTGTATGTTGATGTTTGCATGCTGTGTGTTGTATGTTGTATGTTTATGTTTGTATGTTGTATGTTGTATGTTTGCATGCTGTGATGTTGTATGTTGTATGTTTGTATGTTGCGTGTTTGTATGTTGTATGTTGTGTGTTTGTATGTTGTATGTTGTATGTTTGTATGTTGTAAGTTGTATGTTGTGTGTTGTATGTTGTATGTTGTATGTTGTATGTTGTGTGTATGTGGTAGGTTGTTTACATTATATCTGTCTAGCAACACATTTTTGTGTGGTATTTCTGACAAGTTGATGAATAGGACACATGTGCATCACCTAGGTGTCTTTATTGATGAATAGGACACATGTGCATCACCTAGGTGTCTTTATTGATGAATAGGACACATGTGCATCACCTAGGTGTCTTTATTGATGAATAGGACACATGTGCATCACCTAGGTGTCTTTATTGATGAATAGGACACATGTGCATCACCTAGGTGTCTTTATTGATGAATAGGACACATGTGCATAACCTAGGTGTCTTTATTGATGAATAGGACACATGTGCATCATCTAGATGTCTTTATTGATGAATAGGACACATGTGCATCACCTAGGTGTCTTTATTGATGAATAGGACACATGTGCATCACCTAGGTGTCTTTATTGATGAATAGGACACATGTGCATCACCTAGGTGTCTTTATTGATGAATAGGACACATGTGCATCACCTAGGTGTCTTTATTGATGAATAGGACATATGTGCATCACCTAGGTGTCTTTATTGATGAATAGGACACATGTGCATCACCTAGGTGTCTTTATTGATGAATAGGACACATGTGCATCACCTAGATGTCTTTATTGATGAATAGGACACATGTGCATCACCTAGGTGTCTTTATTGATGAATAGGACACATGTGCATGCACCTAGGTGTCTTTATTGATGAATAGGACACATGTGCATCACCTAGATGTCTTTATTGATGAATAGGACACATGTGCATCACCTAGGTGCTTTATTGATGAATAGGACACATGTGCATCACCTAGGTGTCTTTATTGATGAATAGGACACATGTGCATCACCTAGATGTCTTTATTGATGAATTGGACACATGTGCATCACCTAGGTGTCTTTATTGATGAATAGGACACATGTGCATCACCTAGGTGTCTTTATTGATGAATAGGACACATGTGCATCACCTAGGTGTCTTTATTGATGAATAGGACACATGTGCATCACCTAGGTGTCTTTATTGATGAATTGGACACATGTGCATCACCTAGGTGTCTTTATTGATGAATAGGGCACATGTGCATCACCTAGGTGTCTTTATTGATGAATAGGACACATGTGCATCACCTAGGTGTCTTTATTGATGAATAGGACACATGTGCATCACCTAGGTGTCTTCACACACAAAGGTTAATATATCACTAGGTGAAGTCATTTATTGTATAAGGCCTGATCATCCCTCAATCTTTGTTAGGAATAATCAGTCGCCCATCTTTCTAGGAAGTATTCAGTCCCTCAATCTTTGTTAGGAAGTAATCAGTCCCTCATCTTTGTTAAGGAATAATCAGTCCCTCATCTTTGTTAGGAAGTAATCAGTCCCTCATCTTTGTTAGGAAGTAATCAGTCCCTCATCTTTGTTAGGAAGTAATCAGTCCCTCATCTTTGTTAGGAAGTAATCAGTCCCTCATCTCTGTTAGGAAGTAATCAGTCCCTCATCTTTGTTAGGAAGTAATCAGTTCCCTCATCTTTGTTAGGAAGTAATCAGTCCCTCATCTTTGTTAGGAAGTAATCAGTCCCTCATCTCTGTTAGGAAGTAATCAGTCCCTCATCTTTGTTAGGAAGTAATCAGTCCCTCATCTTTGTTAGGAAATAATCAGTCCCTCATCTTTGTTAGGAAGTAATCAGTCCCTCATCTTGTTAGGAAGTATCTAGTCCCTCATCTTTGTTAGGAAGTAATCAGTCCCTCATCTTTGTTAGGAATAATCAGTCCCTCATCTTTGTTAGGAAGTAATCAGTCCCTCATCTTTGTTAGAAGTAATTCAGTCCCTCATCTTTGTTAGGAAGTAATCAGTCCCTCATCTTCTGTTAGGAAGTAATCAGTCCCTCATCTTTGTTAGGAAGTAATCAGTCCCTCATCTTTGTTAGGAAGTAATCAGTCCCTCATCTTTGTTAGGAAGTAATCAGTCCCTCATCTCTGTTAGGAAGTAATCAGTCCCTCATCTTTGTTAGGAAGTAATCAGTCCCTCATCTCTGTTAGGAAGTAATCAGTCCCTCACTCTGTTAGGAAGTAATCATCCCTCATCTTGTTAGGAAGTAATCAGTCCCTCATCTTTGTTAGGAAGTAATCAGTCCCTCATCTTGTTAGGAAGTAATCAGTCCCTCATCTCTGTTAGGAAGTAATCAGTCCCTCATCTTTGTTAGGAAGTAATCAGTCCCTCATCTCTGTAAGGAAGTAATCAGTCCCTCATCTCTGTTAGGAAGTAATCAGTCCCTCATCTTTGTTAGGAAGTAATCAGTCCCTCATCTTTGTTAGGAAGTAATCAGTCCCTCATCTTTGTTAGGAAGTAATCAGTCCCTCATCTCTGTTAGGAAGTAATCAGTCCCTCATCTTTGTTAGGAAGTAATCAGTCCCTCATCTTTGTTAGGAAGTAATCAGTCCCTCATCTTTGTTAGGAGGTAATCAGTCCCTCATCTTTGTTAGGAAGTAATCAGTCCCTCATCTCTGTTAGGAAGTAATCAGTCCCTCATCTCTGTTAGGAAGTAATCAGTCCCTCATCTCTGTTAGGAAGTAATCAGTCCCTCATCTTTGTTAGGAAGTAATAAGTCCCTCATCTTTGTTAGGAAGTAATCAGTCCCTCATCTTTGTTAGGAAGTAATCAGTCCCTCATCTTTGTTAGGAAGTAATCAGTCCCTCATCTTTGTTAGGAAGTAATCAGTAGCTCATCTTTGTTAGGAAGTAATCAGTCCCTCATCTTTGTTAGGAAGTAATCAGTCCCTCATCTCTGTTAGGAAGTAATCAGTCCCTCATCTCTGTTAGGAAGTAATCAGTCCCTCATCTCTGTTAGGAAGTAATCAGTCCCTCATCTCTGTTAGGAAGTAATCAGTCCCTCATCTCTGTTAGGAAGTAATCAGTCCCTCATCTCTGTCAGGAAGTAATCAGTCCCTCATCTTTGTTAGGAAGTAATCAGTCCCTCATCTCTGTCAGGAAGTAATCAGTCCCTCATCTTTGTTAGGAAGTAATCAGTCCCTCATCTTTGTTAGGAAGTAATCAGTCCCTCATCTCTGTTAGGAAGTAATCAGTCCCTCATCTTTGTTAGGAAGTAATCAGTCCCTCATCTCTGTCAGGAAGTAATCAGTCCCTCATCTTTGTTAGGAAGTAATCAGTCCCTCATCTTTGTTAGGAAGTAATAAGTCCCTCATCTCTGTTAGGAAGTAATCAGTCACTCATCTCTGTCAGGAAGTAATCATTCCCTCATCTTTGTTAGGAAGTAATCAGTCCCTCATCTCTGTTAGGAAGTAATCAGTCACTCATCTCTGTCAGGAAGTAATCAGTCCCTCATCTTTGTTAGGAAGTAATCAGTCCCTCATCTCTGTTAGGAAGTAATCAGTCCCTCATCTTTGTTAGGAAGTAATCAGTCCCTCATCTTTGTTAGGAAGTAATCAGTCCCTCATCTTTGTTAGGAAGTAATCAGTCCCTCATCTTTGTTAGGAAGTAATCAGTCCCTCATCTTTGTTAGGAAGTAATCAGTCCCTCATCTTTGTTAGGAAGTAATCAGTCCCTCATCTTTGTTAGGAAGTAATCAGTCCCTCATCTTTGTTAGGAAGTAATCAGTCCCTCATCTATGTAAGGAAGTGGTCAGTTCTTCAGCCTTGAAGTAGTTGCTTCAAGGTGATCAGTCCCTGAGGGACTAACTTGAGGTTCTGTCTCGGTATTGAAGAGAGAGAGAGAGAGAGAGAGAGAGAGAGAGAGAGAGAGAGAGAGAGAGAGAGAGAGAGAGAGAGAGAGAGAGAGAGAGAGAGAGAGAGAGAGAGAGAGAGAGAGAAGAGAGAGAGAGAGAGAGAGAGAGAGAGAGAGAGAGAGAGAGAGAGAGAGAGAGAGAGAGAGGTGGCCAACAATCGTATACATATATCATTGCTCTAAAAAAAAACCCTCTCACCATCATTCGTTCAATCACTCTCTTGCCATAATATAGCCAGCAGTAGCAGCGCTACTACTACCACCGGTAGTAACAGTAATAACAGCAGCATCACAATTAGCAGCAACAGAACACCCGTAGAAACAGCAGTAACAAGAACACTAAGTGGATCAGCACTACCACCACCACAGCTATCGGTAGCAGTAACAATAACAGTAGCAGCAGCAGCAGCAGCAGGAGCAGCAGCAGCAGCAGCAGACATAACAGCACCACCATCACCACTGGCAACACAACACTCGTAGAAACAGCAATAACAACACCAAAAGTGATACAACAATACCAGCAATACCACCGGTAGACACACCAATAACATCAGTAGCAGCAGCAGCAGCAGCAGCAATACCAGCAGCAGCAGCAATAGCAGCAGCAGCAGCAATAGCAGCAGCAGCAGCAATAGCAGCAGCAGATATACTAGAAGCAGCAATAGCAGCAGCAGCTATAGCAACAGTAGCAGCAATAGTAGCAGCAGCAATAGCAACAGCAACAGCAATAGTAGCGGCAGCAGCAATAGCAACAGCAGCAGCAATAGCAACAGCAGCAGCAATAGTAGCAGCAGCAGCAATAGTAACAACAGCAGCAATAGTAGCAGCAGCAGTAATAGTAACAGCAGCAACAATAGCAACAGCAGCAGCAATAGTAGCAGCAGCAGCAGCAATAGTAGCAGCAGCAGCAATAGCAACAGTAGCAGCAATAGTAGCAGCAGCAGCAGCAATAGTAGCAGCAGCAGCAATAGCAACAGCAGCAGCAATAGTAGCAGCAGCAGCAATAGTAACAGCAGCAGCAATAGTAGCAGCAGCAGCAATAGTAACAGCAGCAACAATAGCAACAGCAGCAGCAATAGTAGCAGCAGCAGCAATAGTAGCAGCAGCAGCAATAGTAGCAGCAGCAGCAATAGTAGCAGCAGCAGCAAATAGCAGCAGCAGCAATAGTAGCAGCAGCAGCAATAGTAGCAGCAGCAGCAATAGTAGCAGCAGCAGCAATAGTAGCAGCAGCAGCAATAGTAACAGCAGCAGCAATAGTAGCAGCAGCAGCAATAGTAGCAGCAGCAGCAATAGTAGCAGCAGCAGCAATAGCAACAGCAGCAACAATAGTAGCAGCAGCAGCAATAGTAGCAGCAGCAGCAATAGCAACAGCAGCAGCAATAGCAGCAGCAACAGCAGCAGTAGCAGCAGCAGCTATAGCAACAGCAGCAGCTATAGCAACAGCAGCAGCTATAGCAACAGCAGCAGCTTTAGCAACAGCAGCACCTATAACAACAGCAGCAGCTATAGCAACTGCAGCAGCAATAGTAGCAGCAGCAGCAATAGCAGCAGCAACAGCAGCAGTAGCAGCAGCAGTTATATCAACTGCAGCAGCTATAGCAACAGCACCAGCTATAGCAACAGCAGCAGCTATAACAACAGCAGCAGCAGCTATAGCAACTGCAGCAGCAATAGTAGCAGCAGCAGCAATAGCAGCAGGAACAGCAGCAGTAGCAGCAGCAGCAGCTATAGCAACAGCAGCAACTATAGCAACAGCAGCAGCTTTAGCAACAGCAGCAGCTATAACAACAGCAGCAGCTATAGCAACAGCAGCAGCTATAGCAACTGCAGCAGCAACAGTAGCAGCAGCAGCAATAGCAGCAGCAGTTATAGCAACTGCAGCAGCAATAGTAGCAACAGCAGCAGTAGCAGCAGCAGCTATAACAACAGCAGCAGCTATAACAACAGCAGCAGCTATAACAACAGCAGCAGCTATAACAACAGCAGCAGCTATGACAACAGCAGCAGCAATAGTAACATCAGCTATAGCAACAGCAGCAGCAATAGCAACAGCAGCAGCAATAGTAACAGCAGCTATAGCAACAGCAGCAGCAATAGCAACAGCAGCAGCAATAGCAGCAGCAGCAGCAATAGCAGCAGTAACAGCAGCAATAGTAACAGCAGCTATAGCAACAGCAGCAGCAATAGCAACAGCAGCAGCAATATACACACACTACAGCAGCAGCTATACAACACGCATAACACAGCAGCACTATAACAACAGCAGCAGCTATAACAACAG
Organism: Cherax quadricarinatus; assembly: GCF_026875155.1. Classification (NCBI taxonomy): domain Eukaryota; kingdom Metazoa; phylum Arthropoda; class Malacostraca; order Decapoda; family Parastacidae; genus Cherax; species Cherax quadricarinatus. The sequence continues at coordinate 14,368,877 of NC_069483.1, forward strand.
CAGCAGCTATAGCAACAGCAGCAGCTATAACAACAGCAGCAGCTATAACAACAGCAGCAGCTATAGCAACAGCAGCAGCTATAAAAGAGCATAACAACAACAGCCTAACCAGCATCAGCTATAACAACAGCAGCAGCTATAACAACAGCAGCAGCTATCACACAACAGCAGCAGCTATAAAACACACACAACAAGCAGCTATAACAACACAGCAGCTATAACAAACACACAAAGCAGCAGCTATAACAACAGCACATAACAACAGCGCAGCTATAACAACAGCAGCAACAAACTATAACAACAGCACAGCCAGCTATAAACAAACAGCAGCAGCTATAACAACAGCAGCAGCTATAACACACAGCAGCTAACAACAGGCAAAAGCCCGCAACAACAGCAGCAGTTAGCAACAGCAGCAGCTATAACACGACAAGCAGCAGCTATAAAAACAAACAGCACATACAACAGCAGCAGCTATAACAACAGCAGCAGCTATAAACAACAGCAGCACAAACTAATATAAACAACATAACAGCAGCTATAACAACACACAGCTATAACACAAGCAGACAGCAGCAACACAAGCAGCAGCAGCTAGCACAGTACAGCAAACAGCAACAGACTATAAACAACAGCAGCCAAGCACAGCTATAACAGCAGCAACAGCAGCAGCTATAACAAGCAGCAGCAGCTATAACAACAGCAGCAGCTATAACAACAGCAGCAGCTATAACAACAGCAGCAGCTATAACAACACAGCAGCTATAACAACAGCAGCTATAACAACAGCACAGCAAACAACAGCAGCAGCTATAACAAAAAAACAGCAGCAGCTATAACAACAGCAGCAGCTATAAACAGACAAACAGCAAGCACAACACACAGCAAACAAGCTATAACAACACAGCAGCTATAACAAAGCAGCAGCTATAAAACAACAAACAGCAGCAGCTATAACACACAGCAGCTATAACAACAAGCAGCAAAACAGCAGCAGCTATAACAACAAACAACAGCACAGCTATAACAACAGCAGCAGCTATAACAACAGCAGCAGCTATAACAACAGCAGCAGCTATAACAACACACAGCAACACAGCAGCTATAACAAGACAGCAGCAGCTATAACAACAACAGCAGCTATAACAACAGCAGCAGCTATAACAACAGACAGCAGCTATAACAAAGCAGCAGCTATACAACAGCAGCAGCTATAAAACAGAGCTAACAAAGCAGCAGCTCAACAGCTATAACAGCGCAGCATAGCAGCAGCAGCATAAGCAGCAGCAACGCAGATACAACAGCAGCAGCTATAACAACAGCATCAGCAAACTATACAAAACAAACAAGCAGCAGCTATAACAACAGCAGCAGCTATAACAACACAGCAGCTATAACACAGCACAGCTATAACAAACCACACATAACAAGCAGCTATAACAACAGCAGCAGCTATAACAACAGCAGCAGCTATAACAACAGCAGCAGCTAATAACAACAGCAGCTATAACACACAGCACTATAACAAAAGCAACAGCAAACAACACAGCACTAAACAACAACACAGCTATAACAACATGCACATAGCAACAGCCCGCTATAACAACAGCACTAACAACAAACAGCAGCTATACAACAACAGCAGCATACAACAAAGCTATAACAACAGCAGCAGCTATAACAACAGCAGCAGCTATAACAACAGCAGCAGCTATAACAACAACAGCAGCTATAACAACAGCAGCAGCTATAAAACAGCAGCAGCTATAACACAACAGCAGCTATAACACAGCAAGCTATAACAAAGCAGCAGCTATAACACAACAGCAGCTGCAAAGACTAAACAACACGCAGCTATAACAACAGCAGCAGCTATAAAAAACAGCAGCAGCTATAACAACAACAGCAGCTTAACAACACCAACAAACAGCACTATAAACACAGCAGCATAACAACACAGCAGCTATAACAACAACAGCAGCTATAACAACAGCAGCAGCTATAACAACAACAGCAGCTATAACAACAGCAGCAGCTATAACAACAGCAGCAGCATAACAACACACAGCATAACCACAGCAGCATCAAAAAGCAGCTATAACAACAAGCAGCAGCTATAACAACAGCACAACACAGCAGCAGCTATAACAACAACAGCAGCTATAACAACAACAGCAGCTATAACAACAGCACACTATAACAACACAGCAGCTAACAACCAGCAGCTATACACAACACAGCAGCTATAACAACAGCAGCAGCTATAACAACACAGCACTATAACAACACAGCAGCTATACAACAGCAGCTATAACAACAGCAGCAGCTATAACAACAACAGCAGCTATAACAACAGCAGCAGCTATAACAACAGCAGCAGCTATAACAACAGCAGCAGCTATAACAACAGCAACAGCAGCTATAACAACAGCAGCACTAACAACAAAGCAGCTATAACAACAGCAGCAGCTATAACAACAACACACTATAACAACAGCAGCAGCTATAACAAAACACACATAACCACAGCAGCTATAACAACAGCAGCAGCTATAACAACAACACAGCTATAACAACAGCACAGCTATAACAACCCAAAAGCAGCTATAACAACAACAGCAGCTATAACAACAACAGCAGCTATAACAACAACAGCAGCTATAACAACAGCAGCAGCTATAACAACAGCAGCAGCTATAACAACAACAGCAGCTATAACAACAACAGCAGCTATAACAACAGCAGCAGCTATAACAACAGCAGCAGCTATAACAACAACAGCAGCTATAACAACAGCAGCAGCTATAACAACACACAGCTATAACAACACAGCAGCTATAACAACAGCAGCAGCATAACAACAGCAGCAGCATAACAACAACACAGCTATAACAACAGCAGCACTATAACAACAGCAGCTTACAACAACAGCATATCAACACACAGCACTATAACAACACAGCAGCTATAACAACAGCACAGCTATAACAACAGCACAGCTATACAACAACAGCAGCTATAACAACACAGCAGCTATAACAACAGCAGCAGCTATAACAACAGCAGCAGCTATAAACAATCAACAGCAGCTATACACAACAGCCCGCAGCTATAACAACAGCAGCAGCTATAACAACAGCAGCAGCTATAACAACAGCAGCAGCTATAACAACAACAGCAGCTATAACAACAACAGCAGCTATAACAACAACAGCAGCTATAACAACAACAGCAGCTATAACAACAGCAGCAGCTATAACAACAGCAGCAGCTATAACAACAACAGCAGCTATAACAACAGCAGCAGCTATAACAACAGCAGCAGCTATAACAACAACAACAGCTATAACAACAACAACAGCTATAACAACAGCAGCAGCTATAACAACAGCAGCAGCTATAACAACAACAACAGCTATAACAACAACAACAGCTATAACAACAGCAGCAGCTATAACAACAGCAGCAGCTATAACAACAACAACAGCTATAACAACAACAACAGCTATAACAACAGCAGCAGCTATAACAACAGCAGCAGCTATAACAACAACAACAGCTATAACAACAACAACAGCTATAACAACAACAGCAGCTATAACAACAGCAGCAGCTACAGCAGGTGGGGAGGGACAGTGTCGTGAGTCAGGTTCTGGTCAATAGTTAACCAATACTTGCAGTAAACTGTATCTCAATGAACCAGGCAGCTGCAGCCTCCCTCTCCCACTACCCTCCATCCTTTCTATCCCTTATCCTTACTATCCCTTATCCTTACTATCAATCATCCTTATTATCCTACAGCTTTACTTTCCCTCATCCTTACTCTCCCTCTTCCTTACTATCTCTCATCCTTACTATCCCTCTTCCTTACTATCCATCATCCTTACTATCCCTCATCCTTACTATCCATCATCCTTACACTCCATCATCCTTACTATCCATCATCCTTACTATCCCTCATCCTTACTATCCCCCTCCTTACTATCCCTCATCCTTACTATCCCTCTTCCTTACTATCCATCATCCTTACTATCCCTCATCCTTACTATCCCCCTCCTTACTATCCCTCATCCTTACTATCCCTCTTCCTTACTATCCATCATCCTTACTATCCCTCATCCTTACTATCCCTCTTCCTTACTATCCCTCATCCTTACTATCCCTCTTCCTTACTATCCATCATCCTTACTATCCCTCATCCTTACTATCCATCATCCTTACACTCCATCATCCTTACTATCCATCATTCTTACTATCCCTCATCCTTACTATCCCTCTTCCTTACTATCCCTCATCCTTACTATCCCTCTTCCTTACTATCCATCATCCTTACTATCCCTCATCCTTACTATCCATCATCCTTACTCTCCATCATCCTTACTATCCATCATCCTTACTCTCCATCATCCTTACTATCCATCATCCTTACTATCCCTCATCCTTACTACCCATCATCCTTACTCTCCATCATCCCTACTATCCACCATCCTTACTCTCCATCATCCTTACTATCCATCATCCTTACTATCCCTCATCCTTACTACCCATCATCCTTACTCTCCATCATCCCTACTATCCATCATCCTTACTCTCCATCATCCTTACTATCCATCATCCTTACTATCCCTCATCCTTACTATCCATCATCCTTACTCTCCATCATCCTTACTACCCATCATCCTTACTCTCCATCATCCCTACTATCCATCATCCTTACTCTCCATCATCCTTACTATCCATCATCCTTACTATCCCTCATCCTTACTACCCATCATCCTTACTCTCCATCATCCTTACTATCCATCATCGTTACTATCCCTCTTCCTTACTATCCCTCTTCTTTACTATCCTTCATTGTCATCACTACTGTCCCTTACGATCGCTACATTTCTTTGAGTTCTAGGCCATAGGATTAAATTATTTGTTGACCTAGGCCTCAGGGTTAAAGTCTTGGTAGGCCTAGGTTGTACAGATAATAGTAGCTTCCTCAAAAGCTTTACATATAAATATCTCTATTTAATCCGTGTTTTATTTAAAAGAAAATATTCTTATAGGAAATTCAGTTTCATGTAATTATATATTTTTTTTTTTATTCCTGATGCTTTTTAGCAGTGTTTTTTTTTTTTTGGGGGGGGGGGTGGAGGTGGTGGGGTGGAGGGGAGGTGGAGGGGGAGGGGAGGGGGGGAGGGGGAGTGAGGAGGGGGAGGGGAGAAGGGGGGAGGGGGAGGGGGGAATTCTATTATGTCATTGGAGCTAATGTGACACGAAGCCTTCAGAATTGTTCATGGCTATTATAACTAGAAAGGGTCTATGTATCAGTGTTAGGATTATTGAGATTAACACTGTACTTGGTGTTAGAATGATAGGATTGTTGAGATTAACACTGTACTTGGTGTTAGAATGACAGGATTATTGAGATTAACACTGTACTTGGTGTTAGAATGATAGGATTGTTGAGATTAACACTGTACTTGGTGTTAGAATGACAGGATTATTGAGATTAACACTGTACTTGGTGTTAGAATGATAGGATTGTTGAGATTAACACTGTACTTGGTGTTAGAATGACAGGATTATTGAGATTAACACTGCACTTGGTGTTAAAATGTTAAGACATGAACCAGACACTGTCACCATGAATCTTACTAAATGTCTAGAAGTAAACACATATAGATCTAAATACGTTGTGAATACATACAATTACATTAGGTTTTATAACATGCACGAACTGTATCACTGAAGATAACAAGAGTATTTCACTCTTCCGTGGAGGTTTTTCTCATTTAATATCACATACCTGCAAGTCCCTCCCAGAAAGCTATTACTAGTCCATAATAAACTAGCAGCTTTGGCGGCAAACTCTAAATCTCATATTTTTTGGTGCTTAAAGCTATTTCATAGGTTCTGAACTTGTACCGATTGTGCTAAATAGGTCAGTTTCTGTTAAAATGCCAAACAGAGAACCCCACGTCAAAGGTGGGGCTTTCAGCGAGGAGGCCAGTCAGATTGCTCAGATGGTATAGATTGCAGAAGAGAATCCTGTGGGCTTTGTGATAGAACACTCAGCCCTGAACGGAAGAGTAGCGAGGTAAAAAGTTAGTAAGTAAGTAAGTAAGTAAATTTATTCAGGTATACACAAATACAGTTACATAGAATTATCGGTGGCCCGGTGGCCTGGTGGCTAAAGCTCCCGCTTCACACACGGAGGGCCCGGGTTCGATTCCCGGCGGGTGGAAACATTTCGACAAGTTTCCTTACACCTGTTGTCCTGTTCACCTAGCAGCAAATAGGTACCTGGGTGTTAGTCGACTGGTGTGGGTCGCATCCTGGGGGACAAGATTAAGGACCCCAATGGAAATAAGTTAGACAGTCCTCGATGACGCACTGACTTTCTTGGGTTATCCTGGGTGGCTAACCCTCCGGGGTTAAAAATCCGAACGAAATCTTATCTTATCTTATCTTATCTTATACATAGCAGCATATGTGTAGAGAACCTGGGATAACCCAAAAAAGTCAGACGGAGTGACTTATTTCCATTGGGGTCCTTTTACCTTATTATTATAATATAAAGGTTATAATATTTTCTTATTATTTTACAATGAAGATAACATCTTATTATCATACTAAAAAAACTATCTACTACACGAGGGTCATTAAGACTATCTACAATACGAGGGTCATTACTAGGAATAAGGTAAAATTTACACGTATTTTAGCTAAAAAATAGAAAATCATTCCCCTCCCTTTCTGTAGCTTCATTCATCAAACACTTTTTGGCAGTCTTCTTGAACTGGTTCAAGCTATGACTGGCCTTGACATTTGTGGGTAGTCTGTTCCATTCCTTTATTGCTGTACAATAAAAGGTGTTTGAAGCCTGGCCACTGACTGTGGGTACTACAAAGTTGTGCTCTCTCCCCCTAGTACTATGATTGCTTTGGTTCCCAACCTTGACAAAATTGACAGCAAGATATTCTGGACACTGTTCGTGAGCAATTTTATAAACATGATTTAGCTTCAGTTGTTTTACTCTGTCTTCAACATTCAGCATATTCAACTGCTGTAATTCATCCTGGCCTACATGTTCTCTTGGTCCCAGCCCCAGGATGAATCTTACGATTTTGTTCTGGGTGATTTGCAGTCTATCTTTCAGTTTTTTTGTCAAGGCAGAGTACCATGAAGAGCAACCGTAGTCCATATGACATTGTATAAGGGCTAGACATAGGGTCCTGCGAGCCACAGTAGGTAGACACTGTGCTTGTCTATACAGGAACTTCAGCCTGGCATTCGCTTTCTTTACTACACTCTTCCCTATCAATTCTCCTGACATGCATGGGTCAAAGTGGATTCCCAGATATTTTACTGAGGGTATTGTTTGGAAATTCTTCTTTCTTTGAACAAACCGGCCATATCCCAGTCTAGTATGTATACAAGAGGCTACTAGCCCCTTGCTCCCGGCATCCTAGTCGCCTCCTACGACACGCATGGCTTACGGAGGAAGAATTCTGTTCCACTTCCCTATGGAGAAATGGAGTATTTTTTTTATATTTCATGTTAAGTGCCAAGGCCATATGGGCTATTCCACGCAAGATGTGGTGGAGGCTTGATCCTCAGTTTGTTGAGCACGAGATGGAGAGGGGCAAGAGAGTCGTGACGGGATGGATGGGGTAAATGAGTGTGGTCGTGGGGAGGTGGAGGGGTCGTGTGAGAGGCATCGTGGGGGAAAATCTGGGAAAATGCTGACATCTTTTGTTATGAGAAACACACACAAGTCCAGTGTGATGAGACACTTAGTTTAATCAGAAGATTTTATTACAATTGATTTGTCTGTTCTCATTATGTCAGTATTTTGCACCATTTATCTCCGTTGATGGGGGAAATTGACTTCATTTCTTTCCATTATTATGAGAAATTGACTTCATTTTTCCCGATGTTGTGGGAAATTTATTCCATTTTTCACCGCTGTTATGGGAAAGTGACATCATTTTTCACCTTCATTATGGTAGACTGACGAAAGTTTTCACCGTTATGGAAAATTGATGCCATTTTTCACCGCTGTTATGGGAAATTATCGCTAGATAAGACTTGTGTCAGAAGAGGAACCGACTGGCTGAGTGTCGTGTATCATTTGTACATGTTTATAATTCTTCTACAGTCTAATACAGGAGAATACAGCACTGGAAAACATACTTATCGTATACAATACCGACAGGTTGGTAGGTAAGACACATAGGCAACAGTTAGGCAACTTTATTCCGAAACGTTTCGGAATAAAGTTGCCTAACTGTTGCCTATGTGTCTTACCTACCAACCTGTCGGTACTGTATACCATTTTGATATTTCCCTGTCAGATACTTATCGTATTTTCCGGCATATAAGGCGCATAAAAGTCTTGGAAAATCAGCCTGCGCCTTATATGCTCAAGGTGAGAGTCAAGGGTAGGCTTTGTGTTACACTTTAGCAGTTGTTAACTAACGTTACGTTACAACTTATTGGAAATAACGTCATATACAGTGGTGCTCAGTCACACTTGTTGACACTGTGCAGTGTGCAACCTACACAAAAGTGAATTTATAATTTCACGTGAGTTCATGTGAATTAGCAATTTCGTGAGTATGAGAAGGCAACATGAAGGGATCCAGGGAAACCGGCAGGTTGTACTTGAGTCCTGGAGATTGGAAGTACATTATCTGCACTCTGAAGGACGGGTGTTAATGTTGTAGCTTAATAACTGTAGTGTAAGAGCCTCTGGTAAGACAGTGATGGAGTGAATGATTGTGAAAGTTTTTCTTTTTCGTGCCACCCTGCCACGTGAGGGCCGCATGTTGGGGGCCCCTGGGCTCTCATATGTCATACATGCTCGTGCGCCTTATATGCCGCAAAATGCGGTAAGTTGTTTCCCCACTCTGGTGGCGGTGGCAAGGTTTGAGCGGCTTGAACTCCCCATTAATAATACAGCAACCCATTTATTGGCAAATGTATTGGGAAGATTTACCCTTTTTTTGGGTCAGAATTTGCAGTGACTTGTAGTCTGTGACTTGGCATGAATCGGCTTGTGAAATTTGAATTGACTTGTTTTGCATGGCTTGTCATAATGTTTCAAACATCAATTATCATGATTCAGTTTCAAATTGATGAAGACTATGGAGCTGGACACTTATCAGGATTGAGGGACTGACCACCTCAAGACTGCCCCTTTTTTTAAGGCTGGGGGCCCTAAATTGCCCCCAAAAACTAATTTTTAAAGGCTAAGGGCCCCGACCGCCTAAAAACTACTACTTCAAAGCTGATGGACTGATGACATCTGAAAATTTCCATTGCTTCTGTCTCCGATAGAGTCAACTATTTATTCAACTGAAGAAACCTTCTCTGTAGACGAAACGTTTCGGATATATAGATCCCCAAAGTGTTGAACATATGTTTTATTCATCAGTTTATATAAATGGTTCAGAAAACCTGGGGGTTTGGGCCGGGAGAGGGGTTCCCGGGGGGCAACGCCCCCCCCCCGGCCCGGTCTGTGACCGGGCCTCCTGGGGGGTTCAGAGCCTGATCCCCCAAAGGGTGTTACTCTGGCCTTAAAGCAAACCAAGGGTACAGCCACAGCCCGGCTGGTCAGGAACCGACTTTAGGTGCTTTTTCCGGGCAAGCTTAAAGGGGACTGCCGGGGGTTTTGTTGGTAATCCCCCCTTATGTTTTCTGGGAGGCATTTTGAACATTTTCGGGCCCTGACACTTTATTGTTGGGCCCTTTTTTTAACGTACTTTGACACCCCTGTTTTTTTCCATTGGGGGAGTTGCAAATCTTCCCAAGGGCCTTTTGCTTTGTAGTAAATTTGGTTTTTTTTTTGTGAAAAGTTCTTTACAATTTTCCCTCTGGGAAATTTTCCAGGTGAATATAACATGAAACCCCTCCCGCCTGCGCCCCCGGGAAAAATCCCTTTTTAAAGGAACCTAGGCGCTCCCAGAAATTTGGGGGTGTTTTTTTTTTTCCCCTTTTATCGGGGCCGTAAAGGTTCTCTGTACTTTTTTCAGGTCAGAAATTTCACCTCCCTTAAAAAATGCTGTTAGTGTGCAGCAATATTCCACCTGGGATAAAACCCAAGTAACGAAAGAGTGTCATAAGGGTTTGGGCCCCTCCCTAGTTTTAAAAGGTTTCTCTTTTTCCCCCCCCTGTCATTTTTCCCTTAGCAAAATGGATTGATACAATGTTTATGGCCTTAAAGGTGAGATCCCCCTCCCTTAACCCACTCCCGGGCCCTTTGCGTTGGGGGTTTCGCCCCTTTTTTTGTGGCCCAAGTTTTTGTTTTGTACCTGATGAAGTTTTTAATTTTCCCTCGTGTTCCCATAATCTGAGAAATTAAAATTTCTCATCGTTAACTTCTTTATTGTTTTCTGAAAGCCCACTAAAAGATTCGGTTGAGGGTCCCCCTGGGACCCTTTGCGGGGTTCTGAAAAATGGAAGACACTGTCATCCCAAAACCCGGGTGCCCATCTGAAAAAGGAAAAGACACGGTCCTTTTGGCCCGGGAACCACCCTTTGTCAAATGTCAATATGAGGATGAGGAAAAAGGGGACGAGTACGGTGCCTGGGGGGGAACGGGGCCCTTTTTCACCGTACGGCCCTGGGACTTTTAACTCTGTTGATATTTACTCTTTTGTGTTCGTTAGTGAGGAAATTATAGTTTTCCCCATCCCCCGCTTTTTCCTTTGTTATTCCTTTAGCACGATTTTGTGCGCTAAAACGCCAGGGTCCCCACTTGTCAAAGGGCTTTTGAAAAGTTGTAATATTAAAATCGCATTCTTTTTGTTTTCAAAGTGCATCTAGGCCTTGTCTTTGTAAACCCCAAAATAGTTGAGACAAAACAGGAGCAAACCGGGGTTCTAAACCCAGGGTTGCCCGGGGTTTTTGAAAACTGAGGGTTTTTCTAGATGGGGTGGTGATCTTGCTTCTTGGGACCCTTTTCAAAGTTTTTTTATTATTGGGTTTTAGTGCTTTTTCGGTCAAAAAGGGCCCTTTGGGGTTGCCTTTCCCTCCCCCCTTTGGGGAAAGGGGGGCCCTATGTCTTTTTGTTTTTAATAACTGTGGGAAAAACGCCCCCCGTGCCCATGCTCCCTCTCCATAGGAAGTAAAAAGGGAACCCGTGATGGGGCTTCTTGCAGCCCTTGATGAAACGGATTTCCCCTAGTCGGGCCCGGGGGCCCAGAGTGCATGGGAAGGGCTTTTTTCCCTTGTTCGAAGTTCTTTTGGGGCGTGGGGATAACATCAGATTTTTTGGGTTTTAAACCAAAATTTTTTGTGGCCTCTCAAAAAAAAAATTTCATTTTGATCTTCGACTCTCATTTCGGGTTAAAGCGGCTTGCTAAAAACTGAGTCATTTTTGGACTTGAGTAGCCCTCACCCCTTTTCCCTTGCTGTTATCTTGTAGGCCCATCTTGTTTAAGTGGGGGCCCCCAATACTGGACTTTTGTTTTTTGGTTTTGATTTGGAAAAGGAGAAGAAATATTTTGGGGTTTTTCTTTCGATTTCTTTTAGGGTTTTTTTAGTTTTTCCCGCGATTCCGGGACCCTATAAGTTTCCCTTTTGTTTAAAGTTCATGCTTGCTATTTCTTTTCCCAGTGTCTCCCTACGCATTTCAGTTTATTTCACCTCTTTTTAGCCGCTCTTTATTTTTTTTTCCCGTCCCCCTTAAAAGGGGAGGGCCTTTTCTCTTTCAAAATTTTACATCTACCCCTTTTTTTGAGGAAAAGGGCCTAGTGCATACTGGGTTGCCACCAATTTTAACTGTTCTAGGCAAAAATTGGGGGTTTCTGTGTTGTTTAAAGTATATCTTCCCGCTTAAATGGGTTGGGGATTTTTGGTTTTAAACTTGGTCCCACTTTATGTTTTTGTTATTGAAGTTGAATTTGGTGAATGCCCCCTCGTAAACTAATCTCTTTATGTCGGTCTGGGGGCTCCACCATACAGCAAAACCTAAATTATGTTTTTGACCCTAGTAATTTTTTTTTGTTAGGGTGACATTTCTTTCAGACCCATCTTTGGGTTAGTGAAGTAAAGGTCTAGTTTTTATTCTCCATTCTAGAAGGCTTATTATTTCTGGTTTAAATTAAAATTTTTTTGCAGAGATTTAAAACCCTCGTGTAAAGTGGGGGATTTTTTCCATCAAGCTGCCAACCCGGTGTTATTTTTTTTTTTTTTTTTCACACTGGGCCGATTCCCCCCAAAGGGCAGGGGGGGCCCGAAAAAAAAAAAACTTTTTCCCCAATCATTCACTCCATCACTGTCTTCCCAGAAGGGTGCTTTAAAATTTACATTTTTTAAAACTGAAACCCTTAACCCCCCCCTCCTTAAAGGGGCCCGGCACTGTATTTCCCCCAATCTCCGGGGACTCAAGTCCGGCCTCCCGGGTTTCCCCTTTAAAATTCCCTTCATAAATTTACTTTGTTTCACACTCCAACAGCACGTCGTATTAAAAACCTTTTGTCTCCATTCACCCCTATCAAAACGCTCAAAAATGCCTGTGGTTTTTCCAAGCCCCTTGCACACAAAACCCCCCTTTAAAAAAAACCCCCCTCCCCCCCAAAACCCTTCTGGGCCGCCCCCTACCCCGCCTTCCTTCCATCCCAGACTGATAAAATCTTGAAGTCATTTTGTTTCGCTCCATTCCCCTCTACATGTCCGAACCACCTCAAAAACCCCTTTCCCCTCACCCCTTTTGGACAACATTTTTGGAACCCCCGCCCCTCCCCTAACTTCCCAAACTACGAATTCTCTGCATTATATTAAACACCCAAAAGGGCCCTAAACTTTGAAATTTTCCACTGCCCCCCGCCTTCTCCCCCTGCAACTTTTCATAAAACCCACGTTTCACCCCCATAAAAGACTTTGGGAAAAAAAACAAAAACTCTCATACTTTCCCCCTTTGCCCCCCAAAGGACAAAGTTCTTTTCTCCCAGCCCTCCTAAGTGCACCCTCACTCTTTTTCCCTCATAAATTTTTAGGGATTCCCCATCTTTCATGGGACCCACCCCCTGCACGCCCCACTCCCAAAAAATCTAAATTTAACGTTCACCTCCCCAAACCCTCCCCTCCCCCCAATCTGATATTCAATCTTTCATCACCAAATTTCTTTTTGTTATCCCAAAAACCCTTTATTTCTTTCCTGTTTTCACCTTTAATTTTCTTTTTTTCACACCCTCCCCAAATTCATCCCCAAAATCTCCCCCGCTTCTCTTCGAATCCCCCAAAAGAGCAAGTTTCATCACAAAGAGCAGCTGGGGGAAAACTCCCACTTTGTGTGTGATTCTTTATCTTTTAACTCCACGCCTCTTCCCAAAGACCCTCGCATTTACTTCTCTTAAAACCCCTTTCTATAAATTATAAAAAACCCACGGGGGGAACATCAATATCCTTGTAAAAAGGCCCAAAAATTTTAAAGGGAAAAAATTTCCCTCTTTCCTAATACTCTGACTTGAGCCTCCCCTATCCTCGAAAAAAACTTTTAATGCTTTCAGAAACCAACCCCCTTTACACCATACCCCTTGCAACACCCTCCAAAATCCCCCCCCTATCCCCCCCTTTTCATACCCCTTTTTCCCCAAATCCAAAAATGCCACAAAAACCCTCTACCCTTTAAACAAAATATGTTAACTTATATGATTCATGAAAAACACTGGTCCACACACCCCCTCCCTTTTTCCAAAGCCCCCTTTTTGTTCATCTGTATCCTTTTCCGTCTTCCCCTTAAATTTCCTTTAAATTTATAACTTACCATACACTTTCCCGGGGAAAATAAAACGGGACTTTCCCCCCTATTTTTTTTCCCTTCTCTTTTGTCCCCTTTCCCTTTTAAATACAAAGGAACTATGCTTGCCTTGCCAACCCCCTGGGTTTCCCTTTTACCCTTCCAAAAACATTTATAAAAATTGCCCCAAACCCACCCCCCAAAAACTATATCCCCCCTGCTTTTAAACATTTCTATTTTTTATCCCATAAATTCCCGGCTCCCTTTAAACCCCCTTTTCATTTTACCTACTGCCCCCCCCAAAACTTCCCCCACACTCACAACTGGCTCTTCCCATTTCCTAAAAGATGTTTTTCCCCCCTTGCCCTTACACAAAACCCACAAGCTTCCCTATCTTCATAAAACATTTAACAATTCCTCAAAATATTTTTTTCCTTTCTTCCCAATCCTCAAACCCCTCCATTTAAAAACTCCCTCTCCTATTTTAACTGAAAAACCCCTTTTTGTTCTCTAGGCTTTTTTTTAATTTGTTAATCTAAATTCCAAAAAACTTTTTTTATTTAAAAAAAATTTTGGGTTGAAAAATCTCACCCACTCTCTCATTTGCCTTTTTTTAACATTGTTTTTCTCCACTCTCTTAACCTCCTTTTTTTCTCCATATACTCTTCCTCCTGGTGTTTTTAAACCTGCAACAATATGTTTGTTATATTCCTCCATTTTAGGTGCTTAAGTTGAATCCCCCGGAGCAAGATGTTGGGTGCAGGGGCGGGAAAATTTTCCAGACAGTGGTCCCTTTTTTAAAAGGTGTTCCTGAATTGCTGGGTGTTGCACCGGGGCTTTTTAGGGTACCCCAATGAAATAGGTTTTTGGTTTTCGATCTTTAAATGCCCAAAACTTTTTACAAAAATCATTTGGGCTTAAAACAGTTTTGTGCAAACAATGACTTGCAATGTAAAAAGGCCAACAAACCCCCCCCCCTTTTTCCTGTTCACTCGTCCCCCTCTGTATAGGTTGGGAACCTGGGATCCAATTTCCCTTTTTCCAAGTTTATTCTTTATGTGGGGCTCAGTTTAAAGCCCTGAAAAATTGCCCCCTTTTCCCCTGCAAACAGGGCCAAAGGATGAAAGGTATTTTGTTGTTTGTTTTTGGGGCTTTAGACCCTGGTTTTTTTGCAAAGGAGAATGTCATCGAAATGGTGGGGGAAAAAAATAAATTTTGACACCCGGGAAAAGTTTCGCAAACTAGGGGCTTCCTCATTTCCCAAAACAAAAGAATGATGGAAAAACGGAAATTTTTAGGGGAATCAGTCCCCCAGCTTGGTGTCAGTGTGTTTAAAACGTGTTTTTTTTTTGACTGGAGGTTGGGGGGTGAGGGAAAAAGATAAACTTTTTGACGGAAAAAACGTCTCTCTCTCTCTTCACTATCACTCTAAAATACACATACCCCCTCTCTCTCTGGCTTACATTGGGGAAAAGTACAAAAATACGGACTGACTAAATTTGCATATTTTAAAATTTAAAACACACACCACACACTCACACACTCAACACTCACGGGAAAACACTCACACATCATGCACACACCACAACACACACACAAACACACCTCACCCCAACACCACCAAAACCCCACACAAAACACACACACAACCCCAAAACACACACACACACACACACACACACACACACACACACCACACACACACACTCACCCACACACACACACACACACACTCACACACTCACGCCAACCCCTAAAACACACACCACACTCAAAACACACACACACCACACACACACAACACAACAACACTCACACACAAAACCCCACAACACACTCACACACTCACGCACACACAAACCAAAACAACCACTTTACACACAAAAACACACACACACCACACACCCCACACAACAAAACACACACACACACACACAAAACACACACACACACACACCACACACACCCCAAAACACACACACAAACACACTCACACACTCCGCACCCCCCCACACACACACACACACACACTCACAAAACCCCCCACACAACACACACACACACACACACACACACACCACAAAGGGGCCACCCACACAACACACAACCCCCATGTTTAGTATGCAAAATCATGGAGAAGATTACAGGGGAAGAGTGGGGGGAAAAACCTAGAAAGGGAAAGATCTCAACAACAGCAGCCCAAAATGGTTTCAGGGACGGGGAAAACCTGTGTCCAAACCTACTGGAGTTCTATGACATGGGTGACAGCATAAGACAAAAGGGGAAGGGGTGGGGGGATTTCAAATTTTTTTGGACTTTTCAAAAAAGGCGGGTTTTAAAACAGTTCCACACAAAAAATTGGGGGGGGAAAAAAACCCGGAGGACCAAGCAGGGTAACAGGGAAGGAAATACAATGGATCAGGAATACTTGTCAGGAAACGCAGCGAGTCCCTGGTAAAATGCGAGGTGTCAGGTGGGCACCTGTGACCAGCGGGGGGCCGCGGGGTCAGTCCTAGGGCCAGTGCGTTTCTGGTATTTGTGAACGACATTACGGAAGGAATAAAACTGATTTTCCCTGTTTGCGATGACTTAAGTTGATTGGAAAAAAATTCAATCGGTTTGAAGACCCGGGCAAAAACACAAAGCGATTCCCGGGCCCGCTGCAGACCTGGTCCAGCAATTGGCTCCCGGAGTTCAAACCCACCAAGTGCAAAGTAAAGAAAATTGGGGAAAGGGGAAAAAAAAACCGCAGACGAAAATACGTCTAGGGGGGGCCCGGACACCCAACCCCCATCAAAGGGGAAAAAAAATCTTGGGGGAAAATTTAAAAACCAGGCAAAACTCCTGAAGCGCCCCATCAACCAAAAAAACTGCTGCAGGCCCTAGGGCGCCTGGCAAACCCCCAGAACCCGCCCCTTCCGACAAACTTAATAAGGGGAAACATTCCCGGGGGCCCGTACACAGTGTAAGTTTGGCCCATATTGGGGGTATGCGGGGACCAGTTTTGGGAAACCCCCACCTAGCCAAGCACGTGAAAAAACTGAAGGAAAAAGGGAAAGGTTTTCAAAAAAAAGGGGCAAATCCCAGAGTAAGAGGTTTTGGGCCTTCGAAGAGGTTAAGGGGAAAACAACCCCGACGACACTGGAGGACAGGGGAGATAGGGGGACATTTTAACGACCTACAAAAAACTGAGAGGAAATTCCGGGGGACAAAAGGGGGTTTTCCAAAATTGGACACAGTAACAAGGGGGGCACAGTTGGAAGCTGAAGGGCACAGATGAATCACCCGGGATGTTTAAAAAGGGAAATATTTCTTCCCGCCACAGAGTATCAGTAAAAAGGGGAAAAGTTTTGGGAAAAAAACGATTTAGTGGGGGCAGGATCCATACATAGCTTTTAAACAGAGGTAGGGTAAAGTCACGGCTCAGGGGGAGTGGGCCAGTAGCGATCATTTAAGAGGCGGGGCCAGGAGCTCACTTTTGACCCCCGCAACCAAATTTAACTAGGGGAGTACAAAAGGTAGGGGAAACAACACAAATCACAACACCACAAACACACACACCCCTCACAAAACACACACACACAAAACACACCCAAAAACACAACCCCCACTAAAAACACACACACACACCCAAAACACACAAAACACAGTGGTTTTTAAAAACTTCGAATACAAAAGTAGAGCACAAGTGGAAGGGAAAAAGGGAGAAAGGGCCCGACGAAAGGAAAAAAAAAACCAAACTACAAGAAAAAGGGGAACCCACACAGGGAAGGGGGAAATACCTTAACGGGGTTTTAGTGGGAAAAGAAAAATGGAAGGGAAGCCAAATTAAGAATGATGGAAAAATGTAAGCAACAAAATTGCAAGGAGGTTGGGGGAAGGTTTTTTACCCAAAGGGGAACAGGATAAAGAAAAAAAGCCCAGGATGAGCCCCTGGTTTTTCCCCAAAGGGGGGCCCGGGGAGGGAAAAACCAAAATGGTAAAGGGGAAGAAAAAAATATAGAAGGCCCAAAGGGAAACCCGGGAAAAAAAAAGGAAAAACAGTTCCCTTTGAAACCAGAAAAAGAATATGCACAGATAAGAAAGGGGGGCCCAAAGACAATATGGGAAAATGACATAGCCCGAAAGGCCCCAAAAAACTGACCCGAAAACGTTGTTTCACCACATCAGGAGGAAAACAACAGTCAAGGACCAGGTTTTTCAGGGAAAGGGAAAGGGAAAAGGGGGAGAGAAAAACAGGGAAAAACCGTGGGGAAATAGTGAAAACTCAACAAGAGATTTAAAAAAAATGTTTTTCCCGAGGAAAGAAGGGGCCCCCAGAAGCGGAGAGGTGGGGCACACCACCCAAATCTTTGGAAAAGTGGGACACAACCGAGGAAGAATGAAAGGCCCTTTTGAAATGAAAACTAGATACCTAAAGGCATTTGGGGGCCCGAAAAATTTTCCCCATGGGTATTGAGAGAGGGGGAAAACAGAAGGGGCTATGTTTTTAAAACCCAAAAACAATATTCAATACAAACTATGAAAACAGGGGGATTGCCTGAGGCTTTGGGAAAAAAACCAAAAAGTATCCCAAAAATTTAAAAAAGGGGGAACCCGAACCCTGAAGCATTAAAACTACAACCAGTGTACTGACATGTTTGTAGCAAAATCATTGGGGAAGATTATCAGGGGAAGAATGGTTTGGAAAACCTAGAAAGGAATGATCTAAACAACGCAGCCAGCATGGTTTTTTGGGACGGGGAAAACCCGTGTCACAAACCTACTGGGGTTTTTTTGACATTTGGGACAGGGAAAAGACCCAAAAAGAGAGGGGGGGGTGGAGGGATTTTCTTGGACTGGAAGAAGGCGTTTGACACAGTTTTACACAAGGGATTGGGGCAAAAACTGGAGGCCAAGCGGGATAAAAAGGGAAAGGGACAAAAATGGATCAGGGAAACTTGCCGGAAACAGCAGCGAGTCATGGTACGTGGGGAGGGTCAAAGGAAAAACACCTGTGACCCGCGGGGTCCCCGCCAAAGGGGGCAGTTCCAGGGAAACCCGTGCTTGGGTTTCTCGTATTTGTAACGTTAAGACGGGAAAGGGAAAAGCCAAGAGGGGTCCCTGTTTGCAGATGGGGGGAAGTTGTAAAGAATACACTCGTCGGGAAACCAGGCAGAACTACCCCAAAAGGGGTTGGACAGGCGCCCGACCTGGTCCCGAATTGGCTCCCTTTGGGGTTCAATCCCCACCCAAATCAAAGTCATGAAGAATTTGGGGGAAAGGGGAAAGAAAAGGGGCAGACGGGGTACATCAGGGGTCAGAGACTACAAACCTCATCAAGGAAAAAGATCTTGGGGGGAGGGATAAAAACCCCCCCGGCACATCTCCTGAAGCGCAAAATCAACCCAAATTTAAAAACTGCGCCAAAATGGGCGCCAAACAAAAACCCACGAACACATTCCGACATCTTTTAAAAAGGAAAACGTTTTAGGACACGTAAAACCGTTAAGTTAGGCCCCAAAAAGGAGTATGCGGCACCATTTTGGGAAACCCCCACCTAGCCAAGCACGTAAAGAAACTAGAGAAAGGCAAAAAGGGTTTTCAACAAAACTAATTCCCCCGGGGCTAAAGGTATGCCTTTTAGGAAGAGGTTTAAAGGGGAAAACAAACCCGACGACCCCGGAGGACAGGAGAGATAGGGGGGACATGAAAACGGGCATACAAAATACTGAGAGGAATTGACAAAGGGGGGACAAAAAAACAGGGTGTTCCAGGTTGGAAAACCCGTAACAAGGGGGGCACGTTTAAAGCGAAGGCACAGAAGAATCACAGGGAAAGTTTGGAAGTAATTTTTTCAGCCACAGGTAAAGGGCAGTAATTGGAAAAATTTTTGGGGAAACGATGTAGGGAAAGGGCCCGGATCCATACAAAGCTTTAAGCCGAGGTAAAGATAAAGCCACGGCTCAGGGAGAGTGACCTAGTAACGAAACATGAAGGGCGGGGCCCCGGGCTTTGGGAATTTGACCCCCCCCAACCTCAAATAGGTGAGTACACCCCACACACCACACACACAACACCCCACACAACCCCACACACACAACCCCACACCCCACACCACACACACTCAAATAAATCAACTCACACACACACACACACACACACCACACACACACCACACACAACACACACACACACACACACACACACAAAAACAGGATGGGCCCAGAATTGGAACAGTAACAAAGGGGAAAACAGGTTGGGAAACTGAAGACACAGATAAACACAGGGGATTTTAGGGGAAATATTTCTTCGCCACAAGAAAATCAGTAAATGGGGAAAAAGTTTGGGAACGATATAGTTGGGGGGCAGGTCCAACATAGTTTAAGAAGAGGGAGATAAAAACTCACGGCTCAGGGGGAGGGACCTAAATAGCCCATCAGGTGAAGGGGGGCGGGGGCCCGGGGCTCGGACTCGACCCCCGCAACCTTTAAATAGGTGAGTACAAATAGGTTAGTACAACCCCACCTCACCCCCACTTTCCCCCAAACACTCAAAAACACCACCAAACCCACACTCACCACACTCACACACTCACGCACACACTCCCCCCACACAAAACACACACACACACACCACACACACATCACACCACACCTCACCACACAAAACACCCACAATCCCCCTCACTCACACAACACACACAAAACCCCAAAACACACACACACAAACACACACACACAACCACACACAAACACACAAAGAAAGGGGGTTCCCGAGATTGGACACAGTAACAAGGGACCAAATTGGGAAACTGAAGACACGGGTGAATCACAGGGGTGTTGGAATATTTCTTCAGCCACCCGAGTAGTCAGTAAGTGGAATAGTTTAGGGAAAACGATAAATGGAGGCAGGTTTCCCTTAAAAGCTTTTAAACCCAAGGGATGATAAAGCTCACGGTCAGGGAGAGGGACCTGTAACGTCAGGAAGAGGGCCCCGGGGCCGGGGCTCGGGCTCGACCCCGCAACCTCAACCCAGGTAGTAAAACACACACAACACACACCCCACACACCAAAACACACACACCCCCACACACACACACACACACACTCCCCAAGACCGGAACTTCCCCAAAACCCCAGTCAGCCTCCTGCCCTTTTTTTTGATGGCCCGAAGATTCCCGAAATTAAAGGAGCCCGGTAAAAACCGGAAAAAGTAGAATTTTGGAAAATTGGGAAAAACGGAATTAAGGAAATTATGAAACCTAGCAATAGGGGGAAATTTTGGAATTTTAGAAGCTGGAAAGCGGAAATTTTGGAATTAAAGATTTTGGAAATTTCGGAACCCGTGGAAATTTTGGGCTGGAGTTTGAGATAACATGGGTGTGGGGAGGCCCACGGGGAAAACTGGAATTGGTTTTTTAAATATAAAAGACCGGGAAAATGGTTTTTTCCTCCCAGTATTTTTCCCGGAAAAACTTTTGTTATTTTTCTTTAGCATTTCGGGCCTCTACCCCTTTCCCTTGGGTTTTTGGGTACTTATTCTCTCTCTCTCTTCCCCTCTTCTTTTCTCCTCTCTCTTTCTCTTCTCTCTCCCCTCCTTTTTCCTCTTCTCTCTCTCCTCTCTCTTCTCTCCTCTCTCTTAAAGGGTTTTACGCGGGGGAGCGTCAAAAATTCGATTTTCACAGGGAGAAACCCTTGGGGGTGTTTCCCTTTCACCCTTTTTTTTCCAATTTGTAAATAAAAAGGTACCTGGGGGCTAGTTGGGCCTTTGGGGTGAGTCGCATCCTGGGGCAAAAATTTTCATAATTTGCCCGGGAAATTTCCTTATAAAAACGGCTTTTATATATGGGAGTATGTCAAATATGTCCCCTATGGGCTGTAAAAGTTGTATCATTACTTGTAGAAATAAAAATTATTATTTTTTATTTTTATTATTATTATTATTATTATTATTAAATTTTATTATTATTATTATTATTATTCATTATTATTATTTTATTTGATTTTATTTATTATTATTATTATTATTATTATTATTATTATTTTATGCAGTAATGTTTGGAAATTTTTGATTTGCAACTTGGTTGTTAAAGTATTTCAAGCCTATTACCTATACAGGGGAAATTTAAAGGGTGCTTTTCAACTTTCACCCACCAGTCAAAAAATACTTTAATCCTTAAAAGAAGGGGGAAATATGGATTACATCAAAAATCTCAGTGTATAAAACCCTGAGAACAAATTTTTCGGTGTTTTATACACGGGCAAAGGGCAGCTTCTTTAATGGATTTTTTACTGAACCCTACTCATTGGGCTCAGTGTATATACTAGTTACAGACAACCCCTTTTCTATGTATGTACACTGTTTGGCACTGTTGGCCCCCGTTGTTACTGTTGTCCGATAAGAGGGGGGAAAAAATTTACCGACTGAAAAAAATCTTGGGGAAAAATCCTTTTAAAAGCCCATGTTAAGCTTTTCTGTTGGGATTTCGTTTTTAGGGCCCCAAAAGGGGGAAACCCTGATGAAAACTGGTTTCCCTAAAGCGGGTGAGTGGGCGATCCTAGGAGGTATTGTTGGGAAGGTTTCCCCATTGGGAAACAGCGGCAGCCGACGGGCAAGGGTTTAAAAACCCCACGGGCACGTTACTTAATTCTATTTAACCCCCTCCAAAGGATTTATTCCCTTGGTTAATACTCCCCGATGGGGGCTTATTTGGGGGGAGGGGTAAAGTTTTTTGAAATGTGTTTATATAAAGGATGTTTGGGGGTGGGGAGGGATAGCCCCAAAGGATGGGGGTTTAGTTCCCCAGGGGAAAAAGGGAAAGGGGTGGTGGAAGGGATGGAAGGGATAGAAAAGGGATTATAGTGGAAGGGAAAATTTTGTTCTTTAATCAAAGTTGGGTAAACCGGGCTGGGTTTGGGGAAAGACATAAAAAAGAGGGAACACATGTGTTTTTGGGGTTGGAATGGGGGCATTTCTAGGGGGTGATGGAGGAAAACGAAGTGATGGTCTGGGATAGCGTGAAGGGGGAGGAAGAAGAGGAGAAGGAGAAAGAGTAGGAGGAGGAAAAGGAGAGAGAGGAGAAGGATGAGGAGGAGGAAGAAGAGGAAGAAAAAGAGTAGGAGGGGAGGAAAAGGAGAAGTAGGATGAGAAGGGTGACGGTCCTCCATAGTGTACCTGGATTTGGTGTACCTGGACCTGGTGTACCTGGACCTGGTGTACCTGGACCTGGTGTACCTAGACCTGGTGTACCTGGACCTGGTGTACCTGGACCTGGTGTACCTGGACCTGGTGTACCTGGACCAGGTGTACCTGGACCTGGTGTACCTGGACCTGGTGTACCTGGACCTGGTGTACCTGGACCTGGTGTACCTAGACCTGGTGTACCTGGACCTGGTGTACCTGGACCTGGTGTACCTAGACCTGGTGTACCTGGACCTGGTGTACCTGGACCTGGTGTACCTGGACCTGGTGTACCTGGACCTGGTGTACCTGGACCTGGTGTACCTGGACCTGGTGTACCTGGACCTGGTGTACCTGGACCTGGTGTACCTGGACCTGGTGTACCTGGACCTGGTGTACCTGGACCTGGTGTACCTGGACCTGCTGTACCTGGACCTGGTGTACCTGGACCTGGTGTACCTGGACCAGGTGTACCTGGACCTGGTGTACCTGGACCTGGTGTACCTGGACCTGGTGTACCTGGACCTGGTGTACCTGGACCTGGTGTACCTGGACCTGGTGTACCTAGACCTGGTGTACCTGGACCTGGTGTACCTGGACCTGGTGTACCCCGTGAGGTGAAGATGACAGTATCATCAGTGTGGTGGTGGACATAACATGGTTGAGGCGGGCATCTTTAAGACAGCATCCTTTGATTCATCTCAGCACAGGCGGAAGCGGAAGCATCATCAGTAGCCAGTAATATTGTGCTTTGTGCAAGCAATACCCCTGGTGAACAATACACGTAGCTACCTAGTAAGACCAAGACCATAAGAATGAAGGAGCACTGCAGTAGGTTTACTGGCCCATGCTAGGCAGGTCCTTCTCAAGCGCAATTCTTATATAGAAATAATGTTAAGCAAAAGGACATAAATGCAACTAATGTGACATTTTATTGTGGCAACGTTTCGCTCTCCAGGAGCTTTGTCAAGCCGTTACAAACAATACACAGACACAGAGGGTACATATAGGCTTTGAGTGAGGTGTAGTACAAGTGGAGGTAGTAGTAGTTGTTATACATGTGGTGGAAAGGTCAGCTGGCACATGAGAAAGAAAGGTTACAAAGCTATGACTTGGACAGAATAAAAAATAGGTTGGGCAAAAGTATATGGATGGATTTGAGGAACACTGCAGAAGGCCTGTTGGTTCAAACTGGGGATGTCCTTTATTTAGTAGCAATTATGTGATGGCAGGGTTTACTGCTTCCAGGAGGATTCTCGCTAAGATTTCAGAGATGATGAAGCTCCCTTTGTTTAATTGTGTTAGAAACATCGATTAAAGGCATTTGCGTCTGCGGAAATTAGGTTCTTTGATCACTAGTCGGGTGTCACTGAATTTCATTAGATGATTGGTGGAATTTCGGTGTTGTACGCAGTCATTGTTTAAGTTATCGTAATAATATTGGTAGAATTACCGACAATATGTTACGTAAAAGGACACAAGTGCAACTAATATAACACATAATGGTGGCAACGTTTCGCTCTCCAGGAGCTTTGTCAAGCCCTTACAAACAATACCTGGACACAGAGGGTATATATAGTGAGGTGCAAAGCATAATATAATCTAATTTGTGAACGAGGACGTCTAGAAAAGGTAACTTGTCATCGGACTCTTTTTCAAGAGTATTCTGGATAGCCAGTTTATCTGGGTCGAGTCTTGCCCAAAGATTCCGCACATCATTTGGGAGTTATTATGAGGACGACGTCCACACAACGTAACCAAGTGACGTTGGTGGCGATGATGTTGGCGAAGTGTTTAGCTTCCAGGTGCTACATATACAAGCTTCCTGGTGCTACATATACAAGCTTCCTGGTGCTACATATACAAGCTACCAGGTGCTACATATTCAAGCTTCCACGTGCTACATATACAAGCTTCCAGGTGCTACATATACAAGCTTCCTGGTGCTACATATACAAGCTACCAGGTGCTACATATTCAAGCTTCCACGTGCTACATATACAAGCTTCCAGGTGCTACATATACAAGCTTCCAGGTGCTACATATACAAGCTTCCAGGTGCTACATATACAAGCTTCCAGGTGCTACATATACAAGCTTCCAGGTGCTACATGTACAAGCTTCCAGGTGCTACATATACAAGCTTCCAGGTGCTACATATACAAGCTACCAGGTGCTACATATTCAAGCTTCCACGTGCTACATATACAAGCTTCCAGGTGCTACATATACAAGCTTCCAGGTGCTACATATACAAGCTTCCAGGTGCTACATATACAAGCTTCCAGGTGCTACATATACAAGCTTCCAGGTGCTACATATGCAAGCTTCCAGGTGCTACATATACAAGCTTCCAGGTGCTACATACACAAGCTTCCAGGTGCTACATATACAAGCTTCCAGGAGCTACATATGCAAGCTTCCAGGTTCTACATATACAAGCTTCCAGGTGCTACATATGCAAGCTTCCAGGTGCTACATATACAAGCTTCCAGGTGCTACATATACAAGCTTCCAGGTGCTACATATACAAGCTTCCAGGTGCTACATATACAAGCTTCCAGGTGCTACATATACAAGCTTCCAGGTGCTACATATACAAGCTTCCAGGAGCTACA
The DNA here is from genome assembly GCF_026875155.1 of Cherax quadricarinatus. Lineage (NCBI taxonomy): Eukaryota > Metazoa > Arthropoda > Malacostraca > Decapoda > Parastacidae > Cherax > Cherax quadricarinatus. The sequence goes on from NC_069483.1 coordinate 14,394,395, forward strand.
TATGCAAGCTTCCAGGTTCTACATATACAAGCTTCCAGGTGCTACATATGCAAGCTTCCAGGTGCTACATATACAAGCTTCCAGGTGCTACATATACAAGCTTCCAGGTGCTACATATACAAGCTTCCAGGTGCTACATATACAAGCTTCCAGGTGCTACATATACAAGCTTCCAGGTGCTACATATACAAGCTCCAGGTGCTACATATACAAGCTTCCAGGTGCTACATATACAAGCTTCCAGGTGCTACATATACAAGCTTCCAGGTGCTACATATACAGCTTCCAGGTGCTACATATCCCAAGCTTCCAGGTGCTACATATACAAGCTTCCAGGTGCTACATATACAAGCTTCCAGGTGCTACATATACAAGCTTCCAGGTGCTACATATACAGCTTCCAGGTGCTACATATACAAGCTTCCAGGTGCTACATATACAAGCTTCCAGGTGCTACATATAAAAGCTTCCAGGTGCTACATATACAAGCTTCCAGGTGCTAAATATACAAGCTTCCAGGTGCTACATATACAAGCTTCCAGGTGCTACATATACAAGCTTCCAGGTGCTACATATACAAGCTTCCAGGTGCTACATATACAAGCTTCCAGGTGCTACATATACAAGCTTCCAGGTGCTACATATACAAGCTTCCAGGTGCTACATATACAAGCTTCCAGGTGCTACATATACAAGCTTCCAGGTGCTACATATACAAGCTTCCAGGTGCTACATTTACAAGCTTCCAGGTGCTACATATAACAAGCTTCCAGGTGCTACATATACAAGCTTCCAGGTGCTACATATACAAGCTTCCAGGTGCTACATATACAAGCTTCCGGGTGCTACATATACAAGCTTCCAGGTGCTACATATACAAGCTTCCAGGTGCTACATATACAAGCTTCCAGGTGCTACATATACAAGCTTCCAGGTGCTACATATACAAGCTTCCAGGTGCTACATATACAAGCTTCCAGGTGCTACATATACAAGCTTCCAGGTGCTACATATACAAGCTTCCAGGTGCTACATATACAAGCTTCCAGTGCTACATATACAAGCTTCCAGGTGCTACATATACAAGCTTCCGGGTGCTACATATACAAGCTTCCAGGTGCTACATATACAAGCTTCCAGGTGCTACATATACAAGCTTCCAGGTGCTACATATACAAGCTTCCAGGTGCTACATATACAAGCTTCCAGGTGCTACATATACAAGCTTCCAGGTGCTACATATACAAGCTTCCAGGTGCTACATATACAAGCTTCCAGGTGCTACATATACAAGCTTCCAGGTGCTACATATACAAGCTGGCCAAGACGGCGCTGATGGGGAAGCCAATTCCCATACCATAGGTTTGTTTGCATAGTTTATTAACAAGTGAAAGAAAAGGAATTGAAAAAATGCACCTCCTGAGGGCAAGAACCACCTCCTGAGGGCAAGAACCACCTCCTGAGGGCAAGAACCACCTCCTGAGGGCAAGCACCACCTCCTGAGGGCAAGAACCACCTCCTGAGGGCAAGAACCACCTCCTAAGGGCAAGAACCACCTCCTGAGGGCAAGAACCACCTCCTGAGGGCAAGAACCACCTCCTGAGGGCAAGAACCACCTCCTGAGGGCAAGACCACCTCCTGAGGGCCAGAACCACCTCCTGAGGGAAAGACCACCTCCTGAGGGCAAGACCACCTCCTGAGGGCAAGACCACCTCCTGAGGGCAAGACCACCTCCTGAGGGCAAGACCACCTCCTGAGGGCAAGACCACCTCCTGAGGGCAAGAAACACCTCCTGAGGGCAAGACCACCTCCTGAGGGCAAGACCACCTCCTGAGGGCAAGAACCACCTCCTGAGGGCAAGACCACCTCCTGAGGGCAAGACCACCTCCTGAGGGCAAGACCACCTCCTGAGGGCAAGAACCACCTCCTGAGGGAAAGCACCACCTCCTGAGGGCAAGACCACCTCCTGAGGGCAAGAACCACCTCCTGAGGGCAAGACCACCTCCTGAGGGCAAGACCACCTCCTGAGGGCAAGACACCTCCTGAGGCAAGAACCACCTCCTGAGGGCAAGCACCACCTCCTGAGGGCAAGACCACCTCCTGAGGGCAAGAACCACCTCCTGAGGGCAAGACCACCTCCTGAGGGCAAGAACCACCTCCTGAGGGCAAGACCACCTCCTGAGGGCAAGACCACCTCCTGAGGGCAAGACCACCTCCTGAGGCCAAGACCACCTCCTGAGGGCAAGAACCACCTCCTGAGGGCAAGCACCACCTCCTGAGGGCAAGAACCACCTCCTGAGGGCAAGACCACCTCCAGAGGGCAAGAACCACCTCCTGAGGGCAAGACCACCTCCTGACGGCAAGAACCACCTCCTGAGGGCAAGACCACCTCCTGAGGGCAAGACCACCTCCTGAGGGCAAGACCACCTACTGAGGGCAAGAACCACCTCCTGAGGGCAAGACCACCTCCTGAGGGCAAGAACCACCTCCTGAGGGCAAGACCACCTCCTGAGGGCAAGTCCACCTCCTGAGGGCAAGGACCACCTCCTGAGGGCAAGAACCACCTCCTGAGGGCAAGACCACCTCCTGAGGGCAAGAACCACCTCCTGAGGGCAAGACCACCTCCTGAGGGCAAGACCACCTCCTGAGGGCAAGCACCACCTCCTGAGGGCAAGACCACCTCCTGAGGGCAAGAACCACCTCCTAAGGGCAAGACCACCTCCTGAGGGCAAGAACCACCTCCTGAGGGCAAGAACCACCTCCTGAGGGCAAGACCACCTCATGAGGGCAAGACCACCTCCTGAGGGCAAGACCACCTCCTGAGGGCCAGAACCACCTCCTGAGGGCAAGACCACCTCCTGAGGGCAAGCACCACCTCCTGAGGGCAAGACCACCTCCTGAGGGCAAGACCACCTCCTGAGGGCAAGCACCACCTCCTGAGGGCAAGACCACCTCCTGAGGGCAAGAACCACCTCCTGAGGGCAAGACCACCTCCTGAGGGCAAGAACACCTCCTGAGGGCAAGAACCACCTCCTGAGGGTAAGACCACCTCCTAAGGGCAAGAACCACCTCCTGAGGGCAAGAACCACCTCCTGAGGGCAAGACCACCTCCTGAGGGCAAGAACCACCTCCTGAGGGCAAGACCATCTCCTGAGGGGAAGACCACCTCCTGAGGGCAAGACCACCTCCTCTGAGGGCAAGACCACCTCCTGAGGGCAAGAACCACCTCCTGAGGGCAAGACCACCTCCTGAGGGCAAGACCACCTCCTGAGGGCAAGACCACCTCCTGAGGGCAAGACCACCTCCTGAGGGCAAGAACCACCTCCTGAGGGCAAGACCACCTCCTGAGGGCAAGACCACCTCCTGAGGGCAAGACCACCTCCTGAGGGCAAGACCACCTCCTGAGGGCAAGCACCACCTCCTGAGGGCAAGCACCACCTCCTGAGGGCAAGCACCACCTCCAGAGGGCAAGCACCACCTCCTGAGGGCAAGCACCACCTCCTGAGGGCAAGCACCACCTCCTGAGGGCAAGCACCACCTCCAGAGGGCAAGCACCACCTCCTGAGGGCAAGCACCACTTCCTGAGGCAAGCACACCACCTCCAGAGGGCAAGCACCACCTCCTGAGGGCAAGCACCACCTCCTGAGGGCAAGCACCACCTCCAGAGGGCAAGCACCACCTCCAGAGGGCAAGCACCACCTCCTGAGGGCAAGCACCACCTCCTGAGGGCAAGCACCACCTCCTGAGGGCAAGCACCCACCTCCTGAGGGCAAGCACCACCTCCTGAGGGCAAGCACCACCTCCAGAGGGCAAGCACCACCTCCTGAGGGCAAGCACCACCTCCTGAGGGCAAGCACCACCTCCTGAGGGCAAGCACCACCTCCTGAGGCAAGCACCACCTCCTGAGGGCAAGCACCACCTCCTGAGGGCAAGCACCACCTCCTGAGGGCAAGCACCACCTCCTGAGGGCAAGCACCACCTCCTGAGGGCAAGCACCACCTCCAGAGGGCAAGCACCACCTCCTGAGGGCAAGCACCACCTCCTGAGGGCAAGCACCACCTCCAGAGGGCAAGCACCACCTCCAGAGGGCAAGCACCACCTCCTGAGGGCAAGCACCACCTCCTGGGGGCAAGCACCACCTCCATAGGGCAAGCACCACCTCCGAGGGCAAGCACCACCTCCAGAGGGCAAGCACCACCCCCCAGAGGGCAAGCACCACCTCCAGAGGGCAAGCACCACCTCCTGAGGGCAAGCACCACCTCCTGAGGGCAAGCACCACCATCCTGAGGGCAAGCACCACCTCCTGAGGGCAAGCACCACCTCCTGAGGGCAAGCACCACCTCCTGAGGGCAAGCACCACCTCCTGAGGGCAAGCACCACCTCCTGAGGGCAAGCACCACCTCCTGAGGGCAAGCACCACCTCCTGAGGGCAAGCACCACCTCCAGAGGGCAAGCACCACCTCCAGAGGGCAAGCACCACCTCCTGAGGGCAAGCACCACCTCCAGAGGGCAAGCACCACCTCCTGAGGCAAGCACCACCTCCTGAGGGCAAGCACCACCTCCTGAGGGCAAGCACCACCTCCTGAGGGCAAGCACCACCTCCTGAGGGCAAGCACCACCTCCTGAGGGCAAGCACCACCTCCTGAGGGCAAGCACCACCTCCTGAGGGCAAGCACCACCTCCTGAGGGCAAGCACCACCTCCTGAGGGAAAAGCACCACCCCCTGAGGGCAAGCACCACCTCCTGAGGGCAAGCACCACCTCCTGAGGGCAAGACCACCTCCTGAGGGCAAGCACCACCTCCTGAGGGCAAGACCACCTCCTGAGGGCAAGCACCACCTCCTGAGGGCAAGAACCACCTCCTGAGGGCAAGACCACCTCCTGAGGGCAAGCACCACCTCCTGAGGGCAAGCACCACCTCCTGAGGGCAAGCACCACCTCCTGAGGGCAAGCACCACCTCCTGAGGGCAAGCACCACCTCCTGAGGGCAAGAACCACCTCCTGAGGGCAAGCACCACCTCCTGAGGGCAAGCACCACCTCCTGAGGGCAAGCACCACCTCCAGAGGGCAAGCACCACCTCCTGAGGGCAAGCACCACCTCCTGAGGGCAAGCACCACCTCCTGAGGGCAAGCACCACCTCCTGAGGGCAAGCACCACCTCCTGAGGGCAAGCACCACCTCCTGAGGGCAAGCACCACCTCCTGAGGGCAAGCACCACCTCGTAAGATTACTAAGGTAGACATTTCTACAACAATAGATTGTCTAAAGTCAAGATGACGAGGGATTATGGAACTTAAACGTTTATTCACAACTTAGACACTAAGTTGATGAAAAGTGTTCAAGTTTCAAATTGCTTTGTGAAGCCCAGCCTCCGTCCCTAGCCCCAAGCCATTACCAGCCTCCGTCCCTAACCCCAAGCCATTACCAGCCTCCGTCCCTAACCCCAAGCCATTACCAGCCTCCGTCCCTAGCCCCAAGCCATTACCAGCCTCCGTCCCTAACCCCAAGCCATTACCAGCCTCCGTCCCTAACCCCAAGCCATTTACCAGCCTCCGTCCCTAGCCCCAAGCCATTACCAGCCTCCGTCCCTAACCCCAAGCCATTACCAGCCTCCGTCCCTAACCCCAAGCCATTACCAGCCTCCGTCCCTAGCCCCAAGTCATTACCACCTCCGTCCCTAGCCCCAAGCCATTACCAGCCTCCGTCCCTATCCCAAGCTATTACCAGCCTCCGTCCCTAGCCCCAAGCCATTACCAGCCTCCTCCCTAGCCCCAAGCTATTACCAGCCTCCGTCCCTAGCCCCAAGCCATTACCAGCCTCCGTCCCTAGCCCCAAGCCATTACCAGCCTCCGTCCCTAGCCCCAAGCCATTACCAGCCTCCGTCCCTAGCCCAAGCTATTACCAGCCTCCGTCCCTAGCCCCAAGCCATTACCAAACCTCCGTCCCTAGCCCCAAGCCATTACCAGCCTCCGTCCCTAGCCCAAGCCATTACCAGCCTCCGTCCCTAGCCCCAAGCCATTACCAGCCTCCGTCCCTAACCCCAAGCCATTACCAGCCTCCGTCCCTAACCCCAAGCCATTACCAGCCTCCGTCCCTAGCCCCAAGCCATTACCAGCCTCCGTCCCTAACCCCAAGCCATTACCAGCCTCCGTCCCTAACCCCAAGCCATTACCAGCCTCCGTCCCTAGCCCCAAGTCATTACCAGCCTCCGTCCCTAGCCCCAAGCCATTACCAGCCTCCGTCCCTATCCCCAAGCTATTACCAGCCTCCGTCCCTAGCCCCAAGCCATTACCAGCCTCCGTCCCTAGCCCCAAGCTATTACCAGCCTCCGTCCCTAGCCCCAAGCCATTACCAGCCTCCGTCCCTAGCCCAAAGCCATTACCAGCCTCCGTCCCTATCCCCAAGCCATTACCAGCCTCCGTCCCTAGCCCCAAGCCATTACCAGCCTCCGTCCCTAGCCCCAAGCTATTACCAGCCTCCGTCCCTAGCCCCAAGCCATTACCAGCCTCCGTCCCTAGCCCCAAGCCATTACCAGCCTCCGTCCCTAGCCCCAAGCCATTACCAGCCTCCGTCCCTAGTTCCAAGCCATTACCAGCTTCCGTCCCTAGCCCCAAGCCACTACCAGCCTCCGTCACTGGCCCCAAGCCATTACCGGTCTCCGTCCCTAGCCCCAAGCCATTACCAGCCTCCGTCCCTAGCCCCAAGCCATTACCAGCCTCCGTCCCTAGCCCCAAGCCATTACCGGTCTCCGTCCCTAGCCCCAAGCCATTACCAGCCTCCGTCCCCCAGCCCCAAGCCATTACCAGCCTCCGTCCCTAGCCCCAAGCCATTACCCGCCTCCGTCCCTAACCCCAAGCCATTACCAGCCTCCGTCCCTAGCCCCAAGCCATTACCAGCCTCCGTCCCTAGCCCCAAGCCATTACCAGCCTCCGTCCCTAGCCCCAAGCCATTACCAGCCTCCGTCCTAACCCACCAAGCCATTACCAGCCTCCGTCCCTAACCCAAGCCATTACCAGCCTCCGTCCCTAGCCCCAAGCCATTACCAGCCTCCGTCTCTAACCCCAAGCCATTACCATCCTCCGTCTCTAACCCCAAGCCATTACCAGCCTCCGTCCCTAACCCCAAGCCATTACCAGCCTCCGTCCCTAGCCCCAAGCCATTACCAGCCTCCGTCCCTAGCCCCAAGCCATTACCAGCCTCCGTCCCTATCCCCAAGCTATTACCAGCCTCCGTCCCTAGCCCCAAGCCATTACCAGCCTCCGTCCCTAGCCCCAAGCTATTACCAGCCTCCGTCCCTAGCCCCAAGCCATTACCAGCCTCCGTCCCTAGCCCCAAGCCATTACCAGCCTCCGTCCCTAGCCCCAAGCCATTACCAGCCTCCGTCCCTAGCCCCAAGCCATTACCAGCTTCCGTCCCTAGCCCCAAGCCACTACCAGCCTCCGTCACTAGCCCCAAGCCATTACCGGTCTCCGTCCCTAGCCCCAAGCCATTACCAGCCTCCGTCCCTAGCCCCAAGCCATTACCAGCCTCCGTCCCTAGCCCCAAGCCATTACCAGCCTCCGTCCCTAACCCCAAGCCATTACCAGCCTCCGTCCCTAGCCCCAAGCCATTACCAGCCTCCGTCCCTAGCCCCAAGCCATTACAAGCCTCCGTCCCTAGCCCCAAGCCACTACCAGCCTCCGTCACTAGCCCCAAGCCATTACCAGCTTCCGTCCCTAGCCCCAAGCCATTACCAGCCTCCGTCCCTAGCCCCAAGCCATTACCGGTCTCCGTCCCTAGCCCCAAGCCATTACCAGCCTCCGTCCCTAGCCCCAAGCCATTACCAGCCTCCGTCCCTAGCCCCAAGCCATTACCGGTCTCCGTCCCTAGCCCCAAGCCATTACCAGCCTCCGTCCCTAGCCCAAGCCATTACCACCTCCGTCCCTAGCCCCAAGCCATTACCAGCCTCCGTCCCTAACCCCAAGCCATTACCAGCCTCCGTCCCTAGCCCCAAGCCATTACCAGCCTCCGTCCCTAGCCCCAAGCCATTACCGGTCTCCGTCCCTAGCCCCAAGCCATTACCAGCCTCCGTCCCTAGCCCCAAGCCATTACCAGCCTCCGTCCCTAGCCCCAAGCCATTACCAGCCTCCGTCCCTAACCCCAAGCCATTACCAGCCTCCGTCCCTAGCCCCAAGCCATTACCAGCCTCCGTCCCTAGCCCCAAGCCATTACCAGCCTCCGTCCCTAGCCCCAAGCCATTACCAGCCTCCGTCCCTAACCCCAAGCCATTACCAGCCTCCGTCCCTAACCCCAAGCCATTACCAGCCTCCGTCCCTAGCCCCAAGCCATTACCAGCCTCCGTCTCTAACCCCAAGCCATTACCATCCTCCGTCTCTAACCCCAAGCCATTACCAGCCTCCGTCCCTAACCCCAAGCCATTACCAGCCTCCGTCCCTAACCCCAAGCCATTACCAGCCTCCGTCTCTAACCCCTAGCCATTACCAGCCTCCGTCTCTAACCCCAAGCCATTACCAGCCTCCGTCTCTAACCCCAAGCTATTACCAGCCTCCGTCTCTAACCCCAAGCCATTACCAGCCTCCGTCTCTAACCCCAAGCCATTACCAGCCTCCGTCTCTAACCCCAAGCCATTACCAGCCTCCGTCTCTAACCCCAAGCCATTACCAGCCTCCGTCTCTAACCCCAAGCCATTACCAGCCTCCGTCCTCTAACCCCAAGCCATTACCACCTCCGTCCCTAACCCCAAGCCATTACCATCCTCCGTCTCTAAACCCCAAGCCATTACCAGCCTCCGTCCCTAACCCCAAGCCATTACCAGCCTCCGTCCCTAACCCCAAGCCATTACCAGCCTCCGTCCCTAACCCCAAGCCATTACCAGCCTCCGTCCCTAACCCCAAGCCATTACCAGCCTCCGTCCCCTAACCCCAAGCCATTACCAGCCTCCGTCCCTAACCCCAAGCCATTAAGACCTCCGTCCCTAACCCCAAGCCATTACCACCTCCGTCCCTAACCCCCAAGCCATTACCAGCCTCCGTCCCTAACCCCAAGCCATTACCAGCCTCCGTCCCTAACCCCAAGCCATTACCAGCCTCCGTCCCTAACCCCAAGCCATTACCAGCCTCCGTCCCTAACCCCAAGCCATTACCAGCCTCCGTCCCTAACCCCAACCATTACCAGCCTCCGTCCCTAACCCCAAGCCATTACCAGCCTCCGTCCCTAACCCCAAGCTATTACCAGCCTCCGTCCCTAACCCCAAGCCATTACCATCCTCCGTCCCTAACACCCAAGCCATTACCAGCCTCCGTCCCTAACCCCAAGCCATTTTCCAGCCTCCGTCCCTAACCCCAAGCCATTACCAGCCTCCGTCCCTATCCCCAAGCCATTACCGGCCTCCGTCCCTTGCCCCAAGCCATTACCAGCCTTCGTCCCTAGCTCCAAGCCATTACCAGCCTCCGTCCCTAGCCCCAAGCCATTACCAGCCTCCGTCCCTAACCCCAAGCCATTACCAGCCTCCGTCCCTAACCCCAAGCCATTACCAGCCTCCGTCCCTAACCCCAAGCCATTACCAGCCTCCGTCCCTAACCCCAAGCCATTACCAGCCTCCGTCCCTAACCCCAAGCCATTACCAGCCTCCGTTTCCCTAACCCCAAGCCATTACCAGCCTCCGTCCCTAACCCAAGCCATTACCATCCTCCGTCCCTAACCCCAAGCCATTACCAGCCTCCGTCCCTATCCCCAAGCCATTACCAGCCTCTGTCCCTATCCCCAAGCCATTACCAGCCTCCGTCCCTAACCCCAAGCCATTACCAGCCTCTGTCCCTATCCCAAGCCATTACAGCCTCCGTCCCTAACCCCAAGCAATTACCAGCCTCCGTCCCTAACCACAAGCCATTACCAGCCTCCGTCCCTAACCCCAAGTCATTACCAGCCTCCGTCCCTAACCCCAAGCCATTACCATCCTCCGTCCCTAACCCCAAGCCATTACCAGCCGTCGTCCCTAACCCCAAGCCATTACCAGCCTCCGTCCCTAACCCCAAGCCATTACCAGCCTCCGTCCCTAACCCCAAGCCATTACCAGCCTCCGTCCCTAACCCCAAGCTATTACCAGCCTCCGTCCCTAACCCCAAGCCATTACCAGCCTCCGTCCCTAGCCCCAAGCCATTACCGGCCTCCGTCCCTAGCCCCAAGCCATTACCAGCCTCCGTCCCAAGCCCCAAGCCATTACCAGCCTCCGTCCCTAACCCGAAGCCATTACCAGCCTCCGTCCCTAACCCCAAGCCATTACCAGCCTCCGTCCCTAACTCGAAGCCATTACCAGCCTCCGTCACTAGCCCCAAGCCATTACCAGCCTCCGTCCCTAGCCCCAAGCCATTACCAGCCTCCGTCCCTAACCCCAAGCTATTACCGGCCTCCGTCCCTAGCCCCAAGCCATTACCAGCCTCCGTCCCTAACCCCAAGGCATTACCAGCCTCCGTCCCTAACCCCAAGCCATTACCAGCCTCCGTCCCTAACCCCAAGCCATTACCAGCCTCCGTCCCTAACCTCAAGCCATTACCAGCCTCCGTCCCTAACCCGAAGCCATTACCAGCCTCCGTGCCTAATCCCAAGCCATTACTAGCCTCCGTCCCTAGCCCCAAGCCATTACCAGCCTCCGTCCCTAACCCCAAACCATTACCAGCCTCCGTCCCTAACCCCAAGTAATTATCAGCCTCCGTCCCTAGCCCCAAGCCATTACCAGCCACCGTCCCTAACCTCAAGCCATTACAAGCCTCCGTCCCTAACCCCAAGCCATTACCAGCCTCCGTCCCTAATCCAAAGCCATTACCAGCCTCCGTCCCTAGCCCCAAGCCATTACCAGCCTCCGTCCCTAACCCAAAGCCATTACCAGCCTCCGTCCCTAACCCCAAGCTATTACCAGCCTCCGTCCCTAACCCCAAGCCATTACCAGCCTCCGTCCCTAGCCCCAAGCCATTACCGGCCTCCGTCCCTAGCCCCAAGCCATTACCAGCCTCCGTCCCAAGCCCCAAGCCATTACCAGCCTCCGTCCCTAACCCGAAGCCATTACCAGCCTCCGTCCCTAACCCCAAGCCATTACCAGCCTCCGTCCCTAACCCGAAGCCATTACCAGCCTCCGTCCCTAGCCCCAAGCCATTACCAGCCTCCGTCCCTAGCCCCAAGCCATTACCAGCCTCCGTCCCTAACCCCAAGCTATTACCGGCCTCCGTCCCTAGCCCCAAGCCATTACCAGCCTCCGTCCCTAACCCCAAGTCATTACCAGCCTCCGTCCCTAACCCCAAGCCATTACCAGCCTCCGTCCCTAACCCCAAGCCATTACCAGCCTCCGTCCCTATCCCCAAGCCATTACCAGCCTCCGTCCCTGTCCCCAAGCCATTACCAGCCTCCGTCCCTAACCTCAAGCCATTACCAGCCTCCGTCCCTAACCCCAAGCCATTACCAGCCTCCGTCCCTAATCCCAAGCCATTACCAGCCTCCCTCCCTAGCCCCAAGCCATTACCAGCCTCCGTCCCTAACCCCAAGCCATTACCAGCCTCCGTCCCTAACCCCAAGCCATTACCGGCCTCCGTCCCTAGCCCCAAGCCATTACCAGCCTCCGTCCCTAACCCCAAGGCATTACCAGCCTCCGTCCCTAACACCAAGCCATTACCAGCCTCCGTCCCTAACCCCAAGCCATTACCAGCCTCCGTCCCTAACCCCAAGCCATTACTAGCCTCCGTCCCTAGCCCCAAGACATTACCAGCCACCGTCCCTAACCCCAAGCCATTACCAGCCTCCGTCCCTAACCCCAAGCTATTACTAGCCTCCGTCCCTAGCCCCAAGCCATTACCAGCCTCTGTCCCTAACCCCAAGCCATTACCAGCCTCCGTCCCTAACCCCAAGCCATTACCAGCCTCTGTCCCTAACCCCAAGCCATTACCAGCATCCGTCCCTAATCCCAAGCCATTACCAGCCTCCGTCCCTAACCCCAAGCCATTACCAGGCTCCGTCCCTAACCCAAAGCCATTACCAGCCTCCGTACCTGTCCCCAAGCCATTACCAGCCTCCGTCCCTAACCCCAAGCCATTACCAGCCTCCGTCCCTAACCCCAAGCCATTACCAGCCTCCGTCCCTAACCCCAAGCCATTACCAGCCTCCGTCCCTAACCCCAAGCCATTATCAGCCTCCGTCCCTATCCCCAAGCCATTACCAGCCTCCGTCCTTAGCCCCAAGCCATTACCAGCCTCCGTCCCTAACATCAAGCCATTACCAGCCTCCGTCCCTAACATCCAGCCACTACCAACCTCCTTCCCTAACCCTCCTTCCTGTCACACATACCCTCCTTCCTATCACCCCCATACGCTCCTTCCTATCACCCTCCCACACCCTCCTTCCATCACCCCCATACCCTCCTTCCTATCACCCCCATACCCTCCTTCCTATCATCCCAAACTCCCTTCCTATCACTCCATACCCTCCTTCCTATCACCCCATACCTTCCTTCCTATCGCACTAACCCTCCTTCCTATCACCCCAAACTCCTTTCCTATCATCCCAAACTCCCTTCCTATCACCCCATAACCATCCTTCCTACCACGCCCCATAACCCTCCTTCTATCACCCATACCCTCCTTCCTATCACACTATACCCTCCTTCTTATCACCCCAAACTCCTTCCTATCACCCCATACCCTCATTCCTATCACCCCATACCCTCCTTCCTATCACCCCACACCCTCCTTCCTATCGCCCCATACCCTCCTTCCTATCACACTATACCCTCCTTCCTATCACCCCAAACTCCTTTCCGACCACCCCACACTCCCTTCCTATCACCCCATACCCTCCTTCCTATCACACCTTACCCTCCTTTCTATCACAGAATGCCCTCCGTCCTATCACTCCATACCCTCCTTCCTATCACCCCATACCCTCCTTCCTATCACCCCATACCCTCCTTCCTATCACCCCATACCCTCCTTCCTATCACTTCCATATACCCTCCTTCCTATCTCTCCATACCCTCCTTCCTGTCACTCCATACTCTCCTTCTTATCACCGCATACCCTCCTTTCTATCACCCCATACCCTCCTTCCTATCTCTCCATACCCTCCTTCCTATCACCCCATACCCTGCTTCCTATCACCCCATACCCTACTTCCTATCACTCCATACCCTCCTTCCTATCACTCCATACCCTCCTTCCTATCATCCCATACCCTCCTTTCTATCACTCCATACCCTCCTTCGTATCTCTCCATACCCTCCTTCCTATCACCCCATACACTCCTTCCTATCACCCCATACCCTACTTCATATCACTCCATACCCTCCTTCCTATCTCTCCATACCCTCCTTCCTGTCACTACATACCCTCCTTTCTATCTCTCAATACCCTCCTTCCTATCTCTCCATACCCTTCTTCCTATCACCCCTTGCCCTCCTTCCTATCACCCCATACCCTCCTTCCTATCACTCCATACCCTCCTTCCTATCACTCCATACCCTCCTTCCTATCACTCCGTACCCTCCTTCCTATCTCTACAAACACTCCTTCCTATCTCTCCATACCCTCCTTTCTATCACTCCATACCCTCCTTCCTATCTCTCCTTACCCTCCTTCCTATCACTCCATACCCTCCTTCCTATCACACCATACCCTCCTTCTTATCATCCCATACCCTCTTTCCTATCACTCTATACCCTCCTTCCTATCACCCCATACCCTCCTTCCTATCACCCCATACCCTCCTTCCTATCACCTCATACCCTCCCTATCACACTATACCCTCGTTCCTATCATCCCATACCCTCCTTTCTATCACCCCATACCCTCCTTCCATCACCCCATACCCTCCTTCCTATCATCCCATACCCTCCTTCCTATCACCTCATACCTTCCCTATCACACTATACCCGCGTTCCTATCACCCCAAACTCCCTTCCTATCTCCCATACCCTCCTTCCTATCACACCATACCCTCCTTTCTATCACCGAAATACCCTCCTTCCTATCACTCCATACCTTCCTTCATATCACCCCATACCCTCCTTCCTATCACACCATACCCTCCTTTCTATCACCGAATACCCTCCTTCCTATCACTCTATACCCTCCTTCCTATCACACCCCATACCCTCCTTCCTATCACACTATACCCTCCTTCCAATCACCCCAAACTCCCTTCCTATCACCCCAAACTCCCTTCCTATCACCCCATACCCTCCTTCCTATCACCCCATACCCTCCTTCCTATCACATTATTCGCTCCTTCCTATCACCCAAAAACTCCCTTCCTATCACCCCAAACTCCCTTCCTATCACCCCATACCCTCTTCCTATCACTCCATACCCTCCTTCCTATCACACCATACCCTCCTTTCTATCACCGAATACCCTCCTTCCTATCACTCCATACCTTCCTTCATATCACCCCATACCCTCCTCCTATCACCCCATACCTCCTTCCTATCACCCCCATACCCTCCTTCCTATCACCCCATACCCTCCTTCCTATCACCCCATACCCTCCTTCCTATCACCCCATACCCTCCTTCCTATCACCCCATACCCTCCTCCCTATCACTCCATACCCTCCTTCCTATCTCTCCTTACCCTCCTTTCTATCACTCCATACCCTCCTTCCTATCACACCATACACTCCTTTCTATCACCGAATACCCTCCCTATCACACTATACCCTCGTTCCTATCACCCCATACCCTCCTTCCTATCACCCCATACCCTCCTTCCTATCACCCCATACCCTCCTTCCTATCACTCCATACCCTCCTTCCTATCTCTCCTTACCCTCCTTTCTATCACCCCATACCCTCCTTCCTATCACACCATACCCTCTTTCTATCACCGAATACCCTCCTTCATATCACTCCATACCCTACTTCCTATCACCCCATACCCTCCTTCCTATCACACTAACCCTCCTTCCTATCACCCCTAACTCCCTTCCTATCACCCCAATCTCTCTATAACCCATTCCCTCCTTCCCTATCACACCATACCCTCTTTCTATCACCGAATACCCTCCTTCCTATCACCCCATACCCTCCTTCCTATCACACTATACCCTCCTTCCTATCACCCCAAACTCCCTTCCTATCACCCCAAACTCTCTATCACCCCATTCCCTCCTTCCTATCACACTATACCTCTTTTCTATCACCGAATACCCTCCTTCCTGTCACTCCATACCCTCCTTCCTATCACCCCATACCCTCCTTCCTATCAACCCATACCCTCCTTCCTATCACACCATACCCTCTTTTCTATCACCGAATACCCTCCTTCCTATCACTCCATACCCTCCTTCCTATCACCCCATACGCTCCTTCCTATCACCCCATAACCCTCCTATCACCCCATGCCCTCCTTCCTATCACTCCATACCCTCCTTCCTATCTCTCCATACCCTCCTTCCTGTCACTCCATTCCCTCCTTCCTATCACCCCATACCCTCCTTTCTATAACTCCATACCCTCCTTCCTATCTCTCCATACCCTCCTTCCTATCACTCCATACCCTCCTTCTTATCACCCCATACCCTCCTTCCTATCACCCCCATACCTTCCTTCCTATCACTCCAGACCCCCGTTCCTATCTCTCCATACCCTCCTTTCTATCCTCCATACCCTCCTTCCTATCTCTCCGTACTCTCCTTCCTATCACTCCATGCCCTCCTTCTTATCACACCATACCCTCCTTCCTATCACCCCATACCTTCCTTCCTATCACCCCATACCCCCTTCTTTTCACACTTTACCCTCCTTCCTATCACCCCATACCTTCCTTCCTATCACCCCATACCCACTCTCTTTCACACTTTACCCTCCTTCCTATCACCCCATACCCTCCTTTCTATCACTCCATACCCTCCTTCCTATCACCCCATACCCTTCTTTCTATCACTCTATACCCTCCTTCCTATCACCCCATAACCTCCTTCTATCACCCCATACTCTCCTTCCTATCACCCCATACCCTCCTTCCTATCACCCCATACCCTCCTTCCTATCACTCCATACCCTCCTTCCTATCACCCCATACCCTCCTTCCTATCACCCCATACCCTCCTTCCTATCACACCCATACCCTCCTTCCTATCACCCCATACCCTCTTTCCTATCACTCCATACCCTCCTTCCTATCACCCCATACCTCCTTCCTATCACCCCATACCCTCCTTCCTATCACCCCATACCCTCCTTCCTATCACCCCATACCCTCCTTCCTATCACCCCATACCCTCCTTCCTATCACCCCATACCCTCCTTCCTATCACCCCATACCCTCTTTCCTATCACTCCATACCCTCCTTCCTATCACCCCATACCTCCTTCCTATCACCCCATACCCTCCTTCCTATCACCCCATACCCTCCTTCCTATCACCCATACCCTCCTTTCTATCACCCCATACCCCCCTTCCTGTCACCCCATACCGTCCTTCCTATCACCCCATACCCTCCTTCCTATCACCCCATACCCTCCTTCCTATCACCCCATAACCCTCCTTCCTATCACCCCATACCCTCCTTCCTATCACCTCATACCCTCCCTATCACACTATAACCTCGTTCCTATCATCCCGTACCCTCCTTCCTATCACCCCATACCTCCTTCCTCTCACTCCATACCCTCCTTCCTATCACCCCATACCCTCCTTCCTATCACCCCATACCCTCCTTCCATCAACCCATACCCTCCTTCCTATCACCCCATACCCTCCTTCCTATCACTCCATACCCTCCTTCCTATCACCCCATACCCTCCTTCCTATCACTCCATTCCCTCCTTCCTATCACCCCATAACCTCCTTCTTATCACCCCATACCCTCCTTCCTATCACCCCATACCCTCCTTCCTATCACCCCATACCCTCCTTCCTATCACCCATATCCTCCTTCCTATCACCCCCATACCCTCCTTTCTATCACCCCATACCCTCCTTCCTATCACCCCATACCCTCCTTCCTATCACTCCATACCCTCCTTCCTATCACCCCATACCCTCCTTCCTATCACACCATAACCCTCCTTCCTATCACCCCATACCCTCCTTCTATCACCCCATACCCTCCTTCCTATCACTCATACCCTCCTTCCTATCACCCCATTCCCTCCTTCCTGTCACTCCATACCCTCCTTCCTATCACCCCATAACCTCCTTCCTATCACCCCAAACCCCTTCCTATCACCCCCATACCCTCCTTCCTATCACCCCATAACCCTCCTTCTTATCACCCCATACCCTCCTCCTATCACCCCAACCCTCCTTCCTATCACCCCATACCCTCCTTCCTATCACCCCGTACCCTCCTTCCTATCACCCCATACCCTTCTTCCTATCACCCCATACCCTCCTTCCTATCACCCCATGCCCTCCTCCCTCCACACAATTCCGCCTGGGCTGGGTATTCAACGCTGCGGCCACGAACCTCAAGAAACAAGCGGTGTTGTCGTTCCAATCGTCGCTTGTGACGTCAGATACCTTTGTCCACGCCGCTGCGTGTGACGTCAGACACCTTTGTCCACGCCGCTGCGTGTGACGTCAGACACCTTTGTCCACGCCGCTGCCTCTTTACGACACACAGGTGTAATATCTTCCGATAAATGTGACCTTTAACCACAGTCTGTGTTGAGACGGCGGATAATTCTGGTCAGTTTACTGAGGTGATGTATTATCCAGTGAAGACTGGATAATGCATCACTAGGTGTATTATCCACGTGGATAATACACCACAGGGTGTGGTGCAGGCTCGATCCTCCGTTATTTATTGGCGATGCAGACTAGCTAAGGTACTGTACTCGTTAAGCAGATGTACTCCTGGCATGTTGCTAGTTAACTGCATGTACAGTAAAATGAAGATATTTACATCTTTTTAAGTCATACTGGTACCTAGTAGCACTAGTGATAATGATCAAGTCATACTGGTACCTAATAGCACTAGTGATAATGATCAAGTCATATTGGTACCTAATAGCCTGGACCCTAACCTGTTGTATAAGCAGGGCCCTACTGCAGCCCAGAACCTAACCTGCGGTATAAACGGGGTCCTACAGTAGCCTGGAACCTAACCTGCTGTATAACTGGGTCGCTACGGTAGCCCAGAACCTAACCTGCTGTATGGCTGGGCTTACCTGTGTGTGACTTAGACGTTCTTCTAGTACGTTACAGTGTGGCACATTCTAAAACCACTAATCTTGTGACTATTACCACAGCATCCATAATCTCCTGTGAATGTAAGTGAATCTAAATATCCGTTATCCCTACTAAGGAGAGATTGCGAATTGTTGTGTCCCAAGAACAGAACAACGCTGATTCACATTTCAACGCCTCTCTCTACCCAGGGGAGAAGCTACGAGCCATTTAATTGGTTACTTTTGGATGACAGAGGCTTTGTCAGCAATTTCACATACCTTGGAAAGGCTTCAGTTATATATATTTTCCCAGACTATCTCTTCATCCACCTGGAGTATACCTGGGGGTGTTCCGGGGGTCAACGCCCCCGTAGCCCAATCCTTGACCAGGCCTCCTGGTGGATCAGGGCCTGATCAACCACGCTGTTACTGCTGGCCGCACATAATTCAACGTACGAACCACAGCCCAGCTGGTCAGATAATGACTTCAGGTATCTGTCCATCTCCTTGAAGGCAGTCAGGAGTCCATTGATAATCCCTCTTATGTATGCTGGGAGCTGTTGAACAGTCTTGGGCCCTGGACACTTATTGTGTTTTCTCTTAAAGTGCCAATAGCGCCCCTGCTTTTCATTGGGGTATATTGCATTATCTGCCCGGTCTTTTGCTTTCGTAGGGAGTGATTTCTGTGTGCAGGTTTAGGACCAGCCACTCTAGGACTTTCCAGGTGTACATTATGATGTATCTCTCTCGCCTGCATTTCAGTGAGTACAAGTCAAGTGACTCCAAGTGTTCCCAGTAAATAAGGTTTCTATATAAACCTTCTCTAGGGTATATAAAGCACACTGTGTGGGCGAAACGTTGTCAATAAAGAATCACATTATACTGCATTCGTGTTTCTTGTTCTAAAGACTTGCGGTCACTATTCATTGTTTCACAATTCATCAGCTTGTCAGTATTGTGAACTAATAGATATCTCATGCAGAGTGCAACGGACAAGTGAAACAGCAGCAGCAGCAACACACACAGCAAAAGGCATTCTTGAGCTTCCCCTGTTATCGGGCTTAATGTCCAAAGCTAGGGTGTGGCTCCAAAAGGATCCTGTAGTGCTTGCTGCATTTGCACCTCTTGACATCGTCTGCTGCTATGCAGCTGCCTCATCCTTCGAGCCTAGTGTGGGCTGGGTTTGTGGCAGCCCAAGGTGGCTAGCTTCTCCCTCCGAGCCCTGTGGGGGCGGTGAATGTGCTAGGCCTGGGGAAGAGGTACTTGTACCTCCTCCCATGGCAGACAATGGTCTGAGACACTCCCTCGATAGGGAGTCAAGGCCGGGTCACCTCTTGGAAAAGGCCCAGGCCGGGCGATTATACCGGATAACCTACTACAGTACAGTCATACAGTACCGAGGGAATGGGAGGTAATAAGGTTTGATCCGAGAACTAGGAATGGTGGCTCCAGTTCCTCTGATCACGAATCCATCATCAAGAAATTCTCTTAGTTCGGTTGGTAGCGCACTCAGCTCACACATTGAGTGTCCGTGGTTTGATCCCCGGTACAGATGGAATATTGGACGTATTTCCTTAAGACACCTGCTGTCCCTGATCACCTAGCAGTAAATAGGTACCTGGGTGTTAGCCGACTGGTGTGGGTCGCATCCTGGGGGACAAAACTAAACTAATTTGCGGGAAATGCTCTACATAACCAGGGACTTTGTGTGTCATTGATGTCAGCTATGGTCTGTATAAGTTGTATCATGACTTGTAGAAATCAAGGCACCAGCTTCAAGGTTGGTGCCTTGTTCCTGGTGAAGACCTCTTGATTCAAGAACTTGGTCCTGATCTCCCAGTTCTCGGATCAAACCTAATTCCTTCCCATTTTCCCCCATGAATGTAATAATGGGGAGTGATGTAGGGGGAAGGAATGGGTTAATGGGGAGGGGGTGACGTATGAATTATATTATTTCTGTATAATGTAGGAAAGGTAATTAAAGTAATCAGTTGACTCGGTGAGGTAATTTCATTATAGGAAAATGTAATTATATGATACTAATTATCAATTATATTTCAATAATGTAGGATATTACGGCATAAATAATGTTACTGGAACGTGTGTATCTGCGCGCGCGCGCACACAGAGTAGTCAGGAAGTGGAATAGTTTGGGAAGTGATGTAGTGGAGGCAGGATCCATACTTAGTTTTAAGCAGAGGTATGATAAAGCTCACGGTTCAGGGAGAGTGACCTAGTAGCGACCAGTGAAGAGGCGGGGCCAGGAGCTTGGACTCGACCCCTGCAACCTCAACTAGGTGAGTACACACACACACACACACACACACACACTGTGGCATGCAAAGAGTACGTAACCTTTATTCGGCGCATGGACACACCCTCATTTACAGGCTATCTCCCCCAACCAGCGAACCAGGTTGCTAAGAGTTGATGATGGGGCCCCATCGTTCAACTAGTGACCAGGTTCTAGCCAATAAGAAGGTGGGATTGACAATCGCAGAGGTTATGTGGATACCGCTCTCCTGTCTGCCCTTGTCATTCCCACTCTAGAGCTGGTTGAAGCACGGTCTGCTATCTTGTGGCTTTTATTTCTGCCTTGCTTACCGTGGAGTGCACTATATTTATCACTGTACATAGTGTACATATTGCTGTTATAATTGGTGAAGGATAATATAAGTCTAAACTTTTTCTACTGTGTTTATTTGCTCCCATTACACCTGGGATAACAGGCCATTTGAAATCCTAGGTTGTAATACACACACACACGAGGCACTAAACTACAGACCAGTGTCTCTGACGTGTATAGTATGCAAAGTCATGGAGAAGATTATCAGGAGGAGAGTGGTGGAGCACCTGGAATGGAACAAGATTATAAACGACAACCAATACGGATTCATGGAAGGCAAATCCTGTGTCACAAACCTTCTGGAGTTTTATGATAAAGTAATAGAAGACACGAGAGAGAGGGTGGGTTGATTGCAGTTTTCTGGACTGCAGGAAGGCCTTCGACACAGTTCCTCACAAGAGATTGATGCACAAGCTAGAGGATCAGGCGCATATAACAGGAAGGGCACTGCAATTGATCAGAGAATACCTGACAGGGAGACAACAACGAGTCATGGTACGTGATGAGGTATCACAGTGGGCACCTGTGACGAGCGGGGTCCCACAGGGGTCGGTCCTAGGACCAGTGCTATTTTTTGTATAAGTGAATGACATGATGGAAGGGTTAGACTCAGAACTGTCTCTGTTCGCAGATGATGTGAAGTTAATGGGGAGAATTAAATCAGATGAGGATCAGCCAGGACTTCAAAGAGACCTGGACAGACCGGACACCTGGTCCAGCAACTGGCTTCTCTGATTTAACCCCGCAAAATGCAAAGTCATGAAGATCGGGGAAGAGCAAAGAAGACCGTAGACAGAGTATAGGCTAGGTGGCCAACGACTGCAAACCTCACTGAAGGAGAAAGATCTTTGGGTGAGTATAACACCGAGCACATCTCCGCTGAAGACTCCTATGAGTCAAAGGGATGTTAGGAAGCATTTCTTCAGTCATAGAGTTGTCAGGAAGTGGAATAGTGTAGAAAGTGACTTAGTAGAGGTAGGAACCATATATAGTTTTAAGACGAGGTATGATAAAGCTCATGGAGCAGGGAGAGAGAGGACTAGTAGCGATCAGTGAAGAGACGGAGCCAGGAGTTATGACTCGACCTCTGCAACTACAAATAAGTGAGTACAAATAGGTGATAGAGTAAATGAATCAGGAGCTGTGATTCGACCCCTGCAACCACAAGTAGGTGAGCACACACACACACACACACACTACAACAACGCGCTAACTATCTGTCGACAAGTGCCTTTGACAACCTGTAAAATACGCACCACAATTACAGTATTAGAACAGAAGTTGAAGGTTTGGTACACAAATGCAGATGGATTAACGAATAAACATGAGGAATGGCAAGAAAGAATCAATGAGAAGTCCCCAGACATCATAGCAGTTACAGAAACAAAACTCACGGAGACAATAACAGATGCAATCTTCCCACCAGGATACCAGATCATGAGGAAAGATAGAAGGGGCAGGGGGGGAGGTGGGATTGCTCTGCTCGTAAAAAGCAGAGGGAAATTCGAGAAAATGGAAGGCATAGATGAGACGGGAGAAAGAGACTACATAGTAGGTACACTTCAGTCTGGGGAACACAAAGTGGTCATTGCAGTGATGTATAATCCACCACAGAACTGCAGGAGACCAAGAGAGGAATATGAAGAGAGCAACAGAGCAATGGTGGACACACTTGCTGAGGTGGCAAGAAGAGCTCACTCCAGCAGAGCAAAGTTGCTGGTAATGGGGGATTTTAACCACAGGGAGATTGACTGGGAAAGCCTGGAGCCACATGGAGGTCCCAAAACATGGAGAGCCAGGATGTTGGACGTGGTGCTGGAAAACCTCATGCACCAACATGTTAAGGACACTACCAGAGTGAGAGGGGAGGATAAACCAGCAAGAATGGACCTTGTGTTCACCCTGGGCAGCTCAGACATTGAGGACATCAAGTATGAGAGTCCCCTAGGAGCTAGCGACCACGTGGTTCTGTGCTTTGAATACATAGTAGAGCTGCAAGTGGAGAGAATAACAGGAGTTGAATGGGAAAAGCCTGACTATAAAAGAGGGGACTACATAGGGTTGAAGAACTTCCTGCGGGAGGTCCAGTGGGACAGAGAACTGGCAGGAAAGCCAGTAAATGAAATGATGGAATATGTAACAACAAAATGCAAGGAGGCAGTGGAAAGGTTTATTCCCAAGGGCAACAGTAACAACGGGAAGACCAGAACGAGCCCCTGGTTTACCCGACGGTGTAAGGAGGCAAAAACAAAATGCAATAGAGAATGGAAAAAGTACAGAAGGCAGAGAACACACGAAAATAGGGAGATCAGTCGCAGAGCCAGGAACAAGTACACACAGGTAAGGAGGGAGGACCAACGACAGTATGAAAATGACATAGCATCGAGAATCAAGACTGACCCGAAACTGTTGTATAGCCACATCAGGAGGAAGACAACAGTCAAAGACCAGGTGATCAGATTAAGGACAGAAGGTGGAGAACTCACAAGAAATGATCAGGAGGTATGTGAGGAACTGAACAGGAGATTTAAGGAAGTTTTTACAGTAGAGACAGGAAGGGCTGTGGGAAGACAGCACAGAAGGGAACATCAAGAGGGAATATACCAACAAGTGTTGGATGACATACGAACAACTGAGGAGGAGGTGAAGAAGCTCTTAAGTGACCTTGACACCTCAAAGGCGATGGGACCGGACAACATCTCCCCATGGGTCCTTAGAGAAGGAGCAGAGATGCTGTGCGTGCCTCTAACCACAATCTTCAACACATCCCTTGAAACTGGGCAACTACCTGAGAAATGGAAGACAGCTAATGTAGTCCCCATATTTAAGAAAGGAAACAGAAACGAGGCACTAAACTACAGACCTGTGTCTCTGACATGTATTGTGTGCAAAGTCATGGAGAAGATTATCAGGAGGAGAGTGGTCGAACACCTGGAAAGGAACAAGATTATAAATGAAAACCAGCATGGGTTCATGGAAGGCAAATCTTGTATCACAAACCTCCTGGAGTTTTATGACAAGGTAACAGAAGTAAGACACGAGAGAGAGGGGTGGGTAGATTGCGTTTTCCTAGACTGCAGGAAGGCCTTTGACACAGTTCCCCACAAGAGATTGGTGCAGAAGCTGGAGGATCAGGCGCATGTAAAAGGGAGGGCACTGCAATGGATAAGGGAATACCTGACAGGGAGGCAGCAACGAGTCATGGTACGTGAAGAGGTGTCACAGTGGGCGCCTGTTACGAGCTGGGTCCCACAGGGGTCAGTTCTAGGACCAGTGCTATTTTTGATATATGTGAACGACATGATGGAAGGAATAGACTCTGAAGTGTCCCTGTTCGCAGATGATGTAAAGTTGATAAGAAGAATTAAATCGGACGAGGATGAGGCAGGACTGCAAAGAGACCTGGACAGGCTGGACATGTGGTCCAGTAACTGGCTTCTCGAATTCAATCCAGCCAAATGCAAAGTCATGAAGATTGGGGAGGGGCAAAGAAGACCGCAGACAGAGTATAGGCTAGGTGGACAAAGACTACAGACCTCAATCAGGGAGAAAGACCTTGGGGTGACCATAACACCGAGCACATCACCGGAGGCACACATCAACCAAATAACTGCTGCAGCATACGGGCGCCTGGCAAACCTGAGAATAGCGTTCTGATACCTTAATAAGGAATCGTTCAAGACACTGTACACTGTGTATGTTAGGCCCATACTGGAGTATGCAGCACCAGTCTGGAACCCACACCTGGTCATGCACGTCAAGAAGTTAGAGAAAGTACAAAGGTTTGCAACAAGGCTAGTCCCAGAGCTCAAGGGAATGTCGTACGAGGAAAGGTTAAGGGAAATCGGACTGACGACACTGGAGGACAGAAGAGTCAGGGGAGACATGATAACGACATACAAGATACTGCGGGGAATAGACAAGGTGGACAGAGATAGGATGTTCCAGAGAGGGGACACAGAAACAAGGGGTCACAACTGGAAGCTGAAGACTCAGACGAGTCACAGGGACGTTAGGAAGTATTTCTTCAGTCATAGAGTTGTCAGCAAGTGGAATAGCCTAGCAAGTGAAGTAGTGGAGGCAGGAACCATACATAGTTTTAAGAAGAGGTAAGACAAAGCTCAGGAAGCAGAGAGAGAGAGGACCTAGTAGCGATCAGTGAAGAGGCGGGGCCAGGAGCTGAGTCTCGACCCCTGCAACCACAATTAGGTGAGTACACACACACACACACACACACACACACACACACACACACACACACACACACACACACACACACACGCAATCATACGCACAGTGTGTATTAAGACAGATATACTCTGTTGGCTATTGATAATATTATTGACGTGTGTCATTAATTTCAAAGTTATCTAGTGGTTGCAGGAGGTTGAATCACAGCTCCTGGTCCTGCTTCTTCGCTGTTCGCTACCAGATTTACTCTCTCCCTGCTCCAAGAGCCTTATTGAGTGTGTATGTGTATTGTGTTATGTGTGTGTGTTGTGTGTGTGTGTGTGTGGTTGTGTTGTGTGTGTGTGTGTGTGGTATGTGTGTGTGTGTGTGTGTGTTGTGTGTGTGTGTGTATGTGTGTGTGTGTGTGTATGTGTGTGTGTGTGTGTGTGTGGTGTGTGTGTGTGTGTGTGTGTGTGTATGTGTGTGTGTGTGTGTGTGTGTGTATGTGTGTGTGTGTGTGTGTGTGTGTGTGTGTGTGTGTGTGTGTGTGTGTGTGTGTGTGTAGTGTGTGTGTGTGTGTGTGTATGTGTGTGTGTGTGTGTGTTGTGTGTGTGTGTGTGTGTGTGTGTGTGTGTGTGTGTGTGTGTGTGTGTGTGTGTGTGTGTGTGTGTGTGTGTGTGTGTGTGTGTGTGTGTGGTGTGTGTGTATGTGTGTGTGTGTGTGTGTGTGTGTGTGTGTGTGTGTGTGTGTGTGTGTGTGTGTGTGTACACAGCATAATCAACCTGGCAGGTCACTGAGCCAACTAACACAGGTCAAAGGTCATCCCTGCAGCATTTCAAGGTAATTAACCTAATCAACGAGGTAATTTATGCCAGTAATTTGCTACCTGGAGATGATCTGTTGCTTTCAGATTATTATTCCTGGAATTATGATAATTGTTATTCACGATTATCAATAATTCCAAGAATTTGTTTATTATTTTTTTTTTTGTAACTTTTGTGCTCCAGGAAAATAAGAGAAGAGAAAAATTATACTTTTAATGGATGGGTTTTAATAATGTTTGCAATTATTATTATTACTGTTATTATAACTATTATTATTATTATTAGTAGTAGTAGTAGTACTGTTATCATAACTATTATTATTATTATTATTATTTTTATTATTATTATTATTATTATTATTATTATTATTATTATTGTTATTATTATTATTATTATTATTATTATTATTATTATTATTATTATTACTGTTATTATAACTATTATTATTATTATTATTATTATTATTATTATTATTATTATTATTATTATTATTACTGTTATTAAACTATTATTATTATATTATTATTATTATTATTATTATTATTATTATTATTGTTATTATTATTATTATTATTATTATTATTATTATTATTATTATTATTATTATTATTATTATTATTACTGTTATTATAACTATTATTATTATTATATTATTATTATAATTATTATTGCTATAATAATAATAATAATAATAATAATAATAATAATAATAATAATAATATTATTATTATTATTATTAGTATTATTATTATTATTATTATTATTATTATTATTAGTATTATTATAGTAGTAGTAATATCAATATAAATCTATTTATTCACCTGCTACAGTAACCACTTATATTGACGTTTCTAAATCGGTCAATACATTAGTGGCAATACAATACATTAGTGGCAATACAATACATTAGTGGGGCAAAAAACACTTCTAGTATAGGGCCCCTGCTCAGACAAGACGGGACTTACATAGATGACAACAAAGAAATAAGCGAGATACTGGAATCTCAACATGACTCAGTGTTCAGCGAGCCACTAATGAATCTAAAGATAGACAAGGTTCTTTTTCATGAAAGAACCTCAAAACCTTGCCAATGAAGGCCAAATTTCTGACATAACCCTAACTCCACTAGACTTTGAGAAAGCCATTGACAACATGCCCAAGCACTCAGCCCCGGGCCCAGGCTCGTGGAACTCTGTGTTCACAAAGAACTGCAAGAAACCCCTCTCCCGGGCTCTAAGTATACTATGGAGAAGGAGCATAGACATGGCTGAAATTCCAGTCACTAAAAACAACGGTTATAGCCCCACTCCATAAAGATGGCAGCAAAGCATTAGCTAGGAACTATAGACCAATATCTCTAACGTCCCGCATAAAAATCCTTGAAAGAGTGCTAAGAAGCATGATTGCGAACCACTTGGATTCCAGTGCAACATGGGTTCAGAGCAGGTCGCTCGTGCCTCTAAAAACTACTGGACCACTATGATATGGTCTTGGATGCACTGGAAAACAAACAGAATGCAGATGTAGTTTACACAGATTTTGCAAAACCTTTGACAATTGAGATCATGATGCAATATCACACAAAATACGTGCTAAAGGGATAACTGACAAAGTGGGCAGATGGATCTTCAAGTTTCTAACCAATCGAACACAAAGAGTAGTGATAAACAGAGTTAAATAGGAAGCTGCCATAGTGAAGAGCTCTGTTCCACAAGGCACAGTACTCACCCCTATCCTGTTCCTCATCCTCATATCAGACATAAACAGAGATGTAAACCATAGCACCTTATCATTTTTTGCAGATACTAGGATCTACATGAGACTGCCATCTACTGAGAACACGGCAAAGCTCCAAGAAGATATAAACCAAGTTTTCCAATGGGCAACGGAGAACAACATGATGTTCAATGAAGACAAATTCCAACTACTCCGTTATGGAAAACTGGAGGAAATAATAACTAGGACTGAGTATACTACAAACTCCAATCACACAATGGAGCGGAAAAGTAATGTGAAGGACCTGGGTGTGGTAATGTCTGAAGATCTCACCTTCAAGGATCACAACAATGCCACTATCACATCTGCGAGGAAACTGATAGGATGAATAATGAGAACATTCAAGACAAGAGATTCTAAGCCATTGATGATCCTTTTTAAATCACTTGTTCTCTCTAGGCTAAAATATTGCTGTACATTAACATCTCCGCTCAAAGTAGGTGAAATTGCAGAGCTAGAGAATGTACAGAGAACCTTTACTGCACATATAAGTTCCATAAAACATCTTAACTACTGGGAGCGCCTGGAAGCACTTGACTTGTACTCACTGGAGCACTGGCGAGAGAGATACATCATAATCTACACCTGGAAAATCCTAAGTTGCACTCAGAAATCACTCCCTACGAAAGCAAAAGACTTGGCACTAAGAGAAAATACCATAATTGTCAGGGGCCCAGACTGTTCAACAGCCTCCCACCAGCCATAAGGGAAATTACCAATAGACTTCTGGTTGTCTTCAAGAGGGAGCTGGACAGATACCTAAAGTCAGCCGGACTGTGGTTCGTACGTTGGACTACGTGCAGCCAGCAATAACAACCTATTTGATCAGGCCCTGATCCATTGGGTGGCCTGGTCGTAGACCGGGCCACAGGGGCGTTGATCGCGGGAACTCCCTCCAGGTTGACTCCAGGCATGTAGGGTTAATTACTGTAGTGTAATCTTCCAGGGTTAATTATCCAGGGTAATCTTCCAGGGTTAATATCCCAGGATAACCCCAGAGGGTTAATAACCCAAGGTTATTAGCCCTGGGTTATTAACGAATGAAATCAATAATAACCACATTACGGATAACGAATGATACAGCGACTCCAACGAAGGAACACATGAGAGAGAGAGAGAGAGAGAGAGAGAGACAGACAGACAGACAGACAGAGAGACAGACAGACAGATAGACAGAGTGTACTTGTTTCTGGATTTAAGTATGGGAGAATGTGCTTTCCCTCACAATATCAAACAACTGACAAACAAGCCAGTGGACTCGAACTGGTGTTCCAGTAACTAGAAATTGACTAGCTACCCCCACCACACGTAACTCTTATTCCTGATACAGGTCAGTAAAGTTGTCTTCTCCTTCCCCTGTGTGCTCAGGACACAGGCAGTGCTTAGGACACAGCCAGTGCTCAGGACACAGCCAGTGCTCAGAACACAGCCAGTGCTCAGGGCACAGCCAGTGCTCAGAACACAGCCAGTGCTCAGAACACAGCCAGTGCTCAGGGCACATCCAGTGCTCAGAACACAGCCAGTGCTCAGGGCACAGCCAGTGCTCAGAACACAGCCAGTGCTCAGGGCACAATCATTGCTCAGAACACAGGCAGTGCTCAAGACACAAGCAGTGCTCAGGGCACAGGCAGTGCTTAGGACACAGCCAGTGCTCAGGGCACAGCCAGTGCTCAGAACACAGCCAGTGCTCAGGGCACAATCATTGCTCAGAACACAGGCAGTGCTCAAGACACAAGCAGTGCTCATGGCACAGGCAGTGCTTAGGACACAGCCAGTGCTCAGGACACAGGCAGTGTTCAAGACACAAGCAGTGCTCAAGACACAAGCAGTGCTCAGGACACAGCCAGTGCTCAGGACACAGCCAGTGCTCAGGACACAGCCAGTGCTCAGGACACAGCCAGTGCTCAGGACACAGCCAGTGCTCAGGACACAGGCAGTGCTCAGGGCACAGCCAGTGCTCAGGACACAGCCAGTGCTCAGAACACAGCCAGTGCTCAGGGCACAATCATTGCTCAGAACACAGCCAGTGCTCAGGACACAGCCAGTGCTCAGGACACAGCCGGTGCTCAGGACACAGCCAGTGCTCAGAACACAGCCAGTGCTCAGGGCACAATCATTGCTCAGAACACAGCCAGTGCTCAGGACACAGCCAGTGCTCAGAACACAGCCAGTGCTCAGGACACAGCCAGTGCTCAGGATACAGCCAGTGCTCAGGACACAATCATTGCTCAGAACACAGGCAGTGCTCAGAACACAGGCAGTGCTCAGAACACAGCCAGTGCCCAGGACACAGCCTGTACTCAGGATACAGCCACTGCTCAGGACACAGCCAGTGCCCAGGACACAGCCAGTGCTCAGGACACAGCCAGTGCTCAGGACACAATCATTGCCCAGGACACAGCCAGTGCCCAGGACACAGCCAGTGCCCAGGACACAGCCAGTGCCCAGTACACAGCCAGTGCCCAGGACACAGCCAGTGCTCAGGCAATCATAACAACGTCTCTGGTGCTGGGAGCTAACATGACGTACAGTTCCGCACCAAGCTATATTGTATGTATGTATGTATGTATGTATGTATGTATGTATGTATGTATGTATGTATGTATGTATGTATGTATGTATGACTAATATGGAAGAAATAAAAGGAGGAGAGCCGTAATAGATTCTTGTATTTTTAGAGGAAATACGAACCTGTATAGAAGGAAGAGTATCCTGGAGATGAGATGTTGCCAGTATACCCGGAGTATACCTGGAGTATACCTGGAGGGTGTTTCTGGGGTCAACGCCCCCTCAGCCCGGTCCGTAACCAGACCTCACGGGGGATCAGGGCCTGATCAACCAGACTGCTACTGCTGCCTACATGCAGTTCAACCACAACCCGGCTGGTCAGGTACTGACTTTTGGTGCCTGTCCAACTCCTTCTTGAAGACAACCAGGGGTCTATTGGTAATCCCTTTTATGTATGCTGGGAGACAGTTGAAGAGCCTTGGTCCCTTGACATTTATTATGTTTTCTCTTAGTGGGGTTCCCCAAGGATCAGTACTCTCTCCGTTTATGTCAGTTACTCTTAACTTACCAGGAAGAACAGAAAAGCTGTAAGATTATGCTTGTGAATGTTGAAGAAATATCTTACGTAAATTAAATAGGTAAAATAACTGTGGATCCCTACAGAATGATTTGGATAAACTGAGCGAGTGGCTGATGGGATTTAATTTTGATAAATGTTATGTGATGGAAATAGGAGGACGTAAAGTCCTGTCACGTGAATAAATTAGACACATGTGCAACTCTCTTTAGTGAGGAAACGTTTCTCCATACTGGCTTCATCAGTCAAATAGAGCGAAGAATGGTGAATATCAAAAAGAATTTGAGGTAATCAGTCGCGCAGCCTGGAGTCCAGATTCCAGGCTGAGGGACTGATTACCTCAAACTCCTAATCATCACCATTCTTCTTTGTATTGGACTGATGAAGCTAGTATGGCGAAACGTTTCCTCAATGAAGATATCCAAGTGTAGCACATGTGTTTACTTTATCAACTTGTCGGTCCTCTAAGCCATTTATCTACCTTCGCCGAGAATGTTGACTGTGGGACGAAAAACTGAAAATATCAGTTTAAGAATTATATTCAAACATTATTTTCGAAAGATCTTGTAAGAGAAATTGTAAGGGAAACTCATTTGCAATATTCTGGCAAACAATATCATATTTTTCCTCAATATGTGACTGGCAAAAATGTTGAAAATGAGCTATTTAAAACTGTCCAAAATGTGAATATGGAGCTGTGTGGTCAACATCTAAAATAACATGAGGATTCGTTGGAAAAGGTCCGTAAAAGGTTCTTCAAAAATGGCTCCCAGAGCTGGAAAAGGTGAGTTTTGATGAATGGATGTTAAGGTTGAAGGCGTCCACGCTGTTTTAAGGTAGACGTGATGACCATGTATAAGGACGGGAAAGGACATGAAAGGTTAGTGTAGGTTTGCCAGGACGGGTCCTGGTCCAGGTCTTCTTCTATGTGGTGACCCGGCAATGGATCCTGAAGGAGTGTCGGAGTTTGTACAAGTGATGTACTGTTTATAGCCGTATGACGGGGACAGCCCTGTGACAAAGGCAAGGTGAGCATTCACGTCAAGAGCACTGTTTACAGCCGTATGACGGGGACAGCCCTGTGACAAAGGCACAGTGAGCAATCACGTCAAGAGTTCTGTTTACAGCCGTATGACGGGGGCAGCCCTGTGACAAAGGCACAGTGAGCATTCATGTCAAGAGTACTGTTTACAGCCGTATGACGGGGGCAGCCCTGTGACAAAGGCACAGTGAGCATTCACGTCAAGAGTACTGTTTACAGCCGTATGACGGGGGCAGCCCTGTGACAAAGGCACAGTGAGCATTCACGTCCAAAGTACTATTTACGGCCGTATGATGGGGTCAGCCCTGTGACAAAGGCAAGGTGAGCATTCACGTCAAGAGTACTGTTTACAGCCGTATGACGGGGGCAGCCCTGTGACAAAGGCACAGTGAGCATTCACGTCAAGAGCACTGTTTACAGCCGTATGACGGGGGCAGCCCTGTGACAAAGGCACAGTGAACATTCATGTCAATAGTACTGTTTACAGCCATATGACGGGGGCAGCCCTGTGACAAAGGCACAGTGAGCATTCACGTCAATAGTACTGTTTACAACTATATGACGGGGGCAGCCCTGTGACAAAGGCACAGTGAGCATTCACGTCAATAGTACTGTTTACAACCATATGACGGGGGCAGCCCTGTGACAAAGGCACAGTGAGCATTCACGTCAATAGTACTGTTTACAACCATATGACGGGGGCAGCTCTGTGACAAAGGCACAGTGAGCATTCACGTCAATAGTCCTGTTTACTACCATATGACGGGGCAGCCCTGTGACAAAGGCACAGTGAGCATTCACGTCAATAGTACTGTTTACAGCCATGTGACGGGGCAGCTCTGTGACAAAGGCACAGTGAGCATTCACGTCAAGAGCACTGTTTACAGCCGTATGACGGGGGCAGCCCTGTGACAAAGGCACAGTGAACATTCATGTCAATAGTACTGTTTACAGCCATATGACGGGGGCAGCCCTGTGACAAAGGCACAGTGAACATTCATGTCAATAGTACTGTTTACAGCCATATGACGGGGGCAGCCCTGTGACAAAGGCACAGTGAGCATTCACGTCAATAGTACTGTTTACAACTATATGACGGGGGCAGCCCTGTGACAAAGGCACAGTGAGCATTCACGTCAATATACTGTTTACAACCATATGACGGGGGCAGCCCGGTGACAAAGGCACAGTGAGCATTCACGTCAATAGTACTGTTTACAACCATATGACGGGGGCAGCTCTGTGACAAAGGCACAGTGAGCATTCACGTCAATAGTCCTGTTTACTACCATATGACGGGGCAGCCCTGTGACAAAGGCACAGTGAGCATTCACGTCAATAGTACTGTTTACAGCCATGTGACGGGGCAGCTCTGTGACAAAGGCACAGTGAGCATTCACGTCAAGAGCACTGTTTACAGCCGTATGACGGGGGCAGCCCTGTGACAAAGGCACAGTGAACATTCATGTCAATAGTACTGTTTACAGCCATATGACGGGGGCAGCCCTGTGACAAAGGCACAGTGAGCATTCACGTCAATAGTACTGTTTACAACTATATGACGGGGGCAGCCCTGTGACAAAGGCACAGTGAGCATTCACGTCAATAGTACTGTTTACAACCATATGACGGGGGCAGCCCTGTGACAAAGGCACAGTGAACATTCACGTCAATAGTACTGTTTACAACCATATGACGGGGGCAGCTCTGTGACAAAGGCACAGTGAGCATTCACGTCAATAGTACTGTTTACAACCATATGACGGCCGCAGCTCTGTGACAAAGGCACAGTGAGCATTCACGTCAATAGTCCTGTTTACAACCATATGACGGGGCAGCCCTGTGACAAAGGCACAGTGAGCATTCACGTCAATAGTACTGTTTACAACCATGTGACGGGGCAGCTCTGTGACAAAGGCACAGTGAGCATTCACGTCAAGAGCACTGTTTACAGCCGTATGACGGGGACAGCCCTGTGACAAAGGCACAGTAAAAGGATGCGAGAGAATGGATAAAGAAGCCTTCTTGATCTCTGCATCAAGGACAAGAAGCCAGGGTTGGAAACTGAGAATATTGGAACCGAAGGGATACGTGAATTTCTTTTCTTAGAGCAGTAGACTAATGGAATTAATTAAGAAAAAGTAGTAGGTGCTACAAGCGTTGGAAATTTTGAAAAGATATAGGATGAACAAGGTACTGAAGGCAGAACACAACAAGTATAACTCCTGCAGCAATAAATTGGTAATTACTAATCGGCAGTTACGCACACGCACACACACACACACACACACACACACACACACACACACACACACACACGCACACACACACACACACACACACACACACCATCGCAAATTGCGGCCAGCATTCCCAGGATGACTGTTGTTATTACTTTGGTGTGTGTTGTGAGGCGGTGCCAGTGACAACAGTGCCACCTCTATTACCTCAATAATTATCGAGGATTACACTGTCAGGTGTGTGTGTGCCCAGGTCCCCTATATGTGTGTGTGTTCAGGTGTCCCGGTCGCCTACGAGTATGTGCCCAGGTGTCCAGGTCACCTACATGTATGTGCCCACGTGTCCGGGTGGCCTACATGTTTGTGTCCAGGTGTCCAGGTCACCTACATGTGTGTCCAGGTCACCTACATGTATGTGCCCAGGTGTCCAGGTCACCTACATGTATGTGCCCAGATGTCCAGGTCACCTACATGTATGTGCCCAGGTGTCCAGGTCACCTACATGTATGTTTCCAGGTGTCCAGGTCACCTACATGTGTGTGTCCAGGTGTCCAGGTCACCTACATGTATGTTTCCAGGTGTCCAGGTCACCTACATGTGTGTGCCCAGGTGTCCAGGTCACCTACATGTGTGTGTCCAGGTGTCCAGGTCACCTACTTGTATATTTCCAGGTGTCCAGGTCACCTACATGTATGTTTCCAGGTGTCCAGGTCACCTGCATGTGTGTGTCCAGGTGTCCAGGTCACCTACATGAGTGTGTTTAGGTGTCCAGGTCACCTACATGAGTGTGTTTAGGTGTCCAGGTCACCTACATGTATATTTCCAGGTGTCCAGGTCGCCTACATGTGTGTGTCCAGATCACTTACATGTATGTTTCCAGGTGTCCAGGTCACCTACATGTGTGTGTCCAGGTGTCCAGGTCACCTACATGAGTGTGTTTAGCTGCCCAGGTCACCTACATGTATGTGTCCAGTTCACTGACATGTTTGTCCCCAGGTGTCCAGGTCACATACATGTGCGTCCCCAGGTGTCCAGGTCACATACATGTGCGTCCCCAGGTGTCCAGGTCACATACATGTGTGTCCCCAGGTGTCCAGGTCACATACATGTGTGTCCCCAGGTGTCCAGGTCACCTCCATGTGCATGTATCCGAGGTATCCAGCTCAATGGCTCCTCCCTATAAACACTCTTAAGTTCTGTTAGGTAAGACACATATGCAACAGTTAGGTATGTAGATGAATGGTTCAGAGAACCGACATGTTGATAAATTAGACACATGTGCAACTCTTGGGTATCTTTATTGAGGAAACGTTTCGCCACACAGTGGCTTCATCAGTCTATACAAAGGAGAATCTTGAAGAACAGGAGGAGAATGAGGTAATCAGTCCCTCAACCTTGAGTCGATGTGGTCAGTCCATCAATCTTGAGTCGACCACATCGACTCAAGGTTGAGGGACTGATTACCTCATTCTCCTCCTGTTCTTCAAGATTCTCCTTTGTATGGACTGATGAAGCCACTGTGTGGCGAAACGTTTCCTCAATAAAGATACCCAAGAGTTGCATATGTGTCTAATTTATCAACAGTTAGGCATCTTTATTTCGAAACGTTTCGCCTACACAGTAGGCTTCTTCAGTCGAATACAGAAAAGTTGATAGAAGCAGAAGATACTTGAAGACGATGTAATCAGTCCATCACCCTTAAAGTTTTATGAGGTGGTACAGTACTGAGGGACTGACCACCTCAAATTTAAGGGTGATGGACTGATTACTCGTCTTCTGTATCTTCTGCTTCTATCAACTTTAATTTCTGTACTCGACTAAGAAGCCTACTGTGGTAGAAAACAAACGTTTACGAAATTCGAAAAAGCGATAACTTAACTGTATGTAATATGCTGTATTACCTAACAGACATTAGCTGACATCAATGTACAATAAATGTAAGATGAGTCCTTGTTATGCAGAGATTAACGTAACTTAGGTTAATTTTGCCTCAGGATGCGACAACAACCAGTACGTACTAACAATCCAGGAACCTAATTTTTCTACACTGGTAAACAGGGACAGTAGGTATTTTTAGGCTAAACACGTTTTGTTCCACTCGTACCGGGGATCGAATTCCCGGAATCAGAGTGTGTATTTGAGTGCGCTACCATATCGAGCTATGCATTTACGAAACTGCCTTCCAATAGTGACTTAAAAGAAATAACGACGGTTGTTAGGTAAGACACATATGCAACAGTTAGGTATCTTTATTATGAAACGTTTCGCCTACACAGTAGGCTTCTTCAGTCAAGTACAGAAAAGTTGACTGAAGAAGCCTACTGTGTAGGCGAAACGTTTCATAATAAAGATACCTAACTGTTGCATATGTGTCTTACCTAACAACCTGTCGGTATTTTATACCATTTTAATGAAATAACTTCTAATGTTATATACGAAATGGCTTCCAGAGTTATTTACGAACTGGCTTCTATAGGTCATTTACGGAATGACATCGTATGTCGTTTATATAATGGCTTTGTATGTCATTTACAAAATGCCTTAAATGGCATTGACGTAGTGACTTGGAATGATACAAATGGTAGGCCATTTTTCATAATAATACGAAATATTTCAGCAGGAATGGGGGGAAAAAAAAATTCACTGCATTCGGGCGAGCCAGAGAAGCTGTGTCAACAAGATCGCCCATCCGGTTAAGTGACTGACCTAATTGTGTTTAATCGGACCCTGCGAGAGTATTATTCGGTGCCTCACACTGGCGGTACAGAGGAAGCTTGATGTACAATACATGTACAATACGTGTGTAATATGTGTGTTTACATGTAAATCTTGTGGTGCTGAATGTTTATATGTGTAAAGGAAGGCTGGTATACATCCTGTTGGTGATGGGAGTTTACTAGTTGGTGATGGGAGTTTACTAGTTGGTGATGGGAGTTTACTAGTTGGTGATGGGAGTTTACTAGTTGGTGATGGGAGTTTACTAGTTGGTGATGGGAGTTTACTAGTTGGTGATGGGAGTTTACTAGTTGGTGATGGGAGTTTACTAGTTGGTGATGGGAGTTTACTAGAAGGTACCATGTAAACTTTACAGGTAACGCATTTAATAGGTAACGCATTCGACAGGTAACACACTCGACAGGTAACGCATTCCACAGGTAACGAATTCGCCAGGTAAAGCACTTATTAACACACCAGGCAACACACTCACCAGGCAAAGCACTCTCCAGCCAACAAACACACACTCATCTGTCAAGACGCCAGGCAACTCACTAGACGACATATACCAAGCCAGGGGATATGATTGAGGTGTATAAATAAAAGACAGGAATAAATAAAGGGGATGTAAATAGTGTGCTGAAAATATCCAGCCTAGACAGGACTCGCAGCAATGGTTTTAAGTTAGAAAAATTCAGATTCAGGAAGGATATAGGAAAGTACTGGTTTGGTAATAGAGTTGTGGATGAGTGGAACAAACTCCCGAGTACAGTTATAGAGGCCAGAACGTTGTGTAGCTTTAAAAATAGGTTGGATAAATACATGAGTAGATGTGGGTGGGTGTGAGTTGGACCTGATAGCTTGTGCTACCAGGTCGGTTGCCGTGTTCAATGTGACCTGACCTGACTAGGTTGGGTGCATTGGCTTAAGCCGGAAGGAGACTTGGACCTGCCTCGCATGGGCTAGTAGGCCTTCTGCAGTGTCCCTTCGTTCTTATGTTCTTAAGAACATAAAAACATAAGAACGATGGAACACTGCAGAAGGCCTACTGGCCCATGCGAGGCAGGTCCAAGTCTCCTACCGGCTTAAGCCAATGCACCCAACCTAGTCAGGTCAGGTCACATTGACTTAAGGGAGGAACACGGCAACCGACCTGGTAGCACAAGCTATCAGGTCCAACTCACACCCACCCACATCTACTCATGTATTTATCTTATGTTCTTATTAGCTTAACCCAGTCTTGCGTCACAGACACTTCAACACGTCTTGCGTCACAGACACTCCAGCATGTATTGCGTCACAGCACGTCTCTGGCTTCATATATTTTCAACATTGGCTTCAATTTCTTAATATTTTTTTTCATTTCCTCTTAGTAGCGAATCCCTCTCCTCCCCCCTCTCCTCTCCCCTTCACCTCTCCCCCTCTCCTCTCCCCTTCACCTCTCCCCCTCTCCTCTCCCTTTCACCTCTCCCCCTCTCCTCTCCCCTTCACCTCTCCCCCTCTCCTCTCCCCCTCACCTCTCTCCCCTCTCCTCTCCCCCTCTCCTCTCTCCTTTACCTCTCCCCCTCTCCTCTCCCCCTCTCCTCTCCCCTTCACCTCTCCCCCTCTCCTCCCCCCTCTCCTCTCCCCCTCTCCTCTCCCCCTCTCCCTCTCCCCTCTCCTCTCCCCCTCTCCTCTCCCCTCTCCTCTCCCCTTCTCCTCTCCCCCTCTCCTCTCCCCTTCACCTCTCCCCCTCTCCTCTCCCCCTCTCCTCTCCCCTCCCCTCTTCCTCCTCCTTCTCCCCTTCCATCCCCCCTCTCCTCTTCCCTCCCCTTCCTCCTCTCCTTCCCCTTTCCCTTCCCCTCCCACTATCTTCTTTAGGCAGAAATGGTGGGGATGTTTCCCCTTTCCTCTAAATTTACTCGCACTCCCGGCAGATGACGTGGATCGTTACACGGCCCCTGGTTAAGTTAGCTAAGGTTCGTCAGGACACAGAACAAGTGTTTCCTGACGCGGGTCTTAGTCATATGATGACCCACAGCTGGAGCTTTTGGTCATCTGACCGAGGACTTCCACTGGCTTACCAGTCCACCCCTTTAAAAATTATGGATATAATTATAACTAATGTTTTTATTTCCGATATGTAAGACCAGCGACTGCGTAATGCTTTAAAAAACAGATTTTGAATAGACTTACCTGTGTACCATTATGACTTAGTATGTAAGTATATATGTAACTGAGTATATAAGTATGTGAGTAAGTATGTATGTAAAGGAGTATGTAAGTAAGAAATTATGTAAAAAAATATGTGAGTAAATATGTAAATAAATATGCAACTATGTAAGTAAATATGTAAGTATGTATGTAAATATGTAAGTAAATATGTAAGTATGTATGTAAATATGTAAGTATGTATGTAAATATATAAGTAAATATGTAAGTATGTATGTAAATATGTAAGTATGTATATAAATATGTAAGTAAATATGTAAGTAAATATGTAAGTATGTATATAAATATGTAAGTAAATATGTAAGTATGTATGTAAATATGTAAGTAAATATGTAAGTATGTATGTAAATATGTAAGTATGTATGTAAATATGTAAGTATGTATGTAAATATGTAAGTAAATATGTAAGTATGTATGTAAATATGTAAGTAAATATGTAAGTATGTATGTAAATATATAAGTAAATATGTAAGTATGTATGTAAATATGTAAGTAAATATGTAAGTATGTATGTAAATATGTAAGTAAATATGTAAGTATGTATGTAAATATATAAGTAAATATATAAGTTTGTAAGTAAATATGTATGTATGTAAGTTAATATGTAAGTATGTTTGTAAATATTTGAGTATGTAAGTAAATATGTAAGTGTTTGTAGATGAATGGTTCAGAGAACCGACATGTTGATAAATTAGACACATGTGCAACTCTTGGGTATCTTTATTGAGAAAACGTTTCGCCACACAGTGGCTTCATCAGTCCATACGTAGGAGAAACTTGAAGAACAGGAGGAGAATGAGGTAATCAGTCCCTCAACCTTGAGTCGATGTGGTCAGTCCATCAATCTTGAGTAGAATACGGCATACGTGCTGAGAAGGAGCTTATAAACCGTTGGCAGGAGAGGTGCAGCAGTCATAGGTCGTGTAACATTTGTTCAGTGTGGAAGTAGGTTGTGTCTAATTTATCAACATGTCGGTTCTCTGAACCATTCATCTACAAACCTGTCAGACACTGCAACTTCTTGGGATCTTAATACTTGGGAATTCTTCACTTGCCTAATTCTTGGGCACGACCTTGGGCACGACCTTGGGCACGACCTTGGGCACGACCTTGGGCACGACCTTGGGCACGACCTTGGGCACGACCTTGGGCACAACCTTGGGCACGACCTTGGGCACGACCTTGGGCACGACCTTGGGCACGACCTTGGGCACGACCTTGGGCACGACCTACTTCCACATTGAACAATGTTACACGACCTATGACTGCTGCACCTCTCCTGCCAACGGTTTACAAGCTCCTTCTCAGCACGTATGCCGTATTCTATTCAAGATTGATGGACTGACCACATCGACTCAAGGTTGAGGGACTGATTACCTCATTCTCCTCCTGTTCTTCAAGTTTCTCCTATGTATGGACTGATGAAGCCACTGTGTGGCGAAACGTTTCCTCAATAAAGATACCCAAGAGTTGCACATGTGTCTAATTTATCATCTAAATATGTAAGTATATATGTAAGTAAATATGTATGTAAATATATGAGTATGTAAGTAAATATGTAGGTATGTATTTAAGTAAATACGTAAGTATGTAAGTAAATATGTAAGTATGTATGTAGGTAAGTAAGTTTATCTAAGTACAAGTACATGTAAATACAGTAACAGGTGTGTAAATTATTATAAACAGTAACAGGTGTGTAAATTATTATAAACAGTAACAGGTGTGTAAATTATTATAAACAGTAACAGATGTGTAAATTATTATAAACAGTAACAGGTGTGTAAATTATTATAAACAGTAACAGGTGTGTAAATTATTATAAACAGTGACAGGTGTGTAAATTATTATAAACAGTAACAGGTGTGTAAATTATTATAAACAGTAACAGGTGTGTAAATTATTATAAACAGTAACAGGTGTGTAAATTATTATAAACAGTAACAGGTGTGTAAATTATTATAAACAGTAACAGGTGTGTATATTATTATAAACAGTAACAGGTGTGTAAACTATTATAAACAGTAACAGGTGTGTAAATTATTATAAACAGTAACAGGTGTGTAAATTATTATAAAAAGTAACAGGTGTGTAAATTATTATAAACAGTAACAGGTGTGTAAATTATTATAAACAGTAACAGGTGTGTAAATTATTATAAACAGTAACAGGTGTGTAAATTATTATAAACAGTAACAGGTGTGTATATTATTATAAACAGTAACAGGTGTGTAAACTAT
Organism: Cherax quadricarinatus; assembly: GCF_026875155.1. Lineage (NCBI taxonomy): Eukaryota > Metazoa > Arthropoda > Malacostraca > Decapoda > Parastacidae > Cherax > Cherax quadricarinatus. The sequence continues at coordinate 14,435,471 of NC_069483.1, forward strand.
ATATAAACAGTAACAGGTGTTGTAAATTATTATAAACAGTAACAGGTAACAGGTGTGTAAATTATTATAAAAAGTAACAGGTGTGTAAATTATTATAAACAGTAACAGGTGTGTAAATTATTATAAACAGTAACAGGTGTGTAAATTATTATAAACAGTAACATGTGTGTAAATTATTATAAACAGTAGCAGGTGTGTAAATTATTATAAACAGTAACAGGTGTGTAAATTATAATAAACAGTAACAGGTGTGTAAATTATTATAAACAGTAACAGGTGTGTAAATTATTATAAACAGTAACAGGTGTGTAAACTATTATAAACAGTAACAGGTGTGTAAATTATTATAAACAGTAACAGGTAACAGGTGTGTAAATTATTATAAAAAGTAACAGGTGTGTAAATTATTATAAACAGTAACAGGTGTGTAAATTATTATAAACAGTAACAGGTGTGTAAATTATTATAAACAGTAACAGGTGTGTAAATTATTATAAACAGTAACAGATGTGTAAATTATTATAAACAGTAACAGGTGTGTAAATTAGTATAAACAGTAACAGGTGTGTAAATTATTATAAACAGTAACAGGTGTGTAAATTATTATAAACAGTAACAGGTGTGTAAATTATTATAAACAGTAACAGGTGTGTAAACTATTATAAACAGTAACAGGTGTGTAAATTATTATAAACAGTAACAGGTAACAGGTGTGTAAATTATTATAAAAAGTAACAGGTGTGTAAATTATTACAAACAGTAACAGGTGTGTAAATTATTATAAACAGTAACAGGTGTGTAAATTATTATAAACAGTAACATGTGTGTAAATTATTATAAACAGTAGCAGGTGTGTAAATTATTATAAACAGTAACAGGTGTGTAAATTATTATAAACAGTAACAGGTGTGTAAATTATTATAAACAGTAACAGGTGTGTAAATTATTATAAACAGTAACAGGTGTGTAAACTATTATAAACAGTAACAGGTGTGTAAATTATTATAAACAGTAACAGGTAACAGGTGTGTAAATTATTATAAAAAGTAACAGGTGTGTAAATTATTATAAACAGTAACAGGTGTGTAAATTATTATAAACAGTAACAGGTGTGTAAATTATTATAAACAGTAACAGGTGTGTAAATTATTATAAACAGTAACAGATGTGTAAATTATTATAAACAGTAACAGGTGTGTAAATTATTATAAACAGTAACAGGTTTGTAAATTATTATAAACAGTAACAGGTGTGTAAATTATTATAAACAGTAACAGGTGTGTAAATTATTATAAATAGTAAAAGGTGTGTAAATTATTATAAACAATAACAGGTGTGTAAATTATTATAAACAGTAACAGGTGTGTAAATTATTATAAACAGTAACAGGTGTGTAAATTATTATAAACAGTAACAGGTGTGTAAATTATTATAAACAGTAACAGGTGTGTAAATTATTATAAACAGTAACAGGTAACAGGTGTGTAAATTATTATAAAAAGAAACAGGTGTGTAAATTATTATAAACAGTAACAGGTGTGTAAATTATTATAAACAGTAACAGGTGCGTAAATTATTATAAACAGTAACAGGTGTGTAAATTATTATAAACAGTAACAGGTGTGTAAATTATTATAAACAGTAACAGGTGTGTAAATTATTATAAACAGTAACAGATGTGTAAATTATTATAAACAGTAACAGGTGTGTAAATTATTATAAACAGTAACAGGTGTGTAAATTATTATAAACAGTAACAGGTGTGTAAATTATTATAAACAGTAACAGGTGTGTAAATTATTATAAACAGTAACAGGTGTGTAAATTATTATAAACAGTAAAAGGTGTGTAAATTATTATAAACAATAACAGGTGTGTAAATTATTATAAACAGTAACAGGTGTGTAAATTATTATAAACAGTAACAGGTGTGTAAATTATTATAAACAGTAACGGGTGTGTAAATTACCCGGGATAATTACCTAAAGAAAGGTCAGACAAAGCAATATCAAAGTGACTCACGAAATTGTAATGACACGACTGTAAACAAACCATACTACGGGTGGGGTAGAACCCGCGGTCAGAGAGTCTTAGAACTCTCTGACCGACGCGTTAGCTAGCTGACCTAGTGGCTAACACGACGGTCTGGAGTGTTGAGACTCTCTGATCGCGGGTTCTAACCCCACCCGTGGTATGGTGAAGCTGTAGCGGCACTAACAACTGTTGGTAAACAGAAAGATAGACTGGAGGCTCGAACCGCGGTTCCAGAAGACCAATATTTTTCTCTTTTTTTTGAGATCAATTTCTCAATTTTTCGTTTATTGAGGATTTCCTCAATTTTTCAAGATATTTTTCGTTTTTCGCTTACATCTTCAGCTAGGTGAGAAAATGCGCACAAATGCTGTACAATGTGATCCTTAATTGACAACGTTTCGCCCACACAGTCGACTTTATCAAGTCATAGGTACATTCACACTAGTGAGTAACTGACTCCTATAGTTGGTCCTATTTTTGTATCTCACACCTCCTGTATGTCATACCTCCTGTATGTCATACCTCCTGTATCTCATACCTTCTGTATCTCATACCTTCTGTGTCTCATACCTTCTGTATCTCATACCTTCTGTATCTCATACCTTCTGTATCTCATACCTTCTGTATCTCATACCTTCTGTATCTCATACCTTCTGTATCTCATACCTGCTGTATCTCATACCTTCTGTATCTCATACCTTCTGTATCTCATACCTTCTGTATCTCATACCTTCTGTATCTCATACCTTCTGTATCTCATACCTTCTGTATATCATACCTTCTGTATCTCATACCTTCTGTATCTCATACCTTCTGTATCTCATACCTTCTGTATCTCATACCTTCTGTATCTCATACCTTCTGTATCTCATACCTTCTGTATCTCATACCTCCTGTATGTCATACCTCCTGTATGTCATACCTCCTGTATCTCATACCTTCTGTATCTCATACATTCTGTATCTCATACCTTTTGTATCTCACACCTCCTGTATGTCATACCTCCTGTATCTCATACCTTCTGTATCTCATACCTTCTGTATCTCAAACCTTCTGTATCTCATACCTTCTGTATCTCATACCTTCTGTATCTCAAACCTTCTGTATCTCATACCTTCTGTATCTCATACCTTCTGTATCTCATACCTTCTGTATCTCATACCTTCTGTATCTCATACCTCCTGTATCTCATACCTTCTGTATCTCATACCTTCTGTATCTCACACGTCCTGTATGTCATACCTCCTGTATCTCATACCTTCTGTATCTCATACCTTCTGTATCTCATACCTTCTGTGTCTTACACCTCCTGTATGTCATACCTCCTGTATGTCATACCTCCTGTATCTCATACCTTCTGTATCTCATACCTTCTGTATCTAATACCTCCTATATCTCATACCTCCTGTATCTCATACCTTCTGTATCTCATACCTTCTGTATCTCATACCTTCTGTATCTCATACCTTCTGTATCTCATACCTTCTGTATCTCATACCTTCTGTATCTCATACCTCCTGTATGTCATACCTCCTGTATGTCATACCTCCTGTATCTCATACCTTCTGTATCTCATACATTCTGTATCTCATACCTTCTGTATCTCACACCTCCTGTATGTCATACCTCCTGTATCTCATACCTTCTGTATCTCATACCTTCTGTATCTCAAACCTTCTGTATCTCATACCTTCTGTATCTCATACCTTCTGTATCTCAAACCTTCTGTATCTCATACCTTCTGCATCTCATACCTTCTGTATCTCATACCTTCTGTATCTCATACCTTCTGTATCTCATACCTCCTGTATCTCATACCTTCTGTATCTCATACCTTCTGTATCTCACACCTCCTGTATGTCATACCTCCTGTATCTCATACCTTCTGTATCTCATACCTTCTGTATCTCATACCTTCTGTGTCTCACACCTCCTGTATGTCATACCTCCTGTATGTCATACCTCCTGTATCTCATACCTTCTGTATCTCATACCTTCTGTATCTCATACCTCCTGTATCTCATACCTCCTGTATCTCATACCTTCTGTATCTCATACCTTCTGTATCTCATACCTTCTGTATCTCATACCTTCTGTATCTCATACCTTCTGTATCTCATACCTTCTGTATCTCATACCTCCTGTATCTCATACCTCCTGTATCTCATACCTTCTGTATCTCATACCTTCTGTATCTCATACCTTCTGTATCTCATACCTTCTGTATCTCATACCTTCTGTATCTCATACCTTCTGTATCTCATACCTTCTGTATCTCATACCTTCTGTATCTCATACCTTCTGTATCTCATACCTTCTGTATCTCATACCTTCTGTATCTCATACCTTCTGTATCTCATACCTTCTGTATCTCATACCTTCTGTATCTCATACCTTCTGTACCTCATACCTTCTGTATCTCATACCTTCTGTATCTCATACCTTCTGTATCTCATACCTTCTGTATCTCATACCTTCTGTATCTCATACCTCCTGTATTTCATACCTCCTGTATCTCATACCTTCTGTATCTCATACCTTCTGTATCTCATACCTTCTGTATCTCATACCTTCTGTATCTCATACCTTCTGTATCTCATACCTTCTGTATCTCATACCTTCTGTATCTCATACCTTCTGTATCTCATACCTTCTGTATCTCATACCTTCTGTATCTCATACCTTCTGTATCTCATACCTTCTGTATCTCATACCTTCTGTATCTCATACCTTCTGTATCTCATACCTCCTGTATCTCATACCTTCTGTATCTCATACCTTCTGTATCTCATACCTTCTGTATCTCATACCTTCTGTATCTCATACCTTCTGTATCTCATACCTCCTGTATCTCATACCTTCTGTATCTCATACCTCCTGTATCTCATACCTTCTGTGTCTCATACCTTCTGTATCTCATACCTTCTGTATCTCATACCTTCTGTATCTCATACCTTCTGTATCTCATACCTTCTGTATCTCATACCTTCTGTATCTCATACCTTCTGTATCTCATACCTCCTGTATCTCATACCTTCTGTATCTCATACCTTCTGTATCTCATACCTTCTGTATCTCATACCTTCTGTATCTCATACCTCCTGTATCTCATACCTTCTGTATCTCATACCTTCTGTATCTCATACCTCCTGTATCTCATACCATCTGTATCTCATACCTCCTGTATCTCATACCTTCTGTATCTCATACCTTCTGTATCTCACACCTCCTGTATGTCATACCTCCTGTATCTCATACCTTCTGTATCTCATACCTTCTGTATCTCATACCTTTTGTGTCTCACACCTCCTGTATGCCATACCTCCTGTATGTCATACCTCCTGTATCTCATACCTTCTGTATCTCATACCTTCTGTATCTCATACCTTCTGTATCTCATACCTTCTGTATCTCATACCTTCTGTATCTCATACCTTCTGTATCTCATACCTCCTGTATCTCATACCTTCTGTATCTCATACCTTCTGTATCTCACACCTCCTGTATGTCATACCTCCTGTATCTCATACCTTCTGTATCTCACACCTTCTGTATCTCATACCTTCTGTGTCTCACACTTCCTGTATGTCATACCTCCTGTATGTCATACCTCCTGTATCTCATACCTTCTGTATCTCATACATTCTGTATCTCATACCTTCTGTATCTCACACCTCCTGTATGTCATACCTCCTGTATCTCATACCTTCTGTATCTCATACCTTCTGTATCTCATACCTTTTGTGTCTCACACCTCCTGTATGTCATACCTCCTGTATGTCATACCTCCTGTATCTCATACCTTCTGTATCTCATACCTTCTGTATCTCATACCTTCTGTATCTCATACCTTCTGTATCTCATACATTCTGTATCTCATACCTTCTGTATCTCACACCTCCTGTATGTCATACCTCCTGTATCTCATACCTTTTGTATCTCATACCTTCTGTATCTCATACCTTCTGTATCTCACACCTCCTGTATCTCACACCTGTATCTCACACCTCCTGTATCTCACACCTCCTGTATCTCACACCTCCTGTATCTCACACCTCCTGTATCTCACACCTCCTGTATCTCACACCTCCTGTACCTCACACCTCCTGTATCTCACACCTCCTGTATCTCACACCTCCTGTATCTCACACCTCCTGTATCTCACACCTCCTATATCTCACACCTCCTGTATCTCACACCTCCTGTATGTCACACCTCCTGTATCTCACACCTCCTGTATCTCACACCTCCTGTACCTCACACCTCCTGTATCTCACACCTCCTGTACCTCACACCTCCTGTATCTCACACCTCCTGTACCTCACACCTCCTATATCTCACACCTCCTGTCCCTCATAGCTCCTGTGTCTTCAATTCATTACTTCTTATATATTCTACCTGAGGAGACAGGTGGGTATGTTCAAGCTGATTTCTGAACACCAATGTGCCAGAAGACTGATCACCTGTACAACGCCTGTGTTGTGATGAATGGTTTGAAAAACCGACAAGTTGAAGATTGAGACACTTATGCAGCATATGGGAATCTTTATTCAGGAAACGTTTCCTGAGTAAAGATTCCCATATGCTGCATAAGTGTCTCAATCTTCAACGCCTGTGTTGTACAGGAACTCCCACAGCCACATAATCGATTATAATGACGCATTATTCATTGTCACAGAAGACAGTTTGAAATGCAGGATTCTGGCATCATTACTAACCATTCTGAAAAGAATTTCAACCGGAAGTTGATTGCTGTTCCGTATAGAAACAAGCCATTGTGTGTGAGTGAGTGTACGGTGTGTTTGTGGACGTTTTCGCGACGAGTTTCCGTGTTTGTGAATGTGTGTATACTTGTATGTGTGCACGCCCGTACGTGCTAGAGAAATCACAAATCCTGTGACAGTCGTTCCTTGTCCAATGAATTTTTTCTGGCCTAAATTAAAAACGTGTTGTTTGTAGACCTGCAATAACATCTATTGTATCTCTCTCCCTGCCCAAGTGTGCCAGTGGTGATCTACACAGCCCCAGTATCTCACCTCTTGTTTCAAGACCTGCCTAACCTTTGTTATGTATCTCTTTCCTTGCCCAGGTGTGCCAGTGGTGATCTACACAGCCCCAGTATCTCACCTCCTGGCCACGATGGCCTCTGAACCTTCCGGCTGCCAACGGCAGAGGTCACTGAAGGAACGACTAAAGGAAGGCATCCCGTTCCCCTTCACCAGTCAGTGAGTACACAAGATTGTCACTGTTTACAATTTAGACACATGTGAAACAGCTGGGTATCTCTGTTTAAAAGATTTTGTATTTTAGATTTTGCCGGCTATGTGACTGTTATATTGCGCACTTCGTGTCCGTTCTGTGGATGGTAGTGGCTAGTTTATTGTGTACCTCATATCCATCCTGTGGATGGTAGTGGCTAGTTTATTGTGTATCTCATATCCATCCTGTGGATGGTAGTGGCTAGTTTATTGTGTACCTCATATCCATCCTGTGGATGGTAGTGGCTAGTTTATTGTGTACCTCATATCCATCCTGTGGATGGTAGTGGCTAGTTTATTGTGTACCTCATATCCATCCTGTGGATGGTAGTGGCTAGTTTATTGTGTACCTCATATCCATCCTGTGGATGGTAGTGGCTAGTTTATTGTGTACCTCATATCCATCCTGTGGATGGTAGTGGCTAGTTTATTGTGTACCTCATATCCATCCTGTGGATGGTAGTGGCTAGTTTATTGTGTACCTCATATCCATCCTGTGGATGGTAGTGGCTAGTTTATTGTGTACCTCATATCCATCCTGTGGATGGTAGTGGCTAGTTTATTGTGTACCTCATATCCATCCTGTGGATGGTAGTGGCTAGTTTATTTTGTACCTCATATCCATCCTGTGGATGGTAGTGGCTAGTTTATTTTGTACCTCATATCCATCCTGTGGATGGTAGTGGCTAGTTTATTTTGTACCTCATATCCATCCTGTGGATGGTAGTGGCTAGTTTATTGTGCACCTCATATCTATCCTGTGGATGGTAGTGGCTAGTTTATTGTGTACCTCATATCCATCCTGTGGATGGTAGTGGCTAGTTTATTGTGTACCTCATATCCATCCTGTGGATGGTAGTGGCTAGTTTATTGTGCACCTCATATCTATCCTGTGGATGGTAGTGGCTAGTTTATTGTGTACCTCATATCCATCCTGTGGATGGTAGTGGCTAGTTTATTGTGTACCTCATATCCATCCTGTGGATGGTAGTGGCTAGTTTATTGTGTACCTCATATCCATCCTGTGGATGGTAGTGGCTAGTTTATTGTGTACCTCATATCCATCCTGTGGATGGTAGTGGCTAGTTTATTGTGTACCTCATATCTATCCCGTGGATGGTAGTGGCTAGTTTATTGTGTACCTCATATCTATCCCGTGGATGGTAGTGGCTAGTTTATTGTGTACCTCATATCTATCCCGTGGATGGTAGTGGCTAGTTTATTGTGTACCTCATATCCATCCTGTGGATGGTAGTGGCTAGTTTATTGTGTACCTCATATCTATCCCGTGGATGGTAGTGGCTAGTTTATTGTGTACCTCATATCCATCCTGTGGATGGTAGTGGCTAGTTTATTGTGCACCTTATATCCATCCTGTGGATGGTAGTGGCTAGTTTATTGTGCACCTCATATCTATCCTGTGGATGGTAGTGGCTAGTTTATTGTGTACCTCATATCTATCCTGTGGATGGTAGTGGCTAGTTTATTGTGTACCTCATATCCATCCTGTGGATGGTAGTGGCTAGTTTATTGTGTACCTCATATCCATCCTGTGGATGGTAGTGGCTAGTTTATTGTGTACCTCATATCTATCCCGTGGATGGTAGTGGCTAGTTTATTGTGTACCTCATATCTATCCCGTGGATGGTAGTGGCTAGTTTATTGTGTACCTCATATCCATCCTGTGGATGATAGTGGCTAGTTTATTGTGTACCTCATATCCATCCTGTGGATGATAGTGGCTAGTTTATTGTGTACCTCATATCCATCCTGTGGATGGTAGTGGCTAGTTTATTGTGTACCTCATATCTATCCCGTGGATGGTAGCCCTCTAATACAAGGATAAACAAAACACCAAGGAACTAGGCCCTAGAAGTGTTAACTGGAGTGCATCTAGATATATATCCACAGATCACTGCTCTTCTTATCTTAAAGACGTTTCGCCAACCAGAGATTTTCACTGGCTGGCGAAACGTCTTCAAAATAAAGGGGTTGCATATGTGTCTTACTCATTAAGTTGTCGGTAATGTAGAATGTCTATGTAACGATAACGTTTATCTTAAATCCCAGGCTGCTGTCTCTCTCTCTCTAAACTAGCGTTAAGAGAGAGAGAGAGAAAATGAGACAACTTTAAATGAATGTGTATTAATATTTGTGTATGTGTGTGTGTGTGTGTGTGTGTGTGTGTGTGTGTGTGTGTGTGTGTGTGTGTGTACATATTTGTAGGTACCTATTTGTGGTTGTGGAGGTTTAAGTCACCTGGTTCCTAATCCCACCTGTCTTCAGCATCCAGTTTAACAGAATTGTTTGTACTCATCTATTTGTGGTTTTATGGGTCGATTCCTAGCTCCTGGCCCCGTATGCGTGTGTGTGCCTACGTGTTTTATTTAATTTATTTATTTGAACGTGATACAGAGTAGTACAAAAGAATACAGTTAAGTGCAGCATGCCAAAGGCCCTTGTATGCAGATCATTATGGGCAGGCTTAAAATTAACTTAAGATTAACTAAGCAATGATATAGTCAGTGGTAAAACATTATTGTAAATTAAATTGTGGTATAAACCTTGGTAATAAATACCGATAAGTTATGTACGAATGGTATATAATACCGACAAGATGAGAGTAAGACACATGTGCAACATCTGGGTGTCTTTATTGTAGACGTTTCGCCATCCAGTGGCTTTATCAATACAAATTCTAGGACATAACTTGAAGACAGTAGAACTATGTACAGAAGATGAGGTAATTATATACCATTCGTACACAACATCATGGAATCTTGATTCTGAGGACATGTACATAACTTTCACGTCTACGACAACTACCACTACAACTAACCCATCTCTTTGGGAAGGACCTACTTCCACTGGGGAATCCCGCCTACCAGTGAATTTGCCCTCGTCTGCTTCACCTGACGTTACTATATAAGCGCCAGGATTCTTTCTTCTGCTTCAGAATCTCCACGACTATGGTGCTGTTCGCACCTACTCCTAGGTTGAGGGACTGATTACCTCATCTTCTGTACATAGTTCTACTGTCTTCAAGTTATGTCCTGGAATTTGTATTGATAAAGCCACTGGATGGCGAAACGTCTACAATAAAGATACCCAGATGTTGCACATGTGTCTTACTCTCGTCAAATACCGATAAGTTGGTTTAGAAAGACACGTAAGCAAACACTATAATAAATAAATATGTTATAGTGTTTGCTTACGTGTCTTTCTAAACCAAATTAAATTGTAATTAAAAAACGAACTGCTTTCCCCACTGTCTCCTCTACAACTGCTGGGAGACACAACAGATGTCTCAGAAGAAGAGATAAGAACATAAGAACATAAGAACATAAGAAAGAAGGAACACTGCAACAGGCCTACTGACCCATGCGGAACAGATCCATGTGTCCCCCCCCCCCGGATTATCCCAATGACCCACCCAGTCTGGTCATCCCCACTCAAGGATGGAGCACTGTACCAGACCCAGTAGCACAAGCTAGTCAGGTCCAACTCACACCCACCCACACCCACTCATGTATTTATCTAACCTATTTTTAAAACTACACAACGTTTTAGCCTCTATAACTGTACTCGGGAGTTTGTTCCACTCATCCACAACTCTATTACCAAACCAGTACTTTCCTATATCCTTCCTGAATCTGAATTTTTCCAGCTTGAAACCATTGCTGCGAGTCCTGTCTTGGCTGGAAATTTTCAGCTATTTACATCCCCTTTACTTATTCCTGTTTTCCATTTATACACCTCGATCATATCCCCCCTAATTCTACGTCTTTCGAGAGAGTGCAGATTCAGGGCCCTCAGTCTGTCCTCATAGGGAAGATTTCTGATACATGGAATCATCTTTGTCATCCTCCTCTGTACGTTTTCCAGAGCAATTATATCTCTGTCTGTCTGTCTGTCTGTCTCTGTCTGTCTGTCTGTCTGTCTGTCTGTCTGTCTCTCTCTCTCTCTCTCTCTCTCTCTCTCTCTCTCTCTCTCTCTCTCTCCTCCGGCTTCATTAGTGTTCTCTGTAATTGCCTAATTAAAGACGGTAATGACCTGGTGACTCGCTTTGTCAGGTCACAACACTCGCAGCTGCCTGGCAGGTGCTGGGATTATACCTTGCAGATGTCATTGTTTGGGTGGGTGCGGCAGGTGTGTAGGAGAGGGTGTTGCTGGTGTGTAGCGAAGAGTGTGGCAGGTGTATAACGGAGGATGTGGAAGGTGTATATTAGAGGGTGTGGTAGGTGTATAGAGGAGGATGTGGCAGGTGTGTAGTAGACGGTGCTGCAGGTGTGTAGCCAAGGGTGTGGCAGATGTATAACGGAGGATGTGGAATGTGTGTAACAGAGGGTGTAGCAGATGTTTAACAGAGGATGTGGCAGGTATATAGGAGAGGATCTGGCAGGTGTATAGGGGAGGATGTGGCAGGTGTGTATAAGAGGATGTGGCAGATGTATAGCGGAGGATATAGCAGGTGTGTAACAGAGAGTGTTGCAGGTGTATAGCTGAGGGTATGGGAGGTGTGTAACAGGGGGTGTAACAGGTGTATAGCACAAGGTATGGCAGCTGTGTAACAGAGGATGTGACAGGTGTATAGCAGAGGGTGTGGCAGGTGTGTAACAGAGGATGTGACAGGTGTATAGCAGAGGGTGCGGCAGGTGTGTAACAGAGGATGTAACAGGTATATAGCAGAGGGTGCGACAGGTGTGTAACAGAAGACGTAACAGGTGTATAGCAAAGGGTGTGGCAGGTGTGTAACAGAGGATGCAACAGGTGTATAGCAGAGGGCGCGGCAGGTGTGTAACAGAGGATGTAACAGGTGTAAAGCAGAGGGTGTGGCAGGTGTGCAGCAGAGGATGTAACAGGTGTATAGCAGAGGGTGCAGCAGGTGTGTAACATAGGATGTAACAAGTGTATAGCAGAGGGTGCGGCAGGTGTGTAACAGAGGGTGCGGCAGGTGTGTAACAAAGGATGTAACAAGTATATAGCAGAAGGTGTGGCAGGTGTGTAACAGAGGATGTAACAGGCGTATAGCAGAGGATGTGGCAGGTGTGTAACATAGGATATAACAGATGTATAGCAGAGGGTGTGGCAGGTGTGTAACATAGGATGTAACAGGTGTATAGCAGAGGGTATGGCAGGTGTGAAACAGAGGATGTGACAGGTGTATAGCAGAGGGTGCAGCAGGTGTGTAACAGAGGATGTAACAGGTGTATAGCAGAGGGTGCGGCAGATGTGTAACAGAGGATGTAACAGGTGTATAGCAGAGGGTGCGGCAGGTGTGTAACAGAGGATGTAACAGGTGTATAGCAGAGGGTGTGGCAGGTGTGTAACAGAGGATGTAACAGGTGTATAGCAGAGGGTGCAGCAGGTATGTAACAGAGGATGTAACAGGTGTATAGCAGAGGGTGCGGCAGGTGTGTAACAAAGGATGTAACAGGTGTATAGCAGAGGGTGCGGCAGGTGTGTAACAGAGGATGCAACAAGTGTATAGCAGAGGGTGCGGCAGGTGTGTAACAGAGGATGTAACAGGTGTATAGTAGAGGGTGCGGCAGGTGTGTAACAGAGGATGTAACAGGTGTATTGCAGAAGGTGTGGCAGGTGTGTAACAGAGGATGTAACAGGTGTATAGCAGAGGGTGTAGCAGGTGTGTAACATAGGATGTAACAGGTGTATAGCAGAGGGTGCGGCAGGTGTGTAACAGAGAATGTAACAGGTAGCAGAGGGTGCGGCAGGTGTGTAACAGAGGATGTAACAGGTGTATAGCAGAGGGTGTGGCAGGTGTGTAATAGGATGTAACAGGTGTATAGCAGAGGGGTGCGGCAGGTGTGTAACAGAGGATGTAACAGTGTTATAGCAGAGGGTGCGGCAGGTGTGTAACAGAGGATGTAACAGGTGTATAGCAGAGGGTGCGGCAGGTGTGTAACAGAGAATGTAATAGGTGTATAGCAGAGGGTGCGGCAGGTGTGTAACAGAGGATGTAACAGGTGTATAGCAGAGGGTGCGGCAGGTGTGCAAGAGAGGATGTAACAGGTGTATAGCAGAGGGTGCGGAAGGTGTGTAACAGAGGATGTAACAGGTGTATAGCAGAGGGTGCGGCAGGTGTGTAACAGAGAATGTAACAGGTGTATAGCAGAGGGTGCGGCAGGTGTGTAACAGAGGATGTAACAGGTGTATAGCAGAGGGTGCGGCAGGTGTGTAACAGAGGAAAGTAACAGGTGTATAGCAGAGGGTGCGGCAGGTGTGAAACAGAGAATGTAACAGGTGTATAGCAGAGGGTGCGGCAGGTGTGTAACAGAGGATGTAACAGGTGTATAGCAGAGGGTGCGGCAGGTGTGTAACAGAGAATGTAACAGGTGTATAGCAGAGGGTGCGGCAGGTGTGTAACAGAGGATGTAACAGGTTTTATAGCAGAGGGGGCGGCAGGTGTGTAACAGAGAATGTAAAAGGTGTATAGCAGAGGGTGCGGCAGGTGTGTAACAGAGAATGTAACAGGTGTATAGCAGAGGTGCGGCAGGTGTGTAACAGAGGATGTAACAGGTGTATAGCAGAGGGTGCGGCAGGTGTGTAACAGAGAATGTAATAGGTGTATAGCAGAGGGTGCGGCAGGTGTGTAACAGAGAATGTAATAGGTGTATAGCAGAGGGTGCGGCAGGTGTGTAACAGAGGATGTAACAGGTGTATAGCAGAGGGTGCGGCAGGTGTGTAACAGAGAATGTAATAGGTGTATAGCAGAGGGTGCGGCAGGTGTGTAACAGAGGATGTAACAGGTGTATAGCAAAGGGTGCGGCAAGTGTGTAACAGAGGATGTAACAGGTGTATAGCAGAGAGTGCGGCAGGTGTGTAACAGAGAATGTAACAGGTGTATAGCAGAGGGTGCGGCAGGTGTGTAACAGAGGATGTAACAGGTGTGTAGCAGAGGGTGCGGCAGGTGTGTAACAGAGGATGTAACAGGTGTGTAGCAGAGGGTGCGGCAGGTGTAGAGTGTACTGATAACATATATGTTATAGAAGGTACATTGGTAGTAAGTGTGGAGAAGTATCTATTAATCACAGGTGTTTAATGAAAGCTATATTAATCACAGGTATTTGGAAAGCTTTATTAATTAAAGGTGTTTAGAAGAAGCTACTTTAATCACAGGTGTTTTGTGAAAGCTATATCAATCAGAGGTGTTTAGAGAAAGTTATATTTATCACACGTGTTTAGTGAAAGCTATATTAATCACAGGTGTTTAGAGAAAGCTATATTAATCACAGGTGTTTAGAGAAAGCTATATTAATCACAGGTGTTTGTTGTAAGTAGAGAGTTCTATATCATTATTAAAATGATTATTCAAATATGCAGCAATTAATTTATGTTCAACTTTTGTGATGTTATGTTCAACTAACTTTTGTGATGTTATGTTCAACTAACTTTTGTGTGACTAAGCTTACCTAACTCACCTCTAAGAAAGCTAAGTTGTTTGCAGATGCAACACAATTGATGTCAGCGTACATAAACAACTTCTCCATCAAAACCTCTAAAATTGATGCTCCGGGTAACTGACGTCAACTTGATGCTTCACGACGTGACATTACACGGGTGTCCTGTCCTTGTTCTTGGCGCCCTACACGTGGTCCTGTCCTTGTTCTTGGCGCCCTACACGTGGTCCTGTCCTTGTTCTTGGCGCCCTACACGTGGTTCTGTCCTTGTTCTTGGCGCCCTACTGGTGGTCCTGTCCTTGTTCTTGGCGCCCTACACGTGGTCCTGTCCTTGTTCTTGGCGTCCTTCAGCGCTACACAAGAAAATTGGAGAGCCTATAAAGAGGCCTAATGAACTAATACAATTCTTAAATAAAAGTGATTATAATGGACACTAGTGAATATATTATATATATATATATATATATATATATATATATATATATATATTATATATATATATATATATATATATATATATATATATATATATATATATATATATATATATATATATATATATATATATATATATATATATATATATACCTACACTTGGGTCACACTACACATACATGAACACGTTTATTTAGACACACTCATCTGAGTTTTCTTTGATTTTATCTTAATAGTTCTTGGTCTTATTACTTTTCCTTTTATATCCATGGGGAAGTGGAATAAGAATCTTTCCTCTGTCAGCCATGCGTGTTGTAAAAGTCAACTAAAATGCCGGGAACAATGGGCTAGTAACCCCTTTTCCTGTAATAATTACTAAAAAGAATAAGAAGAAGAAAAATGTCAAAGTGGGAAGTCTGAATGTGCGTGGATGTTGTGCAAATGATAAGAAAGAGATGATTGTGGATGTTATGAATGAGAAGCTGGATGTCCTGGCTTTAAGTGAAACAAAGCTGAAGGGGGTGGGAGAGTTTCAGTGGAGAGGAATAAATGGGATTAGGTCAGGGGTTTCAAATAGAGTTAGAGCTAAAGAAGGAGTAGCAATAATGTTGAAGGATAAGCTATGGCAGGAAAAGAGGGACTATAAATGTATTAATTCAAGGATTATGTGGAGTAAAATAAAGGTTGGATGTGAAAAGTGGGTTATAGTAAGCGTATATGCACCTGAAGAAAAGAGAAGTGTAAAGGAGAGAGAGAGAGATTTTGGGAAATGTTCAGTGAATGCGTGGGGAGTTTTGAATCAAGTGTGAGAGTAATGATGGTTGGGGATTTCAATGCTAAAGTGGGTAAAAATGTTATGGAGGGAGTAGTAGGTAAATTTGGGGTGCCAGGGGTAAATGTAAATGGGGAGCCTTTAATTGAGCTATGTGTAGAAAAAGGTTTAGTAAAAAGTAATACATATTTTATGAAGAAGAGGATAAATAAATATACAAGGTATGATGTAGCACGTAATGAAAGTAGTTTATTAGATTATGTATTGGTGGATAAAAGGTTGATGGGTAGGCTCCAGGATGTACATGTTTATAGAGGGGCAACTGATATATCGGATCATTATTTAGTTGTAGCTACAGTTAGAGTAAGAGGTAGATGGGACAAGAGGAAGGTAGCAACAACAAGTAGGAGGGAAGCGAAAGTGTATAAACTAAGGGAGGAGGAAGTTCGGGTGAGATATAAGCGACTATTGGCAGAAAGGTGGGTTAGTGCAAAGATGAGTAGTGGGGGGGTTGAAGAGGTTTGGAATAGTTTTAAAAATGCAGTATTAGAATGTGGGGCAGAAGTTTGTGGTTATAGGAGGGTGGGTGCAGGAGGAAAGAGGAGTGATTGGTGGAATGATTAAGTAAAGGTGTGATAAATGAGAAAAAGTTAGCTTATGAGAGGTTTTTACAAAGCAGAAGTGTTATAAGAAGAGCAGAGTATATGGAGAGTAAAAGAAAGGTGAAGAGAGTGGTGAGAGAGTGCAAAAGGAGAGCAGATGATAGAGTGGGAGAGGCACTGTCAAGAAATTTTAATGAAAATAAGAAAAAATTTTTGGAGTGAGTTAAACAAGTTAAGAAAGCCTAGGGAAAGTATGGATTTGTCAGTTAAAAACAGAGTAGGGGAGTTAGTAGATGGGGAGATGGAGGTATTGGGTAGATGGCGAGAATATTTTGAGGAACTTTTAAATGTCGACGAAGAAAGGGAAGCGGTAATTTTATGCACTGGTCAGGGAGATATACCATCTTTTAGGAGTGTAGAAGAGCAGAATGTAAGTGTGGGGGAGGTACGTGAGGGATTACGTAGAATGAAAGGGGGTAAAGCAGCTGGAACTGATGGGATCATGACAGAAATGTTAAAAGCAGGGGGGGATATAGTGTTGGAGTGGTTGGTACTTTTGTTTAATAAATGTATGAAAGAGGGGAAGGTACTTAGGGATTGGCGGAGAGCATGTATAGTCCCTTTATATAAAGGGAAAGGGGACAAAAGAGATTGTAAAAATTATAGAGGAATAAGTTTACTGAGTATACCAGGAAAAGTATACGGTAGAGTTATAATTGAAAGAATTAGAGGTAAGACAGAATGTAGAATTGCGGATGAGCAAGGAGGCTTCAGAGTGGTTAGGGGATGTGTAGATCAAGTGTTTACATTGAAGCATATATGTGAACAGTATTTAGATAAAGGTAGGGAAGTTTTTATTGCATTTATGGATTTAGAAAAGGCATATGATAGAGTGGATAGAGGAGCAATGTGGCAGATGTTGCAAGTTTATGGAATAGGTGGTAAGTTACTAAATGCTGTAAAGAGCTTTTATGAGGATAGTGAGGCTCAGATTAGAGTGTGTAGAAGAGAGGGAGAACACTTCCCGGTAAAAGTAGGTCTTAGACAGGGATGTGTAATGTCACCATGGTTGTTTAATATATTTATAGATGGGGTTGTATAAGAAGTAAATGCTAGGGTGTTCGGGAGAGGGGTGGGATTAAATTATGGGGAATCAAATTCAAAATGGAAATTGACACAGTTGCTTTTTGCTGATGATACTGTGCTTATGGGAGATTCTAAAGAAAAATTGCAAAGGTTAGTGGATGAGTTTGAGAATGTGTGTAAAGGTAGAAAGTTGAAAGTGAACATAGAAAAGAGTAAGGTGATGAGGGTATCAAATGATTTAGATAAAGAAAAAATGGATATCAAATTGGGGAGGAGGAGTATGGAAGAAGTGAACGTTTTCAGATACTTGGGAGTTGACGTGTCGGTGGATGGATTTATGAAGGATGAGGTTAATCATAGAATTGATGAGGGAAAAAAGGTGAGTGGTGCGTTGAGGTATATGTGGAGTCAAAAAACGTTATCTATGGAGGCAAAGAAGGGAATGTATGAAAGTATAGTAGTACCAACACTCTTATATGGGTGTGAAGCTTGGGTGGTAAATGCAGCAGCGAGGAGACGGTTGGAGGCAGTGGAGATGTCCTGTTTAAGGGCAATGTGTGGTGTAAATATTACGCAGAAAATTCGTAGTGTGGAAATTAAGAGAAGGTGTGGAGTAATAAAAGTATTAATCAGAGGGCTGAAGAGGGGTTGTTGAGGTGGTTTGGTCATTTAGAGAGAATGGATCAAAGATGAATGACATGGAGAGCATTTAAATCTGTAGGGGAAGGAAAGCGGGGTAGGGGTCGTCCTCGAAAAGGTTGGAAGGAAGGGATAAGGGAGGTTTTGTGGGCGAGGGGCTTGGACTTTCAGCAGGCGTGCATGAGCGTGTTTGATAGGAGTGAATGGAGACGAATGGTATTTGGGACCTAATGATCTGTTGGAGTGTGAGCAGGGTAATATTTAGTGAAGGGATTCAGGGAAACCGGTTACTTTCATATTACCGGACTTGAGTCCTGGAAATGGGAAGTACAGTGTCTGCACTCTGAACGAGGGGTTTGGGATATTAGCAGTTTGGAGGGATATACTGTGTATCTTTATACGTATATGCTTCTAAACTATTGTATTCTGAGCACCTCTGCAAAAACAGTGATTATGTGTGAGTGAGGTGAAAGTGTTGAATGATGATGAAAGTATTTTCTTTTTGGGGGATTTTCTTTCTTTTTGGGTCACCCTGCCTCGGTGGGAGACGGTCGACTTGTCAATATATATATATATATATATATATATATATATATATATATATATATATATATATATATATATATATATATATATATATATATATATATATGTACATAAAGACAAGTGGCCAGGATTTCGAGTGTTATGAGCCGTGTTTGACTGTTTTAGTTGATACTCCTCTATTTCATCAAATTCCATCACTCACAACTGTCAATTTCGATCCCATTTCCAGCGGTTCAGTAGTTGAGTACACAAGGCGGAGCTTTATCGTTAACCTCGATCATACAAGTCACTTCGTTTACGGTTTGGATTACCGGAGTGATTTACTGGTCTAGTCTCCCTGCTAAGAGGTATTAGAAGCCACGGAACGGGTCGTATCTGAACCCATGGCGAGGGAGTCCTCAAACACCAGGCCATTGGGTTCAAATCCAATCCGTTTCGTGGGTTGTTTGCATTCGTGTTACGAGCTCTGAGGCAAAACTTAAGGTGTCAAACCCAGTGATACAAGAAAACAGAAGGACCAGGGGTGATATAATAGCAACGTACAAAATACTAAGAGGAATTGATAGAGTGGGCAGCGACTGGTTGTTTGAGAGGCGGGAATCAGGAATATAAGGGCATAGCTGGAAGCTGAAAACACAGATAGGTCACAGGAATGTTAGGAAGTACTTTTTTAGCCTCACAGCGATTATTAAGTGGAACTATGTGGGCAGTGAAGTGGTAGAGACAGGATCCATACATAGCTTCAAGAAGAGGTATGATAGGTCTTACGCAGCCTGAAGAGAGTAAGTTGAAATTCAACTCACTCAACCATATATAGGTTAGTAAAGCCTTAAACACACACACACACACACACACACACACACACACACACACACACACACACACTCACACACACACACACACACACACACACACACACACACACACACTCACACACACACACACACACACACACACACACACACACACACTCACACACACACACACACACACACACACACACACACACACACACACACACACACTCACACACACACACACACACACACACACACACACACACACACACACACACACACACACACTCACACACACACACACACACACACACACACACACACACACACACACACACACACACTCACACACACACACACACACACACACACACACTCACACACACACACACACACACACACACATCACCAGCCTAATCTTCGTCTGACGAAGCTTTTAAAGGCAAATTTGGATTAATCGTAGAAAGACAGTTATTTGGGAATTGTTGGGGAACTGTGTCTGTGAGGGAGAGTTGGGGATCGTACGGCATTTTGAGGATTGTGGGGGAATTGTGCTGAATGATGATACCCACATCACTCTCACACCCACATCACTCCCACACCTCCACATCACTCCCACACCTCCACATCACTCCCACACCTCCACATCACTCCCACACCTCCACATCACTCCCACCCCCACATCACTCCCACACCCCCACATCACTCCCACACCTCCACATCACTCCCACCCCACATCACTCCCACACACCCACATCACTCCACACCCCCACATCACTCCCACACCCCCACATCACTCCCACACACCCACATCACTCCCACACCCCCACATCACTCCCACACCTCCACATCACTCCCACCCCCACATCACTCCCACACACCCACATCACTCCCACACCCCCACATCACTCCCACACACCCACATCACTCCCACCCCCACATCACTCCCACACACCCACATCACTCCCACACCCCCACATCACTCCCACACACCCACATCACTCCCACACCCCCACATCACTCCCACAGTCCCCAGGCACCCTGGCAGTGTGGTGTCAGCTAAGGAATAACAGAGTGCCAGAAGTTATATTAGCTAGCAGCATCCCTACCTCCATTTGTCCTGCTGGCTCCAGAGAACCTCCGGCTGCTGCCTGATATGTGATGCTGCAGGAGGGGGAGGAGGAGAAGGGGAAACAGGAGGACGAGGAGGGGGAGAAAGGGAAGAAGGAGGAGGAGGGGAAAGAAGAGAGGCAGGACTGACCACGATCAGAGGGGAGAGAGGAAGGCTACGAGGAACTGTGTCGACTGTTCTGCAGATAGAAGGGAAAGTGTTTTTACTCCCTTCCCCTCCCTCTCCTCCCCTCACTTCCCCTCCCCTCACTTCCCCTCCCTTCACTTCCCCTCCCCTCACTTCCCATCCCCTCACTTCCCCTCCCCTCACTTCCCCTCCCTTCACTTCCCCTCCCCTCACTTCCCATCCCCTCACTTCCCCTCCCCTCACTTCCCCTCCCTTCACTTCCCCTCCCCTCACTTCCCCTCCCCTCACTTCCCCTCCCCTCACTTCTCCTCCCCTCACTTCCCCTCCTCTCACTTCCCCTCCCCTCACTTCCCCTCCCCTCACTTCCCCTCCCCTCACTTCCTCTCCCCTCACTTCCCATCCCCTCACTTCCCCTCCCCTCCCTTCCCCTCTCTGTGACACAAACAACATACTCGCAAGAATAAAGAACGACCTTGAAAGACCCTCAAGGATCCCAAATGGAAATAAGTCTGACTTATGTATAAATAAGTCTGACTTATGTATAAATAAGTCTGACTTATGTATAAATAAGTCTGACATATGTATAAATAAGTCTGACTTAAGTATAAGTAAGTTTGGCTTATGAATAAATTACTTACATATGGTAAGTAATTTATGCATAAGATACTACGCAATAATCGCTAACAAACAATACAAGATACAAAACAACTACTGGGGAAGTTGAATTCAAGTTCTAGGCCTTTCGTGTTGCAGTCAACCTATCCTCAGGAGCTTGCAATGGTACAGAAATGAATAGGAAGTCCAGGTAGATTCGCTCAAGGAAGCGACTCTGGATCTAGATAGCTAGATCTAGAGTCGCTTCCTTGAACGAATCTGGGTAGACAGATTTAGCTAGCTAGATCTATCTACCCACTTTTCCTGTTATTCCTTTATCACGCATTTCACGTGTTATTACACCATAATCGCACTTGTCGAAGGCTTTCACTAAGTCTTTGTATACTACATCTGCATTTTCTTTGCCCTCTAGAGCAGCCAAGACCTTGTCATAGTGGTCCAGTAGTTGTGAGAGGCAGGAGCGACCTGCTCTAAACCCATGCTGCCCTGGATTGTGCAGTTATTGGGTATCCAGCGTCCCACCTGTTTTTCCAGATATTCCATGTCTACAGATACCCAGGGCATAGAATTTGCACGGATCTGATTTCTGTTTACTGGGATTTTTTTGGGCAGGGTTCCCTATTGGTGCGGTTGTGCCTGACCCACCACTACCTCCAGCGTCTGTACCAGCGTCAGTTAGAACTGGTGGTGGTCTGATGCACCACCAGTTCGTGCTGGTGGTGGTATTGATGCACCACCTGCCAGTATTGGTGGTGGTATTGATGCACCACCTGTCAGAACTGGTGGTGATAGTGATGCACCACCAGTCAGCACTGGTGTTTGTATTGATGCACCACCTGTCAGTACTGGTGGTGGTATTGATGCACCACCTGTCAGTACTGGTGGTGATATTGATGCACCACCAATCTGTACTGGTGGTGGTATTGATGCACCACCAGTCAGTACTGGTGGTGATATTGATGCACCACCAGTCAGTACTGGTGGTGGTATTGATGCACCACCTGTCAGTATTGGTGGTGGTATTGATGCACCACCTGTCAGACTGGTGGTGATATTGATGCACCACCAGTCAGTACTGGTGGTGGTATTGATGCACCACCTGTCAGTACTGGTGGTGGTATTGATGCACCACCTGTCAGTACTGGTGGTGGTATTGATGCACCACCTGTCAGTACTGGTGGTGGTATTGATGCACCACCAGTCAGTACTGTTGGTGGTATTGATGCACCACCTGTCAGTACTGGTGGTGATATTGATGCACCACCAATCTGTACTGGTGGTGGTATTGATGCACCACCAGTCAGTACTGGTGGTGATATTGATGCACCACCAGTCAGTACTGGTGGTGGTATTGATGCACCACCTGTCAGTATTGGTGGTGGTATTGATGCACCACCTGTCAGACTGGTGGTGATATTGATGCACCACCAGTCAGTACTGGTGGTGGTATTGATGCACCACCTGTCAGTACTGGTGGTGGTATTGATGCACCACCTGTCAGTACTGGTGGTGGTATTGATGCACCACCTGTCAGTACTGGTGGTGGTATTGATGCACCACCAGTCAGTACTGGTGGTGGTATTGATGCACCACCTGTCAGTACTGGTGGTGGTATTGATGCACCACCTGTCAGTACTGGTGGTGGTATTGATGCACCACCTGTCAGTACTGGTGGTGGTATTGATGCACCTCCAGTCAGTACTGGTGGTGGTATTGCTGCACCACCTGTCAGTACTGGTGGTGGTATTGATGCACCACCTGTCAGTACTGGTGGTGGTGGTATTGATGCACCACCTGTCAGTACTGGTGGTGGTATTGATGCACCACCTGTCAGTACTGGTGGTGGTATTGATGCACCACCTGTCAGTACTGGTGGTGGTATTGATGCACCACCAGTCAGTACTGGTGGTGGTATTGCTGCACCACCTGTCAGTACTGGTGGTGGTATTGATGCACCACCTGTCAGTACTGGTGGTGGTATTGATGCACCACCTGTCAGTACTGGTGGCGGTATTGATGCACCACCAGTCAGTACTGGTGGTGGCATTGCTGCACCACCTGTCAGTACTGGTGGTGGTATTGATGCACCACCAGTCAGTACTGGTGGTGGTATTGCTGCACCACCTGTCAGTACTGGTGGTGGTATTGATGCACCACCTGTCAGTACCAGCTGTATTATCTAAAATAATTCTAATGGATTTCAATTATTAATTACCTTAACAGCTGTTTGGTAATTATCAATTGGCGATGGTAAATCCCATAATTATTATCACATTGTTTAACGCTTCCCTAATTCTCCCTCAAGTTGGTTAATCCTACTTCCTCCCTCCAGTTAATCCCCCTCCCTCCCTCTGGTTAATCTCCCTCTCTTCCTCTGGTTAATCCTACTTCCTCCAGTTAATCTCCCTGTCTCCCTGGTTAGTCGCCTTCTATCCCTCTAGTTAATCGCCCTCTCTCCCTCGGGTTAATTCTTCTTCCTCCCTATGGTTAATCTCCCTCTCTCTCCCTCTGGTTAATCTCCTCTCTCCCTCTGGTTAATCCCCCTCTCTCCCTTAAGTTGTTCCTTCTATCACCCTTTATTAAGTTCGTTAATCGCTCTTCCTCACGTGAATCCCCTTGTCTTACAAACGGATTACTTCCCGCGTCTTTGCCAGGATTACCAGTTAAATCCCCTACTACAGCAAGCTCTTTGATCTCTCTCTCTCTCTCTCTCTCTCTACATATATATATATTATATATATATATATATATATATATATATATATATATATATATATATATATATATATATATATATATATATATATATATATATATATATATATATATATATATATCCGTACGCCTTCCTTCGTTGTGTCGTTACTCCTAATGGTTCATAACTCAGTGTTCATAACCCAGGGTTAATAACCCAGTGTTCATAACCCAGGGTTAATAACCCAATATTCATAACCCATGGCTAATAACTCAGGGTTCATAATCCAGATTTAATAACCCAGTGTTCATAACCCAGGGTTAATAACGGAGGGTTCATGACCCAGTGTTCATAACCCAGGTTTAATAACCCAGGGTTCGTATCCCAGGGTTAATAACCCAGGGTCAATAACCCTGGGTTATGAACCCTGGGTTATTAACCCAGGGTTCATAACCCAGGGTTCATAACCCAGATTTAATAACCCAGTGTTCATAACCCAGGGTTAATAACCCAGGGTTCATAACCCAGGGTTAATAACCCAGTGTTCATAACCCAGGGTTAATAACCCAGTGTTCATAACCCATGGCTAGTAACTCAGGGTTCATAACCCAGATTTAATAACCCAGTGTTCATAACCCAGGGTTAATAATCAAGGGTTCATAACCCAGTGTTCATAACCCAGGTTTAATAACCCAGGGTTCGTATCCCAGGGTTAATAACCCAGGGTCAATAACCCTGGGCTAATAACCCAGGGCTAATAACCCAGGGTTAATAACCAGGGGTTCATAACCCAGGGTTAATAACCCAGTGTTCATAACCCAGGGTTCATAACCCAGATTTAATAACCCAGTGTTCATAACCCAGGGTTAATAATCAAGGGTTCATAACCCAGTGTTCATAACCCAGGTTTAATAACCCAGGGTTCGTATCCCAGGGTTAATAACCCAGGGTCAATAACCCTGGGCTAATAACCCAGGGCTAATAACCCAGGGTTAATAACCAGGGGTTCATAACCCAGGGTTAATAACCCAGTGTTCATAACCCAGGGTTCATAACCCAGATTTAATAACCCAGTGTTCATAACCCAGGGTTAATAACCCAGAGTTCATAACCCACGATTAATAACCCAGTGTTCATAACCCCGGGTTAATAACCCAGTGTTTATAACCCCGGGTTAATAACCCAATGTTCATAACCCATGGCTAATAACTCAGGGTTCATAACCCAGGGTTCATAACCCAGGGTTAATAACCCAGGGTTCATAACCCAGGGTTATTAACCCAGGGTTCATAACCCAGGGTTATAACCCAGTGTTCATAACCCAGGTCATACCAAGATTTAATAACCAAGTGTTCATAACCCAGGGTTAATAACCTAGGGTTCATAACCCAGGGTTAATAACCCAGTGTTCATAACCCAGGGTTCATAACCCAGATTTAATAACCCAGTGTTCATAACCCAGGGTTCATAACCCAGGGTTAATAACCCAGTGTTCATAACCCAGGGTTAATAACCCAATGTTCATAACCCATGGCTAATAACTCAGGGTTCATAACCCAGGGTTCATAACCCAGGGTTAATAACCCAGTGTTCATATCCCAGGGTTAATAACCCAGTGTTCATTACCCAGGGTTCATAAACCAGATTTAATAACCCAGTGTTCATAACCCAGGGTTAATAACCCAGGGTTCATAACCCAGGGTTAATAACCCAGTGTTCATATCCAAGGGTTAATAACCCAGGGTTCATATCCCAGGGTTAATAACCCAGGGTCAATAGCCCTGGGCTGATAACCCAGGGCTTATAACACAGGGTTAATACCACAGGGTTCATAACCCAGGGTTAATAAACCAAGGGTTCATAATCCAGGGTCAATAACCCTGGGCTGATAACCCAGGGCTAATAACCCAGGGTTAATACCACAGGGTTCATATCCCAGGGTTAATAATCCAGGGTCAATAACACAGGGCTAATAACCCAGGGCTAATAACCCACAGTTAATAACCCAAGGCTAATAACCCAGGGTTAATAACCCAGGGTTCATAACCAAGAGTTCATATCCCAGGGTTAATAACCCAGGGTTAATAACCCAGGGTTCATAACCAAGAGTTCATATCCCAGGGTTAATAACCCAGGGTTAATAACCCAGGGTTCATACCAAAGGTTCATATCCCAGGGTTAATAACCCAGTATTAATAACCCAGGGTTCATAACCTATGGTTCATATCCCAGGGTTTATAACCCAGTATTAATAACCCATGGTTCATAACCAAGGGTTTATATCCCAGGGTTAATAACCCAGGGTTCATAACCCAGTGTTAATAACGCAGGGTTCATATTCCAGGGTTAATAACCCAGGGTTAATAACCCAGGGTTCATAACCCAGGGTTCATATTCCAGGGTTAATAACCCAGGGTTAATAACCCAGGGTTCATAACCCAGGGTTCATATCCCAGGGTTAATACCCCAGGGTTCATAACCTATGGTTCATATCCCAGGGTTAATAACCCAGGGTTAATAACCAGGGTTAATAACCCAGGGTCCATAACCTAGGGTTCATAACCTAGGGTTCATAACCCAGTGTTAATAACGCAGGGTTCATATCCCAGTGTTAATAACCCTGGGTTAATAAACCAGGGTTCATAATCCATTGTTCATAACCCAGGGTTAATAACCCAGGCTTAATAACCCACTAATAACCCAGGGGTAATAACCCAGTATTCATAACCCGTTGTTCATAACCCAGGGTTAATAACCCAAGGTTAATAACCCTGGGTTCATAGCCCAGTGTTAATAACCCTCCGGGGTCATCCTGGGATATTAACGCTGGGGGATTATCCTCGGTACTTAATTAACCCTGGAGTATTACCCTGGGTAATTAACCATGTAGGATTTCCCTGGAAAATTAACCCTGGGGGATTACCCTGGGTAATTAATCTTACTTTCTTGATAGGGAACTTTAGGTTTCCTGGCGGGGAAAAGTTTGAATGATGGCGGGGAAGTTTGTCTTCCAGGCAAGAAAATGTACAGCACGAAGTTCCTCTCCTAGCGGCGGCGGGGAAATTGTCGTCTGACGGGGAAAATTTGTCGCCTAACGCGGAAAATTTGTCGCCTAACGCGGAAAATTTGTCGCCTAACGCGGAAAATTTGTCGTCTAACAGGGTAAGTTTGTCACCTAACAGGGTAAACTTGTCGTCCAAAGGGGTAAATTTGTCGTCTAACGGGATAAATTTTCGTCTAAAAGAGTAAATTTGTCGTCTAAAAGAGTAAACTTGTCGTCTAACAGGGTAAGTTTGTCGTTTGTCACGGAAAACTTGTTGTTTGTCAGGGAAAATTTTTCGCCTGACGGGGGGAAATTAATCCCCTTTAGGGGAAAGTCTGTTGTCTGACGAGGAATGTTTACGTATTGGCGGGGAAAATATAAGCCTCCTGGCTAGGGAAGTTTACCTTTTGGCATTAAAGGTCTCCCTCCTGGCAGGGAAATAATGCCTACAAGCAGGGGAAATACCTCCTGGCAGAGAAATAATACCACCTGGCAGGAAATAATACCTCCTGGCAGGAAATAATACCATCTGGAGGAGAAATAATACCTACTGGCGGGGAAACAATATCTCTTTGCAGGGAAATAATACCACTGGCAGGAAATAATACCATCTGGCGGAGAAATAATACGTCCTGGAGGGGAAATAATACAACTGAGAGCCGTCACAACACGACTGAGAGCCGTCACAACACAACTGAGAGTCGTCACAACACGACTGATAGCCGTCACAACACGACTGAGAGCCGTAACAACACGACTGAGATCCGTCACAACACGACTGAGAGTCGTCACAACACGACTGAGAGTCCGTCACAACACGACTGAGAGTCGTCACAACACGACTGAGAGCCGTCACAACACGACTGAGAGTCCGTACAAACACGACTGAGAGTCCGTCACAACACGACTGAGATCCGTCACAACACGACTGAGAGTCGTCACAACACGACTGAGAGCCGTCACAACACGACTGAGAGTCGTCATAACACGACTGAGAGTCGTCACAACACGACTGAGAGTAGTCATAACACGACTGAGAGTCGTCACAACACGACTGAGAGTCGTCACAACACGACTGAGAGCCGTCACAACACGACTGAGAGCCGTCACAACACGACTGAGAGCCGTCACAACACGACTGAGAGTCGTCACAACACGACTGAGAGCCGTCACAACACGACTGAGAGCCGTCACAACACGACTGAGAGCCGTCACAACACGACTGAGAGCCGTCACAACACGACTGAGAGCCGTCACAACACGACTGAGAACCGTCACAACACGACTGAGAGTCGTTACAACACGGCTGAGAGCCGTCACAACACGACTGAGAGTCGTTACAACACGCTAGAGCGTCAACAAACTAACACGACTCAGAGTCGTACACAACACGACTCAGAGTCGTCACAACACGACTCAGAGTCGTCACAACACGACTCAGAGTCGTTACAACACGACTCAGAGTCGTCACAACACGACTGAGAGTCGTTACAACACGACTCAGAGTCGTTACAACACGACTCAGAGTCGTCACAACACGACTCAGAGTCGTTACAACACTACTCAGAGTCGTCACAACACGACTCAGAGTCGTCATAACACGACTGAGAGTCGTTACAACACGACTCAGAGTCGTCACAACACGACTGAGAGTCGTTACAACACGACTCAGAGTCGTCACAACACGACTGAGAGTCGTTACAACACGACTCAGAGTCGTCACAAACAGACTCAGAGTCGTTACAACACGGCTCAGAGTCGTCACAACACGACTGAGAGTCGTTACAATACGACTCAGAGTCGTCACAGCACGACTCAGAGTCGTTACAACACGACTCAGAGTCGTCATAACACGACTGAGATTCGTCATAACACGACTGAGAGTCGTTACATCACGACTCAGAGTCGTCACAACACGACTCAGAGTCGTCACAACACGACTCAGAGTCGTCATAACACGACTCAGAGTCGTCACAACACGACTCAGAGTCGCCATAACACGACTCAGAGTCGTCATAACACGACTGAGAGTCGTTACAACACGACTCAGAGTCGTCACAACACGATTCAGAGTCGTCATAACACGACTGAGAGTCGTTACAACACGACTCAGAGTCGTCTCAACACTACTCAGAGTCGTTACAACACGACTCAGAGTCGTCATAACACGACTGAGAGTCGTTACAACACGACTCAGAGTCGTCACAACACGACTGAGAGTCGTTACAACACGACTCAGAGTCGTCACAACACGACTGAGAGTCGTTACAACACGACTCAGAGTCGTCACAACACGACTCAGAGTCGCTACAACACGGCTCAGAGTCGTCACAACACGACTGAGAGTCGTTACAACACGACTCAGAGTCGTCACAACACGACTGAGAGTCGTTACAACACGACTCAGAGTCGTCACAACAGGACTCAGAGTCGTTACAACACGGCTCAGAGTCGTCACAACACGACTCAGAGTCGTCACAACACGACTGAGAGTCGTTACAACACGACTCAGAGTCGTCACAGCACGACTCAGAGTCGTTACAACACGACTCAGAGTCGTCATAACACGACTAAGAGTCGTTACAACACGACTCAGAGTCGTCATAACACGACTGAGAATAATGTTGCTTCCTGCAGCAAGACTTTCAAAACTTGTCTACAAAAATTTTGACACTGGTGAGAGGCTCTTGATCCAGGGAACTGGATCTGTGCTACAGTTCCATGATCTGAGCCTGAATACCTTCCATCCCCCCCCCACAGGCGCTGTATAATTCCTACGGGTTTAGCGCTTCTCCATGGTAATAATAATAATAATAATGATAATAATAATAATAATAATAATAATAATAATAATAATAATAATAATAATAAATAATAATATTAATAATAATAATAATAATAATAATAATAATAATAATAATATAATAATAATAATAATAATAATAATAAAATAATAATATTAATAATAATAATAATAATAATAATAATAATAATAATAATAAATAATAATAATAATAATAATAATAATAATAATAATAATAATAATAATAATAATAAATAATAATATTAATATAATAATAATAATAATAATAAATAATAATAAATAATAATAATAATAATAATAATAATAATAATATAATAATAATAAAATAATAATAATAATAATAATAATAATAATAATAATAAAATAATAATATTAATAATAATAATAATAATAATAATAATAATAATAATAATAATAATAATAAATAATAATAATAATAATAATAATAATAATAATAATAATAATAATAATAATAATAATAATAATAATAATATTAATAATAATAATAATAATAATAATAATAATAATAATAATAATAATAATAATAATAATAATAATAATAATAATAATAATAATAATAATAATAATAATATAAAATAATAATAATAATAATAATAATAATAATAATAATAATAATAATAATAATAATAAAATAATAATAGAATAAATAAAATAATATATAAATGGAAAATCATGTATGTATAATATTGATTTCTGGGATATGTGCGTTTGTAGTTGAAAATATGGTACACACCAGTGCATGCGTACACACACATACACACACACACACACACACACACACACACACACTCACACACACACACACTGTACACCATGTACGTCAGGCCCATACTGGAGTATGCAGCACCAGTATGGAACCCACACCTGGTCAAACACGTCAAGAAATTAGAGAAAGTGCAGAGGTTTGCAACAGGATTAGTCCCGGAGCTAATGAGATTGTCCTACGAGGAGAGGTTAAGAGAAATCACCCTGACGACACTGGAGGACAGGGGAGACATGATAACGACATATAAAATACTGAGAGAAATTGACACGGTGGACAGAGAATGTTCCAGTGATGTGACACAGCAACACGGGGTCACAGCTGGCAGTTGAAAACACAGATGAATCACAGAGATGTTGGGAAGTATTTCTTCAGCCACAGAGTTGTCAGGAAGTGAAACATTCTGGAGAGTGATGTAGTGGAAGCAGGATCCATACACAGCTTTAAGAAGAGGTATGATAAAGCTCAGGGAGCATGGAGAGAGTGAACCTACTAGCAACCAGTGAAGAGGCGAGACCAGGAGCTGTGAATCAACCCCTGCAATCACAACTAGGTAAGCACACTCATCTTTCTCCCTACTCTTCCTGCTATTGGCAGATTCAGGAGTGACGCTTCAGAAGTTGACCAGAAGTTTAAAAGAGTGAAAGTTGTAAGTGAGGGTAGAAAACTTCTGATAAGTGGCAATATTAGTAAATATAAGTAATGATAACTAGATTGTACAGTGCATGACGTATGTGATTGTACAGTGCATGACGTATGTGATTGTACAGTGCATGACGTATGTGATTGTACAGTGCATGACGTATGTGATTGTACAGTGCATGACGTATGTGATTGTACAGTGCATGTCGTATGTGATTGTACAGTGCATGACGTATATGATTGTACAGTGCATGACGTATGTGATTGTACAGTGCATGACGTATGTGATTGTACAGTGCATGACGTATGTGATTGTACAGTGCATGACGTATGTGATTGTACAGTGCATGACGTATATGATTGTACAGTGCATGACGTATATGATTGTACAGTGCATGACGTATATGATTGTACAGTGCATGACGTATATGATTGTACAGTGCATGACGTATATGATTGTACAGTGCATGACGTATATGATTGTACAGTGCATGACGTATATGATTGTACAGTGCATGACGTATATGATTGTACAGTGCATGACGTATATGATTGTACAGTGCATGACGTATATGATTGTACAGTGCATGACGTATATGATTGTACAGTGCATGACGTATATGATTGTACAGTGCATGACGTATATGATTGTACAATGCATGACGTATATGATTGTACAGTGCATGACGTATGTGATTGTACAGTGCATGACGTATATGATTGTACAGTGCATGACGTATATGATTGTACAGTGCATGACGTATATGATTGTACAGTGCATGACGTATATGATTGTACAGTGCATGACGTATATGATTGTACAGTGCATGACGTATATGATTGTACAGTGCATGACGTATATGATTGTACAATGCATGACGTATATGATTGTACAATGCATGACGTATATGATTGTACAGTGCATGACGTATATGATTGTACAATGCATGACGTATATGATTGTACAATGCATGACGTATATGATTGTACAATGCATGACGTATATGATTGTACAGTGCATGACGTATGTGACTGCACTGTTAAGTAAGACACATGTGCAACAGTTAGGTATCTTTATTCCGAAATGTTTCACTTACACAGTAGGCTCCTTCAGTCGAGTAAAGAGGAGTCAGCAGAAGCAGTAGAGACGTAGAGACGATATCATCAGTCCTTTACCCTCGAAGACGTCGTTTTGAGGCAGTCAGTCCTTTATTTTATTTGACTTGCTGTTGGAAAGTAAAGATAAGATAATATCCATGATAATATCCATGAATAATATCCGTGATAATATCCATGAACTGATACGGGATAACCGGTTACCCCTGACTCGGTTTTGAGGATGTGAAGCAGAGCGTAGGATCTTTAGATACTGGGTAAGGATGCTGCGGTCCCAAGATAAAAATCCCCGCATCTTTCTGTAAAGAGATCTAGGAAGCGAGTGATGGTTGAGGCTATCTTCTTTGAATCCCTCAACTTAGTTGATGATAGTGAATGTTAAACTGATAAATGAATAAAGAAGGAACTAGTGAAGATGGTATCACCGACATGTTGTTGGGTCGCGACAAAATGTAAACACTAGGATATGGAATATTTTATCGAAAAAGGCTTGGGTCCTGGAACCTTGGTCACTCAAAATGTGACCACGGTCCCAAGACCGAAAGTTTTGCACTAAAATATCGTAGTGTTTTCATGTTGTCTCCAGCCAGGACGAAATAATCCAACAGCTTCTAGGAAATTGTCCTGAGAGCTCCGACTCTCAGGCCAAAACAAGAAAAACGGGAAGTTTTAAGAGTGGAAGCCAAGAAAAAAATGTCTCTCCAAGGAATAAAAATAAAGATTCCAGAGAGAGAGAGGACAATAAAGACTTCAAAAGAGTCTTTACTGAAGCACTGAAACAATCGTGAAAGAGCATCCAGGTATCGTACTGACGACGATACAGATTAGAACTGGAATCAGTGGTTTTAGAAAAGGGACAAATTGATAAATGAGACACTTGGGCAATATTTGGGAAATTTTGTTTCGGTATTGTTACGCCAAGCAATGACTTCATCGGTCCAAAGCAGAGAACGGAGGAAGATAAGGAGGAATTTGAGGTAATCAGTCCTTCAGCCTGGAGTCGATGTGTACAGGCCATCATTATTGATATGGACTGGACATATCGACTCCAGGATGAGGGACTGATTACCTTCACTAACACACTGAGGTCCGTGGTTCGATCTCCGGTACGGGTGGAAACATTAGGACATCTTAAGACACCTGCTGTCCAGTTTTCGCCTGGGTGTTAGTCTAGTGGTGTGGGACGCATCCTGGGGACAAAATTGACTTAATTTCCCCGAAATGCTCTGCATAACCAGGGACTTTCTATACAGAATGTCAATGATGTCAGCTATGGTCTGTATACCTTGTATATGTACTTGTAGAAATAAAGATTATTATTACTAAGCCATAGGAAGAAATGTATATACACTCAGTATATATACGCTGAGTGTATAACACTCAGTGTATATATGCGAGTGTATATACACTCGTGTATATACACTCCAGTAACCTCCAGGTCAAAAGGTCCCTCACGCACCATCCTAAGGAATGGAAGAAGAAACTAGAGAAGGAACAAAAACTGATCCATTCAAGAATCTAAAATCGCTGAGACACTTCGCTGAAAAGATCGAAGACCAACCCAGAAGAACCTGCTGGCTTGGCTCGTAGTGATTTACTGCTGACCACAATCGTCAATTCATCTCCAGGCTGTTTGATGATTTGCTTTCTTGTTTGTGAAGGCAGACTGCGTGTAGATGGTCTCGTGATTCAGTTGAAATTGTTTCTTTCGATAGATAATGTATGGATGTGGGGGTCATAGTGTTTGTGATGTGGTGAAGTTAGGTTTTTTTAGCAGTGGCATCTGTGTGTGAAGACAACGTCACCTGCACTCACTTATTTGCAGTTGCAGGGGTCGATTCATAGTTCCTGGCCCCGCCTCTTCACTGATCGCTACTAAGTCCTCTCTCCCTGCTCCATGAGCTTTATCAAACCTCGTTTTAAAGCTATGTATGGTTTCTGCCTCTACTACGTCACTTTCCAGACTATTTCACTTCCTGACAACTCTGTGACTGAAGAATTACTTCCTAACATCGCTTTGACTCATCTGAGTCAGCTTCCAGTTGTGACTCCTTGTTTCTGTGTCCCATCTATGGAACATCCTGTCTCTGTCCAACTTGTTAATTCCTCGCAGTATTTTATACGTTGTTATCATGTCTCCCCTAACCCTTCCTTTCCCTTTTTCCCCCTTTTTTTCCCTTTCCCCCTTTTCCCTTTTTTGTTTCCCTTTTTCCCCCCTTTTGGTTCCCCTTTTAAACTTTTTCTTTTTTCTTTTTTAAACCTTTTTTCTTTTTTTTCTTTTCTTTTTCTCGTTTCCTTTTTTTACTCTTTTTTTTTTTTTCCCCCCCGGGCCCCCCTTTTTCCCCCCCCCCTTTTTCAAAAAAAAATTTTTCCTTTCTTTTTCCTTTTCCTTCCTGGTCCCCCCAAAACCTCTCTTCTCTATTTTTTTGCCCTCTAAATTCCTCTCCCTTTTTTTTTTTCTTTTTTTAACCTCTTTGGGTCTGTTTTCTTTTTTCTTCTTTTTTTTTCTTTTTTTTTAATTTTTTTTTCTGGGCTCTTTTTGGCCTTCACCTCCCCCCTTTTTGCTTCTCTTCTTTTCCCTCCCCCCTCTTTTTTTTTTTTTTTTTTTCCCCCGTAATTTTTAAATTCCCCTTTTTTGCTATTATTTTTGTTTTTAACTTTTCCAGCAAAACCTTCCTAAACTCTTGGGGAAAAAAAATTACTTTTTTCTCCTTTCTCCTACCCCCCCGTTCTTTTTTTCTTTCCCTTTTCTTTCTTCCTTCTCTTCCCTTTTTTTCCTGCTTTTTTTTACTTTCTTCCCCCCCTCCCTCTTTCCCCATTCCCTGGGCCCCCCCCTTCCTTTCTTCTAGGCTTCCCTCTCTATTTTTTTCCCTTTCCTTTCCCTTTCTTTTCTTCCTTTTCCCCTGTCTCTTCCCCTTTTTCCCTTTTCCCTCCTTGTCATCCTTTCTTCCTTTTCCTTTTCTCACTCTTTTTTCCCCTTCCCCCCCTTTTTTAAAATTTTACCAAATTTACATTAAGTTTCTTTTGGGTATAAATTTAAGAATCCCCCTTTTTCAGGAAAAAATTCCCCTCTCGGGTATTTAACTTTTGGAAATAAACCCCCCAGGGGGAAAAC
This sequence comes from Cherax quadricarinatus, assembly GCF_026875155.1. Lineage (NCBI taxonomy): Eukaryota > Metazoa > Arthropoda > Malacostraca > Decapoda > Parastacidae > Cherax > Cherax quadricarinatus. The sequence goes on from NC_069483.1 coordinate 14,471,150, forward strand.
AGGAAAAATTACCTCTGTATTCATTGAAATTTTACCCATCATTAAATCTTGGAAAATTCCCACTCATTTATTATTGAAAATTATAATCTAGGAAAACCCAAGGAATTCCCCTCTGTTTCTTGGAAAATTTATACCCCCTGTTTTACTTGAAAAATTACACCTCCGTTTTTTACTTTTTCCCCTAAATTATTTCTTTGGTTTTTACACCTTTTTCTGATTTAAAATTTTTTTTAACCCCTCATTTTTTTACGGGTTAAACCCACTATTTCTTAGAAAATTAAACCCTTCTTTTTAAATTTACTGGTTTCACCCTCATGTTTCTTTAATCCCACCGGATATCTTTGGTTACACCCCTGTTTCTTGGGAAAAAAACCCCTCGTGATTCTTAAAAAAAAATCCCTCTCTGAAATTCTTGGTTCCACCCCCTTGTTTTTACTTTTAGTTTTTACCCACCCTTTTTTCTTTTATTACCTGTTTTTTCCCTTCCCCCCCTTTGAAATTTTTTTCTTTTTTTTTGAATTTTTCTTTTTTTTAAAAATTTTTTAAAAAAATTTTATTAATTTTAAAAATTATTTATTTTTGTTTAATTTAAAAAAATTTAATTTTTTTTAAAAAATTATTATTTTTAAAAAATAATTTTAAAATAATAAATAAAATTAAAAAAAAAACAAATTTTAAAAAGAAAAAAAATTTAAAATAAAATAAAAAAATTTAAAATTTAAATTTTTAAAATTTTTTTTTAAAATTTTTATTTTTTAAAAATTTTAAAAATAATTTTTTAAATTTTACCCCGGGGAAGTAAAAGGGTAAGAAAAGTTTAAAGTAAAACTAAAAGAAAGGTTTGATGGAGATTTAAAAAGTTTTTTTTGGGAGTGGCCCCAAAAACAGAAATAAAAGGGAGGCCCCCCAAAAATTTACTAAAAAGGTCCCCCAATTTTAGGGGAACAGGGAAGAGGGTTTTAAAAAAAAAGCTAAGTTTTAAAAAGCTAGGGGATGACTGGAATAGGGGGAAAGGGGGCCCAAAAGGAAATCGCTGGGGAAAAAAAAAAAATTTAAACCCTTTGAAAAAAGTAGACGGAAAAAGGAATTTTGGGAATTTGGCAAGGAGGAAAAATTTTTTAAAACAGGGTGGACAAGGAAAAAAAGTATGGGGAGTAGAAGAAGGGAGGTAGGGGAAGGAGAAGGGGGAAAAAAAGTGAGTTGGGAATAGATGGAAGTAAAATTTGTTAGAAAAGAAATATGGGGGGTTTACCTGGGAAGGGGGCGGGTGAAGGGAAGAATAGGGGGTAGGGGAAAAAAGGGAAAAAAGGGGGAAAAATTTAAAAACGCATGAAGAAAAATTTTGAAATTAAAACGGGGCCCAAAGTTAAGATTTTGGGGATGAACGTTTAAGTGGGGTTAAAAGGGAGGAGGGAAAAGACCCAAAAAACCTAGATTAAACTTTTTTTTTTGTTTTTTTCCCCCCCCCTGCAGGCCAGGAGAGAAAGGAAGAGCTAGTGAAAATTTGGATAGATCTGATTTGAAAAGAAAAAGGTTGGGGGTAAAGAAAAGGGAAATATTGAAGTAAATTTTGGAGAAGGGGAAGGGTAAACAAGAGAAAAGGGGAGAAGAGAAATTGGGTATTTAAAAACTAATTAGACCAAAAAGGGAGACTGGAGAAAAACAAGATAAGAGAAAGGGGAATAAAGTAGGGATAGAGAAAAGGGGTAAGAGGCTAAACCTTTCCTGGGGTTTTTAAACAAAAAAAGTTTTAATGGGAGTAGGAAAAGGGTTTAGGCAAATAAAGAAGGGGAATTTTTGGGAAAAATAGGGGAAAATAAGTAAAAAAATTTTAAGGGTAAAAGCGGGAAAAAAACTGGGTTAAAAAGGGTAAACCCCGGGGAAAAAAAAAAAAAAAATTTTGCCCCGGCAAAATTTCCCCTGGTTATCCCCCCTTTGATATTTGTTTGACTTTTCCCCCTTAGGGAAAAAATTCCTCCCTCCCCCTTTTATTTTTCCTCCCCCTTCCTTTTCACCCCCCTCCTTCCTTTTCTTCCCCCTCCTTTTTTTTCCCCCCCTTTTCCTTTTACACCCCCGGGGTTCCTGTTTTACCCCTCCCTTCCCCTTTTTTCCCCCTGTTTCGGTTTTCACCTCCCCCTTCCGTTCTTTTTCCCCTTTTGTTATTTCCCCCCTTTTCCTTTTTAATTACTTTCCCCTCCGGGGACTACCTAGGCCCTTGTTACCCCCGCCCCGGGCTTACCCCCCCCTTCTTTTTCTTCCCCCCCTCCTTTTCCCCCCTTTTTTTACTCCTCTTTCCCCCATTTTTACTTTCCCTACCTTTTTTCCTCCCCCCCCTTTCACCTCCTCCCCCCATTTTCTTCCACCCCTTTTCTTACCCCCTCTTCCTTTCTTACCTCCCTCCTTAAATTTCTTTTCCTCCCTTCTTTTCACCCCCTCCTTCCTTTCCCCTTTCCCCCCTTCCAAAACCCCTTCCCCTCCTTTTCTGCCCCTTCCTTTCTTTCTTCCTCCCCCCCGGTCCCCTTTCCCCTCCCCACCTTTTTCCCCCTCCCCCCCCTTTTCCCCCCTTTTTTTTTTCCCTTTTCTTTTTTTTCCCTCCTTTTTTTCTTTCCCCTTTTTTTTTCCCCCCCACTCCTTTTTCCCCCTCCTTCCCCACACCCCCCTTTTTTCCCACAAAATCCCTCCCCTTTCTTCCTCCATTTTCTTTCCCCTTTCCCCCCCTTCCTTTCCCCCCCTCCTTCCAAATTTCCCCCCCCCGATTCCCCCCCCCTTTTTTTTCACCCCCCCCTCCCCCCCCTCCCCCACCCCTTTCACCCCCCCTTTTTTTTTACACCCCCCCCCCCCTTTAAAACCCCCCCCTCCCTTTCCTGTTTTTTTCCCCTCCTTTCCTTTCTTCCCCTCCCCCCCCCTTTTTTTTCCCCCATCTTTTTCCCCCCCTTCCCCCCCTTCTTCCCCCTCCTTCCTTCTTCCCTCCTCCCTCTTCCAACTTCCCCCACTCCTCTTTATTTTCCCCCTCCTTCCCTTTTTTTCCTCCTTTTTCCCCACACCCCCTCTTTCCCTTCTTTGCCTCCCCCCCTTCCTTTTTTCCCCCTCCTCTTTTCTTCCTCCTTCCTTTCCTCCCTCTTCCTTTTTTCCCTCCTCTTTTCCTTTCTTACCTCCCTCCCCCTTTTTTTCTCCTCCCTCCTGTTCCTCCTCCTCCCTTTCTTTTTTTTACCTCCCCCCCACTTTTTTCCCCCCTTTCCTTCCCTTTCTTCTCCCTCTTTTTTTTTTCCCCCCTCCTTCCTTTTTTTTCCTCCCTCCTTCCTTTTTCTTCCTCCTTTCCCTTTTCCCCCCTTTTTAAATTTCCCCCTCCCCCTTTTCTTTTTTTTTTTTGTTTCTTCCCCCTTTTTTCCCCCCTTTCTCCCCCTTTTTTTCCCCCCTTCTCCCCCCTTCCTTCTTTTACCCAAACCCCCCCAAACAAAATAAACCATTTTTTTTTCTTCAATTCCCACAAAAAAAATTTTCCGACAAAAATTTTCACATCCAAAAAGGGGCGCCTTTTCGGTAAAATTTCCTTTTTAAATAAAATTTTAATTTAAAAATCCCAAAATAAAAACAAAAAAACCTAAAAAATTTAAAAACTAAAAAAAACAAAATAAAAAAAAAAAAAAAAAAAAAAGTAAAACAAAAAAAATAAAAAAAACAAAAGAAAAAAAAAAAAATTTTTAAAAAAAAAAATTTTTCTAAAATAAACGGGGAAAATGGGAAATTTAAAAATAAAAAAAATAAAACTTTAAAAAAAAATTTTAAAAAAATAAAATTTTAAAAATAAAAGAAAAAAAAAATTTTTAAAAAAAAAAGCCAAAAAAAAATTTTAAAAAATTTTTTTTTAAAAAAAAACTAAAAGGGAATTAAAACTTTTGAACTGGGGGTAAAATTTTAAAAAATAAAACTGGGGGAAAAAAACTAAAAAAAAAAAAAAAAAAAAAAAAAAAAAAAAAAAAACCCAAAAAATTTTTTTTTTCTTTTAAAAATTTTTTCCTTTTTTAAAAAAAAAAAATACTTTCCAAAAATTTTTTCAAAAAAAAAAATTTTAAAAAAAAAAAATTTTTTTTAAAAAAAAAAAAATTTTTTAAAAAAAAAAAAAAAAAAAAAAAAAAAAATTTTTTTAAAAAAATTTAAAAAAAAAAATAAAAAAGTAAACAATAAAAAAAAAAACAAAAAAAAACAAAATAAAAAAAACAAAAAACTAAAAAAAAATTAAAAACAAAAAAAACTTAAAAAAAAAAAAACTAAAAAAATAAAAAAACTAAAATAAAAAAAAAATAAAACAAAAATAAAAACAAAAAAAAATTTTAAAAAAAAAAAAACCCTAAAAAAAAAAAAAACCCCCCTAAAAAAACCCCCCCAAAAAAAAAACCTAAAAAAAAATTTTAAAAAACCCCCCCTTTAAAAAAAAAAAAAAAAAAAAAAAAAAAAACCCCCTTTAAAAACCCCCCCCCCCCCCCCAAAAAAACCCTAAATTTAAAACCCCCCCCCCCCCCCAATCCCCCAAAAACCCCCCCCCCCCCTTTATTGGGGGTTTTAAAACCCCCCCAAAAACCCCAAAAATTTCCCCTAAATAAACCCAAATTACCCTTTTAAAAAGCTAAAAAAACCCCCCAAAAACCCCCCCAAATTAAACCCCCTAAAAAACCCCCCCCAAATTTTAAAAAAAAAACCCCCCCCCCTAAAATTTCCCCCCCCCCCCCAAAAAAAAAATAAACCCCCCCAAAAAACCCCCCCCCCCCTTTAAAATAACCCTAAATTTCCCCCCCCCCCCCCCCAAAACCCCCCCCCCCTTTTAAATCCCCCAATAAAATTTTTTAAAACCCCCCAAAAAACCCCCCAAAAGCCCCCCCCCCCAAAATAACCCCCCCTACCCCAAAAAAACCCCCCAAAATAAAACCCCCAAATTTTTCCCCCCATTTAAAAACCCCCCTAAAACCCCCCCCCCCCCAAAATTCCCCCCCCCCCCCTAAAAAAAAACCCCCAAAAATAAACCCTTTAAAAAAAAAAACCCCCCCCCCCCCCCAAAAAAAACCCCCCCCCCCCCCCCAAAAAAACCCCCCAGGGGCCCCCCCCCCCCCAAAAAAAAAAAAACCCCCCCCCCCCCCCCAAAAAAACCCCCCCCCCCCTAAAAACCCCCCCCCCCCCCCCCCCTTTAAAAACCCCAAAACCCCCCAAAATTTAATAAAAAATCCCCCAAAAATACCAAAAAAAAATCCCCCCCCTAAAAAAACCCCCAAAAAAACCCCTCCCCCTCCCCCCCCCTCCCCCCCCCCCTTTTCCCCTCCCCACCCCCCACCCCTCCCCCCCCCCCTCCCCCCCTCCCCCCCCCCCCCCCCCTTTCCCCCCACCCTCCCCCTCCCCCCCCCCCCCACCCCCCCCTTTTCCCCCCCAAAACCCCCCCCCACCCCCCCCCCCCCCCCAAAAAACCCCCCCACCCACCCCCCCTTTTAAAAACCCCTTCCCCCTTTTTCCCCCCCATCCTCCCCCACCCCCCCCAAACCCCCCCTCCCACCCCCTCAGTCCCCCCTCCTCCCCCACCTCCCCCCCAAACCCCCTCCTCCACCCCCCCCACCCCCACCCCCACCTCCCCCCCCCCCCCCAAAACCCCCCACCCCCTCCACCCCCCCTCCCCCACTCCCACCCCCCCCCAAACCCTCCCCCCACCCCCCTTTCCACCCCCTCCCACCCCTCCCACCCCCCTCCCCCCTCCCCACCCTCCTCCCCTCCCCCCCCCTCCACCCCCCCCCACCCCCCCTCCAACCCCCCACCCCCCTCCTCCCCCCCACCCCCACCCCCCCCAAAAAACCCCCCCCCACCCCCTCCCACCCCCCCTACCCCCCAAACCCCCCCCCCCCTCCCCTCCACCCCCCCCCACCCCCCCCCACCCTCCTCCCCCCCCCCCTCCCTCCCCCCCCCACCCCCTCCCCCACCCCCCCCACCCTCCCCCACCCTCCCCCCACCCCTCCCCACCCTCCCCCCACCCTCCCCCCACCCCCCCCCCCCCCTCCCCACCCCCCCCCCCCCCCCCACCCCCCCCCCACCCCCTCCCCACCCCCCCCTCCACCCCCCCCACCCCCCCCCCAAACCCTCCTTTTTCCCCCCTCCTCCTCCCCCTCCTCCTCCACCTCCCCCTCCCCCCTCCCCTCCACCCTCCTTTTTACCCCCCCCCTCCCCCCCCCCCCACCCTCCTCCTCCACCCTCCTCCCTCCCCCCTCCTCCCCACCCTCCCCCTCCACCCTCCCCCCACCCCCTCCCCCCACCCTCCCCCCCCCTCCTCCATCCTCCTCCCCTCCTCCCCACCCTCCTCCCCCCCTCCTCCTCCACCCCCCCCCCCCTCCTCCACCCCCCTCCTCCCCCCCCCCTCCCCACCCTTTTTCCCCCCCTCCTCCCCCCCCCCTCACCCCTCCTCCCCCACCCTCCTCCCCTTCCTCCACCCCCCCCCTCCCCCCCCACCCTCCTCCCCCCCTTCCCCCCCTCCTCCCCACCCTCCCCCTCCCCTCCTCCCCCCTCCTCCCACCCTCCTCCTCCACCCTCCTCCCCCACCCCCCTCCTCCCCCCTCCCCCTCCCCCCTCCTCCTCCACCCTCCCCTCCACCCTCCTCCTCCCCCCTTTCTCCCCCACCCTCCTTTTTACCCCCCCCCCCCTCCCCCCACCCTCCTCCCCTCTCCTCCCCCCCCCCACCCTCCCCTCCACCTCCCCTCCACCCTCCTCCTCCCCCCCCTCCCCCTCCCCTCCACCCTCCTCCCCCCCCTCCCCCCCCTTTCCACCCCCCTCCCCCACCCTCCCCTCCCCCCCCCCCCTCCTCCCACCCCCTTTTTTTCACCCCCCCCCCTCCTCCCCCCCTCCCCACCCTCCTCCCCCCCCCACCCTCCTCCCCCTCCCCCCCTTTCCCCCCCTCCTCCCCCTCCTCCTCCACCCTCCTCCCCCCACCCTCCTCCTCCACCCCCTCTACCCTCCTCCCCCACCCTCCTCCCCACCCTCCTCCCCCACCCTCCCCCTCCACCCTCCTCCCCCACCCTCCTCTCCCACCCTCCTCCCCCCCTCCTCCACTCCCCCCCCCCCTCCTCCACCCTCCTCCTCCCCCTCCCCCTCCACCCCCCTCCCCTCCCCCCACCCCCCCTCCACCCTCCTCCCCCCCCTCCTCCCCCCCCCCCCCCTTCCCCCACCTCCCCCCCACCCTCCCCTCCCCCCTCCTCCTCCACCCTCCTCCCCCACCCCCCTCCCCCACCCCCCTCCTCCACCCTCCTCCTCCACCCTCCTCCCCACCCTCCCCCCACCCTCCTCCATCCCCCCTCCTCCCCACCCCCTCCACCCTCCCTCCCCCCCCCCTCCCCTCCACCCTCCCCTCCCCCTTTCCCCCTTACCCCCCTTTTTTTCCCCTCCTCCCCCACCCTCCCCCCTCCTCCCCCCTCCCTCCACCCCCCCCTCCACCCTCCTCCCCCCTCCCCCCCCCTCCCCCCCCCCCCTCCTCCACCCTCCTCCTCCCTCCCTCCATCCTCCCCCCCCCCCTTTCCACCCTTCCCCACCTCCCCCCCCCCTCCTCCCCCCCCCTTTTTTCCCCCCTTTCCACCCTCCTCCTCCCCCCTCTCCCCCCCTCCTCCCCCCCCTTTACCTCCTCCCACCCTCCCCACCTTCCCCCCTCCTCCTCCCCCCTTTCCCCCTTCCCCCCTCCCACCCTCCTCTTTACCCCCCCCCACCCCCCCCCTATCCTCCTCCTCCCCTCCTCCTCCCCTCCCCCTTTCCCCCCTCCTCCTCCACCCCCTCCTCCCCCCTTTCTCCTCCACCCTCCTCCCCCCCCACCTCCTTCCACCCTCCTCCTCCCCTCCTCCTCCACCCCTCCTCCCCCCCCCCCACCCTCCTCCTCCACCCTCCTTTTTCCCCCCCCTCCTCCTCCACCCCCCTCCCCTCCCCTCCTCCTCCACCCTCCTCCTCCACCCTCCCCCTCCCCCTCCCCCTCCACCCTCCTCCTCCCCCTTTTTCCCCCTCCTCCTCCACCCTCCTCCCCCCACCCCCCCCCCCCTCCTCCTCCCCCCTCCTCCTCCACCCTCCTCCCCCCCCTTTCCCCCAACCCTTCCCCCCTCCCCTCCACCCCCCTCCTCCACCCTCCTCCCCCCCCTCCCCCCCAATTTTTTTCACCCTCCTCTCCCCCTCCTCCTCCACCTCCCCCTCCCCCCTCCTCCTCCACCCTCCTCCTCCACCCTCCCCCCCCTCCCCCCACCTCCTCCCCCTCCTCCCACCCTCCCCCTCACCCTCCTCCTCCACCCCCCTCCTCCCCCTCCCCCTCCACCCTCCTCCTCCCCCCCCCACCTCCTCCACCCTCCCCCCCCCCCTCCCCCTCCCACCCTCCTCCTCCCCCCCTCCCCTCCACCCCCTCCCCCACCCTCCTCCCCACCCTCCCCCCCCTCCCCTCCCCCTTTCCACCCTCCCCCCCCCCCCCCCCTCCTCCCCCTCCCCCTCCACCCTCCTTTTTCCCCCTCCTCCTCCCCCCCTCCTCCCCCCCTTCCCCTCCCCTCCTCCACCCTCCTCTCCACCCTCCCCCTCCCCCTCCCCCCCTCCTCCCCCCCTCCTCCCCACCCCCCCCCACCCTCCTCCCCACCCTCCTCCCCCACCCTCCCCCTCCACCTCCTCCCCCCCCTCCTCCTCCCCCCTCCCCTCCCCCCTCCTCCTCCACCCCCCTCCTCCCCCCCTCCCCACCCTCCTCCACCCCCCCCCACCCCCTCCTCCCCCCCCCCACCCTCCTCCTCCACCCCCTCCTCCACCCCTTTCCCCTCCCCCCACCCTCCCCCTCCACCCTCCTCCTCCACCCCCCCTTCCACCCTCCCTCCCCCCCCTTTTCCCCCCTTCCCATTTATTCCTTATTTATCCCCTCCCCCCTTTCCTCCCCCCCCCTCCCCCCCCCTCCCCCTCCTCCCCCCCCTCCTCCCCCCCTTTCCCCTCTCCCCCCCCTCTCCACCCTCCCCCTCCCCCCCCTCCCCCACCTCCTCTTCCTCCCCTCCCCCCTCTCCCCCCTCCTCCCCCAACCCTCTCTCCCCCCCTCTCCCCTCCCCCTCCCCTCCTCCTCCCCCCCCCCCCCCCCCTCCACCCCCCCCTTCCCCCCTCCCCCCAACCCCTCCCCCCTCCCCCTCCACCCCCCTCTCCCCTCCCCTCCCCCTCTCCCCACCCTCCCCTCCCCCCCTCCCCACCCCCCTCCCCCCCCTCTCCCCTCCCCTCCCCCCCTCTCCCCCTCCCCCTCCCCCTCCCCCTCCCCCTCCCCCCACCCCCCTCTTTCCCCCTCCTCTCCCCCTCCTCTCCCTCCCCCTCCCCCTCCCCCTCCCCCTCCCCCTCCCCCCCCTCCCCCACTCTCCTCCACCCCTTCCCAACCCTCCCCCTCCCCTCCCCTCCCCTCCTCCTCCCCCCTCTCCCCCCCCTCCCCCTCACCCCCCCCCACCCTCCTCTCCCCCTCCTCCTCCCCCTCCCCCTCCCCCTCCCCTCCCCCCCCCCCCCTCCCCCCCTCCCCCCCCCCTCCTCCCCCCCCTTTTCCCCCCTCCCCTCTCCCCCCCCCTCCCCTCCCCCTCCCCCTCCCCCCTATTCTTTTCCCTTTTCTTATTTCCCCCTTCCCCCCTCTCCCCCCCCTCTCCCCCTCTCCTCCCCTCCTTCACCCTCCTCCTCCCCTCCTTCTCCCTTCTCCTCTCCCCCCCTTCTCCTTTTCTCTTCCCTTTTCTTTTTTTCTCCCCTTCTCCCTCTCTCTCCTCTCTCTCTTTTCCTTTTCTCTCTCCTCTCTCCTCCTTTCCCTCCCCCCCCTCTCCCCTCTCTCTTCTTTTCCCTCCCTCTTCCCCCCCCCTCCTCTCTTCTCTCTTCTCTCTCTCCTCTCTCCCCCTTTCCCCCCTTCTTCTCCCTTCTTTTCTCTCTCCTCCCTCCCCTCCTCTCCCCCTCTTCTCTCCTCTCCCCCCTCTCTCTCCCCTCCTCCTCCCTCCTTCCTCTCCTCTTCTCTCCCCTCCTCTCCTTCCCTTTCCCCTCTCTCTCCTCTCCTCCCCCCTCTCCTCTCTCTCTCCTCTCTCTCTCCCTTTTCCTCTTCCTCTCTCTCTCCTCTCCTTCTCTCTCCTCTCTCTCTCTCTCTCTCCCCCCTCTCTCCTCTCCTTCTTCTCTCTCCTCTCTCTCTCTCCCCCTCTCCCTCCTCCCCCCTCTCTCTCTCTCCCCCCTTTCTCTCCTCTCTTTCTCTCTCTCTCTTCCTCTCTCTCTCCCTTCTCTCTCCCCCTCTCTCTCTCTCTTTTTTTTTTTTTTTTTTTTTTTTTTTTTTTTTCCCCCCTTTTTCCTTCCCTCTTTCCCTTTCTTTTTTTCCTCTTTTTCCTCTTTCCTCTCCTTTTCTTTTTCCCCCCTTTATCTCCCCCCCCCCCCCCCCCCCCCTCTCCCCCCTCCTCTCTCCCTCTTCCTCTTTTTTTTTTTTTTTTTTTTTTTTTTTTTTTCCCCGGGTTCCCCGGGTCTTTTTTTCTTTTATTTCTTTTTTTCACTAAACTTTCTACTCCTTTTTCCTTTTCTCCCCCTCTCTCTCTCCTCTCTTCCCTTTTCTCTCTCCCTCTCTCTCTTCTCTCTCTCTCTCTCTCTCTCTCCTCTCCCTCTTCTCTCTCCCTCCCCTCTCTCTCTCTCTCTCTCTCTCTCTCTCTCTCTCTCTTTTCCCCTCTCTCTCTCCTCCTCTCCTCTCTCTCCCTCATCTCTCCTCTCTCTCTCTCCCCTCTCTCTCCCCCCCCTTCTCTCTCCTCTCCCCCTCTCCTCTCTTTTGTCTCTTCTCCCTCTCTCTCCTCTCCTCTTTTCCTCTCTCCCTCTCTTTCTCTCTCCTCCTCTCTCTTCCCCCCTCCTCCTCTCCTCTCCCCCTCTTTTTTTTTTTTTTTTTTTTTTTTTTTAAAATTTTTTACAAGGTTGGACGTTTAGACAGCTTTAAATTAAAGGTTTAATTAAAAATTCCAACAAAGAGCGCCCTTTACTCACATTTAACTTTTTTGTTATAGACAAAAGTAGGGAACAGGTGAATTTGGACCATCTGGGGGCCAGCATTTTTTTTGATCAATGACTTATCTCTTTGACATATTAGCTGTACGATGTGTTCCATACTCTTTATCCTGGGTATGAGATCTCAATGGAGGTGTTTGGGAAAAGGGGACAGCCAGAGGAAGTTCTGCTTTCCCCCGTCTTGTTGGCATAAAAGCTTTTTTTCAGCTGTCCCCCGAAGTGGATCCAAGTGGGTATTTTACAAAAAAGGCCTTGTACATAACAGTAAGGCCACCCACATCCCCTATTTTTGAAGGCTCTGCTGAAATGCAGATCACCAGATGGGTCCACGAGAGATGAGACTCTTGCTCTGTTCTCTACTCTGTCAAACAGTCGCAGATGAGAGGGGGGGGCAAACCAAGAAAGTGGAGCTACTCAAGGTGTGAGCGTACTTGTGCCTCTACAGGATCTTGCAACCCCTACTGTCAAGCAGATGCAGATACGGGAAGCTGTAAAACTTCCTGGGTGCCTTGTTTGCAAAATTTACAACATGGTTCTTCATGTTTTTTGGAGTCAATTTCACCCCCCAAAGGTATCAACTTTTTTCTCCAGGTGCCAACATCGTCCCATTCATCCCTTTCTACTGCGCCAGCATTACCCTCATGTGCCTAAGACGAACACATTTGCGTTTTTTTTAGGGCAAATGTTACTTTCCATCTATTCCCCAAGTGATATAGTCTCGCTGGTGATTTATGTAGCTTAGGCAGCTGGGATTTCTTCCTTGGATAAGTGAATGTCATGTCAGTCGTCGGGATATGCATGTGATTCTGGGATGAGATGAAGAAAGGGCGTTGAAGTAGACATTCCATAAATGGACCCAGCACACTTTCCCTTTTGGGAAAGCTTGCCCCCAAAAGGATGCCTTGCTGATTCCGTTCCCATTGGGACTACACTTGAGATTTCCCGAAGTTAAACAGAGGAGACAAGCGTAGAGCCGCAATTCCCCCGTGCTGAAGTTTTGCTAAGAGGCCCTGGTGCCACCCCGTCGAAACGCCAGCAATGTCCATGCCTACCCAAGCTACTTTGGTTTATCCTACTGGTGCCCTTAGTGGGGAGGTTTAACAACAGTATCACAGAGTAACCCTTTCCTGAAGCCATATTTTACGATCACAAAGTATGAGTGGTGTCAAAAAAATCTTAATTTGTCTTAATTATTGTCTCAAGGATTTTACCAGTGATTGACAGGGGTGACACGGGGCTGTAGTTGCTGATTCTGCTTGCCTTTTTTTTGTAACAGGGGCTAAATTTTTCCTCTTTTCCCTGGAGAGGGCCATTTACACTGTATAGGCAGTGCTGAAAGAGCGAGTTGAGGTTGTAGCTGGTCTGCACTCTTCTCAACAATCTTGGGGTCAATTGCTGGGCCCCCAGCCTTTTTGGTCAAGTGATTTTAAAAAGGAAATGCCACCTCCCCTTTCCTTATTGTCACACTGACAGTTTTGACACAGTTCTTGAGCTAGCCAGGGGTCCCGCTGGATCAGGAAACTTGATTTTGGTAGCAAATGGTTTTAGCAAAGATCCGCCTTCTCTTGTACTAGTAGAGGGGTCCCTCCTGTGATTTTGGGGGTGGAAAAAGTTTTCGGCGATAACCTTGTCTGTCCTTGCCAGGGCCCCCCAGGGTTTGGAGCCTACCCTACCTGATGCTAACTTTCTTTTTTGTGTCCACCTCCCCTTTAGTAATGGCCCCTTTTGAACATCACCCAATGCCCACAGGCTTGCTGGCAAGTTCGTTTAGGTGGGAGGATGTCTCTTTACCTTCGCCCTGCTTTGTACTTACAGTCACCTCTCTACAAAAAACCAAAACCCAAAGGCTGTTTTTAGCTTTGTACAATTGCCGGGAGGAATGGTTTTTTGTTGCAGATTAAGGATGTGTCCAGTGAAGGCTTTTTACTGGGTTTTCAACATCCCCCCCGAGAAGAGCATTCCCGCGGTGGTGGCGACTCAAGCAAAGGGGTGGCCAATTACCTCTTTCCCATAGCCGGTTGTGCGTTGGACTCCTCACCCGTTCGTTTGGGGTTTAAGGGGTAAAACACCTTGTGGTCAGCGACCCAACTACCGGGGGTTGCAAATGATATGGGTTTTTTCCCCGATCCTCCTACTGGGTCAAGGGAGGAGCCCGAGAATGAGTAGGGAAATCAACAAAGTTTTCATGTCAAACCTGCAAGAAGGGGCATCAAAATCCCTCTGTTTAAGGTGCGGTTTTAGGTCACCAACCTCTCTCTCTCTCTCTTTTCCTCTCCTCCTCCTCTTCTCTCTCTCTCTCCTCCTCTCTCCTCCTCTCTCTCTCTCTCTCTTCCTTCCCCTCTCTCTCTCATCCCTCTCTCTCTCTACCTCTCTCTCTCTCTTTCTCCTTCTCTCTCCCTCCTCTCTCTCTCCCTCCTCCTCTCCTCTCTCCTCCTCTCTCTCTCTCTCCCTCTCTTCTTCTCCTTCTCTCTCTCCCCCCCCCCTCTCCTCCCTCTCTCCCTCCTTTTCTTTTCTCTCTCTCTTTTCTCTCCCCTCTCTCTCTCTTTTTCTCTCTCTCTCTCTCCTCCTCTTTTCCTCCCTTTTTCTCTCTTTTCTCTTTTCCCCCTCTTCCCCCCCTCTCTCCTCTCTCCCCTCTCCTCCTCTTCTCTCTCTATCTCTCCCCCCCTCCTCTCTCCGTCCTCTCCTCTCTCTCCTCTCTCTCTCTCCCTTCCCTCTCTCTCTCCTTCTCTCTCTCTCTCCCTCTCCTCTCCCCTCTCCTCTCTCCCTCCTCTCCCTCTCTCTTCTCTTTTCTCTCTCTCCCCTCTCTCCTCTCTCTCTCCCCCTTTTCTCCCCCCCCTCCTTCTCCTCTCCTCTCCCCCTCTCTTCTCTCTCCTCCTCCCCTCTCTCTCTCTCTCTCCTCTCTTTTCTCTCTCTCTCTCTCTTCCTTCCTCTCTCCTCCCTCTCTCCTCTCTCTCTCTCTCCTCACTCTCTCCTCTCCCTCTCTCCCTCTCTCTCTCCTCTCTCCTCTCTCTCCCCCTCTCTCCTCTTCTCTCCTCTCTCTCTCCTCTCCTCCCTTCCCAAAACCCCTCTTTCCCCTCTCCCCTCTCTCTTCTCCCTTCTCTCTCCCTCCTCTCTCCCTCCCCCCCCCCCCCCCCCCCCCCCCCTCCCACCCCCACCCACCTCCCCCCCTCCTCCCTTCCTCTCCCTCTCCCCCCCCCCCCCCTCCCTCCCCCCCCCCTCCCTCCCCCTTCTCCCCCCCCCCCTCCCTCTCCTCCCCCCCCTCCCTGCTTCCCCCCACCTCCTCTCCCCTCCCCCCCCCTTTTCCCTCTCCTCCCCTCCTTTCCCCCTCCCCCTCCCCCCCCACCCCCCTCCCCCCCTCCTTCCCCTTCCCCCCCCCCCCCTCTTCCCCCCCCCTTTCTCACCCCCTCTCACTCTCCCTTTTCTCCCTCTCTCTCTCTCTCTCTTTCCCCTCTCTCTCTCTCCCTCCTCCCCTCTTCCTCTCCTCTCTCTTCCCTCCTCCTCCTCCTCTCTCTCTCCCCTCTCCTCTCTCTCTCTCTCTCCCTCTCTTTTCTCTCCTCTCTCTCTCTCCTCCTTTCCCCTCTTCTCTCTCTCTCTCTCCCTCTCTCTCTCTCTCTCTCTCTCTCTCCTCTCTTCCCTCTCCCCCTCTCTCTTCTCCTCTCTCTCCCCCTCTCTCTCCTCTCTCTCTCCTCTCCTCTCTCCTCTCTCCTCTTCTCTCCTCTCTCTCTCTCTTCTCTCCTCTCCTTCTCTCTCTCTCTTTTTCCCCCTCCTTCTCTCTCTCTCTCTCTCCTCTCTCCTCTTTTTCTCCTCCTCTCCCTCTCTCCCCTTCCCCTCTCCTTCTCTTTCCCCTCCTCCCCTCTCCACCCTCTCTCTCCCTCTCCTCTCTCCCTCTCTCTCTCCCCTCTTTTCTCTCTCTCTCCTCCTCTCCTCCCCCTCTCTCCCCCTTTTTCCCCCCTTTCTCTCTCTCTCTCTCCCTCTCTCTTTTTCCTCCCTTCCTCTTTCCTCTCCCCTCTCTCCCCCTCCCTCTCTCTCTTTTCCCCTCTCTCTCTCTCTCCCCCTCTCCCTCCCTCTCTCCTCTCTCTTCCCTCTCTCTCTCCCTCCTCTCCTCTCTCTCTCTCTCTCCCTCCTCTCTCTCTCTCCCTCTCTCTCTCTCCCCTCTCCTCTCCTCTCTCCCCCTCTCTCGTCTTTTTCTCTCCCTCCTTCTCTCTCTCTCTCTCTCCTCTCCTCCTCTCTCCTCCCCTCTTTCCCCCCCCCCTCTCTCTCTCCTCTCCTCCCTCCCTTCTTCTCTCCCTCTCTTCTCTCCTCTCTTCCCCTCCCTCTCTCTCTCCCTCCTCTCTCTCCTCTCTCTCTCTTTCCCCCTCTTCCCCTTTTCCCTCTCTCTCTCTCTCTTCTTTCTCCTTCCCCCTCCCCTCCTTTTCCCCTCTCCTTTCCCCCCCCTTTCCCCTCTCTCCCCCTCTCCCCCCCTCTCTCTCCTCTCTCCCCCTCTCCTCCCCCCTTTTCCCTTCTCCTCCTCCTCTCTCTCTCTCCCTCCTCCTCTCTCTCTCTCTCCTCTCTTCCCCTCTCTTCTCCTCCCTCCTCTCTCCCCCTCTCTCTCTCTCTCATCCCTTTTTTCCCTCTCCTCTCTCTCCCCCTCTCTCTCTCTCTCCTCTCTCCTTTTTCTCCCCCCTCCTCCTCTCTCTCTTTTCTTCCCCTCTCCTCTCTCTCCTCTCCTCTCTTCTCTCTCTCCTCTCCCCTCTCTCTCCCTCTCCTCTCTCTCCCTCTCTCTTCTCCCTCTCCTCTCTCCTCTCCTCCCCTCCTCCCTCTCTCTCCTTTTTCCTTCTCTCTCCCTTTCTCCTTTCTTCCCTTCTCTCTCTCTCTTCCCCCTTTTCCTTTCTCTCCTCTCTCCCTCTCTCTCCCTCTCTTCCTCTTTTCTCCTCCTTCCTCTTCCCCCCTTCTCTCTCTTTCCTTTTTCCTCTCCTCTCTCTCTCCCCCTCTCTCCTCCTTTCCCTTTTTCTCCTTTTCACTCCTCTCTCCCCCCTCCCCTCTCTTTTCTTCTCTTCTCTCTCCTCTCCCTCTCTCTTCCTTCTTTCTCTCCCTCTCTCTTCCTTTTCTCTCTCCCCTCTCTCTCTCTCTTTTTCCCTCTCCTTTTCCCCTTCTCCCCCTCTCCTCTCTCTCTCTTTCCTCCTCTCCCTCTTCTCTCTCCCTTTTTCTTCTCTCTTTTCTCTCTCTCTCTCTCTTTCTCCTCTCTTCCTCCCCTCTCTTCTCCCCCTTTTTCTTCTTTCCCCTTCCCCCTCTCCTCCCTCTCTCTCTCTCTCTTCCCCCTCTCTTCCCCCCTCCTCTCCTCTTTCCTCCCCTTCTCTCTCTCTCTCCTCTCCTCCTCTCTCTCCTCTCCCCCCTCCTTTCCCCTCCTCTCTTCCTTTCCCGCTTCTTGCGTTTTCCCCTTTTCCCCCCCTTCCTATTTTTTCTCTTTTTCCCTTTTTCCTTTTTTTTCTTTCCCACCCCTCTTTTTTTTTATCCCTTTTCTTCTTTTTCCCCTTTCTCCCCCCTTCCCCTTTCTTTCTTTCCTTTCTTTTTCTCTTCCAATTTTTTACCTTTCCCCTTAACCTTTTCTTTTTCTTCCACTTTTTCCTTCCCTTCTCCCCTTCCCTTTTTTTTTTCCCCCTTTCCCCCTTTTCCCCCCTTTCTCTTCCTCCTTTCCCCTTTTTCTTTTTCTTTCGGGTCATTTTTTTGCCCGTTCCGTTCCCTTTTTCCTCCTTCCACCTTAAGTCTTTTTCCTCTCTGTTTCCCTTACCCCCTTTTTTCTTTCCTCTTTCTCTTTAGCTTTTTTTTCCCTCACCTTTCTTTTCTTTCTTTCGGGGCGTTCTTTGTTTTTTTTTCTCCTTCTTTCCTCTTCCTCTTTTCTCTCCTTTTTTTTCGTCCCCCTTCTTTAAATTTTTTCTTTTCCCAAAAAACTTTCTTTGACTTCCCTTTTTCCCCCCTTTTTTTTTTCACCCCCTTCTTGGGGTTCTTTCCCCCCTTCCTTCCTTTTCCCCCCCTGTTCCCCCCCTTTCTCCCCCCCTTCCCTTTCCCCTTTTTTCTTCATTTCTTTCTCTTCCACTTTCTTTCTTCTTCCTTCTTTTGGCTCCCTTTTTTTCTCTTCCCTTTCTTTTTCTCTTCTTCTTTTTTTTGTCCCCTTTTTTTTCTCCTTTCCCCCTTTTTCTTTTCACTTTCTTTTCTCTTCCCCTTTCTTGGGTTCCCTTCCTTCTTTCCCTCTTCCCCTCTTTACTCTTCCCCCCTTTTTTTGTTCCTTTCCTTTCTTTTCCCCTTCCCCCTTTTTTTTCCCCCCCCCCCCCCCCCTTTTCTTTCCCCCCTTTTTTCTTCATTCTCTTTTTGTTTTTCTCTTTCTTCTCCTCTCCTCCCCCCCCCCCCTCCTCTTTTTCCCTCCTCTCCCTCTTTTTCCCCCCCTCTCCCTCCTCTCTCCCTTCTCCCCTCCTCTCCCCCCCTTCTCTCTCCCCCTTTTCCCTCCTTTTTCCTCCCTTCTTCCCCTCCTTTTCCCTCTCTCCTCCCCCTCTCTTCCCCTCCCCCCCCCTCTCCTTCCCTCTCTCTCTCTCCCCCCCCCTCCTTTTTCCCCCCTCTCCCCTCCCCTCCCCTCCCTCCCTCCTCCCTCCCCCCTCCACTCTCCCCCCCCCCCCCCCTCTCTTCCCCTCCTCCTCTCTCCCTCCCCCTCCTCTCCCTCCCCTCCCCTCCCCCCTCCCCTCCTCCTCCCCCCTCCCCCTCCCTCCCTCTCCCCTCCCTTCCCCTCCCCCCCCTCCCTCCCCCCTCCCCCTTTTCCCCCCCCCCTCTCCCCTCCCCCCCCTCCTTCCTCCCCTCCTCCCCCCCCCCCCCCCCCCCCCCCCCCCCCCCACCTCCCCTCTCCCCCCCTCCCCCTCCCCCTTCCCCCTCCCCCTTTCCCCCCCCCCTCCCTCCCCTTCCCCCCCCCCTCCCTCCCCCCTCCCCTCTCCCCTCCCTCTCCCTCCTCTCCCTCCCCCCTCCCCCCCCCTCCCCCTCCCCCCCCTCCCCCCCCCCTCCCCCCCCCTCCCCCCCCCCTCCCCCCCCTCCCCCTTCTTCTTCTTTCCCTCCCTATTTTCCTTCTCTTTTCCCCCCCTCCCCACCTTTCTCAAAAAAAATCCCCCCTTTCCCCCCCTTTTTCCTTTTTTTTCTTCCTTTTTCCCCCCCCCCTTTCTTTTTCCTTTCTCCTTTCCCTTTTTTCCTTTTCTTTCTTTTCCCCCCCCCTTTTTCCTTTATTTTTTCACCCCCCCTCCTCCCTTTCTCCCCCTTTTTTTCCCCCCTTTTCTCTTAACCCCTCTTTCTTTTCTCTCCCCTTTTCCCCTTTCCATTTTTCCCCCCTTGTTCTCGTCTTTTCCCCCCCTTCCCCCTTTCCCTCCCCCCTTCCTTTTCCTTCCCCCCCCTTTCTTCCTCCTTTTTTTTCCTCTTCCCTCTTCCCTTTTCCCCCTCCCTCCCCCCCCTTTTTCCTTTTTTTCCCTTTCCCCTTTTTTTTTTTCCCCCCCCCCCACTCTTTCCGCTTCCCCCCCTCTTTTTTCCCTTCCTTTCCCCAAACCCCTTTTTCCCTTTTTGGGTTTTTTAATTTTTTTTTTGCAAAATTCCCCCCCTTTTTTTACAAACTTTCCCTTTTTCCCTTTTTTTTTTGGCTTTCTTCCTTTTTTGTAGTGACGGGTAACCCCCTGTTTGGTGTTTAAACGTGAAAATTTTTTAAAATTTTTTTGGTGTTTCCCGGGCCCGGAAATTTTTTTTTTGGTGGGGCGGGGACGGGACAGGGGGGACGGGATGGTAAATTTTTTGGGGGTGGAGGGGATGGGAAAATGTTTTGGGGTGAGGTGATGGGAAAGTTTTGTGGTGGGGGGGTGATGGTAAAATGTTCTTTTTGGGGGAGGGGAAGTAAATTTTTTTGGGGTGAACTTTACTGTCACTTCTTTGGCTGATGAACACTGGGTGGGGAAAATGAAAGGTACCCGTTTTTTGGCGGGGCTAAAATTTCTTTTTGGTTTGGGGCTTACTAAAAACTTTTTTTAATCTTCCTTTCTTTTTAACTTACTGGTAAACCCGTTCTTTACCTTGACGGTAACAGTTCTTGGGGTGGCGGATGACATTTCGGGTCCCGTGGGGCACGGGGGGGGTGGAGTTCTGGAAAATGCTTGTGGTGGGAGGGACTTGAAACCCGGGCTTGGGGCTTTCTTAACCTGTCTTTTAAACCTTAACCGTTCTTGGGTTTTCTTACTGGAAACACTTTTTCTTGGTGGGGGGTTTTACTGGAAACTTCTTGGTGGGGATTACGGTCCTTTCTTGGTGGGTGGAAAATTTCGAACCTGTTCGGTTGGACTACTTAACAGTTCTTGGGTTTTTGGGGAGGGGGGGGTAAATTTTTTGGTGGGACTGGACTGGAACCTTTTTTGGGGTGAGGTGACTTAAAACTTTTTCGGTTGGGTTCCCTTTCATTTTTGGTTGGGGGGTTTACGAAACCACGTTTTTTTTACGGTCTGTAACCGTTCTTGTGGTTGGCCTTTCTGGAAATGTTCCTTTGTTGGCTATGGTAACACTGGGGTTTTATGTTTTGGGGGAACGGTTAAGGTAAACTTTCTTTGGGGTGGACGGGGCGTAAACCCTTTCTTTGGGGGGAGTATTTTTTTACGTTCGTGGTAGTGCTTTTTTTAATTTCGTTTTGGGGGATTTTAAACGTTCTTTTTTTAAAACTTTAAATAAAACTTCTTGGGGTGGGATGTAATGGGAAAAACTGTTCTTGGGTGGGGGCGGGGCTTTTAAAATTTTTTGGGTGGAACCGGTCTTTTAAAACACGTTTTGGTGGTGGCGGGGCTGGTCCTTCTTTTTTGGTTATGTATGGAACAATGTTTTTGGGGACGGGGATGGCACGTCTTGGTGGTGGAGGGGATGGAATCGTTTTTTGGTTGATTTTGGTTTTCGTTGGGGGGTGAGGGGGTCTGGGTTTCTTTAAAACCCCCACCATTTTTTTTTCCCCCCCGACCCCCCCCTTCAAACCCCCCTAGATCCCATCCAGAAACTCACCTCCACAATCCCCCTCCGCATTCCAACCCTTCCCGCACTCCACCTCCAGCTCTCCACCCCCACATCCTACCCCAAAAATTATCCAGATTTATACCCCACACCCACCCCCACCTCCACCCCCAGTTTTTATAACCTCCACCCCCCCGCTCCCACCCCAAACCCCCCCTTAAAAATCGCACCTCTAAGATCTCTTTCCCCAGAACTCCACCCCAAAAACCCCACCCCCCTCCCACCCCCCAATCCCCCCTAAACCCCCAATCCCCCCCAAAACCCCCAACCCCCCCCCCTAATCCACAACCCCCCTCCCAAACTAACCCCCGCCCCTCACTCCCCTCTCCACCCCAAAATTCCATAAAAAAAACCTAATATAAACCTAATCTTAAAAAACCCCTCCAACTACCCTCACATCCCCACCTAGAACCCCCCTCCCAGCATTTAAATTAGACCCCCATCCAGCCCCCCCTAATTTTCCCCCCCGATACCCCCCAAATCCCCCAAATAAAAAAGCCACCTCCGCAACCCCCCCCTCCGATAAACCCCCCCCAAAAAAAATTTTTGATACCTAGATTTTCCCCCTTCCCCAAAACCCACCCCAGATTAAAGTATCCCGAAACCTTTATACAACCCCACCCCCAAACCCCCCCCAAACCCCACCCCAAAAACCCCACTCCAACCCCAATGCCCACCTTTTAAGGAACTGGCTGTGTTGATCCCTGGGACACAAAAAAATTTGGGGCTTTTTTTTCCCCTTGAAATTTTATCAAACCAATCCATGACACCCGAGGGTTCTCTCAAAAGAGGAGGAGAGAAGAGAGAGAGAGATAAAAAAACGATTACTCACTGTTTTAAAATTTCCCAAGGTTAGAGGTAAAATCAGGGTCCCAAGAGTGGGCCCCGTAAGCCCCCAAGGGCTTACCTCCCTGCCTTCCTGTTACTTAACTCCCTGCCTTCATGTTACTTACAAATCCTCCCTTCCTTTTTTATGGTTTTACTTACTCCCTGCCTTCCTGTTACTTTACCTCCCTGCCTTCGTATTACTACCACCTTGCCATCCTGTTACTTGGCCATCTTGCCTCCTGTTTACTTACCTCATTGCCATCCCTGGTACTTACCTCCTTGCCATCCTGTTACTTACCCTCCCTCCCTTCCTGCCTACTTACCTCCCTAGCCTTCCTGTTACTTACGTCCCCTGCCTTCCTCTTACTGAACTCCCTGCCTCCCTTACTTACCTCCCTCCCAGTCTTAATGTTACTTATACCTTCCCTACTTCCTGTTACTTACCTCCAGTCCTTCCTGTTACTTACCTCCCTGCCTTCCTCTTACTTAACTCCCTGCCTTCCTGTTACTTACCTCCCAGTCTTTCTGTTACTTACCTTCCTCCCTTCCTGTTACTTATCTCTCTGCCTTCCTGTTACTTACCTCTCTGCCTTCCTTTACTTACCTCCCTGGACCCTTCCGTTACTTACAACCCACCCTGCCATCCTGTTACTGCACCTCTCTGCCATCCTGTTGCTTACTTTCCTGCCTTCTTGTTACTTACCTCCCTGCCTTCCTGTTACTTACCCCCTCCCTCCTGTTACTTACCTCCCTGCCTTCCTGTTACTTACCTCCCTGCTTTCCTGTTACTTACCTCCCTACCATACCTGTTACCTTACCCCCCTCCATCCCGTTACTTACCGCCCTGCCTTCCTGTTACTTTAACTCCCTCTCTTCCGTTACTTACTTCACTCCTCTGTTACTTACCTGCCTGCTTTCTTTCCTTTCTCCGTTACTTACCTCACTGTCTTCTTCCTGTTACTTACCTCCCTGCTTTCCCCGTTACTTCCTCCTGCCTTCCTGTTCCTTTCCCTCCCTCCTTCTTTTTACTTACTCCGTTATTCCTGTTACTTACCTCCTGCTTTCCTGTTATCTTACCTCCCTGCTTTCCTGTTACTTACCTCCCGTGCCTTTCCTGTTTACTTATCTCCCTGCCCTTCCTGTGTTTACCTGCCTCCTTCCCTTCTTTTTTATTTACCTCCCTGCCCTACGTTTTACTTACCTCCCTGCCTTCTGTTACTTTTACATCCCTGCCTTCCTGTTTACTTTACCATCCCTGCCTTCCTGTTACTACTCCCTTCCTTCCTGTTTACTTGCCTTCCCTGCCTTCCTATCCACTAACTTCCCGCCTGCCACCACTATGCCTCTTTTTCTGCTGCTTCCCTTCCAACTTGCTTCAACCCAGCCTTTCTCACCCTGCTGCCTTCCTTGTCCTTACTCCTGCCATCTACCTCGTTATACCCGTTACTTTTACGTTACCTAAATCAAATAAGACCATTGCTACGTTGTGATTGGCATTCAAGTGGTGCCACTTAGAGACAATTATCTATAACAAGAGCTTAAAATTAAGTGCGGACAGTGCCAATATGATGGAAGTTGTGCGTCTATGCTTTAAGATGCTGTAATGCCTTTAAAATAGTTAAGGCGGAAGAAGTAAGAAGCTAAGGGGAGTAACAGCTAAGGGGAAGTAACAAGCTAAAAAAGGGGAAGTAAGAAGCTAAGGGGAAGTAAGAAGCTAAGGAAGTAGTAAAGAGGCTAAGGAATTAATAAGCTAAGGGGAAGTAAGAAGCTAAGGGGAAGTAAGAAGCTAAGGGGAAGTAAGAAGCTAAGGGGAAGTAAGAAGCTAAGGGGAAGTAAGAAGCTAAGGGGAAGTAAGAAGCTAAGGGAAGTAAGAAGCTAAGGGAAGTAAGAAGCAAGTGGAAGTAAGAAGCTAAGGGGAAGTAAGAAGCAAGGGAAGTAAGAAGCTAAAGGGAATAAAAGCTAAGGAAGTAAGAAGCTAAGGGGAAGTAAAGAAGCTAAGGGGAAGTAAGAAGCTAAGGGAAGTAATGAAGCTAAAGAGAAGTAAGAAGCTAAGGGAAGTAAGCAGCTAAGGGGAGTAAGAAGCTAAGGGAATAAGAAGCTAAGGGGAAGTAAGAACTAAGGGAAGTAAAGAAGCTAAGGGAAGTAAGAAGCTAAGGTACGTAAGAAGCTAAGGGAAGTAAGAAAGCTAAGGGGAATAAGAAGCTAAGGGGAATTAAGAAGCTAAGGGAAGTAAGAACAAGGGAAGTAAAAGCTAAGGGGCAGTAAGAGCCTAGGGAAGTAAGAAGCTAAGGGAAGTAAGAAGCTAAGGGAAGTAAGAAGCTATGGGGAAGTAAGAAGCTAAGGGGAAGTAAGAGCTAAGGCGGAAGAAGCTAAGGGGAAGTAAGAAAGCTAAGGGGAGTAAGAAAGCTAAGGGGAAGTTAAGAAGCTACGGGGAGTAAAGCTAAGGGAAGGTAAAGAAGCTAAGCGGAAGAAAGAAGCTAAGGGAAGTAAGATGCTAAGGGAAGTAAGAAGCTTAGGGAGTAAAAGCTAAGCGGAAGTAAGAAGCTAAGGGGAAGTAAGAAGCTAAGGGAAGTAAGAAGCTAAGGGAAGTAAGAAGCTAAGGGGAAGTAAGAAGCTAAGGGGAAGTAAGAAGCTAAGGGAAGCAAAAGCTAATGGGAAGTAAGAAGCAAGGGAAGTAAGAAGCTAATGGGAATAAGAAGCTAAGGAGAATAAGAAGCTAAGGAAGTAGAAGCTAAGGGGAAGTAAGATGGCTAAGGGGAAGTAAGATAGCTAAGGGGAAGAAAGAACGTAAGGGGAAGTAAGAAGCTACGGAAGTAAAAGCAAGGGGAAGTAAGAAGCTAGAAGGGGAAATTAAGCAGCTAAGGGGAATAATGAAGCTAAGGGAAGGTAAGAAGCTAAGGGAAGTAAGAAGCTAAGGGAAGTAAGAAGCTAAGGGGAAGTAAGAAGCTAAGGGGAAGTAAGAAGCTAAGGGAAGTAAGAAGCTAAGGGGAAGTAAGAAGCTAAGGGGAAGTAAGATGCTAAGGGGAAGTCAGAACTAAGAAGCAAGAAGCTAAGGGAAATAAGTAGCTAAGGGAAGTAAAAGCCTAAGGGGAAGTAAAGAATCTAAGGAAGTAAGAAGCTAAGGGGAAGTAAGAAGCTAAGGGGAAGTAAGAAGCTAAGGGGAAGTAAGAAGCTAAGGGAAGTAAGAAGCTAAGGGAAGTAAGAAGCTAAGGGGAATAAGAAGCTAAGGGAAGTAAGAAGCTAAGGGGAAGTAAGAAGCTAAGGGGAAGAAGAAGCTAGGAAGCAAGAAGCAAAGGGAAATAAGAAGCTAAGGGAAGTAAGAAGCTAAGGGGAAGTAAGAAGCTAAGGGGAAGTAAGAAGCTAAGGGGAAGTAAGAAGCTAAGGGGAGGTAAAAAGCTCCTCCTCCTCCACCCTCCTCCACTTTCCTCCTCCACCCTCCTACCCTCCACTTTTCACCTCTATACCCTCTTCCCCTTTCCTCCAACCCTCTTCCCTCCACCCTCTTCCTCCACCCACCCCTCCACCCTCCTGGTGGTGGCCTGGTGGTTAACGCTCTCGCTTCACACGGTGAGGGCCTGGGTTCGATTCCCAGCCAGAGTAGAAACATTGGACGTGTTTCTTTCCACCTGTTGTCTATGTTCCCCATCAGTAAAATTGGTACCTGGGTTTTAGCGACTGGTGTGGGTCGCATCCTGGGACTCTGACCTAAGGAGGCCTGGTCACAGACCGGGTCCGCGGGGGCGTACCCCGTGAAACTCTCTCCAGGTAAACTGCTCCTCAACCCCCCTCCTCCTCCACCCTCCCTCCTCCACCCCTCGCTCTTCCACCCTCATTCTCCACCCTCTCTCCTCCCCACCCACCCTCCTCCACTCCTCTTTTTTCCACCCTCCTCCCACCTCCACCCTCCTCCTCCACCCTCCATTCTCCACCCTCCTCCTCCACCCTCTCCTCCACCCTCTTTTTCCACCCTCCCTCCTCCACCCTCCACTTCCGCACCCTCCTCCCTCCACCCGTCCTGCCTCCCACCTCCCTCTTCCACCCTCCTCCTCCACCCTCCTCCTCCACCCTCCTCCTCCACCCTCCTTCTCCACCTCCTCTTCCATCCCTCCTCCTCCACCCTCCTCCTCCACCCTCCTCCTCCACCCTCCTCTTTCACACCCTCCTCCTCCACCCTCCTCCTCCATCCTCCTCCTCCAACCCTCCTCCTCCACCCTCCTCATCCACCCTCCTCTTCCACCCTCCCTACTCCACCCTCCTCCTCCACCCCTCCTCCTCCACCCTCCCTTCCTACCACCCTCATCTCCACCTCCACCCTCCTCATTCCACCCTCCTCCTCCACCCTCCTCCTCCACCCTGCCTCCTCCACCCTCACTCCTCCACCCTCCTCCTCCACCCTCCTCCACCACCCTCCTCTTCTCTTCCACCCTCCTTCCTCCACCCTCCTCCTGCCACCCTCCTCCACCACCTCCTCATCCACCCTCCCTCCTCCACCCTCCTCCTCCACCCTCCTCCTCCACCCTCCTCCCTCCACCCTCCTCCCTCCACCCTTCCCTCCTCCACCCTCCTCCATCCACCCTCCCTCCACCCTCCTCTTCCACCCTCCGCCTCCACCCTCCTCCTCCACCCCTCCTCCTCCACCCTCCTCCTCCACCCTCCTCCTCCACCCTCCCCCTCCACCCCTCCATCCTCCACCCACTCCACTGTCACCCTCCTCTCCTCCACCCTCCCTCCTCACATCCTCCTCCTCCACCCTCTCCTCGCCTACTCCTCCACCCTCCTCCTCCTCCCTCCTCCTTCCACCCCCCTCCTCCACCATCCTCCACCACCCTCCTCCTCCACCCTCCTCCTCCACTTTCCATCCTCCACACCCTCCTCCTCCACCCACCTCCTCCACCCTCCACTTTCACCCCCCTCCTCCACCCTCCTCCTCCATCCTCCTCCACCACCCTCCTCCTCCACCCTCCCTCCTCCACCCTCCTCCTCCCACCCTCCTCCTCAACACCTCCTCCTCCACCCTCCACCCTCCACCCTCCTCCCTCCACCCTCCTCCTCCACCCACCTCTTCCCACCTCCTCCTCCACCCTCCTCCTCCCCCTCCTCCTCCACCCTCCTCCTCCACCCTCCGCCTCCACCCTCACCTCCTCCAACCCTCCTCCTCCACCCTCCCATCCACCCTTCTCCCCCCCTCCTCTTTCACCCTCACTCCTCCACCCTCCTCCTCCATCCCTCCTCCTCCACCCAGATACCTCCTCCACCCTCCTCCTCCACCCTCCCCTCCACCCTCCTCCTCCACCCTCCTCCTCCACCCTCCTCCTCCACCCTCCTCCTCCACCCCTCCCTCTTTCACGCCTCCTCCTCCCCCCACCCCCTCCATCCTCCTCCTCCACCCTCCTCCTCCACCCTCCTCCTCCAACCCCCTCTCCACCTCCTCTTTCACCCTCCTCCTCTCCACCCTCCTCCCCATCCTCCTCCTCCACCCTCCTCCTCCACCCTCCTCCTCCACCCTCCTCCTCCACCCTCACCTCCACCACCCTCCTCCTCCACCCTCCCCTCCTCCACCTCCTCCTCCCCCTCCTCCTCCACCCTCCTCTTTCACCCTCCTCCTCCATCCTCCTCATCCACCCTCCTCCTCCACCCTCCTCCTCCACCCTCCTCCTCCACCCTCCTCTCCTCCACCCTCCTCCACCATCCTCCTCCTCCACCCTCCGGGGCTCTTCACCCTCCTCCTCCACCCGCCTCCTCCCTCCCCTCCTCCACCCGTCCTCTCCTCCACCCTCCTCCCTCCACCCCTCCCCTCCACCCTCCTCCTCCACCCCTCTTCCTCTCCACCCTCCTCCTACCACCCTCCTCCTCCACCTCCTCCTCACCCTCCTCTTTCCATTCCAACCCTCCTCCTCCACCCTCCTCCTACCATCCGCCTCCTCCCACCCTCCATCCTCCCAACCCTCTCTCCTCCACCCTTAGCCTCCTCCACCCTCCTCCTCCACCCTCTCCTCCACCCTCCTCCTCCACCCTCCCTACACCACCCTCCTCTCCACCCTCCTCCTCCACCCTCCTCCTCCACCCTCCTCCTCCACCCTCCTCCTCCACCCTCCTCCTCCACCCTCCTCCTCCACCCTCCTCCTCCATCCCTCCTTCCTCCACCTCCACTTTCACCCTCCCTCCTCCAACCTCCTCCTCCACCACCCTCCCATCCACCCTCCTCCTCCGCCACCCTCCTCCTCCACCCTCCCTCCTCCACCCTCCTCCTCCACCCTCCTCCACCACCCTCCGTTTCTCCCACACTCCTCCTCCCCCTCCTCCTCACTCACCTCCTCACCCCCCTCCTCCACCCACCTCTTTCAATCACCCTCCTTCCTCCACCCTCCTCCTCCATCCTCCTCCTCCACCCTCCTCCTCCAAGACCTCATCATCCACCATCTCGCGGGGGGGGGGGGGGAAGGAAATTCTGCATTACTACCGCCTCCTCCACCCTCCTCCTCCACCCCCTCCTCCACCTCCTCCTCCACCCTCCCGTTTCACCCTCCTCCTCCACCCTCCCTCCTCCATCTCCTCCTCCAACCTCCTCCTCCACCCTCCTCCTCCACCCTCCTCCTCCACCCTCCTCCTCCAACCCTCCTCCTCCACCCTTCTCCTCCACCCTTCCTCTTTAAATCAATTCAACCCTCCTCCTCACACCCTCCTCCTCCATCCTCCTACTCCACCCTCCTCGCTCCACCCTCCTCCTCCAACCCTCTCTCCTCCACCCTCCTCTTCACCCTCCTCCACCACCCTCCTCCTCCATCCTCCTCCTCCACCCTCCCTCCTTCCACCCTCCTCCTCCACCCTCCTCCTCCACCCTCTCCTCCCACTTTCCTCCTCCACCCTTCTCCTCCCACCCTCACCCTCCTTTCACCACTCCTCCCTCCACCCTCCCTCCTCCATCCCACACCTCCACCCTCCTCCTCCACCCTCCTCCTCCACCCTTCTCCTACACCCACCTCCTCCACCCTCCTCCTCCACCCACCTCCTCCACCCTCCTCCTCCACCCTCCTCCTCCACCCTCCACCTCCACCCTCCTCATTCACCCTCCTCCCCACCCTGTCCTTTCCACCATCCCCATCCCTACCTCCCACCCTCTCCTCCACCTACCACCTCCACCCTCCACCTCCACCCACCTCTCCACCCTCCTCCTCCACCCTCCACCTCCACCCACCTCCTCCACCCTCCACCTCCTCCCACCACCACCCCCCATCCTCCTCCACCCTCCTCCTCCACCCTCCTCTCTCCACCCCTCCTCTTACACCCTCCTCATCCCACCCACCTCCTCCATCCACCACCACCACCCACCTCCACCTACCCTCCAGCACCCTCCACCACCCCTACCTCCTCCACACCTCTCCTCCACCCTCCTCCACCGCTCCTCCGTCTGGGCACCCTCCACCTCCACCCTCCACCACCTCCCCCCCACCTCCTCCACCCTCCTCCTCCACCCTCCTCCTCCACCCTCCTCCTCCCTCCACCCTCCTCCTCCCACCCTCCTGCCACCACCCTCCACCTCCACTCCTCCACCTCCCCCCTCCTCCTCCACCCTCCTCCTCCCCCCTCCCTCCTCCAACCACCTCTACCCCACCCTTCCTCCACACACCCACCTCTCCCCCCCTCCTCCTCCACCCACCCCTCTTTACACCCCACCTTCCTCCACCCTCCTCCTCCATCCTCCTCCTCCACCCTCCTCCACCAACCCCTCCTCCTCTCCACCCACCTACCACCACACAGCAGCCTCATCCACCCACCACCACCCACGCCTCCTCCACCCACCACCTCCACCTCCACCTCCAACCCTCCTCCTCCCCCCACCTCCTCCACCCCACCTCCCCCCTCCTCCTCCCCCTCCTCCTCCACCCTCCACCACCCACCCTCCTCCTCCACTCACCTCCTACCACCCAATACTCCACCACCCACCTACTTTCCCAACCCGACCTCCACCACCCTCCTCCTCCATCCACCATCCCTCACCCCACCCACCCTCCCCCTCACCACCTCCTACCCTTCTACCTCCACCCTCACTCCACACACCCACCACCTCCACCCTCCCTCCTCCAACCACCCTCCACCCCCCTCCACTCCACCCACCACCACCCCCCTTCCTCAAACACCCTCCACCCCACCCTCCACCACCCTCCTCCTCCTCCACCCACTCACCTCCCCCTCCTCCACCACCCATCCTCCTCCCCCACCACCACCACCCTCCTCCTCCCCCCACCACCACCACCCTCCACCACCACCCTCCTCCACCCCCCCACCACCACCATCACCTCAACCACCCACCTCCTCCCCCCCCCCCACCCCCCACCAACCCTACCACCCACCACAATCCCCGCACCCACCAAGCCTCCACCCTCCACCACCATCCTCCTCCTCCCCCACCACACCACCACCTCCACCCTCCTCCCACCTCCACCACACTCCACCTCCACCCACCACCCCCCCTCCTCCACCCCCCACCACCTCCACCCACCCTCCCTTCCACCCTCCACGCTCCCCCACTCCTCCACCACCCCCTCTCCTCCACCCTCCTCCTCCACCCTCCTCCCCCTCCCACCCTCCTCCTCCACCCTTCCTCCGTCACCCACCTCCTCCACCCTCCTCCTCCCACCCACCTCCTCCCATCCTCCTCTTCCACCTCCACCTCCACCCTCCTCCTCCACCCTCCTCCTCCACCAACCCTCCTCTTCACACCCTCCTCATCCACCCTCCTCCTCCGATCCATCCTCCTCCACCCTCCTCCACAACCCTCCACCTCCCGCCCTCCTCCTCCACTCACCTCTCCACCTCCACCTCCTCCAACCCTCCTCCTCCCCCTCCTCCTCCTCCTCCTCCTCCACCCACCTCCCCACGACCCTCCTCCACCCCCCTCCCCACCACCCTCCTCCTCCACCCTCCTCCTCCACCCTCCTCCTCCACCCTCCATCCTCACCCTCCCATCCACCACCCTCCTCCTCCACCCTCCTCCACCACCCTCCTCCTCCACCCTCCTCCTCCACCCACCTCCTCCACCCTCCTCCTCCACTTACCCCCTCCTCCTTCACTAAGTGGAATGCCATCTTATCGCCAGTTATTAACTTAATGTGGGTTATTAACAACGCCTGAGACAAGACCTCCCTCTCTCTCTCTCTCACTCTCACTCCCTCCCACCTCGCTCCTCTCCTCCTCGTCTCTCTACATCTCTCTCTCTCCCTCTCTCATTCTCTCCTCTCTCTCTCACTCTCTCTCTCTCTCTCTCTCTCTCCTCCTCTCTCTCTCTCCCCCCCCGTCTCCTCCTCCCCCTCTCCTCTCTCTCACTCCCTCTCTCTCTCTCTCTCTCTCTCCTCTCCTCTCGTCTCTCTCTCTCCTCATTCTCTCTCTCTCTCTCACTCTCTCACTCTCACTCACCCTCTCATCTCCCTCTCTCTCTCGTCCTCTCTCTCTCTCTCTCTCTCTCTCTCTCTCTCTCTCTTCTCTTCTCTCTCTCATCTCTCTCCTCACGCCCCACACTCTCGTCCTCTCACTCTTCTCATCATCCCCCTCTCTCTCTCTCCTCTCTCTCTCTCTCTCTCTCTCTCTCTCCTCTCTCTCTCTCTCCTCTTCTCTCTCTCTCTACCTCTCTCCCACTCCATCTCTCGTCACTCTCCTCTCTCTCTTCTCTCTCATTTTCTCCTCACCTCCCACTCACTCTCTCTCATCTCTCCCTCTCTCCTCTACCCACTCTCTCTCACTACTCACTCTCTCTCACTCACGGTGAGGGACTCTCTCTCTCACTCGTCTCACTCTCTCATCACTCCCCCTCACCTCACCCTCCCCCCCTCTCACCAGCTCTTCACTCTCTCTCAACACTCCTCACACTCTCCACATCTCCTCTCCTCTCTCTCGTCACTCACACTCGCCTTCTCTCACTCTGCTCCCTCACCTCTCTCCTCTCCTCCCTCCCTCTTCCTCCTCAAACCTCTCCCCAACACGCCCTCTCTCTCTCTCTCACCCGGCATCTTCCGTGTCACTCTCTCCCTCACTCTCTCTCCTTCACCCCTCCTCTCTACTCCCCCTCTCTTCTCTCTCTCTCTCTCTCTCTCGCCTCTCTCTCCTGTCTCTCTCATCTCTCATATCATCTCCTCGTCTCTCTCTCTCTCTCTCTCCCTCAACCACCTCCCCTCTACTCCACCACACCTCTCGCCTCTCTCACACACCTACACGTCTCATCTCCTCTCTCCTCTCTCCACACCACCTCCACACACACACCCTCAGGACTACGACCCACTCCACCTCTCTCTCACACCTCACTCTCCACACTCCCTCACACACCCTCTCGTCTCTCCGAACTCAACTCCACACTCATCATCTCTAACTCACTCACTCCTTCCGAAACTCGATCCTTCTCTCACTCTCTCCTCCTCGTCACTCTCTCCTCCTCCCCCCCACTCTCTCTCTCCTCTCCCCTCACACTCCTCTGTGCACTCTCTCTCTCTCTTCGTGCTCCTCTCTCTCTCTCTCTCTCTCTCTCATCTTTTTTTTTTTTTTTTTTTTTATTTTTTTTTTTAACACAGGGTTTGACAAGGTTAAGGATCCCTAGCTTTTATTGACACTATTTTACAGGTTAAGGATTCCTAACTTTATTGGCAAGCAAGAGCTGTTTACCTTACATCAGCTCATTTGAAAGCATTTTTGTTATCTCCCTCTCTCTCTCTCTCTCTCTCTCTCCCCCCTCTACACTCTCTCCCCTCACTCTCTCTCTCTCTCTCTCTCCTCATCTCTCTCTCCCTCTCTCTCCCTCATCCCCTCCGACCTCTCTCTCTCTCTCTCTCTCTCTCCCTCTCTCTCTCTCTCTCCTCTCTCTCTCGGGGGGTCCACCTCCTCTTCTCTCCTTCTCTCTCTCTCTCTCTCTCACTCGTCTCTTCTCTCTCTTCCTCTCTCAGTCCTCTCTCTCCTCTTCCTTCCCTCTCTCTCTCTCTCCACTCTCTCTCTCTCATCTCTCTCTCTCCTTCTCCTCTCTCTATCTCCTCTCTCTCTCTTCTCTCTCTCACTCTCTCTCTCTCTCTCTCTCACCTCTCCTCTTCTCCTCTCTCTCACGTCACCTCTCTCTCTCTCTCTCCTCTCTCTCTCTTCTCTCTCTCTCTCTCTCTTCCACCCTCATCTCTCTCTCTCTCTCTCTCTCCTCCTCCTGTCCCCTCTCTCTCTCTCTCCCTCTCTCTCCTCTCTGCATTTTTTTTTTTTTTTTTTTTTTTTTTACACATATGGATTGAACAAGGTTAAGGATCCCTAGCTTTATTGACAGCTATTTACAGGTTAAATTCCTAACTTTATTGGCAAGCTAAGAGCTTTACCTTCATCAGCTCATTTGAAAGCATTTTTGTGATTAGACATACAATTAGTGAACAGGATGAAGTTGGAGCCATCTGTGGGCCAGTCATTTTCATTTGATCAACTGACGTTATCTCGTAGACATCATTATGCGTAACGAATGTGTTCCATACTCGAGTCATCCGGGGGGGGGGGGGGGGGGGGGTGGTATGTATGAACTCAGGATGGAGTGATGTTCTGGAGAAGGGTACAGCCAGAAAGTGAAGTTGCTGCTTTCTGCCCGTCTTGTG
This sequence comes from Cherax quadricarinatus, assembly GCF_026875155.1. NCBI lineage: Eukaryota > Metazoa > Arthropoda > Malacostraca > Decapoda > Parastacidae > Cherax > Cherax quadricarinatus. The sequence goes on from NC_069483.1 coordinate 14,503,633, forward strand.
GCATAAAAAAAAGCTTTGTTTCACGCTGGTCTCGGGGAAGTGGATCCAAGTGTGTTTTTGACAATATTGGCCTTGTACATCAGTAAGGCCACCCACATCCCTGCCTATGTTAAGGCTCTGCTGAAATGACAGATCTATCCAGATGGGCCAGGGCGGGGAGAAGATGAGACGTCTGCTCTTTGTTCTCTTACTCTGTCAAGCATCGTGCAGATGAGAGGGGGGGCATCAAACCAAGAAATTGGAGCATTACTCAAGGTGTAGCGTACTTGTCCTCCCGTACAGGATATTGCAATCCCTACTGTCAAGCAGATGCAGATTACGGCGAAGTGCTGTAAGCTTTCCTAGGCTGCCTTGTTTGCAAGATTTACAACTATGGTTCTTTCATGTTAGTTTGGAGTTCAAATTTTCACCCCCAAGGATATCAAACTTTACAAAGCTTCTCCATGTGCCAACATCGTCCCATTCATCCATACTACTCGCCAGCATTACCATCATGGTGCCTAGAGACGAACATCATTTGCGTTTTTTCAGGTGCAAATGTTACTTGCATCTATTTCCCCAAGCTGATATACTCACAGCTGGTGATTGATGTAGCTTAGAGCAGCTGGCATTTCTTCTCTTGATAAGTGGCATGTCAGTGTAACAGTCGTCTGCAATGCATGTGATTCTGGGATGAGATGAAGAAGGTCGTTGAAGTAGACATTCATAACAGTGTACCCAGCACACTTCCCTTGTGGAAACGCTTGCCCCAATAGGATGCCTTGCTGATTCCGTTCCACTTGAGGACTACACTTAATCTACATGAAGGTAATCACTGAGGAACATAGCGTAAGAGCCGTGCAATTCCCCGTGCTTGAAGTTTTGCTAAGAGGCTCCTGGTGCCACACCCGTCGAAAGCGCCCAGCAATGTCCAGTGCTACCACACAGCTGACTTTGGATTCATCCAGTGACTGGTGCGCACTCCCCTTAGTGGAGAGGTTTTAACAACAATCAGCATCCGAGTAACCTTTCCTGAGCATATTGACGACACCAAAGTAGTGAGTGGTAGTCAAAAAAATCTTCATTTGTCTGAGATTATTGTCTCAAGGAATCGTACCATGTAGATTGAGCAGGAGTGACACTGGTCTGTATTTGCTTGATTTCTGCTCTGCTCTTCTTTTTGTGAACAGGGATACATTTGCCTCTTTCCAAGAGAGGGCCATTTTACACTGTACTAGGCAGTGCTGAAAGATGCGAGTCAGAGGTGCTGCTAGCTGGTCTGCACATCTTCTCAACAATCTTGGGGGGTTTCTCAACTTGTCTGGGCCCACAGCCCTTTTCTTGTCAAGTTATTTAAGAAGGAAAATGCACCTCCTCCTGCCTATTGTCACCACTGACAGTTTTGACCACAGTTCTTGCAGCTAGCCAAAGGAGGGTCCCTTGCTGGATCAGAACTTGCATTTTGGTAGCAAAGTGTTCAGCAAAGAGGTCCGCCTTCTCTTGACTACTAGTAGAGGTGGTCATCCTGTCGATTTTAAGAGGTGGAATAAGTTCATCAGGCAGATAACCTTGTCCTGTCCTTGACCAGGGACCACCATGTTTTTGGAGCCTACCCTACCTGATGCTAACTTTTCTATTAGTGTCCACCCCCATTTAGTATGGCCCTCTTTTGAACATCACCCATATGCCTACAGCTTGCATGTGCAAGTTCCTGTTATAGGTGGTAGGATGTCTCTATACCTTCGCCATGCTTTTGTACTTAGCAGTAGCAGCCTCTCTACAACGAAAGCCAAACCAAGGCTGATCCTGTAGGCTTTGTCACAATATTGCCGGTGAGGTATGTGTTCTTGTTGCAGATTAAGGATGTGTCCCAGTGAAGGCTTCACTGTTGTCACATCCCCCTGGAGAAGAGCATTCCAGTCGTGGTGCGAGCTCCCAGAGCAAAGGCTGGCCAATTACCTCTTTCCCATAGCCAGGTTGTGCGTGTGGACTCCTCCAACCTCGTTTCTGTTGGGATCCTAAAGTGTGGTAAAAACAGCCTTGTGGTCAGAGACGATCCAACGTAGCCGAGGTTTGACAAGTGACTATGCCTTCCTTCCAGCTCACTCACTACTGGGTCAAGGGAGGAGCCAGAGATAGAGTAAGGGAAATCAACAAAGTTTTCTCTCATGTCAAACACAGCAAAAGGTCATCAAAGTCCCCTCTGTATAAGGTGCTGGTTGGATGTCACCAACCTCTGTCTCTCTCTCTCTCTCCACTCTCCCTCTCTCTCTCTCTCCTCTCTCTCTCTCCCTCTCTCTCCTCTCTCCTCTCTCACGTCTCTCTCTCTCCCCTCTCTGCTCATCTCTCTCCTCTCTCCTCTTATCTCTCTCTCTCTCCTCTTCTCTCTCTCGTCTCTCCCCCTCTCATGCTCGTCTCTCTCGCTCTCTCTCTCTTCCTCTCACTCTCTCTCTCTCTCACTCTCTCTCTCCCCCTCTCTCTCTCATCTCTCCTCTCTCTCTCTCCTCTCTCTCTCTTCCTCCTCTCATCTCTACTCCCTCTCTCACTCTCTCATCTCTCTCTCTTCTCTCTCTCTCTCTCTCTCTCTCTCTCCCCTCCCTCCTCTCTCCTCTCTCTCTCTCTCCTTCTCTCTCTCACTCTCTCCCTCTCTCCTCTCCTCTCTTAGCTCTCTCTCCCTCTCACCACTCACACCTCCTCTCTCTCTCACATCCACTCACCTCTCCTCTCACTCCGTCTCTCTCTCTCTCTCTCTCTCCTCTCTCCCCTCTCTTCATCCTTCACTCTCTCTCTCTCTCTCTCCTTACACACTCTCTCTCTCCTCACTCTTCTCTCTCTCACTCCCACTCCTCTCTCATCTCCTCTCTCCTCTCACCCTCTCTCACTCCTCACTCTCTCTCTCTCTCCCTCTCACTCTCTCCCCTCTCATTCCCCACTTCCTCACTCCTCTGCTCTCACCTCCTCACACTCATCTCTCACACTCATCCTCCCTCACTCATCTCATCTCTCTCTCTCCTCTCTCTCTCGCGCCTCCCGTCTCTCTCTCTCTCTCCTCTCATCTCTTCGCTCTTCTCTCGTCTCTCTTCCCTCTCTCTCGCTCCTCTCTCCCTCTCTCGTCTCTCTCTCTCTCGCACCTCTCCTCCTCTCTCTCCTCTCTCTCTCTCTCTCATCTCCTCTCTCCCTCTCTCTATCTCTCTCACACTCTCTCTCTCCTCCCTCTCCTCCTCTCTCTCTCTCTCTCTCTCTCTCCTCCTCTCTCCTCTCTCCCGCCGCCCATCTCTTCCTCTCTTCTCTCTCTCTCTCTCCTCTCTCTCCTCTCCCCTCTCTCCCTCTCTCTCTCTCTCTCGTCTCTCTCTCTCACTCTCTCTTCTCTGCTCTCTCTCCTCTCTCCTCTCTCTCTCTCTCTCTCGCTCTCTCTCTCTCTCTCTCTCTCTATCCTCTCTCTCTCTCTCTCCTCTCTCTCTCTCTCGCTCTCGCGCCCTCTCTCCTCTCGTCTCTCTCTCTCTCTCTCCCCTCCTCTCTCTCTCTCTTCTTCTCTCTCTCGTCTCGATCATCTCTCTCTCTCTCCCTCTCTCTCCCTCTCTTCTCATCTCTAGCTCCTCTCCTCTCTCTCTCCTCCTTCTCTCTTCTCTCTCTCTCTCTTCTCTCTCCTCTCTCTCTCTCCCGTCTCTCTCTTCTCTCTCTCTCTCTCTCTCCCCTTCCTCTCTCTCTCTCTCCCTCTTCCTCTTCCCTCTCTCTCTCTCTCTCTCTCTCCTCTCTCTCTCACTCCCTCTCTCTCTCTCTCTCTCTCTCTCCCTCTCTGGCGTCACCTCTCTCATCTCATCTCCTCTCTTTCTCCGTGTTTTTTCTCTCCCTCTCATCTCTCTCTCTCTCTCTCCTCCCTCATCCCTTCCCCTCTCTCTCACTCTCCTTCACACCTCTCCTCTCAGAGCTCCTCTCTCCCTCTCTCTCCCTCAACACTCTCACTCGTCTCCACCTCTCTCCTCTCTCTCCTCACCCCTCACTCACTCATCTGCTTCTCCTCTCCACTCACTCTCTCTCACACTATCGACCCCTCCCTCCCTCTCTCTCTCTTCCTCACTCACTCCTCTCTCCTCGTCTCTCCTCACTCTCTCCCTCTCTCTCTCATCTCACCTCTCTCCTCATCTTCCCTCTCCCTCTCATCTCACGTCCCTCTCTCTCTCTCTCCTTGCTCGCTCTCTCTCTCTCTCTCTCTCATCTCTCTCTCCCACTCTCTCCTCTCTATCACCCTCTCCACTCACTCTCTACTCTCTACTCCTCACACTCTCTCGCCTCTCTCTCTCACTCTCACTCTCTCACTCGTTACTCACTCTCTCTCTCACTCCGTCTCTCTCTCTCTCTCTCACCTCCCTCTCTCACGTCTCTCTCTCACCATCCCACTCAACTCTCTCTTCACCTACTCACTCTCCACACTCACACCTCCCCACTCTCTCACTCTACACTCTCCTCTCTCCCTCCACTCTCCTCTCTCATCCATCTCTCTCTCACTTCACTCTCTCCTCATCGTACCCTCACACTCATCCTCTCCTCATCTCCCTCTCCTCCACTTACTTTCTCTTCTCTCTCTCTCTCTCTCTCTACTCTCTCTCTCTCTCCACTGTCCTCCCTCCTCTCCTCTCTCGTCTCTCTCTCTCTCTCCTCTCTCTCTCTCTCTCTCTCTCTCTCCCTCTCTTCTTTCCCTCTTCTCTCACTCCTCTCTCTCCTCTCTCTCTCTCACTCACTTCCTCTCCTCTCCCTCTCTCTCTCTCCCCCTCTCTCTCTCTCCCTTCTCCTCTCTCTCTCTCTCTCTTCTCTCTCCGTCTCTCCTTCTCTCTCTCTTCCTCTCTCTCTCTCTCTTCTCTCACCTCATCTCCCCTCTCTCCTCTTACCTCCCTGCCTTCCTGTTACTTAACTCCCTGCCTTCATGTTACTTACAAATCCTCCCTTCCTTTTTTATGGTTTTACTTACTCCCTGCCTTCCTGTTACTTTACCTCCCTGCCTTCGTATTACTACCACCTTGCCATCCTGTTACTTGGCCATCTTGCCTCCTGTTTACTTACCTCATTGCCATCCCTGGTACTTACCTCCTTGCCATCCTGTTACTTACCCTCCCTCCCTTCCTGCCTACTTACCTCCCTAGCCTTCCTGTTACTTACGTCCCCTGCCTTCCTCTTACTGAACTCCCTGCCTCCCTTACTTACCTCCCTCCCAGTCTTAATGTTACTTATACCTTCCCTACTTCCTGTTACTTACCTCCAGTCCTTCCTGTTACTTACCTCCCTGCCTTCCTCTTACTTAACTCCCTGCCTTCCTGTTACTTACCTCCCAGTCTTTCTGTTACTTACCTTCCTCCCTTCCTGTTACTTATCTCTCTGCCTTCCTGTTACTTACCTCTCTGCCTTCCTTTACTTACCTCCCTGGACCCTTCCGTTACTTACAACCCACCCTGCCATCCTGTTACTGCACCTCTCTGCCATCCTGTTGCTTACTTCCTTGCCTTCTTGTTACTTACCTCCTGCCTTCCTGTTACTTACCCCCTCCCTCCTGTTACTTACCTCCCTGCCTTCCTGTTACTTCCTCCCTGCTTTCCTGTTACTTACCTCCCTACCATACCTGTTACCTTACCCCCCTCCATCCCGTTACTTACCGCCCTGCCTTCCTGTTACTTTAACTCCCTCTCTTCCGTTACTTACTTCACTCCTCTGTTACTTACCTGCCTGCTTTCTTTCCTTTCTCCGTTACTTACCTCACTGTCTTCTTCCTGTTACTTACCTCCCTGCTTTCCCCGTTACTTCCTCCTGCCTTCCTGTTCCTTTCCCTCCCTCCTTCTTTTTACTTACTCCGTTATTCCTGTTACTTACCTCCTGCTTTCCTGTTATCTTACCTCCCTGCTTTCCTGTTACTTACCTCCCGTGCCTTTCCTGTTTACTTATCTCCCTGCCCTTCCTGTGTTTACCTGCCTCCTTCCCTTCTTTTTTATTTACCTCCCTGCCCTACGTTTTACTTACCTCCCTGCCTTCTGTTACTTTTACATCCCTGCCTTCCTGTTTACTTTACCATCCCTGCCTTCCTGTTACTACTCCCTTCCTTCCTGTTTACTTGCCTTCCCTGCCTTCCTATCCACTAACTTCCCGCCTGCCACCACTATGCCTCTTTTTCTGCTGCTTCCCTTCCAACTTGCTTCAACCCAGCCTTTCTCACCCTGCTGCCTTCCTTGTCCTTACTCCTGCCATCTACCTCGTTATACCCGTTACTTTACGTTACCTAAATCAAATAAGACCATTGCGACGTTGTAGAATGGCAATTCAGTGGTGCCACTTAGAGACAATTTATCTATAACAAGAGCTTAAAATTAAGTGCGGACAGTGCATACGTTGGAGAGTTGTGCGTCTATGCTTTAAGATGCTGTAATGCCTTTAAAATAGTTAAGGCGGAAGAAGTAAGAAGCTAAGGGGAGTAACAGCTAAGGGGAAGTAACAAGCTAAAAAAGGGGAAGTAAGAAGCTAAGGGGAAGTAAGAAGCTAAGGAAGTAGTAAAGAGGCTAAGGAATTAATAAGCTAAGGGGAAGTAAGAAGCTAAGGGGAAGTAAGAAGCTAAGGGGAAGTAAGAAGCTAAGGGGAAGTAAGAAGCTAAGGGGAAGTAACAAGCTAAGGGGAAGTAAGAAGCTAAGGAAGTAACAAGCTAAGGGAAGTAAGAAGCAAGTGGAAGTAAGAAGCTAAGGGGAAGTAAGAAGCAAGGGAAGTAAGAAGCTAAAGGGAATAAAAGCTAAGGAAGTAAGAAGCTAAGGGGAAGTAAAGAAGCTAAGGGGAAGTAAGAAGCTAAGGGAAGTAATGAAGCTAAAGAGAAGTAAGAAGCTAAGGGAAGTAAGCAGCTAAGGGGAGTAAGAAGCTAAGGGAATAAGAAGCTAAGGGGAAGTAAGAACTAAGGGAAGTAAAGAAGCTAAGGGAAGTAAGAAGCTAAGGTACGTAAGAAGCTAAGGGAAGTAAGAAAGCTAAGGGGAATAAGAAGCTAAGGGGAATTAAGAAGCTAAGGGAAGTAAGAACAAGGGAAGTAAAAGCTAAGGGGCAGTAAGAGCCTAGGGAAGTAAGAAGCTAAGGGAAGTAAGAAGCTAAGGGAAGTAAGAAGCTATGGGGAAGTAAGAAGCTAAGGGGAAGTAAGAGCTAAGGCGGAAGAAGCTAAGGGGAAGTAAGAAAGCTAAGGGGAGTAAGAAAGCTAAGGGGAAGTTAAGAAGCTACGGGGAGTAAAGCTAAGGGAAGGTAAAGAAGCTAAGCGGAAGAAAGAAGCTAAGGGAAGTAAGATGCTAAGGGAAGTAAGAAGCTTAGGGAGTAAAAGCTAAGCGGAAGAAGAAGCTAAGGGGAAGTAAGAAGCTAAGGGAATAAGAAGCTAAGGGAAGTAAGAAGCTAAGGGGAAGTAAGAAGCTAAGGGGAAGTAAGAAGCTAAGGGAAGCAAAAGCTAATGGGAAGTAAGAAGCAAGGGAAGTAAGAAGCTAATGGGAATAAGAAGCTAAGGAGAATAAGAAGCTAAGGAAGTAGAAGCTAAGGGGAAGTAAGATGGCTAAGGGGAAGTAAGATAGCTAAGGGGAAGAAAGAACGTAAGGGGAAGTAAGAAGCTACGGAAGTAAAAGCAAGGGGAAGTAAGAAGCTAGAAGGGGAAATTAAGCAGCTAAGGGGAATAATGAAGCTAAGGGAAGGTAAGAAGCTAAGGGAAGTAAGAAGCTAAGGGAAGTAAGAAGCTAAGGGGAAGTAAGAAGCTAAGGGGAAGTAAGAAGCTAAGGGAAGTAAGAAGCTAAGGGGAAGTAAGAAGCTAAGGGGAAGTTAAGATGCTAAGGGGAAGTCAGAACTAAGAAGCAAGAAGCTAAGGGAAATAAGTAGCTAAGGGAAGTAAAAGCCTAAGGGGAAGTAAAGAATCTAAGGAAGTAAGAAGCTAAGGGGAAGTAAGAAGCTAAGGGAAGGTAAGAAGCTAAGGGAAGTAAGAAGCTAAGGGGAAGTAAGAAGCTAAGGGAAGTAAGAAGCTAAGGGGAAGTAAGAAGCTAAGGGGAAGTAAGAAGCTAAGGGGAAGTAAGAAGCTAAGGGGAAGTAAGAAGCTAAGGGAAGCAAGAAGCTAAGGGAAATAAGAAGCTAAGGGAAGTAAGAAGCTAAGGGGAAGTAAGAAGCTAAGGGGAAGTAAGAAGCTAAGGGGAAGTAAGAAGCTAAGGGGAGGTAAAAAGCTCCTCCTCCTCCACCCTCCTCCACTTTCCTCCTCCACCCTCCTCCTCCACTTTTCACCTCTACATCCTCTACCCTCTTCCTCCACCCTCTTCCTCCACCCTCTTCCTCCACCCTCCTCCTCCACCCTCCTGGTGGTGGCCTGGTGGTTAACGCTCTCGCTTCACACGGTGAGGGCCTGGGTTCGATTCCCAGCCAGAGTAGAAACATTGGACGTGTTTCTTTCCACCTGTTGTCTATGTTCCCCATCAGTAAAATGGGTACCTGGGTGTTAGTCGACTGGTGTGGGTCGCATCCTGGGACACTGACCTAAGGAGGCCTGGTCACAGACCGGGCCGCGGGGGCGTTGACCCCCGGAACTCTCTCCAGGTAAACTGCTCCTCAACCCTCCTCCTCCACCCTCCTCCTCCACCCTCCTCTTCCACCCTCATTCTCCACCCTCTCTCCTCCCCACCCACCCTCCTCCACTCCTCTTTTTTCCACCCTCCTCCCACCTCCACCCTCCTCCTCCACCCTCCATTCTCCACCCTCCTCCTCCACCCTCTCCTCCACCCTCTTTTTCCACCCTCCCTCCTCCACCCTCCACTTCCGCACCCTCCTCCCTCCACCCGTCCTGCCTCCCACCTCCCTCTTCCACCCTCCTCCTCCACCCTCCTCCTCCACCCTCCTCCTCCACCCTCCTTCTCCACCTCCTCTTCCATCCCTCCTCCTCCACCCTCCTCCTCCACCCTCCTCCTCCACCCTCCTCTTTCACACCCTCCTCCTCCACCCTCCTCCTCCATCCTCCTCCTCCAACCCTCCTCCTCCACCCTCCTCATCCACCCTCCTCTTCCACCCTCCCTACTCCACCCTCCTCCTCCACCCCTCCTCCTCCACCCTCCCTTCCTACCACCCTCATCTCCACCTCCACCCTCCTCATTCCACCCTCCTCCTCCACCCTCCTCCTCCACCCTGCCTCCTCCACCCTCACTCCTCCACCCTCCTCCTCCACCCTCCTCCACCACCCTCCTCTTCTCTTCCACCCTCCTTCCTCCACCCTCCTCCTGCCACCCTCCTCCACCACCTCCTCATCCACCCTCCCTCCTCCACCCTCCTCCTCCACCCTCCTCCTCCACCCTCCTCCCTCCACCCTCCTCCCTCCACCCTTCCCTCCTCCACCCTCCTCCATCCACCCTCCCTCCACCCTCCTCTTCCACCCTCCGCCTCCACCCTCCTCCTCCACCCCTCCTCCTCCACCCTCCTCCTCCACCCTCCTCCTCCACCCTCCCCCTCCACCCCTCCATCCTCCACCCACTCCACTGTCACCCTCCTCTCCTCCACCCTCCCTCCTCACATCCTCCTCCTCCACCCTCTCCTCGCCTACTCCTCCACCCTCCTCCTCCTCCCTCCTCCTTCCACCCCCCTCCTCCACCATCCTCCACCACCCTCCTCCTCCACCCTCCTCCTCCACTTTCCATCCTCCACACCCTCCTCCTCCACCCACCTCCTCCACCCTCCACTTTCACCCCCCTCCTCCACCCTCCTCCTCCATCCTCCTCCACCACCCTCCTCCTCCACCCTCCCTCCTCCACCCTCCTCCTCCCACCCTCCTCCTCAACACCTCCTCCTCCACCCTCCACCCTCCACCCTCCTCCCTCCACCCTCCTCCTCCACCCACCTCTTCCCACCTCCTCCTCCACCCTCCTCCTCCCCCTCCTCCTCCACCCTCCTCCTCCACCCTCCGCCTCCACCCTCACCTCCTCCAACCCTCCTCCTCCACCCTCCCATCCACCCTTCTCCCCCCCTCCTCTTTCACCCTCACTCCTCCACCCTCCTCCTCCATCCCTCCTCCTCCACCCAGATACCTCCTCCACCCTCCTCCTCCACCCTCCCCTCCACCCTCCTCCTCCACCCTCCTCCTCCACCCTCCTCCTCCACCCTCCTCCTCCACCCCTCCCTCTTTCACGCCTCCTCCTCCCCCCACCCCCTCCATCCTCCTCCTCCACCCTCCTCCTCCACCCTCCTCCTCCAACCCCCTCTCCACCTCCTCTTTCACCCTCCTCCTCTCCACCCTCCTCCCCATCCTCCTCCTCCACCCTCCTCCTCCACCCTCCTCCTCCACCCTCCTCCTCCACCCTCACCTCCACCACCCTCCTCCTCCACCCTCCCCTCCTCCACCTCCTCCTCCCCCTCCTCCTCCACCCTCCTCTTTCACCCTCCTCCTCCATCCTCCTCATCCACCCTCCTCCTCCACCCTCCTCCTCCACCCTCCTCCTCCACCCTCCTCTCCTCCACCCTCCTCCACCATCCTCCTCCTCCACCCTCCGGGGCTCTTCACCCTCCTCCTCCACCCGCCTCCTCCCTCCCCTCCTCCACCCGTCCTCTCCTCCACCCTCCTCCCTCCACCCCTCCCCTCCACCCTCCTCCTCCACCCCTCTTCCTCTCCACCCTCCTCCTACCACCCTCCTCCTCCACCTCCTCCACCTCCAGCAACCCCACCTCCAGCAACCCCACCTCCAGCAACCCCACCTCCAGCAACCCCACCTCCAGCACCCCCACCTGCCCCACCTTGCTAATGAACTGGCTCGTGTTGATCACCTGGGACACAAGACATATTTTGCAAGCGTTCTTGAGCACTGAAGTTGACCTCAAACAACAACTCCAGCTGACACCTGAGAGAGTGATCTCTCAGAAAGAGAGAGAGAGAGAGAGAGAGAGAGATCACAAACACTGATTATCTCACTGTTAAGTTCACTAGGTGAGTATTGTATAAAGTCTAGGGTCCCAAGAGTGGTCAGTAACGACCCCTAAGGGTCGGTGGAACTATAGAAGGGATCAATAAATGTCTGGGAACATGCTTTGCATTGTGTACCTGTGACTTTCAGTTGCAGGAAGAACTCGCTGAAGTTTACCTGGAGTGTACCTGGAGAGGGTTTGAGGGGTCAAGGCCCCCGCGGCTCGGTCTAAGACCAGGCTTAGTCTCAGCAAAAGCATTGTTCAGGAGTAAAATCTTAAATGTCTCTTAGAGCAACAGTCATTTAAGCTATATGCTACATGTCCCCGGCTTTATGCAATGGTTGAGCCATTTTTACCGGCTCCCCTAAGTTCATACATGGCTGAAGCTGGTTGTAGCCAATTCTAAGTAAGCAGATCAACAGGCTGAACCTGGAAAAGCCTGGTAACTTACAAAACTCAGTGACCTTGTTGACGTTCATCGACTTTGAGGTAATTAGTCCGTCAGTCCCGAGAACTGTTTTCTTTCCCCCAGTGGAAGACCGGGGAGGGACTAGCGCACAAACTGAATAATTTCTTATTAATAGGAAACGTAGGAAGTGGAAGAACACGAAATTAAAGTTGATTAATGGAGTTTGAAGCAGACGAGAGCAGCGTAACTTTGCGAGCAGCTGCTGAGGCAGTGGAAGGAAAACGCAAAACAAGATTAAACGCAACTGCGCATTGTGAGGCGAAGCTGAAGCAGGAACTGGGGATAAGTGATGAAGTTGAGACCACAGAATAAAACTAATAAATAGGAAGTACTACTAAGGCGATATTTTATTGTGGCAACGTTTCGCTCTCCAGGAACTTTGTCAAGCGAAGCGTTGCTGCGGTAAAATGTTACATTTGTTGTAATAAGGTTAATGTAGACTTGATTCAGTATTACTGTTGATGAATAAGGTACGTGAAGATACCCAAGTGTTGCTACGTGACCCTTATTCATCAGAATTCATGAAGGGTATTAATGTTAATGAATACTGACCGGTGTTCTCCAAGTGACCTAATGACCTTTTATATGTAGGTGAGGGGGGTCAGGGACGGGACCAAGAGAGAAAGAAACGGAAGCAGTGGTAAGGCTGGTAGTGGAAGTAGTAGTAGTAGTAGTAGTAGTATTAGTAGTAGTAGTATAGTAGATTGTAGTAGTAGTTAGTAGTAGTAGTAGTAGTAGTAGTAGTAGTAATAGTAGTAGTAGCAGTAGTAGTAGTAGTAATAGGCTGAGGGACTGATTACCTCAAATTCCTCCTGTTCTTCACCCTTCACCTTTATATGGACTGATGAAGCCACTGTGTGGCGAAACGTTTCCTCAGTAAAGATACCCAGATGTTGTACATGTGTCTAATTCTTCATCTTCGTGTCAGTAAGTACTTCATCATCCCCAACAACCTCCTCCAACATCCCTCTCCTCTCCTCCCTTCTCCACCCATCTTCCCCAGGTAATCAGTCACTCCTCAACACACACACACAATCGACCAGGTCATTATCGTGATGGTTCCTCTGTTGAGGTGGGCTGAGATGACCATCTTCAGGGCTCCTCGATAAGGTCGACGTCTCTGCGGAGGTTCCCTGAATAATGACTCTTGCTGACGCAAGTTAGGAGAGCTATTAGAGAAGCAGGTCGCCAGTCTGTTTGCTTGTCTCTTTCAATCCCTGTCTTTCCTCCCCTATCCATCCATTTCTTCTCTAACTCCGTTCTCCTAGCCCTCCTTCTATCCTTCACTGAAGGATAGAAACGCCCACTAGATCAGTCATCTGGTTAGTGGGTTTGGACTTGACAAGTACTTGCCAGATATGGGTCAGTAGGCCTTCCACAGTGTTCCTCCTTTCTTGTTGTTATGACTCGAACCTATGGCAGGCAAGTCCTAAGATTCACAAGCCAGTATGCTAACTACTTATAAGTCAGTCACTTGACAAATATTGAGGCACTGAAGTAAATTCTTGGATAGGTCCAGATCATTGAGGTGAACTCTTCTCCAGGCTGAGGGACTGACCTCCTCAAATACCTTTTCTCCAAGGTTCATGATTATATCATCTTTATTTCATTACTTCTGCGCTCTCTGTATTTGACTGAAGAAGCCTACGTTTCATCAATAAAATATCCACCTGTTTCACATGTCTTAATCTTCAAGACCTATCTTGTATGAGTCAGTAGGCCTGCTGCAGTGTTCCTTCATTCTTATGGACATAAATGGTATAAAATACAGACACAGTGGAAATATAATGTGGGCGAAACGTTGTCAATAAAGGATCACATTATACATCTTACAATGGTCCAAGTCGGACCGAAACGTCGTCGTAAGCTTCTCTCTTTTATGTGCGAGTTATTTGTGTATCGTTCCAGTCACGGTATTGTGTCTTTTTTTTATTTACAGATTATGTATTTATATTTACGTTCTTATGTTCTTAACATATCTCAACTCACGGACACTTCACACTTCCTGTGTCGAGAGTATGTAAGTGTGACGAGCCTGTCTCTGCCCTCAGGACCCGGGGCCATTGTATTGATTTCAAATTCGAGGTGTACCAAGGACTCTGGCCTCCCCTTTGAACTAAGATCTCGGTGCTTTTTTATATTTGGGATACTGGCTGCGCCTGAGGCTGGTGGGCTTCCTTTGTGGTCTAGAAAGTATCTTGAGCAAACACTGAGATCATTATTGAGGAAAAATTACGCCACGTAGTGGCTTCTCGCCCCAAAATGCAAAAAGAATGGTAAAAGAACAGGAGGGTTTTGGGGAAATCATTCCTCAACTTGAGTCGTGTAGACAGTAATCGACCAAGGGTGAGGGCGTTTACTCAAACCCCCTGTTCTTCCCATTCCCTTTTGTAGGGACTGATAAAAGACATGGTGGCAAAAAAGTTTCCTCATTAAAGTACCCAAGGTTCACATGTTCTAATCTATAAACTTGTCGTTTTCGAACAATCATCTCATTACCTGTATACTGAAAAATTAACACATGCAACATTGGGGTATCCTTATTGGGAAAACGTTTCGTCACATGGGGCTTCATCGTCCTTTTAAAAGAAGGGTTAAAGACAGGAGGTTGGGTAATCAGCCCTCACCTTGACTCGATGAAATCAGTCACAATCTTGAAAGAATCGGCATATGCGCAAAGAAGATTATATACTGAGGCGGGTGAGGTGCCATCCGTAGGCGGCGTACAGTGGGAAAATAAATTTTCCCAAATAAAGACCCGGGTGTTGCACAGTGTCTAATTTTTTCAACTTAGGGTTCTTAAACATTTATCTACAAATTTTATACCCCAGAAAAGGATAAATCTAGATTGATGTATCGAGGTTAGTGGGTTGGGTTAGTAAGTTTATTTAGGTCAGGTACACATAAAACATTTACCAAATGTCATGTAATTTGGGTTTTGGGGTTAAATTGCCTAAGAAAACCCCCCAAAATAATAAAAAATTTTGGTTTCTTTTTTTTTGAAGAGTGGATTAGGGTTCGGGCGGAAAGTACCGGTGAGGAGTTGAAAAATGGTTCAGAAAAAAATCTGGGTACGTTTCCCCAAGTGTTGCAGGTGTCTAATTTACCCAGCGGGGAATGCCCCCGGGGAAAGGATGAGGGTGACGACTTTCAGTGATCACTGCTGAGGATAAAGTGAACCTCCCAAAACATTATGTGTTCATGCATGGAATTCCGTGCCCCGTTACCAAACATGTGCTGTGATCATCTATAAAATTGCACTGTGACCTTTAAAACCAAACAGTGCTGGACATCTATGGGAATTGCACTGGCACCGTTCCCAAACTGTGTGTGTCATGCTAGGGAATTTGCACTGTGCACCGTTCCCAAAACATTGCTGTGATTACTGCTAAGCTTAATCGATCTCACTGTTCTCGTGTGAAGCCGTTTAGGTGAATTCCTTTTCATCCTTGAATTCCCAGTGCTATCTGCTGGCTTTTGGCCCTGGGGGTCCTGTCACTTCGAGGTCTGAAAGATCCAGGAAGGTTGGACTCTTGTTATGTAAATAAATGCTAGAAAACCAAAAAACATTGGGATCTTTATTTGGAAAGTTTGTAGCCAGTGGCTTCCAGCCCGTTCAGAGAAAAGGGGGAAAATGAGGAGGGGGGTGAGGTAATCAGTCCCTACTTATCCCGGTGAGGACTGATTTCCTATCTTTACAGAATAAATACCCATATTATTGCACAAGTGTTATTATAATCTCCAGCTAGAATGAAGACGGGATTCTGCAACACTGGCCAAAAGGATCCGGGAAATGAAAGGGCGGGCTGAGGGGGAAGAATGTGTTTCGAAATTTCCTAGTATATAAGTAAGTTTATTTGGGAAGGGACAATAAATTATCATACATACAGATATAGTAGATAACCCGGGATAACCCCAACCACGTACGTTTTTTTGTCCTTAAAAAATGGGGAAACTGGTGGGTTTTAAAAAAAGAGCAGCAATGCCTGGCAAAGAGAGTGTTTGGGCCCCTCTTCTGACAGATTATACTGGCTTAGAAATGTCTCTACATTCCCCACAGCCCCTGCTTCCGGGCACTCCCGGTGATTTGTCGTCCATCCTACCATTTGTTTTCTTTACGACATACGTTTTTATAGCAAAATGCACTAGTAGCAGAACATAGTAGTAGTGAGTAAAAGTGTAGTGTAGTAGTAAAAAGTAGTTATTTGTAGTAGCAGTAGTAGTAGTAACAGTAGTGAGTAGCAGAACAGTAGCAGTAGTAGTAGAAAACATAGAGTAGTAGTGTAGTATAAAAGTGAGCGTAAAAAAGTAAAGTAGTAGTAGTAACAGTAGTAGTGTTACAGTGAGCGGTAGTAGTGTATAATGTAGAAGTAATAGTAGTATTAATGTAGTAGTATAAAGTATTTGTATAACAGTAGTAGTAGCAGAACTGTAGTGTAGAGTAACAGTGTAGTTAGTAGTAGTAGTAATAGTAGTTCATAAATAGTAATGTTAGTAGTAGTAAAGTATAGATATAACTGTCATTTTAGGAGTAGTAGTAATAGTGGTAGTAGTAGTAGTAGTAGAAGTAGTAGTAGTATGTAGTAGTAGTAGTAGTAGTAGTATTAGTAAGTAGTAACAGTAGTATTAGTTGGTAAGTAAGACACATGTGCAAGAGTTTAGGAATCTTTATTCCGAAACGTTTCGACTACACAGTAGGCTTCTTCAGTCGAGTACCGAGGAATCAGCTGAAGCAGTAGAAATGCCAAAGACGATGTCATCAGTCCATCACCCTTGAAGACGTGGTTTTGAGGTAGTCAGTCCCTCAGCCTGGAGAAGAATGCTGCTTCATAATAATAATAGTAGTAATAATAATAATAATAATAATAATAATAATAATAATAATAATAATAATAATAGTAATAATAATAGTAATAATAATAAATAATAATAATAATAATAATAATAATAATAATAATCATAATAATAATAGTAATAATAAAATAATAATAATAATATAATAATAATAATAATAATAATAATAATAATAATAGTAATAATAATAGTAATAATAATAAATAATAATAATAATAATAATAATAATAATAATAATAGTAATAATAATAATAATAATAATAATAGTAATAATAATAGTAATAATAATAGTAATAATAATAGTAATAATAATAATAATAATAAAATAATAATAATATAATAATAATAATAATAATAATAATAATAATAATAATAATCTGCCTCTGTGTAAAGATGAGAGTTGATCACTAGCGTCGGAGTCGATCTTATTGGTAGTGAAATGAGGAATGAGAAGCATTTACAATATGTTCTCATCTGCCTTTGATAATATCGTCGAGTTCTCTTTGATCGTGTACACACACACACACACACACACACACACACACCACACACACACACACACACACACACACACACACACACACACACACACACACACACACACACGTGTGTGTGGAGCGGGGAGAGAGAGGACCCAGTAGCAACCGGTGAAGAGGCGGGGCCATGAGCTACCTGGAGGTTACCTGGAGGTTATTCCGGGGATCAACGCCCCCTCGGCCCGGCCCATGACCAGACCTCCCGATGGATCAGGGCCTGATCAACTAGGCTGTTACTGCTGGCCGCACGCAGTCCAACGTACGAGCCACAGCCCGGCTGATCCGGCACCGACTTTAGGTATCTGTCCAGCTCTCTCTTGAAGGCAGCCAGGGGTTTATTGGCAATTCCCCTAATGCTTGATGGGAGGCTGTTGAACAGTTTTGGGCCCCGGACACTTATGGTGTTTTCCCTTAGTGTACCAATGGCGCCCCTACTTTTTATTGGGGGCATTTTGCATCGCCTGCCCAGTTTTTTTACTTTCGTAGGGAGTGATTTCTGTGTGCAGATTTGGGACCATTCCTTCCAAGATTTTCCAAGTGTAGATTATGATATATCTCTCCATCCTGCGTTCCAACGAGTACAAGTCAAGTGCTTCCAAGCGTTCCCAGTAGTTAAGGTGCTTGACAGAACTTATACGTGCAGTAAAGGATCTCTGTACACTCTCTAGATCTGCGATTTCACCTGCTTTGAATGGAGATGTTAATGTACAGCAGTATTCCAGCCTAGAGAGAACAAGTGATTTGAAAAGGATCATTATGGGCTTGGCATCTCTCGTTTTGAAAGTTATCATTAGCCATCCTATCATTTTCTTTGCACGTGCGATCGTGGCACTGTTGTGATCCTTGTAAGTGAGATCCTCAGACATTACTACTCCCAGGTCCCTTACATTATTTTTCCGCTCTATTGTATGGCCGGAGTCAGTAGTATACTCTGTTCTAGTTCTAGTTATTATCTCCTCCAGTTTTCCATAACGGAGTAGTTGGAATTTGTCCTCATTGAACATCATATTGTTTACCGTTGCCCACTGGAAAACTTTGTTTATATCTTCTTGGAGGTTAACCGCGTCCTCAGCAGATGACAGCCTCATGCAGATCCTAGTATCATCCGCAAAGGATGATACGGTGCTGTGGTGTATATCTCTGTTTATGTCTGATATGAGGATAAGGAATAAGATGGGGCGAGTACTGTGCCTTGTGGAACAGAGCTCTTCACTATGGCAGCCTCCGATTTAACTCTGTTGACCACTACTCTTTGTGTTCGATTTGTTAGGAAGTTGAAGATCCATCTCCCCACTTTCCCAATTATTCCTTTAGCACGTATTTTATGGGCTATTACGCTATGATCGCATTTGTCAAATGCTTTTGCAAAGTCTGTGTATATTACATCTGCATTCTGATTTTCTTCCAGTGCATCCAAGGCCATGTCATAGTGATCCAGCAGTTGTGAGAGGCAGGAGCGACCTGCCCTGAACCCATGTTGCCCTGGATTGTGCAGATTTTTGGGAATCCAGGTGATTTGCAATCCTGCTTCTTAGCACTCTTTCAAAGATTTTTATGATGTGGACGTCATAGCTATTGGTCTATAGTTCTTAGCTAATTCTTTGCTGCACCTTTATGGAGTGGGGCTATACCGGTTTAAGTGACTGTGGAAATTCACCCATGTCCAAGCTCCTCCTCCATAGTGTACTTAGGGCACGCGAGAGGGGTTTCTTGCAGTTCTTAATGAAAACAGTTTCCACGAGTCTGGGCCCGGGGCTGAGTGCATAGGCATGTTGTCAATGGTTTTCGAAATCTATCGGAGTTAGGTAATGTCGGAAATCTGGCATACATTTATGGAGTTTTGAGGCTCATTCATGAAGAAAATCATTTGGCTCGTCGATCCTCAGACCGATTAGTGGTTCACTAAACACAGAGTCGTACTGGGGATTCAATATTTCACTCATTTCCTGTGTCATCTGTGTAAGTCCCATCCTGTCTGAGTAAGAGCCCGATACTAGATGTGGTATTTGCCTTGTTTTTTGGCATATGAAAAGAAATATTTTGAATTTCTTTCAATTTCACTAATAGCTTTAAGCTCCTCCTGCCTTCCTGGTTCCTGTAAGAGTCATTTAGCTTAAGTTCGATAGTTTCCACTTCCTGGTCAGCGCCTCCTTTCGTGTATCAGATATTCTAGCACTCCTGAGGAGCTCAGTGACTCTTCGTCGTCTTCTGTAGAGGGAGCGTCTTTTTCTCTCCAGTTTACTCCTGCTCTTCTTCTTTCTTAGGGGAATATGCCTAGAACATGCTTCGGCTACCAGGAAGTTGATCCTTTCAAGGCACTGGTTTAGATCCATGTCATTTAAGACATCTTCCCAACATGTTTCGTTTAGGACATGGTTTACCTGGTCCCAGTTGATGTTCTTGTTGTTGAAATTGTATTTTGTGAAGACACCTTCACAGGTACATGCATTCTGCTGTTCAGGATCCCTATGCATGTACGTCTGGACTTCGATTAGATTGTGATCGGAATTAGTTGTTTTTGATATTCTTATGTCTCTTATCAGGTCCTCAATTATTTGTGAAGATAAGGTCAAGTGTGTTTTCTAGTCTTGTTGGCTCCACTATCTGTTGGCTTAAGGTGTGTTTTTCACAGAGACTTAGTAATTCATGTGTGTGTGACCTTTCATCTGCACTACCTCCGGGGATTGTTTCAGCTATAACATTATTTGCTACATTCTTCCATTTTGTATGCCTTAGGTTGAAATCACCAAGCAGTAAGATGTTTGGGGATGGAGCTGGAAGGTTTTCCAAACAGTAATCGATTTTCAGTAGCTGTTCCTTGAACTGTTGTGAGGTTGCATCTGGTGGCTTGTATACAACCACAATGACTAGGTTTTGGTTCTCGATCTTTATTGATAGAACTTCAACTACCTCATTTGTGGTGTTCAGCAACTCCGTGCAGATAAGGGACTCTTTGACATACAGGCCAACCCCCCTTGTTGCCTGTTTTTTTTCTGTCGCATCTAAAAAGGTTGTAGCCACTTATCCATATTTCACTGTCAAAGTGATCTTTTGTGTGAGTCTCTGTGAAAGCTGCAAACATTGCATTAGACTCCACTAGAAGTCCACTGATAAAAGGTATTTTGTTGTTGGTGGATGGCTTAAGGCCCTGTATATGAGCAAATATGAACGAGGTTGTATTCTGTGTTTGTTGGGGGGATTTTGTTATTGACATCAGTAGTTGTAATTCTGGAGGGCCATGGGTGGCCACTGGCTGCGCCTCCAGTCCAACAAAAGGGTCCAAGGTGGTGGACTATTTTTGTTATTCCTTCCATTTTCTTTTTTCGTTTCCTGCCACTAAAAAATCACCTGGAGTTGGGTTGTCGTAGCTACTATTGTTTGTCTTGTGGGGTCTGTGCCTCCTGGTCCCTTTTAGATGGTATGGAGGGCACTCGATGTTGTAACACTGCTTCTGGAGGACCGAGGAGTGGCACATTTTTGGGTGAAAGAAAGTACAGGAAGAAGAACGACACACTCCTTTAGACAGGAGGTCGCTACAATTTTTGGGATGGTCAAAGTTGCATGTCCCATTTTTTTCCCCTGTTATTCCATGCTTACAGATGCCCCAAGCATAATATTTGCACAAATGCACCTTTGGTTGAGAATTGTTGGGAGGTGTGTTATCAATTTCTGCAGGTTCTGGGACTGCACTATAATCCTCAGTATCCAAGCCAGGGCCACCCCGTCCTGGATTCCATCTACTTTCCCCAGTAGAGGAAGAAGGAGGAGACTCCTCTCCAACATCTGTACTGTGGGCCACGGTCTTGTGCAATGATGGTTGTATATTTACGGTTTTAGATGGTTGTATATTTAGTGTTTTTGTGGTGGTTTGGGAAGTGTCCCTAGGAGAGTCTGGGCTGGCAGTAAGGCTGGGGGCTGGGTCTGGGTCAGCACTGGGGCTGGGGGCTGGGACTGGGTCTGGGTCAGCGGCTGGGCCTGGGGCAGCACCAGCACTGTGGGTATTAGTGCTATGACTGGGGGAGCCTGGGCCAGCACCAGCACTGTGGGTATTGGTGCTATGCCTGGGGGAGCCTGGGCCAGCACCAGCACTGTGGGTATTAGTGCTATGCCTGGGGGAGCCTGGGCCAGCACCAGCACTGTGGGTATTAGTGCTATGACTGGGGGAGCCTGGGCCAGCACCAGCACCAGCACTGTGGGTATTGGTGCTATGCCTGGGGGAGCCTGGGCCAGCACCAGCACTGTGGGTATTAGTTCTATGACCGGGGGAGCCTGGGCCAGCACCAGCACTGTGAGTATTAGTGCTATGACTGGGGGAGCCTGGGCCAGCACCAGCACTGTGGGTATTGGTGCTATGACTGGGGGAGCCTGGGCCAGCACCAGCACTGTGGGTATTGGTGCTATGACTGGGGGAGCCTGGGCCAGCACCAGCACTGTGGGTATTAGTGCTATGACTGGGGGAGCCTGGGCCAGCACCAGCACTGTGGGTATTAGTGCTATGACTGGGGGAGCCTGGGCCAGCACCAGCACTGTGGGTATTGGTGCTATGACTGGGGGAGCCTGGGCCAGCACCAGCACTGTGGGTATTAGTGCTATGACTGGGGGAGCCTGGGCCAGCACCAGCACTGTGGGTATTAGTTCTATGACTGGGGGATGGGTCTGGCTTAGCACCATGTGGGTGACTAGATAGTTTCGAGTCATCTCGTACCTCACTCTCGTACCTCACTCTCGTACCTCACTCTCGTGCCTCACTCTCGTACCTCACTCTCGTACCTCACTCTCGTGCCTCACTCTCGTACCTCACTCTCGTACCTCACTCTCGTACCTCACTCTCGTGCCTCACTCTCGTACCTCACTCTCGTACCTCACTCTCGTATCTCACTCTCGTACCTCACTCTCGTACCTCACTCCCGTACCTCACTCTGGTGCCTCACTCTCGTACCTCACTCTCGTACCTCACTCTCGTGCCTCACTCTCGCCCTCACTCTCGTACTTCAGTCTCGTGCCTCACTCTCGTACCTCACTCTCGTACCTCACTCTCGTACCTCACTCTCGTACCTCACTCTCGTGCCTCACTCTCGTACCGCACTCTCGTACTTCACTCTCGTACCTCACTCTCGTACCTCACTCTCGTACCTCACTCCCGTACCTCACTCTCGTACCTCACTCCCGTACCTCACTCTCGTACCTCACTCTCGTACCTCACTCTCGTACCTCACTCCCGTACCTCACTCTCGTACCTCACTCTCGTACCTCGCTCCTGTACCTCACTCTTGTACCTCACTCTCGTACCTCACTCTCGTACCTCACTCTCGTACCTCACTCTCGTACCTCACTCTCGTACCTCATTCTCGTACCTCACTCCCGTACCTCACTCTCGTACCTCACTCTCGTACCTCGCTTCTGTACCTCACTCTCGTACCTCACTCTCGTACCTCACTCTCGTACCTCATTCTCGTACCTCACTCCCGTGCCTCACTCTCGTACCTGACTTTCGTACCTCACTCTCATACCTCACTCTTGTACCTGACCCTCGTACCTTACTCGACTCTCATACCTGACTCGACTCTCGTACCTGACTCGACTCTCGTACCTGACTCGACTCTCGTACCTGACTCGACTCTAGTACCTGACTCTCGTACCTGACTCTCGTACCTGATCTCTGTTTTATGTAAATTGCATTTCGTACATAATGACATACATTACCATGTTACACAGGTGTCTAATTCTGCAAATTCATTTCATTTCTGTTGTGCATGACCTGGTACGAGACCTGGTCACGGACCTGGCCGCGGGGGCGTTGACCCCCGAGACACTCTCCAGGTATACTCCCTCTGCAGGTATGGGAATGGGAGGTAGTCAGGTTGGAATAACTAATAAGGAAGGTATGTATCCCTCGTATCGTAGAAATTATGTACTCTGGGAACAATCTTTGAAGCTGCTGTACCTGATGATAGAATCATTGCTCTACTGGAGTCTCCCAGGTCAGTCTGACACTACTGGAGTCTCCCAGGTCAGTCTGACACTGCTGGAGTCTCCCAGCTCAGGCTGATACTGCTGGAGTCTCCCAGCTCAGGCTGACACTGCTGGAGTCTCCCAGCTCAGGCTGACACTACTGGAGTATCCCAGCTCAGGCTGACACTGCTGGAGTCTCTCAGCTCAGTCTGACACTGCTGGAGTCTCCCAGGTCAGTCTGACACTGCTGGAGTCTCTCAGCTCAGTCTGACACTGCTGGAGTCTCCCAGGTCAGTCTGACACTGCTGGAGTCTCCCAGGTCAGTCTGACACTGCTGGAGTCTCCCAGGTCAGTCTGACACTGCTGGAGTCTCCCAGCTCAGGCTGACACTACTGGAGTATCCCAGCTCAGGCTGACACTGCTGGAGTCTCTCAGCTCAGTCTGACACTGCTGGAGTCTCCCAGGTCAGTCTGACACTGCTGGAGTCTCTCAGCTCAGTCTGACACTGCTGGAGTCTCCCAGGTCAGTCTGACACTGCTGGAGTCTCCCAGGTCAGTCTGACACTGCTGGAGTCTCCCAGGTCAGTCTGACACTGCTGGAGTCTCCCAGCTCAGGCTGACACTGCTGGAGTCTCCCAGGTCAGTCTGACACTGCTGGAGTCTCCCAGCTCAGGCTGACACTACTGAAGTCTCCCAGCTCAGGCTGACACTACTGAAGTCTCCCAGCACAGACTGACACTACTGGAGTCTCCCAGCTCAGGCTGACACTACTGGAGTCTCCCAGCTCAGGCTGACACTACTGAAGTCTCCCAGCACAGACTGACACTACTGGAGTCTCCCAGCTCAGGCTGACACTACTGGAGTCTCCCAGCTCAGGCTGACACTGCTGGAGTCTCCCAGCTCAGGCTGACACTGCTGGAATCTCCCAGCACAGACTGACACTACTGGAGTCTCCCAGCTCAGGCTGACACTACTGGAGTCTCCCAGCTCAGGCTGACACTGCTGGAGTCTCCCAGCTCAGGCTGACACTGCTGGAGTCTCCCAGCTCAGGCTGACACTACTGGAGTCTCCCAGCTCAGGCTGACACTACTGAAGTCTCCCAGCACAGACTGACACTACTGGAGTCTCCCAGCTCAGGCTGACACTACTGGAGTCTCCCAGCACAGGCTGACACTACTGGAGTCTCCCAGCTCAGGCTGACACTACTGGAGTCTCCCAGCACAGGCTGACACTACTGGAGTCTCCCAGCTCAGGCTGACACTGCTGGAGTCTCCCAGCTCAGGCTGACACTGCTGGAATCTCCCAGCTCAGGCTGACACTGCTGGAGTCTCCCAGCTCAGGCTGACACTGCTGGAGTCTCCCAGCTCAGGCTGACACATATCAACACGTATAATAGAGCAGCAGTACAATATAACAGTCATGTACAATATCCAGTTTTGTTAAATAATAGAGTGTAACCCGGACTCTGTCAAGTTGTTGACACAACTCTCAGTTGGAATGTTTACTGGACCATATCAAATAATTTGAGGAATGCTTTCAGAGTCTCTCTCTCTCTCTCTCTCTCTCTCTCTCTCTCTAATAATTTTGTGTGCGGCTCTGGCAGAAATTTTATATACTTGAAATTGTCAGTTGCAATACTTCCCATTTCTTTTCATTTTCTTTATCTTTTTGGCTTATGTCATTATTCGTTTTAAGTCGTTTTTCGTGTTCATTTTCCAGCATCCTTTTATTTACTATCTTTTTTTAGTATTAACAGTAGTAGTAGTAGTAGTAGTAGTAGTAGAAGTAGTAGTAGTAGTAGTAGTAGTAGTAGTAGTAACAGTAGTAGTGGTGGCAGTAGAAGTAACAGTAGTAGTAGTAGTAGTAGTAGTAGTAGTAGTAGTAGTAGTAGTAGTAACAGTAGTAGTAGTAGTATTAGTAGTAGTAGTAGTAGTAGTAGTACTAGTGGTAGTTGTAACAGTAGTAGTGGTGGCAGTAGAAGTAACAGTAGTAGTAGTAGTAGTAGTAGTAGTAGTAGTAGTAGTAGTAGTAGTAGTGGTAGTAGTTGATAAGTAAGGCACATGTGCAACAGTCAAATATCTTTATTCCGGTACATAGCTCCTGTGTCATAAAACATCATTAACGATCACTCAGATCACAGAAGCCATCACTTAAAATCTAGTGGTCTTTACTACTGTGTCAATAATATCACCTTCATTGTAAGGACTGTGAAACATTCTTAATATAGTTATATGTTGAAGCCAGTAGATCGATCTCGACCAATCAACGAACTCTTTGTGTCTTCATAACCCGCTCTGTTGACCAATCACAGAACATTCCGTGCGATCAAAGAGGTCTCTGAGCTTCCATTGGCTTCTCCGTCGACCAATCAATTTATTTTACGTCCACAGTCATGAAAAAGACCCGTACCATGGATTTCCCATGGTAAATAAATACCTTTAGTTCGATCCCCGGTATGGGTGGAAGCATTGGGGCATGGTTCCTTAAGACACCTGCTGTCCAGTGTTCACCTAGCAGTAAATAGGTACCTGGGTGTTAATCGACTGGTGTGGGTCGCATCCTGGGAACAAAATTAACCTAAGTTGCGGGAAATGCTCTGCATAACAAGGGGGTTTCTATACAGTATGTCACTGATGTCAGCTTTGGTCTGTATAAGTTGCATCACATACTTCTAGAAATAGAGATTGTTATTAATGTCACTGTGGCACAGAAGTATCTCAGTAGCTGTGGTTGTAACGATCTTTGCAATTATTTAAAGTGTTCTCGCGTTAGAGCAGTAAGTAATAGTTATCTTGGCGCTGCAGTTACTGTTTTGTTAATAGTATGGTATACTGTACAGTATATCTCTCCAGGATGGTAGGTTGCTGCAGGATGTGGTGGGTAGTGTTTAGGTAGCTGCTGGTGTGTGTGTGTGTGTTAGTTAGTTAGTTACCATTTGGTCCTAGGCACATGTCGATTAGACACTAGGCCTGTTGTATGTGCATGCGTGTGTGCGTGTCTGTGTGTGTGTGTGTGTGAGTGTGTGTGAGTCTTATGCCCGCCTCAGGTTAGATTAGTTTAATATTTATATTATGCTCTCCTTACCCATGGTGTGGGTGATAGTACCCCATACCCATCCTGAGGGCGCATCCTAGGGACAAAATTAACCTAATTTGCGGGAAATGCTGTACATAACAAGCGGCTGTCTACATAGTAGTATGTCATTGTTGTCAGCTATGGTCTGTATACCTTGTACATATCCTTGTAGAAATAAGGATCATTATTATTATTATTATTATTATTATTATTATTATTATTATTATTATTATTATTATTATTACTACTACTACTACTACTACTACTACTACTACTACTACTACTACTACTACTACTACTACTACTACTAAATTCAGATTCCACTGTAGGAGTCATCCCAGCTAGAGATCCGTTTTCTGTGACAACCAAGAGAGTATCCCCCTGTTGATCCCTCACAGGTATGCCTCCTCTCCTATCTACATCCGCTACCTGACCCTCCTTCTCAATCTCGTTTTCTCTATTCCTCTTCCCTGCTTTCTTGCTCTTTTCCTTCCCTCTTCTTTTATTCCCCTCTATTGTATCTGCTTTCATCCCTCCCTCCTTCAATGTTCTGTTCTGTTGTGGATTCGCTGGTATAATCACCCGGCCCGGGCCTTGGCTCCCTATCCAGACCAATGTCTGCCATGGGTCTTTAAGACAACCAGGGGTCTTGAAGATAGCCAGGGGTCTTGAAGACAGCCAGGGGTCTTGAAAATAACCAGGGATGTTGAAGACAACCAGGGGTCTTGAAGACAACCAGGGGTCTTGAAGACAGCCACGGGTCTTGAAGACAGCCAGGAGTCCTGAAGACAGCCAGGGGCCTTGAAGACAACCAGGGGTCTTGAAGATAGCCAGGGGTCTTGAAGACAGCCAGGGGTCTTGAAAATAACCAGGGATGTTGAAGACAACCAGGGGTCTTGAAGACAACCAGGGGTCTTGAAGACAGCCACGGGTCTTGAAGACAGCCAGGAGTCCTGAAGACAGCCAGGGGCCTTGAAGACAACCAGGGGTCTTGAAGATAGCCAGGGGTCAGTAGTAGTAACCAGTTACCAGTAACCAGTGTACCGTTGACTCAACGACCAACCGTCTCTGCCTGAGTCACTATCTGAACTCATATTGCGCTGACCTGGCATTATTCAAAGACCCTCTATGGGTACGTGGGCGGCCAGTCAGTCAGTCAGTTATACGAGAGTGAGCAAGGAGGCAGGTCACGGCTGTAAGGGCGTTATCCACCTTATCTGTAATTATACGTAATACCAGCCTACGTGAGTATTTCTTACCTAATCCACGTGTCGAACTCCCACATGATAAATGGTGGCACCGGTGTGGAGCGTGGATTTAGTTTTTACGGGTAATTCAAGACGTTAGAAATCTGTTTGTGAGTAGCCGGCAGGGTCAAAGGTGAACCGTCACCCACCAGCTACTCCCTTCACAACCTCAAGCCTTGCACGCCATGATGAGCGTTTCAAGCTTCCTGTGGGACTTATTCGGTGCTGCTTGATTCAATCTCCGAGGGGTGACCGGATATTGCACTTAATCAGTCAGAGTAAGGCCAGACTGGGAAGTGAACGCCAGTCAGCCTTATCATCCAGCCTGTCTCCTGTAATCCAATGCTCTCCGTGCTTTGTGCTTCGTTACAGTCTTACAGCAAGCCATTCTCGTGGGTAAGCCAGACAGCCAACCCAGCTTCTAACCCAGTGAGAGCGAGAAGTAAGCACGCGTAAGAAGTAAGCCAAGTTCCTCTGAAGTATTGTCTATATCGCTTTTGTGCTCCCTGTTGGATGCTAGAGTGGTTTTCGCCTTTCCTGTGGAATAGAGTGGCTTAACAAGCCACCTCGTGGGTAGAGTGGCGGGCGATAGCGCCCCAGCATCTCCCACCACACTCTACCTCCACCCTATCCAAACCACCCAAGCCACCCACTCATCAACCTGTGGTTGTTTGTACCCTGGTCCCGGGTCCTACTATGTTTTGGCTACATCATTGGTCACGAGATTGTAGGTGCGGCACGCTAAAAACCAATATGAGGAAGTCCCGAGCGGTGCGCCTTTCTTCCGACAACAGTGAGTGTAGGAGGCGTCAATCACGCGCAGGACATCCTACAACTACCTCATCACCCGTAATCACCCGACTACTACAGACTTCAGTGCTACTTTAGAGACATTTTTCTAGCATTTAAAGACATTTGGTGTGTGAGACATTTATAGTTAAATTGCTTCGTGTAACTCTAAACCTTGTGTTTCAGTTTTTCTTTGGCTCGTTTAATTTTTACAATATTTTTCAGTGTTTTCACTCATCTTATATTTTTTTTATTCTGTGTTATTTATGTTACTCCTGTCTGTTAAGTCAGTATATTGTGTAGTGTACAGTCAGTCACTCTGTGTGACGTGATTCATTTTTTTTATAGAGTATTTTTCCGTTTGTCTTCTCCAGTAATGTCATGTATTTCAAGCAGAGGATATACCCAGTTACCCAATTATCCATTTTATTTCTCTGTGTGTCTTTTTTCGTTTGCCAGCCAGTGTCTATTCCTCTAATTTTTCGCCAGATGTGTTACCAATATTTATGCCAGCAACTTTTTGTCGTATCGTCACAGCCAGATTTTGCTGTATACAAATAATGGTGTGTGCCCCGCACTGTCCGTGTTAATTTACTCGTATTGTTCTTTGATTTTTTATTCATATTTTTATATTTTCTTTGAACAATTTCACTCTTGATGCAATTTCAATTACTTTTAACGTAAAGTGTTTTTCCTTACTCAGTTTGGTAAATTGTTTTGTTAATTTACAATTAAAGAGTTTAAAGTGAACAATCAGTTTTTTTCTTCATAATTTCTTTCATTATTTTTACCTGAGTTTCCCAGTGACACTATTACTGCAGTGAATTCTTCGTTGCACTTGTTCTGCGTGAATTATTTTCTTTTATTAATATTTTTATGGAATTATATTTTAAATTTCGTTTATGATTCATAGAAAATACTTCAATTTCCACAGTTAACAATTTAGTAAATATCTTTTATACTTTTACATTGATTTAAACTTTAATAATTCATTTTTATTAGCACGAGTAAAGGACACGCTCAGTTTGCATTTAATACAGTGCCAGTAATATTTCTCCTGTATATTTCCTATTAATTTTTTTTTTATCTTGGCCAATAGTCCTTTAAATTGGGTTGCCCATCTCTTGCGAGAATCTTAAAAAAAAATTTTTTTTTATTACTTTGCAGATAAGTTGTATATCTTTATGTCAAATTCTGAAATTATCTCATTTTTATTGTTTCATTATTTTTGCCTTATTTGTTCTCGTGCACTTTGCCAATATGTCCACCTTACCGTCAAGTGATATTAAGTGAAAATGTCGATACTCAGACCTCTCAGGCTACTGTTGCCCCTGTCCTCAGCCTCCAGTTTCTTAGGATGGACAGACCGCCCGACAGACACCGTGTCTTAATAGTTATACTCGTGATACCTTGATTGCGTTCCTTTATTCACTGGCCATTACATCGACTTGAAGCATTGGTTTGCAGCCATACGTTCTCGTGCTAGATGCTTAGTTGAAGGTCGCTCATCCGCGGAAAGTTTATCCGACTTGCTAAAGAAAGCACTTTATCGATCCCCTGCTGCTGTTCACGTGTCGGATTCTCCTTGATTATTGCGTGACTTCAGGACTCTTATAGTGGTCCACAATATGAGGAATGTACGTCTTTCCTTGTCCAGTAATAACAGTGAATTCCATATGTCGTTCTTAGGGAATTAGTGACTGCTACACCCATGGAGTAATGAATCGTTGAGTGCATATGCTGTTAGCTCGACCACCCTTTATCATCATTTATCAATGCTGTCCACTCTCATCTTTTCTCTGCAGAGGCTAAACCTTTACAGAATCGCTCGCAAAAATTGCAGCTTTTGGAGCAATTACAGATCATGCCGCCTGCTTCCGAGTGTTGCTTCTGAGGCTCATCCTCCAACTGATAACGATGGAACCACATCCAGGCCTTACATCATGTAGTTCCTTGTGCCCCCAGGGTACTTTCCCAAGATTACAAGTCATTTCACCCTATGCCTCCGTCTGCCCACCTTTGTTTGCGCCACAGAGAAAATCGTGGTCGTCAACCATCTCAGAGATCACCAGAACCAGTGTACAGGTCGGTCTACACCTCGTAGTATTATAGTACATTCAGTAACATAGTCGGCGGAATTGTTACCACTGTTGGTATCCGTGGCCATATTGCAATTATTGTCCTAATAGATCCCCTACGAGACCGTTCGTATGATGCTGAGTACCCAGATCTTCTACTGTATTATCCTGAAATACCTGGACATGAACATCTGAGTGCACTGCTCTCTATACCATCAGTACTCTAGTTCTTTCTTATGGCCGTTCAACGCAGAACCGTAGAGGAAACAGAACTCGTTGGTTCTCAACAATAACCAGGAAACCAGGGGCTCTCTTCCAATTCTCAACCTAACCAGAAACAGGACGTTCTTCAATTCGGGGAATTCGCGCGACCCAGTCACACGGTCCCAGGTGACCGTAGGTGCTACTGAGTCCATCCGATCCAAATTCTTTGAGCCTTACGCAGTCTCGAGATGCAATCTGCTGCTGATGTTGCTTCCATGTCTCTTGACATAGATGATTTTGGGGGATGAACGGTGAACACGTATTTCTGATGGCAATCCACCTTTTTGTTTGCAATCACCTTCCAGTG
Source organism: Cherax quadricarinatus (assembly GCF_026875155.1). NCBI lineage: Eukaryota > Metazoa > Arthropoda > Malacostraca > Decapoda > Parastacidae > Cherax > Cherax quadricarinatus. The sequence goes on from NC_069483.1 coordinate 14,534,099, forward strand.
ACACCTGGCCCTTAGTGCAAGCATCTGTTTATAATGCGCCGTTCATACGTTCATGGCCTCTGGTGCGCAAGTCAATCTTATTAGGGTTAGTTTTGTTAGGATAAGGCAGTTCCGACGTGTCTTCTCGTAGGACCCGACTCATGTGTCCTCCCTTAGTGGAGTAGGGGGCTGGTTCTCACCTGCGTGTCCGAGGTGGGGACTCCCTACCCTTTTCTAACCACGGTAGCGACTTCACTGCTTTCCTTCCTTGTTGTCGACCAGATTACTTTCCCTGGTGGACCTTCTACTGGGGCGCTTTGCTTCCCATGCGAGACTTACGCATAGTGCTCGACCTTATCGCTGGCATGCCAACTTGACGATTGATCGTTCCCTTGGGGTTACCAGCTTCGATAGAAATCTGTTATACTGTCAGAGTATGAAGTACGGATTAAGTCCTTACACGCTAATGCATTCTCCAGTAGCGTACCCAAGCGGTCATGCACTGTTAACTTCTGTCACCCCCTCCGTGTTCCACCTCACCCGTAGACTTGCAGGATAGTCCGATGCTCAAGTGTCGACATAGGCCATCGATTGCCTTGAGTGCCACCAACATCCCTGCAATGCTGTCTTTCGAGTAGTAGTTTCTCCACAGGGCCGCTTGTCGGAAACGCTTACTTGACACTCGTAATGCCATCTCTTGTTGATGTCACATGCCGTCTGCGAACGCCGATTTCTGATTCGGCTAGTGTCTCACTAGAGTGTCTGTTGTTGTTCCTCGTGTTCCAGGTGGGATAACGTCCTAGATGACAGTGATTCTTGCAAAGTCAAAGGTCTATTAGTGAACCCCTTACATGTTGTACGAGATAGTACGCTCATTTCTTCCTGGCCACACTTTGGTCACAGTGTTCGCTCAAGAGCAAATCCCACTCTTGTTGACCTAGTTCACTATCCTTACCCTGTTCACGTAGAGGAGAGTTGTCCCCTGCCCAGTGGGTCGGTGCTATTTCTGCGGGGAGACTCACCCCTTCACTGGATCAATCTGTTCCACAGTTGAGGAGAACGACTTAGCTCCACAGACTTCCCAGATGACGTCAAGCGTTTGTTGACTCTGTTGAACAAACGTACGTACAGCATTGCTATACCAGGTTGAGAAGATGGTATACCGAACATATTGTCCCATTCGTTATTCCACTTGAACTGGTACTAGACCTATCTACATTACTGCGTAAGAATGCCTCATTCAAAGATGCCTGTCGAGACGAATTGTTCAACACATGTTGAAGATGGAGATATTGCACCTAGCACTTCCCCTTGGAATGCACCCTTGATACTAGTACTAGAGGATGGGACTTGGCGCCAGTAATTGGACTTTAGGAAGTTAAACGCGAACACATTCAGAAGCTTTCCCTCCCTTGTCCTGGGTGATTTTTACGAATCATGGAGATACAAAGGTCTTTTTAACCCCTAGATTTGTTACAAGGGTTTTGGCAAGTCCCTCTTCACGAGGACAGCCAAGAGCTAACTGCCTTCTCCACTCCTACAGGTCATTATCCTTCCTTTCCCCCCGTTTTTTTTTTATTATGGCGTTTGGATTCCGATCTTCCCCATCACGTTCTCAAGGTATGACTAATCTCTTTAGAGGGTCATAGGTAATGCACTTATGGTTGTACTTAGATGGACGTAACCGTCCTACGTCTAAAGAAGTGGAAATACACTTGAAACGCCAAGAAGTCGAGATATTGGTAAGCTGACAGAAGCCAATATAACGATCACCTGTCTAAATGTCAATTTTTAGATCAAAATTAGTATTTCTTGGTCACTTAGTTCACTCCAGAGGGGTTACGATCTGACCAAAGTAAAGTAACTGCAGTACTCATTTTCCATCTCCCAAAACTGCTGATCGCCGATAGATCCTTTGTGGCTTAGCAGGATTTTTATCGATCCTTCATTTGCATTTTTCTTCCATAGCTGCTCCTCCCTAATGAGTTGCTTGAGACAGATGCTCTTTTGTTTGGACCTTCCGTCAAGAAGCGCATTCCACACTACTAAACAGACAAGTTAACATCTGCTCAATTTTGAAATTTCCAGATTTTTTACGCCCTTCTATCTGACAACTGATGCTAGTTCACTGGCATGTGCTGTACTAGCTCCGAGACCGATGGCCGTACAAGCAGATGCCATTTGCTAGCCGGTCTTCACGGCAGAACGTAATTCTACAGTAATCTGAGCACGAGCGTTAGCAATCGTATGGTTCTATAAAGCAACTTCCGAGGAACATTATTTATCAGTCTCTGTCCTGTTTGACAGACCATGCTCCCAGATACCCTTATTCCCGAACAAACAACCTACCCCCGGCCGGGTTATAGATGGACTTGACTATCCACGAGATAATCCACCATTGAGCATTTACCTGGCAAGTCAAAATGTAGTCGCAGATGCCTTATACGACTGTTCGTCAAGTAACTGCGACCCTCCATTTAGTGCTGAGCTGTAAAGAATGCTCACGAACAGATCCATGTGGCTGGTGAGATTCGCATTCCGCTCCGGGAAGATTCTTCTTCTGGACTGTGAAAGCCCCCCCCGCACCATCAGTGACTTTGTCATGAACCAAAGAATTACTGTATCGAACGCCGAGTTAGGTTATCTGCAGAGAGTATACCAGTTAGTAATTCCACAGTCACTCGTGAATGTAGCATTACAGCTAGTTCACGATGTCCCAGGTGTTGCCACACCCTGGTATGGATGTTCATAACACAGCCAGATTGAAATATTTATGGCCTGTCTGGCAACAGATATTTCAGAGTATGTTACGAAATGTCGTGTTGCAAGCACCATAAGGCATGCTAATGGACTATCCAATCCAAGTGTCTCCAATACTAGAGCACGAGGGGAAAGAGTTGCGCTAGATTTGTTCCACTACAAACCAATGTTCCCTCCAAGGATAAACCCAAACAAAGTGTGTTATGGTAGACCAATTCAAGATATTGAGAGTTAGTTCCTTCTTGCAGTACGACTGCGAGCCGTAGCTCAGGTTTAACGAACGGCATTATACTGCAGGCCTACCACCCCTAAGGTCCCTCGTAACCGCTCAAGGAGGTGAATTGTACTTGAGATTTTGAAACTTGTTCCCTTGTACAAGAACTCTACATCCCCAATGTACCTCATCACCTGCCCGCAAAGGCGGGTTCGGGAACGAACCAACCTAAGAAAGTACTTGGATGTCTTGAGAGCACTATCACATCCAACCGTGCACCATTGGGATGCCGTTATACCTGATGAGCCGTGTGCAATAAACTATGTTCCAAAAGTATTATACGGGAGGGGGGGGTCCCCCCCCCCCCCCACCCCCCCCCCCCCCCCCCCCCCCCCCCCCCCCCCCCCCCCCCCCCTTACACACCCCCCCCCCACGTGGGCAGACACTACCATCTGCATTGTATGGTGTAGATAAAAACGTTTGCGTATTATGAGTTGTATATTCTAACCGAAACCCAATTACAACCCTGATGCATTCATAGCAACTCGTACCAGCTTAGTCAAGTGTTTTTAGAAAGGAACCGTGAAACACTTCATAAATCAACCGCTGAATTACAAGAGTCGCCACACACTCGCGCAACGCCATCAAAACTCGCCGTAGGTTCGAGAGTTATTCTGATTACCTTTCAACTGCAAAACGTCTGCAATGCCAACGCTTGATCCAACCGGTTAATGGTCCTATCGATAGTTGAATATATCACGGTAATAAGTAACAGGTTCGCGAGGATAGTATGGTCAGTATCAAGATTCGCATTTAGATCATAAGACGTTTCGTTGTGTGCTACTGATGTTCCAAACCAGACTAATGTGACAGACTTGACAATCCTCCTGATCTGTAACTCATCTCTGCTACTCCGTCAGACGATAAAGCTGAATGTCGTTATATTACCCTAGTACCTACAGGTATTGAGAAATCCTCAATTATCATTTGTACCTTCAATTCAGAATTTGCCTCAAATCAGCATGAGTTAGCCAATGTACAGAGTTTGATCTCCCAGAGATGCCACCTTTGCACTGTCAAAATCTCACCCTAGCAGCGTTGGGGTAAATGAAAAATAACCTGTATAGATGAATTAATTACAGTATCAATTATCAGTATTCAAGAAGTTTTTTTTTTGTGTTCATGTTCTCTCCGCATTCTGAGAGTTAACAGTCTAGATTTGAGTGCACCGAATCTGCCTTTCTGTTAAACACTCTTTCTTGTATATATTCCTTCCTCAGAATCCGTAGATCACATGAATACAGATCGATCGATCAAAATTTTTTTTTTATCACTTGTAATCTCAACGTTGAGTTCGATGTTCATTTGTTGAGTTTTAAGTTGTGCTATATTATACCTTGTATTGCATTACAGTTTCAGTTACGTAAGCTTCCATTCCAATGTTCTACTTATGTATGTTATAATGTTTAATTGTTGTGTACTTTGACATTGTATAGAATCAGCCCAAGCCATATACCTGCCATCTCTAGTTTGTATTAGTTGTATGTCGGGACGACATACGTTAGCGTCGCCGAGCTCTCAGTAGTAGTAACCAGTTACCAGTAACCAGTGTACCGTTGACTCAACGACCAACCGTCTCTGCCTGAGTCACTATCTGAACTCATATTGCGCTGACCTGGCATTATTCAAAGACCCTCTATGGGTACGTGGGAGGCCAGTCAGTCAGTCAGTTATACGAGAGTGAGCAAGGAGGCAGGTCACGGCTGTAAGGGCGTTATCCACCTTATCTGTAATTATGCGTAATACCAGCCTACGTGAGTATTTCTTACCTAATCCACGTGTCGAACTCCCACATGATATTGAAGACAGCCAGGGGTCTTGAAAATAACCAGGGATGTTGAAGACAACCAGGGGTCTTGAAGACAACCAGGGGTCTTGAAGACAGCCACGGGTCTTGAAGACAGCCAGGAGTCCTGAAGACAGCCAGGGGCCTTGAAGACAACCAGGGGTCTTGAAGATAGCCAGGGGTCTTGAAGACAGCCAGGGGTCTTGAAAATAACCAGGGATGTTGAAGACAACCAGGGGTCTTGAAGACAACCAGGGGTCTTGAAGACAGCCACGGGTCTTGAAGACAGCCAGGAGTCCTGAAGACAGCCAGGGGCCTTGAAGACAACCAGGGGTCTTGAAGATAGCCAGGGGTCTTGAAGACAGCCAGGGGTCTTGAAAATAACCAGGGATGTTGAAGACAACCAGGGGTCTTGAAGACAACCAGGGGTCTTGAAGACAGCCAGGGTCTTGAAGCGCCAGGGTCCTGAAGACACCAGGGGCCTTGAAGAAAACCAGGGTTTTAAAGATCCCGGGGGTTTTAAAGACCCGGGGGGGTCTTGAAAATAACCGGGGTGTTGGAAAACCGGGGGTTTGAGAAAACCGGGGTTTGAAGACAGCCACGGGTTTTGAAGACAGCCCAGGGGCCTTAAGAACCGGGGTCTTGAAGTAGCGAGATGTTGAAAAAAGGGGGGGTCTTGAAGATACCAAAGGTGTTGAAGAAAACCCAGGGGCTTGAAGATACCCGAGATGTTGAAGACAACCAGGGTCTTAAGTAGCCAGAGATGTTGAAGCCAACCAGGGCTTGAAGATAGGGGGGCCTTGAACAACCAGGGCTTAAAGCCCGGGGGTTTGGTATCCCCCCTCCCCGTAATATATATGTAAATTATTAGTGACTATTTCCTTTGGGTTTTTAAATAATTAAAATGTCCCAAAGGTTTGGTTTATCCCCAATACTATGAACTGAAAAGCAAAAAAAATTTGGGCCCCCCCAGTTGTTTCAGCGGAAGACCCCCAAAATTTAAATCTTATGCGATCTTTGTTTATATAGATGTGTGTGTGTAGGCTTAGAACTGTTAGTTTTTCCCTCTGTTTGTTTCAAAGCTAAGTTAACACCCCCCGGGAACCCACCTACAACATGGTAACCCCGGGGTACCAAAATTCCGTTGGGTAAGCGGGAGTAGCATAGGGCGGAACTTTGTACATGTACTTTAAAAAAAAAGGGTTTTAAATGTTATTTATTATTATTATTATTATTATTATTATTATTTCATTATTGTTATTACTGTTGTTTTTTTTTTCCCCCGTCCCGGGGGATCGAACCGTGGTCCCTCAGCGGAAAGATGACATGGTTTAAGAAAGGCCTTAACTGTTTATGCACACCCCTTTTAATGTTAAAAAGGGAACATTCTGTCATTGAAATTGTACAAAACAAATTTTAAAAAATTTATTCGGTTCCTCAAATCCCAAATTCGAAATAAAAAAAACTTAAATTCTTAGAAAATTTCGTAGGAATTTCCCCCCCAAAAATAAAGTGAAGTTTTAATTTTGGGGGGAGACACTTTTAAAAATCGAAGGGCGTGATTCCTCGATTAAAAGACGAAATCGTTTTTTCCCACGGGTTTAGGCCCCCCCCCTTTTCCGCTTTAAAAAAAAAATCTGGGTTGGGATAGAACCCCCGATCAAGACCTTTTTTTATCGCGGGTTCTTTCCCCCCCCCGGGTGTGGGTTTTGTTTGCAATCGTGTCTTCGATTTTTGGTCCGTCGTTTTGTGGGGGGGAAGGGGTATGTGAAGGATTTCTGAGATTAAAACGTACTTTTAATTAAATTTTTAAATAACTAGACATTGTTACTACGAATCTTATTAAATGTCTAGAAGTAAACAAGTAGGAATTTAAGTGGATTGCGAAGTCAGGTAATTATGTTAAGTCTATAATCTGCAAGAAATGTTTCTCTGAAGACAAGGAGAACGTTTTACCCCTCCATGAAGGCTGTATTCGTGTGTCTAAGCTCCTCCCAGAACGTTTTACCCCTCCATGAAGGCTGTATTCGTGTGTCTAAGCTCCTCCCAGAACGTTTTACCCCTCCATGAAGGCTGTATTCGTGTATCTAAGCTCCTCCCAGAACGTTTTACCCCTCCATGAAGGCTGTATTCGTGTGTCTAAGCTCCTCCCAGAACGTTTTACCCCTCCGTGAAGGCTGTATTCGTGTGTCTAAGCTCCTTCCAGAACGTTTTACCCCTCCATGAAGGCTGTATTCGTGTGTCTAAGCTCCTCCCAGAACGTTTTACCCCTCCACGAAGGCTGTATTCGTGTGTCTAAGCTCCTCCCAGAACGTTTTACCCCTCCATGAAGGCTGTATTCGTGTATCTAAGCTCCTCCCACGAAACTCATTACTAGTAATCCCTTCCTTAAATCACTTGCAACTGCTCAAGAAGAAATTTGTGGCTGATTTGTTAGTAATAATATATGACAAGTTATATACAGTGATGGATCTAAGCAGGAGTCTGCTGGCAGGGCTGCATCTCCTCTTGTTGTCACCTAACTACTTAAGAACGATAACAACTGGGCGTCTTGTTTGCCATCCTGATGACACTAAAGTTAACTTAAGACGCTAGCACACTCAGCTCACACACTGAGGTCCGGAGATTGAATCCCCGGTACGGCTGGAAGACATTAGGACGTGTTTCCTTAAGACATCTGCTGTCCATGTTCACCCATCAGTATAAAATGGGTACCTGGGTGTTAATGGACTGGTGTGGGTCGCATCCTGAGACAAAAACTGACCTAATTTGCGGGAAATGCTCAACATAACAAGCGGCTTTCTATATAGTAGTATGTCATTGATGTCAGCTATGGTCTGTATACCTTGTACATGTACTGGAAGTAAATAATGATATTATTATTAGTATTACTGATTCTGTATCATCACTGAAGGATCTTGACCCGTATAACGACTCTAACAACATGCTCATTACAGGAGCCAGATACAGATAATCACAAATCAGCGAGGATAGAAATAATGTTAGATTCTTATGGATTCCAACACACTGAATTATCCCTTCACGATAAAGCTGATATATTTGTTAATACACTGTTTTGTTCCGCTTCCATGTTGACTCGAAAAGGTATTGTGATGCTGACTTTGTGAGAGGCAGCAATGTTTAAGTACCGTGAGCACGAATACCGGAATGTTGTGCACGTGACGAATACCGGAATGTTGTGCACGTGACGAATACCGGAATGTTGTGCACGTAACGAAGCTAAGTTACGTCTCTAGGACTGTACGGCCTTGCTACCTTCTCATACACGTACTTCTCATACAGTCAGCCATGCCTGTCTATACACAATCACTGGGATAAATAAACATTAGTTGAAATTGATTCACAATTTACCTAATATGGCTCTGGGCCTACAATATTTTACCACACGTAGTTGCCTGCATATATATATATATAATATAATATATATATATATTATATATATATATATATATAAATATATATATATATATACGTTATTAAAAGCAAGACTCGCCTGGTACATTCTTTTCCTAATATACGTGTCTGACTACCCTGGATGCCTTGAGTTTTGTGTTAGAGCGTTCAGCTTACAATCGAAGAAGCCGGGTTCAATCCTGGTGTGGGTGGAGGAGTATAGTCATTTCTCGTGTTGCTCCCCTGTTCGAACCGGTTAATGTGGTACTGGCAACAACAGTTAACTGGAATTGGGGCTATCCTCTCTGTCCTCGGATCAAGCCTAAATGACTCAAATTTCCATGACGCTGTGTGACACCTAAGGGATTAGCACTCACACCCTTAGTCTAGATAATAATAATAATAATAATAATAATAATAATAATAATAATAATAATAATAATAATAATAATAATGATAATAATAATAATAATTGAAAATATGGAGTACTATTATTTCCCGCAGGATGAACAGGAAACGTTCCCTGGGTCACACTTTTAATTTACGTGATGGATGGATTCTTGTCCATCCTGGGAAGCGAGTTTTCCCATCAGTCATCTGTCACTCTCACTGGACCCTCTGGCACACCTGTGTGTGTACACCTGTGTGTGTACACCTGTGTGTGTACACCTGTGTGTGTACACCTGTGTGTGTACACCTGTCTGTGTACACCTGTGTGTGTACACCTGTGTGTGTACACCTGTGTGTGTACACCTGTGTATGTACACCTGTGTATGTACACCTGTGTGTGTACACCTGTCTGCGTACGCCTGTGTGTGTACACCTGTCTGTGTACACCTGTCTGTGTACACCTTTTTGTGTACACCTGTGCACGAACTCTTGTTTGCATACGTGTATGTAGATCTGTGTGTATAGACCTGTGTATGTGTGTGTATGTGTGTGTGTGTGTGTGTGCGGTATTTCAAGTTCCAGGTGGTGATAAAGATGGTATATAACATTGCAGGTGGTGAGAAACACTCTCTTTGCAGGGAAAACCTTTATTGCAACGTTTCTCTCAGGGCTTGGCGAAACGTTGCTATGAAGGCTTCCTGCGACGTCTTTCTCACCAACATAGTACTGGAAAATCCTGTAGTTCAACGGTAGTGCACTTTGTTCACAGCCGATTGAACAGTTGTTCACATACCTGGTGGGAAGCAACGTATGACCAAAGCTCCTTATGTCCCTGTTCACCTGGTGATAGTCGACTGTTGTGGGTGGCATCCTGGGGAGGGGGTTACATACGCTTTGAACTGGACTCAGGTTTAAAATGAGCTCAAAATCTGTACTTGTAAATATGAAAAAAATGTGTAGGCAAATATCATTGAAGACGCATTTTGTGTAAGGGTGAGGTTGGGTGTAAGTTGAGGCTGGGTGTAAGTTGAGGTTGGGTGTAAGTTGAGGCTGGGTGTAAGTTGAGGTTGGGTGTAAGTTGAGGTTGGGTGTAAGTTGAGGCTGGGTGTAAGTTGAGGTTGGGTGTAAGTTGAGGTTGGGTGTAAGTTGAGGTTGGGTGTAAGTTGAAGTTGGGTGTAAGTTGAGGTTGGGTGTAAGGGTGAGGTTGGTTGTAAGTTGAGGTTGGGTGTAAGTTGAGGTTGGGTGTAAGTTGAGGTTGGGTGTAAGTTGAGGTGTGGTGTAAGGGTGAGGTTGGGTGTAAGTTGAGGTTGGGTGTAAGTTGAGGCTGGGTGTAAGTTTGAGGTTGGGTGTAAGTTGAGGCTGGGTGTAAGTTGAGGTTGGGTGTAAGTTGAGGTTGGGTGTAAGTTGAGGCTGGGTGTAAGTTGAGGTTGGGTGTAAGTTGAGTTGGGTGTAAGTTGAGGCTGGGTGTAAGTTGAGTTGGGTGTAAGGGTGAGGTTGGGTGTGTAAGTTGAGGCTGGGTGTAAGTTGAGGCTGGGTGTAAGTTGAGGTTGGGTGTAAGTTGAGGCTGGGTGTAAGTTGAGGTTGGGTGTAAGTTGAGGTTGGGTGTAAAGTTGAGGTTGGGTGTAAGTTGAGGTTGGGTTGTAAGTTGAAGTTGGGTGTAAGTTGAGGTTGGGTGTAAGGGTGAGGTTGGTTGTAAGTTGAGGTTGGGTGTAAGTTGAGGTTGGGTGTAAGTTGAGGTTGGGTGTAGTTGAGGTTGGGTGTAAGGGTGAGGTTGGGTGTAAGTTGAGGTTGGGTGTAAGTTGAAGTTGGTGTAAGTTGAGGTTGGGTGTAAGTTGAGGTTGGGCGTAAGTTGAGGTTGGGTGTAAAGGTGATGCTGGGTGTAAGTTGAGGTTGGTGTAAGGGTGAGGCTGGGTGTAAGTTGAGGTTGGTGTAAGGGTGAGGTTGGGTGTAAGTTGAGGCTGGGTGTAAGGGTGATGCTGGGTGGTAAGTTGAGGTTGGGTGTAAGGGTGAGGCTGGGTGTAAGTGGGTTGGGTGTAAGGGTTGAGGCTGGGTGTAAGTTGAGGTTGGGTGTAAGGGTGAGGCTGGGTGTAAGTTGAGGTTGGGTGTAAGGGTGAGGTTGGATGTAAGTTGAGGTTGGGTGTATGGGTGAGGCTGGATGTAAGTTGAGGCTGGGTGTAAGGGTGGTGCTGGGTGTAAGTGAGGTTGGTGTAAGGGTGATACTGGGTGTAAGTTGAGGTTGGGTGTAAGGGTGATGCTGGGTGTAAGTTGAGGTTGGGTGTAAGGGTGAGGCTGGGTGTAAGTTGAGGTTGGGTGTAAGGGTGAGGCTGGGTGTAAGTTGAGGTTGGGTGTAAGGGTGATGCTGGGTGTAAGTTGAGGTTGGGTGTAAGGGTGAGGTGGTGTAAGTTGAGGTTGGGTGTAAGGGTGATGCTGGGTGTAAGGGAGAGGGTGGATATTACAACCCAGGAGTCCAAATGGCCTGTTATCCTGGGTGTAAAGAGAGCAGAAAATTTTGACTTATATTATCCTTCACCAATTTAGAACAGCAGTATGTACACTATATCCACTATGTACAGTGATAGGTATTAGTGCACTCCACGGTAAGCAAGGCAGAATAGAAGCCACTAGAGAGCAGACCGTGCTTCAACCAGCTCTAGAATGGGAATGACAAGGGCAGACAGAGAGTGGTACCCACATAACCTCTGCGATTGCCAAAACCATCTTCTTATTGGCTGGAACCTGGGTACTGGTTGAACGACGGGGCCCCATCGTCAACCCTCAGTCACCTGGTTCGCTGGTTGGGGGAGATAGCCTGTAAATGAGGGTGTGTACATGCGCCGAATAAAGGTTACGTATTCTTTGCATGCCACAGTGGGTGTAGGGGTGAGGTTGAGTGTAAGGGTGAGGCTGGGTGTAAGGGTGACTTTAGATGTAAGGTGAAATTATAGTAGTAAATGTGAGACTAGGTGTTAGAGACTAGGTGTAGGTATAATTATTGTAGAGGAGGTGGATATTATTATTACTATAGTGGAGGTGGGTGTTATTGCAGGTTTACAGTAATGTTGAGTAACCTACCTTCTGTGAAAAACGCCAGAGAGTAAGTCTGTGTAGAAGGCGGGACTTTCGGCGAGGAGGTCAGTGGGAGTGCCTCAGGGCGCTTGTAGATACCAAAGTGGAATTCTTAATACTCTCCTAATGACTGGATAACTTCGCAGTGAGGGGCTGGTTGTCTCTATGATATTCAGGTTTACCTGGAGTTTACCTGGAGGGCATTCCGGGGATCAACGTCCCCACGGCCCGGTCCATGACCAGGCCTCCTGGTGGATCAGGAGCTGATCAACGAGGCTGTTACTGCTGGCTGCACGCAGTTCAACGGACGAACCACAGCCCGGCTGATCTGACATTGACTTTAAGTATTTGTCCAGTTCCCTCTTGAAGACAACCAGGAGTCTATTGGTAATTCCCCTTATAGCTGGTGGGAGGCTGTTGAACAGTCTTGGGCCCCGGACACTCATTGTTCTTTCTCTTAGTGTACCAGTGACGCCCCTACTTTTCACTGGGGGTATGTTGCATCACCTGCGAAGTCTTTTGCTTTCGTATGGAGTGATTGCTGTGTGCATACTAGGGACCAGTCCCTCCAGAATCTTCCAGGTGTAGATTATGATATATCTCTCTCGCCTGCGCTCCAGTGAGTGTATGAGTTGTGTGTGCCCGATTCGTAATTATGCTTGCTTAGTGTCCTACACCAGATGGTGATGGAGAGAAGACCACAAATCTAATTTTAGTTCGAAGGAAAACAGTTTGTTGTCTCCTCATTCGACAAGCATTGTTGTCACGGACTTCGAATGTACTTCGAGAGTATTGGCATCAAATCCAACAAAGGAACCCTTCGTCTGGAAGACTGGTAAGTCGTTAATAGCAAATCAAGTAGGTGAGTGTGTGTATTTACTGACTAACACATGTGTGTGTCTCTGGACACACCTGTGTGTCCAGGGACACTCGGAAACACGACTTCAGTTGTACGTCCTAGCAATGAGACATTAATATTGTTGTATACGAAGTACAATGTGATACCTGGAGTAAACTTGGAGGGTGTTCTGGGGATCAGCGCCCCCGCTGCCCGATCCATAACCAGGCCTCGATATCATACTGGAATAATATTAATCTTAATCTTCTGGTGGAACCTAAGAATTAAAACACATTTTTGAACGTAAATAGAAAATTACTGTAAAATAATGAAGCCTACTCTTGTAATTTCAAAATTAACAGTGTTTCAAATTTATTGACCCAAAGTTTATGAAACATATATATAAAATGGGGTACATCAATTTGAAACACCAAGTACATAAATCTGTAGAAATGCTGGTGGACTCTAATATATATGTGTACTGGTAGGGAAAGTTTAGATGTTTTGGAGAAAGAAACTTTTGACGACGTTTCGGCCCAACTTGGACCATTAACAGCTGGTGAGACACATGTGCAACGATTAATTAACTTTATTTCGAAACGTTTCGCCTACACAGTAGGCTTTTTCAAGGCTGATGGACTGATTACATCGTCTTCACATCTTTACTGTTTGTGCCAACTTTTCTGTACTCGACTGAAGAAACCTACTGTGTGGGCCAAACGTTTCGGAATAAAGATACCAACCTGTCGGTATTGAATACCCTTCCAATATTCACCATTAACAGCCACTACTTAATGCTGCAAATCCGTCCAAAACGTCGTGGTAAGTTTCTCCCACGTGCGGGTTATGGTGACTATTCATTCTTTAGCTCACGTGGGTGACCTTAACAAACATACGTATCAACTTTGGCAATTGAGAAGCTTCGTATTTCTAATTACATTTGCATGCTCGAAACTCAGTTTGTGAAGTCTTGCTGTGTGAGAGATGACAACAGTTGCATGGAATGAGGCGAGGGCATTTTAATAATCATAATAATAATAATAATAATCTATATTTCTACATGTACAAGGTATACAGACCATAGCTGACATCAGTAACATACTACTATATAGAAAGCTGCTTGTTATGCTGAGCATTTCCCGCAAATTAGGTCAGTTTTGTCCCAGGATGCGACCCACACCAGTCCACTAACACTCAGGTACCTATTTTACTGCTATGTGAGACCCACACCAGTCCACTAACACCCAGGTACCTATTTTACTGCTAGGTGAGACCCTCACCAGTCTACTAACACCCAGGTACCTATTTTACTGCTAAGTGAGACCCACACCAGTCCACTAACACCCAGGTACCTATTTTACTGCTAGGTGAGACCCACACCAGTCCACTAACACCCTGGTACCTATTTTACTGCTAGGTGAGACCCACACAAGTCAACTAACACCCAGGTACCTATTTTACTGCTAGGTGAGACCCACACCAGTCCACTAACACCCAGGTACCTATTTTACTGCTAGGTGAGACCCACACCAGTCCACTAACACCCAGGTACCTATTTTACTGCTAGGTGAGACCCACACCAGTCCACTAACACCCAGGTACCATTTTACTGCTTGAGGTGAGACCCACACAGTCACTAACACCCAGGTACCTATTTTACTGCTAGGTGAGACCCACACAAGTCAACTAACACCCAGGTACCTATTTTACTGCTAGGTGAGACCCACACCAGTCCACTAACACCCAGGTACCTATTTTACTGCTAGGTGAGACCCACACCAGTCTCATAACACCCAGGTACCTATTTTACTGCTAGGTGAGACCCTCACCAGTCTACTAACACCCAGGTACCTATTTTACTGCTAGGTGAGACCCACACCAGTCACTAACACCAGGTACCTATTTACTGCTAGGTGAGACCCACACAGCTCTCCACTAACACCCAGGTACCTATTTTACTGCTAGGTGAGACCCACACAAGTCAACTAACACCCAGGTACCTATTTTACTGCTAGGTGAGACCCACACCAGTCCACTAACACCCAGGTACCTATTTTACTGCTAGGTGAGACCCACACCAGTCCACTAACACCCAGGTACCTATTTTACTGCTAGGTGAGACCCTCACCAGTCTACTAACACCCAGGTACCTATTTTACTGCTAGGTGAGACCCACACCAGTCCACTAACACCCAGGTACCTATTTTACTGCTAGGTGAGACCCACACCAGTCCACTAGCACCCAGGAACCTATTTTACTGCTAGGTGAGACCCACACAAGTCAACTAACACCCAGGTACCTATTTTACTGCTAGGTGAGACCCACACCAGTCCACTAACACCCAGGTACCTATTTTACTGCTAGGTGAGACCCACACCAGTCCACTAACACCCAGGTACCTATTTTACTGCTAGGTGAGACCCTCACCAGTCTACTAACACCCAGGTACCTATTTTACTGCTAGGTGAGACCCACACCAGTCTACTAACACCCAGGTACCTATTTACTGCTAGGTGAGACCCACAACCAGTCCACTAACACCCAGGTACCTATTTACTGCTAGGTGAGACCCTCACCAGTCTACTAACACCCAGGTACCTATTTTACTGCTAGGTGAGACCCACACCAGTCCACTAGCACCCAGGTACCTATTTTACTGCTAGGTGAGATCCACACCAGTCCACTAACACCCAGGTACCTATTTTACTGCTAGGTGAGACCCACACCAGCCCACTAACACCCAGGTACCTATTTTACTGCTAGGTGAGACCCACACCAGTCCACTAACACCCAGGTACCTATTTTACTGCTAGGTGAGACCCACACCAGTCCACTAGCACCCAGGTACCTATTTTACTGCTAGGTGAGACCCACACCCAGTCCTAACACCCAGGTACCTATTTTACTGCTAGGTGAGACCCACACCAGTCCACTAACACCCAGGTACCTATTTTACTGCTAGGTGAGACCCACACCAGCCCACTAACACCCAGGTACCTATTTTACTGCTAGGTGAGACCCACACCAGTCCACTAACACCCAGGTACCTATTTTACTGCTAGGTGAGACCCTCACCAGTCTACTAACACCCAGGTACCTATTTTACTGCTAGGTGAGACCCACAAAAGTCAACTAACACCCAGGTACCTATTTTACTGCTAGGTGAGACCCACACCAGTCCACTAACACCCAGGTACCTATTTTACTGCTAGGTGAGACCCACACCAGTCCACTAGCACCCAGGTACCATTTTACTGCTAGGTGAGACCCACACCATGTCCACTAACACCCAGGTACCTATTTTACTGCTAGGGTGAGACCACACCAGTCCACTAACACCCAGGTACCTATTTTACTGCTAGGTGAGACCCACACCAGCCCACTAACACCCAGGTACCTATTTTACTGCTAGGTGAGACCCACACCAGTCCACTAACACCCAGGTACCTATTTTACTGCTAGGTGAGACCCTCACCAGTCTACTAACACCCAGGTACCTATTTTACTGCTAGGTGAGACCCACAAAAGTCAACTAACACCCAGGTACCTATTTTACTGCTAGGTGAGACCCACACCAGTCCACTAACACCCAGGTACCTATTTTACTGCTAGGTGAGACCCACACCAGTCCACTAACACCCAGGTACCTATTTTACTGCTAGGTGAACAGGTGTCAGCAGGTATCTTAAAGAAACACGTCCTAATGTTATCATCCGTACCGGGGATCGAACCACGGATCTGAGTGTGAGCTGAGTGCGCTACCACCCTAGCCACGGGACTCTTTCCGCTAAGCAGTCAGCATTTCAGAGGGCGAAACGAGATGTTTTGCCCGATTATAGATCGTGAGTTTTTGTGTCAATTTGTGATCATTGGAGTTTTTTTTTTTCATTTCTGGAGATTTTTTTAATTTGTCAAATTTGGAAAATTTCTGTTACTGACGGAGATTTTCAGTTCCGGAGGTGTAGAGACTGTCAGCGAGGTGTAGAGACTGTCAGCGAGGTGTAGAGACTGTCAGCGAGGTGTAGAGACTGTCAGCGAGGTGTAGAGACTGTCAGCGAGGTGTAGAGACTGTCAGCGAGGTGTAGAGACTGTCAACGAGGAGTAGAGACTGTCAGCGTGGTGTAGAAACTGTCAGCGAGGAGTAGAGACTGTCAACTTTTTCCTTGTTTCTTGTTGTAGATACTGTCAAATTACTTTGACCCTCGGAGCACAGATTACCCAGTGAACCATCGTTACGTCATCAGGAAAATTGGTTCTATAGCCCAAAGTGCTGGTCAGAGGTTCTATTAGAAACAGATAAAAAACAATAGTTCTGGGTTCTGAGGAAGGTTCGTAGTGGCTTCTGAGGAAGGTTCATAGTGAGTTCTGAGGAAGGTTCATAGTGAGTTCTGAGGAAGGTTCATAGTGAGTTCTGAGGAAGGTTCATAGTGGCTTCTGAGGAAGGTTCATAGTGGCTTCTGAGGAAGGTTCATAGTGGCTTCTGAGGAAGGTTCATAGTGGCTTCTGAGGAAGGTTCATAGTGGCTTCTGAGGAAGGTTCGTAGTGGCTTCTGAGGAAGGTTCGTAGTGAGTTCTGAGGAAGGTTCATAGTGTGTTCTGAGGAAGGTTCATAGTGGCTTCTGAGGAAGGTTCATAGTGGCTTCTGAGGAAGGTTCGTAGTGAGTTCTGAGGAAGGTTCATAGTGAGTTCTGAGGAAGGTTCATAGTGGCTTCTGAGGAAGGTTCATAGTGGCTTCTGAGGAAGGTTCGTAGTGAGTTCTGAGGAAGGTTCATAGTGAGTTCTGAGGAAGGTTCATAGTGTGTTCTGAGGAAGGTTCATAGTGGCTTCTGAGGAAGGTTCGTAGTGAGTTCTGAGGAAGGTTCATAGTGAGTTCTGAGGAAGGTTCATAGTGGCTTCTGAGGAAGGTTCATAGTGGCTTCTGAGGAAGGTTCGTAGTGAGTTCTGAGGAAGGTTCATAGTGAGTTCTGAGGAAGGTTCATAGTGTGTTCTGAGGAAGGTTCATAGTGGCTTCTGAGGAAGGTTCGTAGTGAGTTCTGAGGAAGGTTCATAGTGAGTTCTGAGGAAGGTTCATAGTGAGTTCTGAGGAAGGTTCATAGTGGCTTCTGAGGAAGGTTCATAGTGGCTTCTGAGGAAGGTTCGTAGTGAGTTCTGAGGAAGGTTCATAGTGAGTTCTGAGGAAGGTTCATAGTGTGTTCTGAGGAAGGTTCATAGTGGCTTCTGAGGAAGGTTCGTAGTGAGTTCTGAGGAAGGTTCATAGTGAGTTCTGAGGAAGGTTCACAGTGAGTTCTGAGGAAGGTTCATAGTGTGTTCTGAGGAAGGTTCATAGTGGCTTCTGAGGAAGGTTCGTAGTGAGTTCTGAGGAAGGTTCATAGTGAGTTCTGAGGAAGGTTCGTAGTGAGTTCTGAGGAAGGTTCATAGTGAGTTCTGAGGAAGGTTCATAGTGAGTTCTGAGGAAGGTTCATAGTGAGTTCTGAGGAAGGTTCATAGTGGCTTCTGAGGAAGGTTCATAGTGGCTTCTGAGGAAGGTTCATAGTGAGTTCTGAGGAAGGTTCGTAGTGAGTTCTGAGGAAGGTTCATAGTGTGTTCTGAGGAAGGTTCATAGTGGCTTCTGAGGAAGGTTCGTAGTGAGTTCTGAGGAAGGTTCATAGTGAGTTCTGAGGAAGGTTCGTAGTGAGTTCTGAGGAAGGTTCATAGTGTGTTCTGAGGAAGGTTCATAGTGGCTTCTGAGGAAGGTTCGTAGCCGCTTAGATTTTGTTAGAGGATGTTGTCATTACTTAGGATCTAAGAGTCTAAATTCTGGGGCAAAACTGAGAATAAAAAAAAACTGATGTTTGCACCCTTGATCACGGTCACACTCTCGCCTCACACGCTGAGTGTCCGTGGTTCAATACCCGGCATGGGTGGAAATATTGGGCGTACTTCCTTATACTTGCTGTCACTGTTCACCTACCAGGCAAATAGGTACCTGGGTGTTAGCCACCTTACACTTGCTGTCCCTCTTCACCAAGCAGTGAGTAGGTTCCTGGGTGTTAGTGGACTGGCATGGGTGGCATCCTGGGGGACAAGACTGAACGACCACAATGGAAATAAGACAGACAGTCATCAATGACCACTGACTTTCTTGGGTTACCCTGGGTGGCTAACCCTCCGGGATTCAAAATCCCAACAAAATCTTATCTGTCACTTCCCCTTGGACAGATAATACACTTGTTTCCCAGAATCAATCTCTTCCCCTGTCTGGTGCACAAGACCCGGACGGCGCCTCCAGAACTGACCTACCAAGCTTTAGCAAAACCTCCTGTGTAAAAAGGGACACTGAGCAATCGTCTGCCAGTAAATAACAGTGGAAAGGACGCCAGTCTTGATTCCGCTGGTGACGTCCAGTTCATAAATTTATTTAGGCACAGATACACATAGGTGCAGTTAACATACATAGAATAATTACCTAGACTAACCCCTCCCCCCAGAAAGGTCAAAGTGACTTATTTCCATTGGGTCACCTAGAATGTCGCCTAGAGGGGTCACCTAGAATCTCACTAAAAGGTCAACTGACCTAAGATAATAGAGCTTTACCACAGATGTGACACACAACCACCTCAGTACAGCTAACAGAAGCTACATTAAAATATAACCAACGATGGTTCCTTTTCCTTCCAGATGGGGGGCTGGGTTTTACAAAAGGGGAAATATCCCCTCCACGAATGAGGCCAAAATGAGAAGTAGGGTTGGGGGGTGTTTAGATAAGATTGGAGGAAGAGGAAAAGATGCCTGAGTACTCAAATTAAGAGGTTGGGTGTAAGGGTGAAGCTGGGTGTAAGGTGATGCTGGGTGTAAGTATGATGCTGGGTGTAAGTATGATGCTGGGTGTAAGGGTGAAGATGGGTGTAAGGATGATGCTGGGTGTAAGGATGATGCTGGTTGTAAGTATGATGCTGGGTGTAAGGGTGAAGATGGGTGTAAGGATGATGCTGGGTGTAAGGATGAGGCTGGGTGTAAGGATGATGCTGGGTGTAAGTATGATGCTGGGTGTAAGGGTGAAGATGGGTGTAAGGATGATGCAGGGGGTGTAAGGATGAGGCTGGGTGTAAGGATGATGCTGGGTGTAAGTATGATGCTGGGGTAAGGGTGAAGATGGTGTAAGGATGATGCTGGGTGTAAGGATGAGCTGGGTGTAAGGATGATGCTGGGTGTAAGGGTGAAGATGGGTGTAAGGATGATGCTGGGTGTAAGGATGAGGCTGGGTGTAAGGATGATGCTGGGTGTAAGTATGATGCTGGGTGTAAGGATGAGGCTGGGTGTAAGGTGAGGTTGGGTGTAAGGATAATGCTGGGTGTAAGGATGAAGATGGGTGTAAGGGTGAGGCTGGGTGTAAGTATGATGCTGGATGTAAGGATGAGGCTGGGTGTAAGGGTGAGGTGGTTTGCAAGGATGCGGTTGGGTGTAAGGATGAAGCTGGGTGTAAGGATGAGGCTGGGTGTAAGGATGAGGCTGGGTGTAAGGATGAAGATGGGCGTAAGGATGAGGTTGGGTGTAAGGGTGAATCTGGGTGTAAAGGTGAAGATGGGTGTAGGTATGATGCTGGGTGTAAGATGATGCTGGGTGTAAGATGATGCTGGGTGTAAGGATGAGCCTGGGTCTAGAGATGATGCTGGGTGTAAGGATGATGCTGGGTTGTAAGGATGATGCTGGGTGTAAGATGATGCTGGGTGCAAGGATGAGGCTGGGTGTAAAGATAATGCTGGGTGTAAGGGTGAGGTTGGGTGTAAGGATGAGGCGGGTGTAAAGATAATAATGGGTGTAAGGATGAGCTGGGTGTAAGGATGATGCTGGGTGTAAGGATGATGCTGGGTGTAAGATGATGTTGGGTGTAAGGATGAGGCTGGGTCTAGAGATGATCCTGGGTGTAAGGATGATGCTGGGTGTAAGGATGATGCTGGGTGTAAGGATGAGGCTGGGTGTAAGGGTGAAGATGGGTGTAAGGGTGAAGATGGGTGTAAGGATGAGGTTGGGTGTAAGGGTGAATCTGGGTGTAAAGGTGAAGATGGGTGTAGGTATGATGCTGGGTGTAGGTATGATGCTGGGTGTAGGTATGATGCGGGTGTAGGTATGATGCTGGGTGTAAGATGATGCTGGGTGTAAGATGATGCTGGGTGTAAGGATGAGCCTGGGTCTAGAGATGATGCTGGGTGTAAGGATGATGCTTGGTGTAAGGATGATGCTGGGTGTAAGATGATGCTGGGTGTAAGATGATGCTGGGTGTAAGATGATGCTGGGTGCAAGGATGAGGCTGGGTGTAAAGATAATCCTGGGTGTAAGGGTGAGGTTGGGTGTAAGGATGAGGCTGGGTGTAAAGACAATAATGGGTGTAAGGATGAGGCTGGGTGTAAGGATGAGGCTGGATGTAAGGATGAGGCTGGATGTAAAGATAATGCTGGGTGTAAGGGTGAGGTTGGGTGTAAGGATGAGGCTGGGTCTAGAGATGATCCTGGGTGTAAGGATGATGCTGGGTGTAAGGATGATGCTGGGTGTAAGGATGATGCTGGGTGTAAGGATGATGCTGGGTGTAAGATGATGCTGGGTGTAAGGATGAGGCTGGGTCTAGAGATGATGCTGGGTGTAAGGATGATGCTGGGTGTAAGGATGAGGTTGAGTGTAAGGATGAGGCTGGGTGTAAGGATGTAGGGTTCACCTTATCCTTAAGCAAAACCTGGTCATAAGAGGGTTGTCTATATCCCTCTTAGTGGAACCGAGGATCGAGCCTCCAACTCTCTCTCTCTATGCTAAATATCCCAGAAGGATTAACACTTCACCTAAATGTAATTAAAATACACTTTATCCTTGGTAGTCGCTACGGAGTCACATTTCATCCCAGGATATCAACTTTCACTATCCTGGTCACATCATACTCGAATATAAATAGCTGAGAGTCTTAGAGCTGGAGATCTTAAAATAGACCTGAGAATTGTCTGCTGGTCTGACCCATGTGTGTACCCTCTCTCTCCACCTCCACACACTGACCTTTACCACATACACACACACACAGGTTTCCCAAGACTGTAAACCTCACTCAAGGAAAAGGATCTTGGGGTGAGTATAACACCGAGCACATCTCCTGAGGCACACATCAACCAAATAACTGCTGCACCATATGGACGCCTAGTAAACCCAAGAACAGCGTTCCGACACCTCTGTAAGGAGTCATTGAAGAAACTACACTGTGAACCTCAGGTTCATACTGGAGTATACAGCACCAGTTTGGAACCCACACCTGGTCAAACATGTCAAGAAATTGGATAAAGTGCAAAAATTTGCAACAAGATTAGTCCCGGAGCTACGAGGTATTTCCTACGAGGAGAGGTTAAGGGAAATCAAACTGACGACACTGGAGGACAGGAGGGATTGGGGGGGATATGATAACTACATGCAAAATACTGAGATTAATTGACAGAGTGGATTCGGATAGAATGTTCCAGAGATGGGACACAGCAACAAGGGGTCACAACTGGAAGCTGAAAAATTAGATGAGTAATATGGATGTTAGGAAGTATTTCTTAAGCCTTAGAGTTGTCAGGAAGTGAAACAATCTGGAGAGTGATGTAGTGGAGGCAGGATCCATACACAGCTTAAAGACGATGTAGGATAAGGTTCTTGGAGCGGGGAAAGAGTGGGTCTAGCGACCAGCGAAGAGGCGGGGCCAAGAGCTGTGACTCGAACCCCTGCTACCACATACAGGTCAGTATACATAGGTGAGGACATTCGCAATCAGGCTGGCAAATACACTGACTTAGACAAGCAAACTGATAGCAAAATCAAGGTTGATCTGTAGCCTTGATTATATAACCTTG
>NC_069483.1:14561450-14601450 GCF_026875155.1 Cherax quadricarinatus
GAGAACACGGTCAACACCTGGAGAACATGGTGAACACATGGAGAACACGGTGAACACATGGAGAACACGGTGAACACATGGAGAACATGGTGAACACATGGAGAACACGGTGAACACATGGAGAACACGGTTAACACATGGAGAACATGGTGAACACATGGAGAACACGGTGAACACATGGAGAACACGGTCAACACCTGGAGAACATGGTGAACACATGGAGAACACGGTGAACACATGGAGAACACGGTGAACACATATAGAACATGGTGAACACATCGAGAACACGGTGAACACATGGAGAACATGGTGAACACATGGAGAACACGGTGAACACCTGGAGAACACGGTGAACACATGGAGAACACGGTCAACACCTGGAGAACATGGTGAACACATTACAATATAGACAGGATAGAAACATCACAGCTAAGAGTAACCATAGAAGGAGGAGGAGGAAGAGGAAGAGGAAGAATAGAATAAAAGAAGAATAGAAGAAGGAAGAGAAGGAGTTATAGAAGGTAACGAAACATAATCAAAAATTAAGATGATACAAGACGATAATGAAAGATGGTGAAAGATCAAAGAAGCATGGTCGTCCCCCCTTCCTCTCCCCCATTCCCCCTTCCTCCCCCATTCCCCACCCTTTCCCCTCCCCCTGACCCAGCAGTGGGTGTTCCACAGGACCAACTGTAGCTTCCCCGTCAGTTTCTCTGGTACGGTGATGCGTGGTACACCGTGTGTGTGTGGGACGCGCCTCCCACCCAGTGTACGTGTGTGAGTGTGTGTGTGTGTGTGTGTGTGTGTGTGTGTGTGTGTGTGTGTGTGTGTGTGTGTGTGTGTGTGTTAGACAAATATATGAGTGGGTGTGGGTTGGACATACCTAGCATGGGCCAGTAGGCTTGCTGCAGTGCTCCTTCTCTGTGAAACTATGCTGTGACTAGCACCTCTGTGCCATCCAGTGTTCTATAGCCCTGCCACCCAGTGTTCTATATCTCTGCCATCCAGCGTTCTATATCCCCACCACCCAGTGTTCCATGTCTCTGCCACCCAGTGTTCTATATCCCTGCCACCAAGTGTTCTATATCTCTGCCACACAGTGTAATATATCCCTGCCACCCAGTGTTCTATATCCCTGCCACCCAGTGTTCTATATCCCTGCCACTCAGTGTTCTATATCCCTGCCACCAAGTGTTCTATATCCCTGCCACCCAGTGTTCTATATCCCTGCCACCCAGTGTTCTATATCCCTGCCACCCAGTGGTCTATATCCCTGCCACCCAGTGTTCTATATCCCTGCCACCCAGTGTTCTATATCCCTGCCACCCAGTGTTCTATGTCCCTGCCACCCAGTGTTCTATATCCCTGCCACCAAGTGTTCTATATCTCTGCCACCCAATGTTCTATATCTCTGCCGCTCAGTGTTCTATATCTCTGCCATCCAGTGTTCTATATCCCTGCCACCCAGTGTTCTATGTCCCTGCCACCCAGTGTTCTATATCCCTGCCACCAAGTGTTCTATATCTCTGCCATCCAGTGTTCTATATCCCTGCCACCCAATGTTCAATATCCCTGCCACCCAGTGTTCTATATCCCTGCCACCCAGTGCTCTATATCCCTGCCACCCAGTGCTCTATATCCCTGCCACCCAGTGCTCTATATCCCTGCCACCCAGTGCTCTATATCCCTGCCACCCAGTGCTCTATATCCCTGCCACCCAGTGTTCTATATCTCTGCCACCCAGTGTTCCACATAGCTGCCACCCAATGTTACATATCCCTGCCACCCAGTGAATGCAACTGATGTGAAAATATGCAATACATACATACATATACACATATGTTTATATAATATATATATATATATATATATATATATATATATATATATATATATATATATATATATATATATATATATATATATATTTAACAAGTCGGCCGTCTCCCACCGAGGCAGGGTGACCCAAAAAAGAAAGAAAATCCCAAAAAGAAAATACTTTCATTATCATTCAACACTTTCACCACACTCACACATTATCACTGTTTTTACAGAGGTGCTCAGAATACAACAGTTTAGCAGCATATACGTATAAAGATACACAACATATCCCTCCAAACTGCCAATATCCCAAACTCCTCCTTTAAAGTGCAGGCATTGTACTTCCCATTTCCAGGACTCAAGTCCGGCTATATAAAAATAACCGGTTTCCCTGACTCCCTTCACTAAATATTACCCTGTTCATATTCCAACAGCTCGTCAGGTCCCGAAAACCATTCGTCTCCATTCACTCCTATCTAAGACAGTAACGCAAGCTTGCTGGAAGTCCAAGCCCCTCGCCAACAAAACCTCCTTTACCAACTCCCTCCAACCTTTTCGAGTTGAAGATTGAGACACTTATGCAACATATGGGAATCTTTATTCAGGAAACGTTTCGCCACCTCAAACTCCTCCTATCCTTACACCTGCTTTGTATTGGACTGACGAAGCCACTGTGTGGCGAAACGTTTCCTGAATAAAGATTCCCATATGTTGCATAAGTGTCTCAATCTTCAACTTGTCGGTTTTCCAAACCATTCATCACAACCTTATCGAGGACGACCCCTACTCCGCTTTTCTTCCCCTACAGATTTATATGCTCTCCATGTCATTCTACTTTAATCCATTCTCTCTAAATGACCAAACCACACACACACACACACACACACACACACACACACACACACACACACACACACACACACACACACACACACCACACACACACACACACACACACACACATATATATATATATATATATATATATATATATATATATATATATATATACATATAAAAAGTTATGTGTATTGTCGTATGCTTCTCCACATACAAATGGATACAGTTACCCACGTGGATATTTTTCTTATTAAATTTGATGCAACACATTGTGTTTACACTCATATATACGATTTTACAAGGTCAGAGAAGAAGCAGCATCCTTTATCTCACTACCGCCATCATACACATGATGCTACTCTCATAATGATATCCTCATATATATATATATATAATATATATATATATATATATATATGTATATGTGTGTGTGTGTGTGTGTGTGTGTGTGTGTGTGTGTGTGTGTGTGTGTGTGTGTGTGTGTGTGTGTGTGTGTGTGTGTGTGTATCATGCTGGATAGGTAAAACTTGCGATATTAGCTTAAATATCAACGCTCTTCTTGCCGAATAAGGCAAGCGAAAGTTTGTGTATACAATAATTTCGCAAAAATCATTCTGAACCTAACGAAAAATATATATTTCATTGTGTTTATTATTAAATTATTGTAAACTTATCTAAAATATATTTAGCTGGATTAGGCTAAATTAAATTGGTATGCTCTTAGGTATACACTTACAATGTATATATTTTATACATTTGTAATGTATACACTTTAGGCATACCTTTGTAATGTATACAGCTTGGGCATACACTAATGTATACAACCTGGATATACACTTGTATACAACTTGGGCAGAGGCAATACATGGTAAGTCAGATACACAAGGACACAGAGTTTTACCGAGAGATGTTTCGCCTCGCCGAGGGCGAAAAGTGGCTAGATAGGAAAGCTAACCCAGTCCAAATTCCATCAAGGTTCTTTGGAGCTTTTAAGGGCTCTTGATCCAAGGAAAATGAGCATCTTTCCCCTGTAAAGCGAATCACCTGTCGCTGCTTTAATTAGGCTCGATTAGCTTTATTACCCGAGTCATTATTACCTCCATCAAATGTTAGATCAGGCTGTGTGAACTCGCGGGCCACCAACAGCAACAGCCTGGTTGAAAATAATGGTTAAAAACAGTTATATTTCGTGTTGTAAATAAAGGTTAAACCAGGTGGAGGAGCCGCAAATGTAGTATTACCAATCTATTAAAAACTCTAGCACCATTCCAGGTATAACTGTGATATACCTGTTGAAGGTATAGCATCTGTGATAATCCTCACAGCATCAGGGTTCATCCCTCAGTGGTTATCAATGCGTTATCTGCGCCCCATATACCGCTATCGCTGTCTATTTTAAATCTCGTTAGCGTACTTAGATAAAAAAGTAAGGAAGGGCGAAGTGTCATGGTGGTAGATAAGGAAGACCGACCTTCCTTATTTGTGGAGTGTTGTGACTACTGTGTGTGGTGTAGTGTTGTGACTATTGTGTGTGGTGTAGTGTTGTGACTATTGTGTGTGGTGTAGTGTTGTGACTATTGTGTGTGGTGTAGTGTTGTGACTACTGTGTGTGGTGTAGTGTTGTGACTATTGTGTGTGGTGTAGTGTTGTGACTATTGTGTGTGGTGTAGTGTTGTGACTATTGTGTGTGGTGTAGTGTTGTGACTACTGTGTGTGGTGTAGTGTTGTGACTATTGTGTGTGGTGTAGTGTTGTGTCTACTGTGTGTGGTGTAGTGTTGTGACTATTGTGTGTGGTGTAGTGTTGTGTCTACTGTGTGTGGTGTAGTGTTGTGACTATTGTGTGTGGTGTAGTGTTGTGTCTACTGTGTGTGGTGTAGTGTTGTGTCTACTGTGTGTGGTGTAGTGTTGTGACTATTGTGTGTGGTGTAGTGTTGTGTCTACTGTGTGTGGTGTAGTGTTGTGTCTACTGTGTGTGGTGTAGTGTTGTGACTATTGTGTGTGGTGTAGTGTTGTGTCTACTGTGTGTGGTGGAGTGTTGTGTCTACTGTGTGTGGTGGAGTGTTGTGTCTACTGTGTGTGGTGGAGTGTTGTGTCTACTGTGTGTGGTGTAGTGTTGTGACTATTGTGTGTGGTGTAGTGTTGTGACTACTGTGTGTGGTGGAGTGTTGTGTCTACTGTGTGTGGTGGAGTGTTGTGTCTACTGTGTGTGGTGGAGTGTTGTGACTACTGTGTGTGGTGTAGTGTTGTGTCTACTGTGTGTGGTGGAGTGTTGTGTCTACTGTGTGTGGTGGAGTGTTGTGTCTACTGTGTGTGGTGTAGTGTTGTGACTATTGTGTGTGGTGTAGTGTTGTGACTATTGTGTGTGGTGTAGTGTTGTGACTATTGTGTGTGGTGTAGTGTTGTGTCTACTGTGTGTGGTGGAGTGTTGTGTCTACTGTGTGTGGTGGAGTGTTGTGTCTACTGTGTGTGGTGGAGTGTTGTGTCTACTGTGTGTGGTGGAGTGTTGTGTCTACTGTGTGTGGTGTAGTGTTGTGACTATTGTGTGTGGTGTAGTGTTGTGACTATTGTGTGTGGTGTAGTGTTGTGACTATTGTGTGTGGTGTAGTGTTGTGTCTACTGTGTGTGGTGTAGTGTTGTGTCTACTGTGTGTGGTGGAGTGTTGTGTCTACTGTGTGTGGTGGAGTGTTGTGTCTACTGTGTGTGGTGGAGTGTTGTGTCTACTGTGTGTGGTGGAGTGTTTGTGTCTACTGTGTGTGGTGGAGTGTTGTGACTATTGTGTGTGGTGGAGTGTTGTGTCTACTGTGTGTGGTGGAGTGTTGTGTCTACTGTGTGTGGTGGAGTGTTGTGTCTACTGTGTGTGGTGGAGTGTTGTGTCTACTGTGTGTGGTGGAGTGTTGTGACTATTGTGTGTGGTGTGTAGTGTTGTGTCTACTGTGTGTGGTGTATTGTGTTGTGTCACTGTGTGTGGTGTAGTGTTGTGACTATTGTGTGTGGTGTAGTGTTGTGACTATTGTGTGTGGTGTAGTGTTGTGACTATTGTGTGTGGTGTAGTGTTGTGACTATTGTGTGTGGTGTAGTGTTGTGACTATTGTGTGTGGTGTAGTGTTGTGACTATTGTGTGTGGGTGTAGTGTTGTGTCTACTGTGTGTGGTGTAGTGTTGTGACTATTGTGTGTGGTGTAGTGTTGTGTCTACTGTGTGTGGTGTAGTGTTGTGACTATTGTGTGTGGTGTAGTGTTGTGACTACTGTGTGTGGTGTAGTGTTGTGACTATTGTGTGTGGTGTAGTGTTGTGACTATGTGTGTGGTGTAGTGTTGTGACTATTGTGTGTGTGTGTGTTGGCTTATGTGTGTGGTGTAGTGTTGTGACTATGTGTGTGGTGTAGTGTTGTGACTATTGTGTGTGGTGTAGTGTTGTGACTATTGTGTGTGGTGTAGTGTTGTGACTATTGTTGTGGTGTAGTGTTGTGTCTACTGTGTGTGTGTAGTGTTGTGACTATGTGTGTGGTGTAGTGTTGTGCTACTGTGTGTGGTGTGTGTGCTACTTGTGTGTGGTGTAGTGTTGTGACTATGTGTGTGGTGTAGTGTTGTGTATGTGTTGTGGTGTAGTGTTGTCTACTGTGTGTGGTGTAGTGTTGTGACTACTTGTGTGTGGGTAGTGTTGTGACTACTGTGTGTGGTGTAGTGTTGTGTCTACTGTGTGTGGTGAGTGTTGTGATTGTGTGTGGAGTGTTGTGTTACTGTGTGTGGTGGAGTGTTGTGTCTACTGTGTGTGTGTGGTATGGTTTGTGTCTACTGTGTGTGGTGGAGTGTTGTGTCTACTGTGTGTGGTGTAGTGTTGTGACTATGTGTGTGGTGGTAGTGTTGTGTCTACTGTGTGTGGTGGAGTGTTGTGTCTACTGTGTGTGGTGGAGTGTTGTGTCTACTGTGTGTGGTGGAGTGTTGTGTCTACTGTGTGTGGTGTAGTGTTGTGTCTACTGTGTGTGGTGTAGTGTTGTGACTACTGTGTGTGGTGGAGTGTTGTGTCTACTGTGTGTGGTGGAGTGTTGTGTCTACTGTGTGTGGTGGAGTGTTGTGCTACTGTGTGTGGTGGTAGTGTTGTGTCTACTGTGTGTGGTGAGTGTTGTGTCACTGTGTGGGTGGAGTGTTGTGTACGTGTGTGGTGGAGTGTTGTGTCTACTGGTGTGTGGTGGAGTGTTGTGTCTACTGTGTGTGGTGGAGTGTTGTGTCTACTGTGTGTGGTGGAGTGTTGTGTCTACTGTGTGTGGTGTTGTGTGCTACTGTGTGTGGTGTGTGTTGTGACTATGTGTGTGGTGGAGTGTTGTGTCTACTGTGTGTGGTGGAGTGTTGTGTCTACTGTGTGTGGTGGAGTGTTGTGTCTACTGTGTGTGGTGAGTGTTGTGATTGTGTGTGTGAGTGTTGTGTACTGTGTGGTGGAGTGTTGTGTCTACTGTGTGTGGTGGAGTGTTGTGTCTACTGTGTGTGTGGTTGGCTACTGGGGTGGAGTGTTGTGTCTACTGTGTGGTGGGTGTTGTTATGGTGTGTGTGTTGTGACTACTGTGTGTGGTGTAGTTGTTGTGACTACTGTGTGTGGTGGAGTGTTGTGTCTACTGTGTGTGGTGGAGTGTTGTGTCTACTGTGTGTGGTGGAGTGTTGTGTCTACTGTGTGTGGTGTAGTGTTGTGCTATGTGTGTGGTGAGTGTTGTGCTACTGTGTGTGGTGGAGTGTTGTGTCTACTGTGTGTGGTGGAGTGTTGTGTCTACTGTGTGTGGTGGAGTGTTGTGTCTACTGTGTGTGGTGGAGTGTTGTGTCTACTGTGTGTGGTGGAGTGTTGTGTCTACTGTGTGTGGATGTGTAGATTGTTGTGAGTCTTTGTATGTTGTGGTGAGTGTTGTGTCTACTGTGTGTGGTGGAGTGTGTGTGTCTACTGTGTGTGGTGGAGTGTTGTGTCTACTGTGTGTGTGGAGTGTTGTGACTACTGTGTGTGGTGAGTGTTGTGTCTACTGTGTGTGGTGGAGTGTTGTGTCTACTGTGTGTGGTGGAGTGTTGTGTCTACTGTGTATGGTGGAGTGTTGTGTCTACTGTGTGTGGTGGAGTGTTGTGTCTACTGTGTGTGGTGGAGTGTTGTGTCTACTGTGTATGGTGGAGTGCCGTACCTCCTTCATTATTTAATGTGATACTGTGAGGTCACAGTATCACATTAGATATATATATATATATATATATATATATATATATATATATATATATATATATATATATATATATATATATAAATGTATATATATCGTGCCGAATAGGTAAAACTGGGCAATAACTCATTTAAAATTAAGTTCTTTCTAAAATTTTTCTCTTATAAACACTTTACACTCTGACAGTCTCACACTACACACTTGAGTGGTGAGTGTAACACACAAGAGTGAGAGTCTTGGTCCACATCTCCTGTTCCTCAGTATCGTGGAAGATTTATGGACTGGTGGCCACTCAAACGAACTTGCACTCACGCGAACGCCTCACTGACACGCACACGAGACACGTAAACAAGACACACACGCACCTACATAATTCTCACATGATCGTAACACACGTACACAAGGTGCACACACACACACACACACACACACACACACACACACACACACACACACACACACACACACACACACACACACACACACACACACACACACACACTCAATGTTAAATCCTTGCTCAGAAAGCTGTCATCTCCAGCTCACCATCAGTGTTTATAAGACTTTCACCTTGGGTAAGAAATCTTTTGCCTTTAGATAAGATTGCCATTCCCAACTGAGGTCGTGGCTCAGAATCCACCATTCTGGTGGATAAGATTAAAACTGCCTAATTGAACGTGGGAAATCGTGGATTTTTATCAATCACAGTTGAGTGACCTGTCGTATAGAAGTATCAGATCAGGTCCCAGTGGTGGAGAGGATCCCGAACCAATTTTGGGAGTGATTGTGAACCTGGGAAGCATCTGAAGCTTTTAAAGAAGAAAACGAGTTGGAGAACCCTTTGAACCCAACCAGCAATGATAACTGAACCCTCCTTTGAACATTCATGACCAGGCCTCGTGGTTCATCAAGGCCTGATCAACGAGGCTGTTACTGCTGGCCGCACGTAAACCCACGTATGATCCACAGCATGGCTGGTCAGGTACTGACTTCAGGTGCCTGTCCAGCTCACTCTTGAAGACAGTCAGGGGTCTATTGGCAATCCCCCTTATTGTGTTGTCTCTAGCGTACTCATGGCGCCTTTGGGGGGAATGATGCACCTCCTGTTGATTCTTTTACTTTCATAGGGGGTGATTTTCTTGTGCAGATTTGGGACTAGTCCCTCTAGAATTTTTCAAGTGTATATTATCATGTATCTTTCTCGCCTGCGGTCCAAGGAGTACAAGTCAAGGGATTTTGACTGTGAGAACTGTAGCAGTATATAAACCTCTCTTTGAACCCATGTTCAAGGAGAGGTTTATATACTACTGACGCACTATATGAACCTCTCTTTGAACCCAGTTATAAGTGGAGAGAGCACTGAACCCATCCAGAAACGAAATGAGGACTGGAGAACATTTGAACCCATCCTCTGTGTTTGAGAACCCTACAAAGTCATCTTGGAACGCAAACTGAACCTCTAAACTCATACTGACTATTAATCAAGGTGTTCTTTGTTCTCCACTGTTATAAAGTCATCTTGTTCTTCACATTGTTATCACTTAACTGAACATCGAGTCAGCCTCGGCCCACTTCCCTTATCTCTGTTGTCTGAGCTCTTCAAGGGCTCTTGATCCAACAAATCAGAGCTACCTTGGACCAAACATGATAATTTATTCTCTCATGGTTAAATCACAGCTCCTGGGCTCTCTAGTGGTAAACGTAGAATGACAAGACAACGTTATGGGATACATTTTAGTACGTTCATTTCTGAACGTCATAGACCTTCTCGGCTAATATATATATATATATATATATATATATATATATATATATATATATATATATATATATATATATATATATTATATATATATATAATATAAATTCAATCCAGACACTATGTATACTATACAGTGTATACATATAGTGAATATATACACACTGTATACTTGCTGAGAGATATATCAAAGATATATCCTTTGATAGATCTTTGATATACCCTTGACGGGTTTTCATAATTTTCCTGCTCCTACAACCTTTCCCTGGGCCAGGTTTCCCTGGTGCTTGCCTGATCAACCAGGCTGTTTGTACATCAACTATCACACTGCCTTTACCACCATAATAACTCTCTTCAGCGCAGAGAGTTATGGAGGCTTGATCCTCCGTTTGGTAAGTTCAAGACACCTCGATGATCCCTTAATGACTAAGGTCCTTCTGTTTGCATTAAGGGTCCTGAGGAAGATATTTCGACGAAGGGCTTCCTGCCCTGTTTTCCAGTTGTTCCAGTTGGCTAATTACTTGAGATAGATAGGTAGCTATACACACTATACACACTCATTTGAGATAGACATGTAGGTATACCTATATACATTCACCTGAGCTAAGCAGGTAAGTATACACATTATCTGCAATCACCTTAGATTGCATAATATAGTTATATACGTCGTACATCTGAGAGAGACAGGTATACACACACCTGAGATGAATATACTCAGCAACAGTGATTGTACATGTCAACAACATGAATCAGTAAATACCAAGATGGTAATGCGCAATCACTGAACCCTTTGCAATGCTTAGCAACTTTGCATAACCCCTACCGCCATCATATACCACAGCCAGGACCAGGTGTGTTCTCTACCCTGGTGCCTCAGTCTTGACAATGCCACACTGGTGCCGTCTGCACCACCTGCTGCATATGTAACAGCTGGTGATACGTGTTGGCAGTTAGGGTCTATGAGGCTTTGTTCAGTATCTTCGAAGGTCATCTTTCTAGCTCTGACTCTGGCTTCGATCTTTCTCGTCCAACGAATGGTTCGGGACGAAGCCAGATGTTGCCATGAGGGTTCTATCCTAAGCCAGAGTTCAGGTGAATCGTTTTAGCTTCAGTATTGTGATGTTTTGATTCAGAATTATTCCCTGCTTAGATGTCTTACCATAAGAGTGACGACCTGATTCACTCATGACCGACGACATTAAACATCTTCCTCTGTCTAGAAGTGATGAATTATCAAAATAATGGGTAAATCCCACATAGGTGCAATATTCAGTGCAGAAATACTGCCCATTCAATAATCCAATAATAGGTTGGTTATAAGTATGACCATAACTTTTAATGGGGTGGACCGGTAAGCCAGCGGAAGGCCTCGGTCAGATGACCGAAACTCCAACGGCGGGTCATCGTTTGACTAAGACCCGCGTCAGGAAACACTTGTCCTGTTTCCAGACAAACCTTACCTAACCTAACCTTCAATAACCCACTCTGTCAACTACATTACTTTCACTTGTAGACACGAATTGTGTACATTGTAAAAGTTCCAGGCACTGTGCGACCCACTTCTGAATTTCGTGTTTGGCTAGACCTGTAATTCAGTGCATAATTATTATTATTATTATTATTATTATTATTATTATTATTATTATTATTATTATTATTATTATTATTATTATTATTATTAAGCGCTAATCCCATATAATGGTCATCAGAGCTGATAATTCAGTACGGATATTATCATGCTAACACTCTAAGAGCACGTCAATTCTTAAGGAATACTCTTCCACTAACTCCAGTCTCACACTCTCATACGTGCCTCTTAAATTTCGTTGCTCAGATCAATAACTTTATCACACTATCAGTCCAGCCCTTCCTCTGCTTTTATTTATCACTGATTACTAAACTCTCGTAACCTACGTATATTTCTCCATTCTTTCTGTATAAACCATCTCAACAAACCCTTTTCCTCTCTTTAAATTAAACCTTTTACACGACCACTGTCTTATGATTTTTAGCCTTTTTTTCTTCATAATTTTAACATACATTGGTACCAGGCTTAATTTAATTTCTACCAGCTTCGATGCAACCTTTAAAGACCATAACTCACACACATGTAAAGATGACAGCACCACTGTAGAAAGGACTGAAGAAGCCACTCGTAGTGAAAATTTTTCTTTAATAAATGTCCTGAACGGTTCACAACTATTACAACCCAGGAGTCCAAATGGCCTGTTATCCTGGGTGTAAAGGGAGCAAAATTAACACAGCAGAAAAGTTTTGACTTACATTATCCTTCAACCAATTTAACACATATGTAACATATAACACTATGTACGTGATAGGTATTAGTGCACCACGTATGCAAAGTCTTAATAGAAGCCCTAAGGTACAGACCTGCTTCAACCAGTCGCTGTAATGGGATGACAAGGGCAATAACAAGGAGAGTGACTTACCCACATTAAACCCTGGATTGCCAATAACCATCTTCTCATTACTGACATGGGTACTGGTGATCCGACGGGCACCAATCGCAGCCACTAAGGTCACCGTGCTTCACAGGTTGGGAGATAGCCTGTAAATGAAAGGTGACATGCAGCGAATAGGTTACGTACTCTCTGCATTGCCATAACAACCATCTTTTCCAACATGTATTTGCAGACTGGCAGCATGCACCATGATTCTCCTGCATTCAGTGGAGAGATGTCTTCCCAAACTCCTCAAAGATTATAATTTATTTCCACTACTTAATTTACGTCATTCATGATCCATCTCCTCATATTCCAGTATTTCAATACTGTGCATTGAAATCTTTCCTCCACTTCTAGTGTCCTTTATACTCTCAAATTCATTTTTTATTCTTCCACTACCTTTAATTACTATCAAACTCTCCCATCATTGTTGCTTCTCCGTAACATTTCCTCGAACACTCATCATCTGCAACAACAACTGTGTCCATCCTTCCTTATACCAATGCTGTTTTTTTAGCCTCGCTTTCCCTAACAACATTCACATTCATGTAACGAAATTCCATCTATAAACACTGCACATCTCACACACCTGTGTTCAATCCTTTTGACATAGTGATGCTAGTTGGGGAAAGCTAGTTATAACTACAAATTAGTGGATATAACAAAAGCTATAAAAGGTCAAAGTGCGCTAATATCTTTGGTTAGTGAGTGTGTCTGCATAACTGAAGAAGTGTTATAACGTTCAATAGTGAAGTATACATGTTTAATAGTGAAGATAGTACTGTGTTATGTGAAGTATACTTGTGTCATAGTGAAGTGTACTGTTGTATAATGAAGTTATACTGTGTCATAGTGAAGTGTACTGTGTTAAGTGAAGTATACTGTGTTATAGTGAAGTATACTGTGTTCAAAGTGAAGTGTACTGTGTTATAGTGAAGTATACTGTGTTATAGTGAAGTATTACTGTGTTATAGTGAAGTATACTGTGTTATAGTGAAGTATACTGTGTTAAAGTGAAGTGTACTGTGTTATAGTGAAGTATACTGTGTTATAGTGAAGTGTACTGTGTTATAGTGAAGTATACTGTGTTATAGTGAAGTATACTGTGTTATAGTGAAGTATACTGTGTCATAGTGAAGTGTACTGTGTTATAGTGAAGTGTACTGTGTCATAGTGAAGTATACTGTGTTATAGTGAAGTGTACTGTGTTATAGTGAAGTATACTGTGTTATAGTGAAGTATACTGTGTCATAGTGAAGTGTACTGTGTTATAGTGAAGTATACTGTGTTATAGTGAAGTGTACTGTGTTCATAGTGAATGTAACTGTGTTATACTGAAGTATACTGTGTTATAGTGAAGTGTACTGTGTTATAGTGAAGTGTACTGTGTTATAGTGAAGTGTACTGTGTTATAGTGAAGTGTACTGTGCTATATGAAGTGTACTGTGTTATAGTGAAGTGTACTGTGTCATAGTGAAGTGTACTGTGTTATAGTGAAGTGTACTGTGCTATAGTGAAGTGTACTGTGTTATAGTGAAGTGTACTGTGTTATAGTGAAATGTACTGTGCTATAGTGAAGTGTACTGTGTTATAGTGAAGTGTACTGTGTTATAGTGAAGTGTATTGTGTTATAGTGAAGTGTACTGTGTCATAGTGAAGTGTACTGTGCTATAGTGAAGTGTACTGTGTTATAGTGAAGTGTACTGTGTTATAGTGAAGTGTATGTGTTATAGTGAAGTTACTGTGTCTATAGTGAAGTGTACTGTGTTATAGTGAAGTGTACTGTGTCATAGTGAAGTGTACTGTGTTATAGTGAAGTGTACTGTGTCATAGTGAAGTATACTGTGTCATAGTGAAGTGTACTGTGTATGTGAAGTTCTGTGTCATAGTGAAGTGTACTGTGTTATAGTGAAGTATACTGTCTAGAGTTACTGTGTATAGTGAAGTGTACTGTGTATTGAATGTATGTGTAAGTGAGTAACTGTGTTATAGTGAAGTGTACTGTGTTATAGTGAAGTGTACTGTGTTATAGTGAAGTGTATGTCATTGAGTGTATGTTATAGTGAAGTGTACTGTGTTATAGTGAAGTATACTGTGTTATAGTGAAGTGTACTGTGTTATAGTGGGGTTTGAAGTGTACTGTGTCATAGTGAAGTGTACTGTGTCATAGTGAAGTGTACTGTGTTATAGTGAAGTATACTGTGTTATAGTGAAGTGTACTGTGTTATAGTGAAGTGTACTGTGTTACAGTGAAGTATACTGTGTTATAGTGAAGTGTACTGAGTCATAGTGAAGTGTACTGTGTTATAGTGAAGTGTACTGTGTCATAGTGAAGTGTACTGTGTCATAGTGAAGTGTACTGTGTTATAGTGAAGTATACTGTGTTATAGTGAAGTGTACTGTGTCATAGTGAAGTGTACTGTGCTATAGTGAAGTGTACTGTGTTATAGTGTAGTGTACTGTATTATAGTGAAGTGTATTGTGTTATAGTGAAGTGTACTGTGTCATAGTGAAGTGTACTGTGCTATAGTGAAGTGTACTGTGTTATAGTGAAGTGTACTGTGTTATAGTGAAGTGTACTGTGTTATAGTGAAGTATACTGTGTTATAGTGAAGTGTACTGTGTTATAGTGAAGTGTACTGTGTCATAGTGAAGTGTACTGTGTCATAGTGAAGTGTACTGTGTTATAGTGAAGTATACTGTGTTATAGTGAAGTGTACTGTGTTATAGTGAAGTGTACTGTGTTATAGTGAAGTATACTGTGTTATAGTGAAGTGTACTGAGTCATAGTGAAGTGTACTGTGTTATAGTGAAGTGTACTGTGTCATAGTGAAGTGTACTGTGTCATAGTGAAGTGTACTGTGTTATAGTGAAGTATACTGTGTTATAGTGAAGTGTACTGTGTCATAGTGAAGTGTACTGTGCTATAGTGAAGTGTACTGTGTTATAGTGTAGTGTACTGTATTATAGTGAAGTGTATTGTGTTATAGTGAAGTTTACTGTGTCATAGTGAAGTGTACTGTGCTATAGTGAAGTGTACTGTGTTATAGTGAAGTGTACTGTGTTATAGTGAAGTATACTGTGTTATAGTGAAGTGTACTGTGTCATAGTGAAGTGTACTGTGTTATAGTGAAGTGTACTGTGTCATAGTGAAGTGTACTGTGTTATAGTGAAGTGTACTGTGTTATAGTGAAGTGTACTGTGCTATAGTGAAGTGTACTGTGTTATAGTGAAGTGTACTGTGTTATAGTGAAGTATACTGTGTTATAGTGAAGTGTACTGTGCTATAGTGAAGTGTACTGTGCTATAGTGAAGTGTACTGTGTTATAGTGAAGTGTACTGTGTTATAGTGAAGTGTACTGTGTTATAGTGAAGTATACTGTGTTATAGTGAAGTGTACTGTGTCATAGTGAAGTATACTGTGCTATAGTGAAGTGTACTGTGTTATAGTGAAGTGTACTGTGTTATAGTGAAGTATACTGTGTCATAGTGAAGTGTACTGTGTCATAGTGAAGTATACTGTGCTATAGTGAAGTGTACTGTGTTATAGTGAAGTATACTGTGTCATAGTGAAGTGTACTGTGTCATAGTGAAGTATACTGTGTTATAGTGAAGTGTACTGTGTTATAGTGAAGTGTACTGTGTTATAGTGAAGTATACTGTGTTATAGTGAAGTGTACTGTGTCATAGTGAAGTATACTGTGTTATAGTGAAGTGTACTGTGTTATAGTGAAGTATACTGTGTTATAGTGAAGTATACTGTGTTATAGTGAAGTGTACTGTGTCATAGTGAAGTGTACTGTGTCACAGATCTAGCTACACAGAAATATATTCTTTTCTCTCCTGCATACCTTAACCTGAACCTCAGTCACCATATATAATCTCTTAACATTTTTCAACACCTGCCCACTTGTTAGGGAAATGGACACAGATACAGCTAATGTGACATTTTACTGTGGCAACGTTTCGCTCTCCAGGAGCTCCTGGAGAGCAAAACATTGCTGACCTAATATTTTGTCAATAATACCGCCATTATTAGCTCCCCACTTGCTAATTACCTACAAGTAACGTCACATCCTGTAGTCTCAATCCTAATGTCACTGGAAACAGTGATGCGCAGAATTCAGTATCCTCCGGAAGGACATACGGTGCACCGTGGCCTGGTGGCAAACGCTCTTGCTTCACACGGTGAGGGGTCAGGGTTCGATTCCAAGCGAGGGTGGAAACATTGTACGTGTTTCCTGACACTGGTTGTCTATGCTCACCCATCAGTAATAATGGGTACCTGGGTGTTAGTGGACTGGTGTGGGTCGCATCCTGGGTGTTAGTGGACTGGTGTGGGTCGCATCCTGGGTGTTAGTGGACTGGTGTGGGTCACATCCTGGGTGTTAGTGGACTGGTGTGGGTCACATCATGGGTGTTAGTGGACTGGTGTGGGTCACATCCTGGGTGTTAGTGGACTGGTGTGGGTCACATCCTGGGTGTTAGTGGACTGGTGTGGGTCACATCCTGGGTGTTAGTGGACTGGTGTGGGTCGCATCCTGGGTGTTAGTGGACTGGTGTGGGTCGCATCCTGGGACAAAACTGACCTAATTTGCGGGAAGTGTACATGCACTTTTAATAAATATTATTATAATTATTATTATTATTATTATTATTATTATTATTATAATTATTATTATTATTATTATTATTATTATTATTATTATTATTATTATTATTATTATTATTATTATACATGTGCACTGAATGGTCTGTACTCGTCTGTACTCACGGAGCTGTACTCACTAATTGTGGTCATTGGACTCGTCTCTCCACGTACAGTCGATTGGCGTAGATTATAATAGTGAGGAAACGTTTCGCCAGCCAGTGGCTTCTTCAGTCCGCTCCAGAGAAGAACGGTGGAACACTATGAGGGGTTTGGGGTAATCAGTCCTTCAGTCTCGAGTCCATGAGTTCAGTCCATCAGTCTCGATAAATCATCTACTGACTATGTAAATAAGTAAATAAATAAGTAAATAAGTAAATAAATAAGTAAATAAGTAAATAAATAAGTAAATAAGTAAATAAATAAGTAAATAAATAAGTAAATAAGTAAATAAATAAGTAAATAAGTAAATAAATAAGTAAATACGTAAATAAATAAGTAAATAAGTAAATAAATAAGTAAATAAGTAAATAAATAAGTAAATAAATAAGTAAATAAGTAAATAAATAAGTAAATAAGTAAATAAATAAGTAAATAAGTAAATAAATAAGTAAATACGTAAAATAAATAAGTAAATAAGTAAATAAATAAGTAAATAAGTAAATAAATAAGTAAATAAGTAAATAAATAAGTAAATAAGTAAATAAATAAGTAAATAAGTAAATAAATAAGTAAATAAGTAAATAAATAAGTAAATAAGTAAATAAATAAGTAAATAAGTAAATAAATAAGTAAATAAGTAAATAAATAAGTAAATAAGTAAATAAATAAGTAAATAAGTAAATAAATAAGTAAATAAGTAAATAAATAAGTAAATAAGTAAATAAATAAGTAAATAAGTAAATAACTAAGTAAATAAGTAAATAAATAAGTAAATAAGTAAATAAATAAGTAAATAAGTAAATAAATAAGTAAATAAATAAGTAAATAAGTAAATAAATAAGTAAATAAGTAAATAAATAAGTAAATAAGACATAAAATGATGTTTGTATTATTTATTATGAAGTTATTTCGCCTACCAGGGAACTTATTAATTGATAAACTCTCTGGTGGGCGAAACATCTCAAGTGAATGCCATAACTCGCTTATTGTCTTATTAATACACCTATCAGTGCATATCACTATTGATATATGTACTCACCTGCTTGTGGTTGCAGGGGTCACGTCACAGCTCCTGGCCCCGCCTCTTCGCTGGTCGCTACTAGGTCCACACATACACACGTGTGTGTGTGTGTATGTGTGGGCGTGCATAAAAACATGTACGACTGCACGTAATTCTGTCCGATGGTGGTGCAGGAATTACTAGCCAGGAGGTCATGCAAGGTGCACAGCTACACCCCCAGATCGAATGTCTCTCCTGTGCTTGTTGCAGAGTGCACACACACACAAACACACACACACACACACACACACTACAATGGATCAGGGAATACTTGTCAGGAAGACAGCAGCGAGTCATGGTACGTGGCGAGGTGTCAGAGTGGGCACCTGTGACCAGCGGGGTCCCGCAGGGGTCAGTCCTAGGACCAGTGCTGTTTCTGGTATTTGTGAACGACATGACGGAAGGAATAGACTCTGAGGTGTCCCTGTTTGCAGATGACGTGAAGTTGATGAGAAGAATTCACTCGATCGAAGACCAGGCAGAACTACAAAGGGATCTGGACAAGCTGCAGACCTGGTCCAGCAATTGGCTCCTGGAGTTCAATCCCACCAAGTGCAAAGTCATGAAGATTGGGGAAGGGCAAAGAAGACCGCAGACGGAGTACAGTCTAGGGGGCCAGAGACTACAAACCTCACTCAAGGAAAAAGATCTTGGGGTGAGTATAACACCAGGCACATCTCCTGAAGCGCACATCAACCAAATAACTGCTGCAGCATATGGGCGCCTAGCAAACCTCAGAACAGCATTCCGACATCTTAATAAGGAATCATTCAGGACCCTGTACACCGTGTACGTTAGGCCCATATTGGAGTATGCGGCACCAGTTTGGAACCCACACCTAGCCAAGCACGTGAAGAAACTAGAGAAAGTGCAAAGGTTTGCAACAAGACTAGTCCCAGAGCTAAGAGGCATGTCCTACGAGGAGAGGTTAAGGGAAATCAACCTGACGACACTGGAGGACAGGAGAGATAGGGGGAATATGATAACGATATATAAAATACTGAGAGGAATCGACAAGTTGGATAGAGACAGAATGTTCCTGAGATGGGACACAGCAACAAGGAGTCACAGTTGGAAGTTGAAGACTCAGATGAATCACAGGGATGTTAGGAAGTATTTTTTCAGTCACAGAGTTGTCAGGAAGTGGAATAGTCTGAGAAATGATGTAGTGGAGGCAGGATCCATAGCTCTAAAAAGAGCTACGATAAAGCTCATGGAGAAGGAAGAGAGTAGACCTAGTAGTGACCAGCGAGGAGACGGGGCCAGGAGCCATGACTCGACCCCTGGAAAGACAATTAGGTGAGTACATTGCGACCCAACTTAAAAATCAAATAAAATATTCAAGATCGCGAATTCAGTAAAACTTACAAAAAAATTGACCTTAGAATCATTTGTCAACATTGACAAAAAAATGATACCTTCCCCTGGGGGTAAATACCCTGGGTATGTAGTCAGACTGTCTTTGGGTATGCGAGACGTTTCTCATATTGCTTTGAGAGGATTATATTGTCTTCATACTGAGTGTGAAGATACCCACATTGTGTGGATATACCCACATTGTGTGGATATACCCACATTGTGTGGATATACCCACATTGTGTGGATATACCCACATTGTGTGGATATACCCACATTGTGTGGATATACCCACATTGTGTGGATATACCCACATTGTGTGGATATACCCACATTGTGTGGATTATACCCACATTGTGTGGATATACCCACATTGTGTGGATATACCCACATTGTGTGGATATACCCACATTGTGTGGATATACCCACATTGTGTGGATGTACCCACATTGTGTGGATATACCCACATTGTGTGGATATACCCACACTGTGTGGATATACCCACACTGAGTGAAGATACCCACACTGTTTGAAGATACCCACACTGTGTGAAGATACCCACACTGTGTGGATATACCCACACTGTGTGAATATACCCACACTGTGTGAAGATACCCACACTGTTTGAAGATACCCACACTGTGTGGATATACCCACACTGAGTGGAGATACCCACACTGTGTGAAGATACCCACACTGTTTGAAGATACCCACACTGTGTGGATATACCCACATTGTGTGGATATACCCACATTGTGTG
Source organism: Cherax quadricarinatus (assembly GCF_026875155.1). Taxonomy (NCBI): domain Eukaryota; kingdom Metazoa; phylum Arthropoda; class Malacostraca; order Decapoda; family Parastacidae; genus Cherax; species Cherax quadricarinatus. The sequence continues at coordinate 14,581,513 of NC_069483.1, forward strand.
GATATACCCACATTGTGTGGATATACCCACATTGTGTGGATATACCCACATTGTGTGGATATACCCACATTGTGTGGATATACCCACACTGTGTGGATATACCCACACTGAGTGAAGATACCCACACTGTTTGAAGATACCCACACTGTGTGAAGATACCCACACTGTGTGGATATACCCACACTGTGTGAATATACCCACACTGTGTGAAGATACCCACACTGTTTGAAGATACCCACACTGTGTGGAGATACCCACACTGAGTGAAGATACCCACACTGTGTGAAGATACCCACACTGTGTGAAGATACCCACACTGTGTGAAGATACCCACACTGTGTGGAGATATCCACACTGAGTGGAGATACCCACACTGTGTGAAGATACCCGCACTGTGCGGAGATACCCATACTGTGTGGATATACCCACACTGTGTGAAGATACCAACACTGTGTGGAGATACCCACACTGTGTTGATATACCCACAGTGTATGGATATACCCACACTGAAGATACTCACACTGTGTGGAGATACACTGTGTGGAGATACTCACACTGTGTGGATATACACACAGTGTATGGATATACCCACACTATATGAAAATATCCACACTGTGTGGAGATGCCCACTCTGTGTGGATATACTCACACTGTGTGAATATAACCACACGGTGTGGATATACCCACACTGTGTAAAAACATCACACTGTGTGAATATAACCAACACGGTGTGGATATACCCACACTGTGTAAAAACATCACACTGTGTGAATATAACCACACGGTGTGGATATACCCACACTGTGTAAAAACATCACACTGTGTGAATATAACCACACGGTGTGGATATACCCACACTGTGTAAAAACATCACACTGTGTGAATATAACCACACGGTGTGGATATACCCACACTGTGTAAAAACATCACACTGTGTGAATATAACCACACGGTGTGGATATACCCACACTGTGTAAAAACATCACACTGTGTGAATATAACCACACGGTGTGGATATACCCACACTGTGTAAAAACATCACACTGTGTGAATATAACCACACGGTGTGGATATACCCACACTGTGTAAAAAAAATCACACTGTGTGAATATAACCACACGGTGTGGATATACCCACACTGTGTAAAAACATCACACTGTGTGAATATAACCACACGGTGTGGATATACCCACACTGTGTAAAAAACATCACACTGTGTGAATATAACCACACGGTGTGGATATACCCACACTGTGTAAAAACATCACACTGTGTGAATATAACCACACGGTGTGGATATACCCACACTGTGTAAAAACATCACACTGTGTGAATATAACCACACGGTGTGGATATACCCACACTGTGTAAAAACATCACACTGTGTGAATATAACCACACGGTGTGGATATACCCACACTGTGTAAAAACATCACACTGTGTGAATATAACCACACGGTGTGGGATATACCCACACTGTGTAAAAACATCACACTGTGTGAATATAACCACACGGTGTGGATATACCCACACTGTGTAATCAATGAGGAGAGTATCCTCGGTGCCTTGATGTCACCGAACTTATACTACAGAAATAGTGATGTTAGAGAACTTATACTACAGAAATAGTGGTGTTAGGGAACTTATACTACAGAAATAGTGATGTTAGAGAACTTATACTACAGAAATAGTGGTGTTAGGGAACTTATACTACAGAAATAGTGATGTTAGAGAACTTATACTACAGAAATAGTGGTGTTAGGGAACTTATACTACAGAAATAGTGATGTTAGAGAACTTATACTACAGAAATAGTGGTGTTAGGGAACTTATACTACAGAAATAGTGGTGTTAGGGAACTTATACTACAGAAATAGTGGTGATAGGGAACTTATACTACAGAAATAGTGGTGTTAGGGAACTTATACTACAGAAATAGTGGTGTTAGGGAACTTATACTACAGAAATAGTGGTGTTAGGGAACTTATACTACAGAAATAGTGATGTTAGGGAACTTATACTACAGAAATAGTGGTGTTAGGGAACTTATACTACAGAAATAGTGATGTTAGAGAACTTATACTACAGAAATAGTGGTGTTAGGGAACTTATACTACAGAAATAGTGATGTTAGAGAACTTATACTACAGAAATAGTGGTGTTAGGGAACTTATACTACAGAAATAGTGATGTTAGAGAACTTATACTACAGAAATAGTGGTGTTAGGGAACTTATACTACAGAAATAGTGATGTTAGAGAACTTATACTACAGAAATAGTGGTGTTAGGGAACTTATACTACAGAAACAGTGATGTTAGGGAACTTATACTACAGAAATAGTAGTGATAGGGAACTTATACTACAGAAATAGTGGTGTTAGGGAACTTATACTACAGAAATAGTAGTGATAGGGAACTTATACTACAGAAATAGTGGTGTTAGGGAACTTATACTACAGAAATAGTGGTGTTAGGGAACTTATACTACAGAAATAGTGATGTTAGGGAACTTATACTACAGAAATAGTGGTATTAGGGAACTTATACTACAGAAATAGTGGTGCTAGGGAACTTATACTACAGAAATAGTGGTGATAGGGAACTTATACTACAGAAATAGTGGTGTTAGGGAGCTTATACTACAGAAATAGTGGTGTTAGGGAACTTATACTACAGAAATAGTGATGTTAGGGAACTTATACTACATAAATAGTGGTGTTAGGGAACTTATACTACAGAAATAGTGGTGTTAGGGAACTTATACTACAGAAACAGTGATGTTAGGGAACTTATACTACATAAATAGTGGTGTTAGGGAACTTACACTACAGAAATAGTGGTGTTAGGGAACTTATACTACAGAAATAGTGGTGATAGGGAACTTATACTACAGAAATAGTGGTGTTAGGGAACTTATACTACAGAAATAGTGGTGTTAGGGAACTTATACTACAGAAATAGTGGTGTTAGGGAACTTATACTACAGAAATATGTGGTGTTAGGGAACTTATACTACAGAAATAGTGGTGTTAGGGAACTTATACTACAGAAATAGTGGTGTTAGGGAACTTATACTACAGAAATAGTGGTGTTAGGGAACTTATACTACAGAAATAGTGGTGTTAGGGAACTTATACTACAGAAATAGTGGTGTTAGGGAACTTATACTACAGAAATAGTGGTGTTAGGGAACTATACTACAGAAATAGTGGTGTTAGGGAACTTATACTACAGAAATAGTGGTGTTAGGGAACTTATACTACAGAAATAGTGGTGTTAGGGAACTTATACTACAGAAATAGTGGTGTTAGGGAACTTATACTACAGAAAACAGTGATGTTAGGGAACTTATACTACAGAAATAGTAGTGATAGGGAACTTATACTACAGAAATAGTGGTGTTAGGGAACTTATACTACAGAAATAGTGGTTGTTAGGGAACTTATACTACAGAAATAGTGATGTTAGGGAACTTATATCTACAGAAATAGTGGTGTTAGGGAACTTATACTACAGAATATGTGGTGCTAGGGAACTTATACTACAGAAATAGTGGTGGATAGGGAACTTATACTACAGAAATAGTGGTGTTAGGGAGCTTATACTACAGAAATAGTGGTGTTAGGGAACTTATACTACAGAAATAGTGATGTTAGGGAACTTATACTACATAAATAGTGGTGTTAGGGAACTTATACTACAGAAATAGTGGTGTTAGGGAACTTATACTACAGAAACAGTGATGTTAGGGAACTTATACTACATAAATAGTGGTGTTAGGGAACTTACACTACAGAAATAGTGGTGTTAGGGAACTTATACTACAGAAATAGTGGTGATAGGGAACTTATACTACAGAAATAGTGGTGTTAGGGAACTTATACTACAGAAATAGTGGTGTTAGGGAACTTATACTACAGAAATAGTGGTGTTAGGGAACTTATACTACAGAAATAGTGGTGTTAGGGAACTTATACTACAGAAATAGTGGTGCTAGGGAACTTATACTACAGAAATAGTGGTGATAGGGAACTTATACTACAGAAATAGTGGTGTTAGGGAGCTTATACTACAGAAATAGTGGTGTTAGGGAACTTATACTACAGAAATAGTGATGTTAGGGAACTTATACTACATAAATAGTGGTGTTAGGGAACTTATACTACAGAAATAGTGGTGTTAGGGAACTTATACTACAGAAACAGTGATGTTAGGGAACTTATACTACATAAATAGTGGTTGTTAGGGAACTTACACTACAGAAATAGTGGTGTTAGGGAACTATTACTACAGAAATAGTGGTGATAGGGAACTTATACTACAGAAATAGTGGTGTTAGGGAACTTATACTACAGAAATAGTGGTGTTAGGGAACTTATACTACAGAAATAGTGGTGTTAGGGAACTTATACTACAGAAATAGTGGTGTTAGGGAACTTATACTACAGAAATAGTGGTGTTAGGGAACTTATACTACAGAAATAGTGGTGTTAGGGAACTTATACTACAGAAATAGTGGTGTTAGGGAACTTATACTACAGAAATAGTGGTGTTTAGGGAACTTATACTACAGAAATAGTGGTGTTAGGGAACTTATACTACAGAAATAGTGGTGTTAGGGAACTTTAACTACAGAAATAGTGGTGTTAGGGAACTTATACTACAGAAATAGTGGTGTTTAGGGAACTTATACTACAGAAATAGTGGTGTTAGGGAACTTATACTACAGAAATAGTGGTGTTAGGGAACTTATACTACAGAAATAGTGGTGTTAGGGAACTTATACTACAGAAATAGTGGTGTTAGGGAACTTATACTACAGAAATAGTGGGTGTTAGGGAACTTATACTACAGAAATAGTGGTGTTAGGGAACTTATACTACAGAAATAGTGGTGTTAGGGAACTTATACTACAGAAATAGTGGTGATAGGGAACTTATACTACAGAAATAGTGGTTGTTAGGGAACTTATACTACAGAAATAGTGGTGTTAGGGAAACTTATACTACAGAAAATAGTGGTGATAGGGAACTTATACTACAGAAATAGTGGTGTTAGGGAACTTATACTACAGAAAGAGTGGTGATAGGGAACTTATACTACAGAAATAGTTATGTTACGTAACTTGTTCCCCTGGAAAATTGTGAACATTTATTCTTGTAGATGTTCAACATTATTTGTAGTCTGTGAACACTTGGTATATATACACTGAGAGACATACAACACTTGGTATATATACACTGAGAGACATACCACACTTGGTATATATTCACTGAGAGACATACAACACTTTGTATATATTCACTGAGAGACATACAACACTTGGTATATATACGCTGAGAGACATGCAACATTTGGTATATATACACTGAGAGACATACAACACTTGGTATATATACGCTGAGAGACATACAACACTTGGTATATATTCACTGAGAGACATACAACATTTGGTATATATACACTGAGAGACATACAACACTTGATATATACGCTGAGAGACATACAACATTTGGTATATATACACTGAGAGACATACAACACTTGGTATATATACGCTGAGAGACATACAACACTTGGTATATATTCACTGAGAGACATACAACACTTGGTATATATTCACTGAGAGACATACAACATTTGGTATATATACACTGAGAGACATATAACACTTGGTATATATACGCTGAGAGACATACATCACTTGGTATATATACACTGAGAGACATGCAATACTTGGTGTATACACAATGAGAGACATACATCACTTGGTATATATACACTGGAGACATACAACACTTGGTATATATTCACTGAGAGACATACAACACTTGGTATATATACACTGAGAGACATACAATACTTGGTGTATACACAATGAGAGACATACATCACTTGGTATATATACACTGAGAGACATACAACACTTGGTATATATACACTGAGAGACATGCAATACTTGGTGTATACACAATGAGAGACATACATCACTTGGTATATATACACTGGAGACATACAACACTTGGTATATATACACTGAGAGACATACAACACTTGGTATATATACACTGAGAGACATACATCACTTGGTATATATACACTGAGAGAAATACAACACTTGGTATATATACAGTGTGTGGCGCAGACGGAAGTTGTGACCCCAGGCGACACTCAGTACACATCTGGAATACTGATTCAGTATCCTGGAGTTTCTTAGTGTTATGAATCAGTGTAGTTCTGAAGGTGTTAGGAATATATATATATATATATATATATATATATATATATATATATATGTGTGTGTGTGTGTGTGTGTGTGTGTGTGTACTCACCTAGTTGAGGTTGCAGGGGTCGAGTCCAAGCTCCTGGCCCCGCCTCTTCACTGTGTGTGTGTGTGTGTGTGTATGTATATGTGTGTGTGTGTGTGTGTGTGTGTGTATGTATATATATAATTGTAACCACGAACGAGTGGTATTCATCAATAACAACACTGTGCAATCCAAGGATTCGAACCCATGTTGTACTGGCCTGCCTCATGGTAAGCGAGAACCACATGACGCTTTAAACCACAGGACCACCCAACCCTACAAGAATGCCGCAGCCAGCAATGCTAGCTGTTGGGCCACCATCCGAAGACATACGGAGGTGTGGGAGCTTCTAAGCTAATTTCATTCTCATTTCTGTTTGGTGTACTAGCCTCACGAATGAAATTAGCTTAGATTCTAAGCCTTAGAAGCTCCCACACCTCCGTATGCCCTCGGATGGTGGCCCAACAGCTAGCATTGCTGGCTGCGCCATTCTTGTAGGGTTGGGTGATCCTGAGGTTTAAAGCGTCATATGGTTCTCGCTTACCATGAGGCAGGCCAGTACAACATGGGTTCGAATCCTTGGCTAGCGCAGTGTTTGTATATATATATATATATATATATATATATATATATATATATATATATATATATATATATATATATATATATATATATATATAATAATACAAACACTGCGCTAGCCAAGTTACATATATATTTTTAGACTATTTACTGGTTATATTAATGATTTATGTGGTAAGTACACTTTTGCAACCTGGAAATAGATTGAGAAAATGGAGGTTGATAAACAGGCCACTTGACCACAACTTCCTGAGTCTCTGTAAACTGATACACTCATGAGGACGTAGTGAATGAGACCTCTAGTAGTGCTACCAGCCTGAGGGAGGTAGCAGGTAGTGGAACCCCTGGTGTTGCTACCAGCCAGTGGGATGTAGCAGGTAGTGGGACCCCTAGTGTTGCTACCAGCCTGATGGAAATACCAGGCTGTGGGACCCCTACTCTTCCTTACAACCTCAGGGAGGTACCAGCTAATGGCATCTCATTACAAAAATGTAATATAGCGTTCAAGAACCTCTCACATCTTACGTTCACTCAGTCAAACAATCCTTGAGGCTTCACTAATCTGATCGACACATGCCAAATTACAGTCCTCGGGAAATATTTTATATTTTTGAGTATTTCTTCTTCTGTGTTCCTGACTGTTATTAAAAAATTATTTTTGAGTGAAACACAAGTTCAACAATCAAGAATACTTTCATTCTTGATGAATCGGAGAGAGTTAACTTATAATTTATATACATTTCTTGCTGTATATAGTGTGCATAATAATTGCATAATAATTTGCTGATGACACTGTGCTCTTGGGAGATTCTGAAGAGAAGCTGCAGAGATTGGTGGATGAATTTGGTAGGGTGTGCAAAAGAAGAAAATTAAAGGTGAATACAGGAAAGAGTAAGGTTATGAGGATAACAAAAAGATTAGGTGATGAAAGATTGAATATCAGATTGGAGGGAGAGAGTATGGAGGAGGTGAATGTATTCAGATATTTGGGAGTGGACGTGTCAGCGGATGGGTCTATGAAAGATGAGGTGAATCATAGAATTGATGAGGGAAAAAGAGTGAGTGGTGCACTTAGGAGTCTGTGGGACAAAGAACTTTGTCCTTGGAGGCAAAGAGGGGAATGTATGAGAGTATAGTTTTACCAACGCTCTTATATGGGTGTGAAGCGTGGGTGATGAATGTTGCAGCGAGGAGAAGGCTGGAGGCAGTGGAGATGTCATGTCTGAGGGCAATGTGTGGTGTGAATATAATGCAGAGAATTCGTAGTTTGGAAGTTAGGAGGAGGTGCGGGATTACCAAAACTGTTGTCCAGAGGGCTGAGGAAGGGTTGTTGAGGTGGTTCGGACATGTAGAGAGAATGGAGCGAAACAGAATGACTTCAAGAGTGTATCAGTCTGTAGTGGAAGGAAGGCGGGGTAGGGGTCGGCCTAGTAAGGGTTGGAGGGAGGGGGTAAAGGAGGTTTTGTGTGCGAGGGGCATGGACTTCCAGCAGGCATGCGTGAGCGTGTTTGATAGGAGTGAATGGAGACAAATGGTTTTTAATACTTGACGTGCTGTTGGAGTGTGAGCAAAGTAACATTTATGAAGGGATTCAGGGAAACCGGCAGGCCGGACTTGAGTCCTGGAGATGGGAAGTACAGTGCCTGCACTCTGAAGGAGGGGTGTTAATGTTGCAGTTTAAAAACTGTAGTGTAAAGCACCCTTCTGGCAAGACAGTGATGGAGTGAATGATGGTGAAAGTTTTTCTTTTTCGGGCCACCCTGCCTTGGTGGGAATCGGCCAGTGTGATAAAAAAAAAATAATTGAAATGACCTTTATTTGGAAAATTAATGTTGATTTGGAAAATACACAACAATGATATGACAGATAATTGATTTAATTTTTGGGAGGGTTAGTGGAGATGTGATGGTTGGAGTTAAACACACTTGTTGGATGGTAACACTTATATTAGCAGTGTGAGAGGGGAGCCCAGACTGCCTGTATTGTCTTCTCGTAGACCTACGGTTGGAGTGAGGACGAGGCCGGAAGCGCAGCGCTCACATACGGCATCACGTGACGTCACGCAAGCTAATCACTGAGCCTAGCAAGGGGTCAACTATGTAAAACATATGGATGGTACTATGATACTCAGATAACATATACATATACAGGGGATCAGCAACTATGCTGATATATTAAGAGATATGACTACCCTTTGCATTCCTACCCTAAGCATTGCTATACTCTTTAGTATAGAATCAATGCTGAACACATTTTGGCAAGTTGCTCATCGTGGTACCAGCAGCAGTTAGCTTCTCCACAGTTGAACAGTCCTGTTTTGCGATCCTGCGTTTGGTTAGTGTCCATTGATTCTCAGTTGCGTTGAGGTCAGGAGAGTTTCCAGGCCGATGTAGATCGATCCTCCGGTACGGGTGGAAACATTAATATGTGTTTCCTTAAGACTCCTGCTGTCACTGTTCAGCCATCAGTATAATGGGTACCTGGGTGATAGTGGACTGGTGTGGGTCGCATCCTGGGGACAAAACTGACCTAATTTGCGGGAAATGCTCAGCATAACAAGCGGCTTTCTATATAGTAGTATGTCATTGATGTCAACTATGGTCCGTATACCTTGTACATGTACTTGTAGAAATAAAGATATTATTATTATATTATTATGTAAAAAAGGGCCCTGCCCGGTACTATAATGGTGTCCTCAATAAAGTGACCACTGACTGTATAGAAAATGCCTTCAATATTTCACCCGAAACAAGACCAGCTCGAGGGACACCCACTAACATGCAAATACCACGACGGTGCAGACCTGAGAGTGTTTCCACTCAGTTACGAAGTGAAAGTTTGAGGGCTTCTTGACTACACCCTGAACCCTCCCTCCCTCCCTCCCTCACTGAGGTTCTGTGAACCCCACCTCCTCCCACACCTACCTCCAGCACACTCTCACTACCTCATACTCTCCCCTTCCAGCACACCCTCACTACTTCATACTCCCCTTCCTGCACACCCTCACTACCCCATATTCATCCTCTCCAGCACACCATCATTACCTCATACTCTCCCATTCCAGCACATCCTCACTGCCTCATATTTCTCCCCTCCAGTACACCCTCACTACCTCATACTCCTCTTCCAACACATCCTCACTTCCCCCATATTTATCCTCTCCAGCACACCCTCACTACCTCATACTTCTCTCTTCTAGCACACCCTCACTACCTCATACTTCCCCCTTCCATCACTCACTGCCTCATACTTTCCCCCTTATACCTAACACTCGGCCCTATATACACTGTAGACCATACTAAGAGCTGCTAATACACAAGTACCTGAATGAAAATCCTGAAGGTATCGTAGCTGCTGATCCAGAAATACAATACCAAACGATGTACTCATTATCTTACTAAAGTCTCCTAGCTCAGCTCTAAATATTTTATTACCTCTTGTGTGTAATCCATCCTCTGTAATAATGGCAGGGAAACATAGCTAGCCTTTGTGCCAACAGTGTAGCTATCATCTAGACTAGTGTAGCAGTGCACTGCTGGTGTTCCCACAGTGTAGCTATCATCTAGACTAGTGTAGCAGTGCACTGCTGGTGTTCCCACAGTGTAGCTATCATCTAGACTAGTGTAACAGTGCACTGCTGGTGTTCCCACAGTGTAGCTATCATCTAGACTAGTGTAGCAGTGCACTGCTGGTGTTCCCACAGTGTAGCTATCATCTAGACATAGTGTAGCAGTGCACTGCTGGTGTTCCCACAGTGTAGCTATCATCTAGACTAGTGTAGCAGTACACTGCTGGTGTTCCCACAGTGTAGCTATCATCTAGACTATTGTAGCAGTACACTGCTGGTGTTCCCACAGTGTAGCTATCATCTAGACTAGTGTAGCAGTACACTGCTGGTGTTCCCACAGTGTAGCTATCATCTAGACTAGTGTAGCAGTACACTGCTGGTGTTCCCACAGTGTAACTAGTAACAGAATCCCACCTGTTCAACCCACACCCTCAACACTCCATCCACCCATCAGAGTACACAGTGTACATACACACTTGACATACACTTACAGAGGAAGATTTAGAGTTGACAGACACAGAGAAAGAGAGATTAACCTGGGTGAGAGAAAGAGAGAGTAAGATTGACCTGGGAGAGTAAGACTGACATTGCTAAGAGAGAAAGACTAACCTGGATAAGAGAGTAAGACTGACCTGGATAAGTAAGACTGACCTGGATAATAGAGTAAGACTGACCTGGATAATAGAGTAAGACTGACCTGGATAACAGAGTAAGACTGACCTGGATAAGAAAGTAAGACTGACCTGGATAAGTAAGACTGACCTGGATAAGTAAGACTGACCTGGATAAGAGAGTAAGACTGACCTGAATAAGTAAGACTGACCTGGATAAGAGAGTAAGACTGACCTGGATAAGTAAGACTGACTTGGATAAGAGAGTAAGACTGGCCTGGATAAGAGAATAAGACTGACCCGGATAAAAGTGTGACCTGTTAAAGTAACATTAACACTGATGAGTGACGGTTAAGATGAAGTAATTGACATGATAGGCTGAGATGATAGGCTGAGATGATAGGCTGAGATGATAGGCTGTGAATATGGCCTAGTTTACCATCTACGTTTTCTGTGGTTTTCTCAGGTGATCTTTGTTTTTTAAGTTTTCTATGGTTTTCTCAGGTTTTAAATGGTTTCATGTTTTACGGTTTGGTCTGATCTATGGTTTTCTTTGGATTATTAGGTTTTCTATGGGTTTATGTTTTTTTTTGTGGTTTGTTATCGGTTTATGAGGTTTTCTATGATTGTCTATGTTTATATGAGTTTTCTATTGGTTTATGAGTTTTTCTATGGGTTTATGAGGTTTTCTATGTTTTTTCTATAGATTTATGAGGTTTCTTCTGGTTTTCTATGGGTTTATGAGGTTTTCTATTGGTTTCTATTGGTTTATGAGTTTTTCTATGGGTTTATGAGGTTTTCTATGTTTTTTCTATGGGTTTATAAGGTTTCTTCTGGTTTTCTATGGGTTTATGAGGTTTTCTATTGGTTTCTATGGGTTTATGAGGTTTTCTATGGGTTTATGAGGTTTTCTATTGGTTTCTATTGGTTTATGAGTTTTTCTATGGGTTTATGAGGTTTTCTATGTTTTTTCTATGGGTTTATAAGGTTTCTTCTGGTTTTCTATGGGTTTATGAGGTTTTCTATTGGTTTCTATGGGTTTATGAGGTTTTCTATGGGTTTATGAGGTTTTCTATTGGTTTCTTTGGGTTTATGAGGTTTTCTATGGGTTTATGAAAGAGTGCTAAGAAGCAGGATTGCAAATCACCTGGATTCCCAAAATCTGCACAATCCAGGGCAACATGGGTTCAGGGCAGGTCGCTCCTGCCTCTCACAACTACTGGATCACTATGACATGGCCTTGGATGCACTGGAAGAAAATCAGAATGCAGATGTAATATACACAGACTTTGCAAAAGCATTTGACAAATGCGATCATGGCGTAATAGCCCATAAAATACGTGCTAAAGGAATAACTGGGAAAGTGGGGAGATGGATCTTCAACTTCCTAACAAATCGAACACAAAGAGTAGTTGTTAACAGAGTTAAATCGGAGGCTGCCATAGTGAAGAGCTCTGTTCCACAAGGCACAGTACTCACCCCCATCTTATTCCTTATCCTCATATCAGACATAAACAGAGATATACACCACAGCACCGTATCATCCTTTGCGGATGATACTAGGATCTGCATGAGGCTGTCATCTGCTGAGGACGCGTTTAACCCCCAAGAAGATATAAACAAAGTTTTCCAGTGGGCAACGGTAAACAATATGATGTTCAATGAGGACAAATTCCAACTACTCCGTTATGGAAAACTGGAGGAGATAATAACTAGAACAGAGTATACTACTGACTCCGGCCATACAATAGAGCGGAAAACTAATGTAAGGGACCTGGGAGTAGTAATGTCTGAGGATCTCACTTTCAAGGATCACAACAGTGCCACGATCGCACGTGCAAAGAAAATGATAGGATGGATAATGAGAACTTTCAAAACGAGAGATGCCAAGCCCATGATGATCCTTTTCAAATCACTTGTTCTCTCTAGGCTGGAATACTGCTGTACATTAACATCTCCATACAAAGCAGGTGAAATCGCAGATCTAGAGAGTGTACAGAGATCCTTTACTGCACGTATAAGTTCTGTCAAGCACCTTAACTACTGGGAACGCTTGAAAGCACTTGACTTGTACTCGTTGGAACGCAGGAGGGAGAGATATATCATAATCTACACTTGGAAAATCTTGGAAGGAATGGTCCCAAATCTGCACACAGAAATCACTCCCTACGAAAGTAAAAGACTGGGCAGGCGATGCAAAATGCCGCCAATAAAGAGTAGGGGCGTCATTGGTACACTAAGAGAAAACACCATAAGTGTCCGGGGCCCAAAACTGTTCAACAGCCTCCCATCAAGCATTAGGGGAATTGCCAATAAACCCCTGGCTGCCTTCAAGAGAGAGCTGGACAGATACCTAAAGTCAGTGCCGGATCAGCCGGGCTGTGGCTCGTACGTCGGACTGCGTGCGGCCAGCAGTAACAGCCTAGTTGATCAGGCCCTGATCCATCGGGAGGCCTGGTCGTGGACCGGGCCGCGGGGGCGTTGATCCCCGGAATAACCTCCAGGTAACCTCCAGGTTTTCTATTGGTTTCTATGGGTTTATGAGGTTTTCTATGGGTTTATGAGGTTTTCTATTGGTTTCTTTGGGTTTATGAGGTTTACTATGGATATGTATGGGGTGGGGTGCTAGGGGTGAGGAGGATTGAGGTGTACGAGGTGGGTTGAGGTGAGGTGCGTGGTGGGTTGAGGTGAGGAGCGAGGTGGGTTGAGGTGAGGAGCGAGGTGGGTTGAGGTGAGGTGCGTGGTGGGTTGAGGTGAGGTACGTGGTGGGTTGAGGTGAGGAGCGAGGTGGGTTGAGGTGAGGAGCGAGGTGGGTTGAGGTGAGGTGCGTGGTGGGTTGAGGTGAGGTGCGAGGTGGGTTGAGGTGAGGTGTGTGGTGGGTTGAGGTGAGGTGCGAGGTGGGTTGAGGTGAGGTGCGAGGTGGGTTGAGGTGAGGTGCGAGGTGGGTTGAGGTGAGGTGTGTGGTGGGTTGAGGTGAGGTGCGAGGTGGGTTGAGGTGAGGTGCGAGGTGGGTTGAGGTGAGGTGCGAGGTGGGTTGAGGTGAGGTGTGTGGTGGGTTGAGGTGAGGTGCGAGGTGGGTTGAGGTGAGGTGCGAGGTGGGTTGAGGTGAGGTGCGAGGTGGGTTGAGGTGAGGTGTGTGGTGGGTTGAGGTGAGGTGCGAGGTGGGTTGAGGTGAGGAGCGTGGTGGGTTGAGGTGAGGTGCGTGGTGGGTTGAGGTGAGGTACGTGGTGGGTTGAGGTGAGGAGCGAGGTGGGTTGAGGTGAGGAGCGAGGTGGGTTGTGGTGAGGAGCGTGGTGGGTTGAGGTGAGGTGCGTGGTGGGTTGAGGTGAGGTACGTGGTGGGTTGAGGTGAGGAGCGAGGTGGGTTGAGGTGAGGAGCGAGGTGGGTTGAGGTGAGGTGCGTGGTGGGTTGAGGTGAGGTGCGAGGTGGGTTGAGGTGAGGTGCGAGGTGGGTTGAGGTGAGGTGCGAGGTGGGTTGAGGTGAGGTGTGTGGTGGGTTGAGGTGAGGTGCGAGGTGGGTTGAGGTGAGGTGTGAGGTGGGTTGAGGTGAGGTGTGTGGTGGGTTGAGGTGAGGTGCGAGGTGGGTTGAGGTGAGGTGCGAGGTGGGTTGAGGTGAGGAGCGAGGTGGGTTGAGGTGAGGTGCGAGGTGGGTTGAGGTGAGGTGCGAGGTGGGTTGAGGTGAGGTGTGTGGTGGGTTGAGGTGAGGTGCGAGGTGGGTTGAGGTGGGTTATGGTGGGTGATCACTGTCTGGTGATAAAAAGCGGACCTGGAGAGAGCCTACTTTCCCAAAGAACCGGTCGGTGGGTTCTGCCCACCCCGCCCACCCCGGCCCAACCCCACCCCTCAAGAACACCCCGCCTACCACACCCAACCTCCACACAATGTAACACTTTAATCCATCCCGCCCACTCGATTTGCTTAGAGAGAGAGAGAGAAAGAGAGAGAGAAAGAAAGAGAGGGAGAGAGAGAGGAGAGCTTTGCATGTTGCAAGACGTGTGTAACATCTTGCACTTGCAATGTAGGTTTCAATCCTCTCTCCCAAACAGTTGTCTGGTGTCAACTGTAGTAAGCACCACACCCTTGGTTCACTCTCCTTCACCCTACCTCAGACTGGTGCTCTTCATCCAAGCAACTGGTGCTTCTCTCCCCCCCCCTGGATCAAACCTCATACCCAGGTGCTTGTTCAACCCTTTCAAGCCTTGAACATTCACGTTCATCAAGACTGAGGGACTGATTACCTTACCTTCCACGGTCTAAAATTTCAACATCTTCAAGCTACCTTTGTATTGAATAATACACAAGTATTCACAATTATTCACAATTCACAATTATTCACAATTCTCAATTATTCACAATTCTCAATTATTCACAATTCTCAATTATTCACAATTCACAATTATTCACAATTCACAATTATTCACAATTCACAATTATTCACAATTCTCAATTATTCACAATTTACAATTATTCACAATTCTCAATTATTCACAATTCACAATTATTCCCATTTCACAATTCCCAATTCACAGTTATTCGAAATTCACAATTATTCACAATTCACAATTATTCACAATTCCCAATTCCCAATTCACAATTATTCACAATTCACAATTATTCACAATTCACAATTATTCACAATTCACAATTATTCACAATTATTCACAATTCACAATTATCCACAATTCATAATTATTCACAATTCACAATTATTCACAATTCACAATTATTCACAATTCACAATTATTCACAATTCACAATTATTCACTATTCACAATTCACAATTATTCAAAATTCACAATTGTTCACAATTCACAATTATTCACAATTCACAATTATTCACAATTCACAATTATTCACAATTATTAAAAAATCACAATTATTCACAATTCACAATTATTCACAATTCACAATTATTCACAATTGTTCACAATTCACAATTATTCACAATTATTCACAATTCACAATTATTCACAATTCATAATTATTCACAATTCACAATTATTTACAATTCCCAATTATTCCCAATTCACAATTATTCCCAATTCACAATTATTCACAACTCACAATTATTCCCAATTCACAATTATTCCCAATTCACAATTATTCCCAATTCACAATTATTCACAACTCACAATTATTCACAATTCACAATTATTCCCAATTCACAATTATTCACAACTCACAATTATTCACAATTCACAATTATTCACAATTCACAAGTTAGTTAACATTAACGAATTAAAAAAAACGTAGATTAACGACACTCAAGGAAATTAATGAACCATAAAACGTCTGGCAACGAGTTAGTCAATGTGACATAAGAAACGTTCACATTAGAACGTTCGTATTTGCACGTTCGTATTAGAACGTTCATATTTGATGTTCGTATTTGAACGTTTGTATTAGAACGATCGTATTATAACGTTCGTATTAGAACGTTCGTATTAGAACGTTCGTATTAGAACGTTCGTATTATAACGTTCGTATTAGAACGTTCGTATTATAACGATCGTATTATAACGTTCGTATTATAACGTTCGTATTAGAACGTTCGTATTATAACGATCGTATTAGAACGTTCGTATTATAACGTTCGTATTATAACGTTCGTATTATAACGTTCGTATTATAACGTTCGTATTAGAACGTTCGTATTATAACGATCGTATTATAACGTTCGTATTAGAACGATCGTACTATAACGTTCGTATTATAACGTTCGTATTATAACGTTCGTATTATAACGTTCGTATTATAACGTTCGTATTAGAACGTTCGTATTATAACGATCGTATTAGAACGTTCGTATTATAACGTTCGTATTATAACGTTCGTATTATAACGTTCGTATTAGAACGTTCGTATTAGAACGTTCGTATTATAACGTTCGTATTAGAACGTTCGTATTATAACGTTCGTATTAGAACGTTCGTATTAGAACGTTCGTATTAGAACGTTCGTATTATAACGTTCGTATTAGAACGTTCGTATTTGAACGTTCATATTAGAACGTTCGTATTATAACGTTCGTATTAGGACGTTCGTATTAGAACGTTCATATTAGAATGTTCGTATTTGAACGTTCGTATTATAACGTTCGTATTAGAACGTTCGTATTAGAACGTTCGTATTAGAACGTTCGTATTATAACGTTCGTATTAGAACGTTCGTATTAGGACGTTCGTATTAGAACGTTCGTATTAGAACGTTCGTATGTGTGTGTGTGTGTGTGTGTGTGTGTGTGTGTGTGTGTGTGTGTGTGTGTGTGTGCGTTTGCTTATCCTGCACGACCTCCTTACTCCCAGAGAGAGCTTATCCTGCACGACCTCCTTACTCCCAGAGAGAGCTTATCCTGCACGACCTCCTTACTCCCAGAGGGAGCTTATCCTGCACGACCTCCTTACTCCCAGAGGGAGCTTATCTTGCACGACCTCCTTACTCCCAGAGGGAGCTTATCCTGCACGACCTCCTTACTCCCAGAGGGAGCTTATCTTGCACGACCTCCTTACTCCCAGAGGGAGCTTATCCTGCACGACCTCCTTACTCCCAGAGACAGCTTATCCTGCACGACCTCCTTACTCCCAGAGACAGCTTATCCTGCACGACCTCCTTACTCCCAGAGTCGTATCCTAACTTAACGAACCTGTGTATCAATGTATCTTCTCTCAAAACGCCTTTATCATTTAGTAAAACTGACTTTATCGCTTAGTAAAGGTGAGGGTGTCTCAGCTGAGGCTGATGCCAGAAGAAGCCGGTGCCAGGAGAGGCTGGTGCCAGGAGAAGCCGGTGCCAGCAGAGTCCGGTGGAGCAGGGAGAGGCACTCACTGTGGATTAAAATGGAAAATTCCTTGTAATGTTCTCGTCTAACCAGATTCTTCACTTATACATATATGCCCACTCACAGTGCCATTTATATTACACCCTGGCAAGGCACTGTATGACCCCTGCGGGTTTAGCGTTCCCCCATGACTATAACATTAATCGCAGGAGGTCGAGGCTGTCTGGTCTGACACAAAAAATGGAACACAGGAGAGTTTTTAATCCGATTGTACGAGAACGGATTTGTAAGTTGGTATAGATATTTTGAGGGTGGCTTGAGTTGCCTGTAAGGGTGTTTATACCTCACACTTCATGTCGACCTCTCTCTCTCTCTCTCTCTCTCTCTCTCTCTCTCTCTCTCTCTCTCTCTCTCTCTCTCTCTCTCTCTCCTTACACAGAGTTTGACAAGGTTAGGTTACGGATCCCTAGCTTTATTGACAAGCTATTACAGGTTAAGGATTCCTAACTTTATTGAGAAGCTAAGAGTTGTTACCTACATCAGCTCATTTAAAAGCATTTTTATTATGAGACAAACAAGTAGGGAACTCTGTCTCTCTCTCTCTCTCTCACATACACACACACACAGATCAACCAACACCTCCTTTACTGTGTTAGCAAATGTCGTCAAACAACTTTTTCTGGGTCCGTTTCACTTCACTTCTCTCAGACATCTTTGATCAAGTTGAGAATGATCTCTACTGTTGCTTCTGACTATCAAATAATGTAAATTAACACTGACCTATCACTGCTTTTTCCAGGTTTCATAAAAGAGTAAACAGTGGCTGTTGTTACGAGGAACAAGGATGCCTGTCACCTCTGTCTAGCGGAAAGTTTCACTGTTGGTAGTGAATGTTGATACAACAGCCTCTGGGGGCCATCAGAAAAGGTGCCAGTGTGTGTGTTACCAAGTGCCATCACAGTGAGCCCAGGAAGGTTGTGCGTGTGTCCATAATAGTGGTGTTAGTGTTGTTAGTCTCAGCTGATGTATAAGTGTACTGTGTCTGTGTCAGTTGATGATCTAGTGTATTGTGTTGTGATGACTGGGATCAGCTGTGTGTGAACGCGACCATGAGTGAGCCCACAGGACTTGAGTGTGGTGCGGGAAAAACAAAGGGAGGAGGCGAGAACTCTCCCGAGAAAATGGAAACCACGCAGCCAGTGATCGTGGTTGAGGGGGTGGATGATATGGGAGTGTGTTGGGTGTACACGCCGCCCGAGGTCAGTGTGTCTAAATGGGATACTCATAGCGGGCCCTCTAGTGGCAGTTGTTCTCCACACACACGCTCTCCCTCGATCGCCTCTATGAATTCTGACACATGGAGCGAGGAATTACCCACTCGGACTGCGGAGGACACAGCCTCCTACACTGACACTCTCCTAGAACCAGAGGATCGTGGTTTTCGTCATGTGTCTTCTTCATCGTCCATCGCTCTACCTCGAAGTTCCCAAGAGCAGAACCTAGCCAACACCAGATTCTGTGCCTCGCAGGAGCACCTTGGCTCCGAGGTTCGCTACAGGAAGAGGAAACAGTCTTTGAAAAACATGTTCCTGGATGTGTTTCATATAGATTCCAGTCGCCACTCAAGATCGTCCTCCAGTACCGAAGATCACCACAGGAACCACTCAAGCGGAGACTCACCAGTCAGAAAACTGATATCGAAGCTTCGCTCGAACTCCCACAGTGACTTACTACAGACCAAGAGCCGTTCCTCCTCCTCTGGTAGTATTGACCTCACCTCACTTCAGGACCGGGAGGTCAGTCTAATTCCCGAAGTCAGAGTTCGGAGTGGAAGCACGGTAGATGCCATCCCCGCGACGGCCATCAACACGCGGCTCCTAGGTCGTTACCGCAAGAACAACGCCAACCAGACGAAACGCCGATGGAGCCTCTTTGATCATCACCTTCTTAAAAGCCGTAGCCATCGACACGATGAGCCAGAGAGTGGCGCTACAACTGATTACGACAGTTCTGATGACAGGCAAGAAGAGTTGAAGATAGGCTCACCTGGGGAGCACAGGACGGATACGAAACGCCGATGGAGCCTATTCG
>NC_069483.1:14606450-14731450 GCF_026875155.1 Cherax quadricarinatus
TATATATATATATATATATATATATATTATATATATATATATATATATATATATATATATATATATATATATATATATTATATATATATATATAATATATGAATATAAACATTGTCTCTGCGTCCACAGCAGGACTCGAACCTGCTAACTAACCTGTTTAACATGTGTCTTAATTTCAGCTCTGTATCAGAGTCCACAGTACTTTACCACGGAGCTTCGGCTAATCGCCCATACTTATCGCGGGTCTAGCTCCATGGTAAAGTACTGTGGACTCTGATACAGAGTTAGCAGGTTCGAGTCCTGCTGTGGACGTAGAGACAATGTTTATATATATATATATATATATATATATATATATATATATATATATATATATATATATATATATATATATATATATATTTGTCTCACTGGGACAAATTGATACTGTTGGCTTATTTCCCTGTACTTGCTGATCTTGTACTCCTCCCTGTGGTCAGCAGCTCCTCCCTGTCGCCCCACACTGTGATGGATATAGGTGTCAGCCAGTGTGGGCACACAGGTATAGTCCCATGCTAAGAGCTTGCCATTCTTCCAAGGATAGATGATGATCCCGTCGGGGCGGTTTGCTGGGTTGTGGGTATTGTTTGCTGCAAGGGATCGTGGCTCCCTCTCGGCAGGGCATCCAGCTGTAGCAAGGGTTCTCTTAATGATGTCGTTGACCTCATTGTGTCTTGCATGCCAGCCCTTGGTTTTGGAAACAGTTAAGACCATGTAGACCATATTGGTCAGCTTGCACATCGCCGCAAGTACACGTACATTCCGTGTGAATTGGGGCAGCAAGTCGCAGAGCCACTGCAATACGGAGGGTCTTAGGGTCGAAGCGCATTCCCATTGCCGAAATGGGGACTGTTGGAGGAAGTCCCCGGAGTGATGTGCACTCACAACTTGGAGACGGGCAGTCTCCCTGTCTGATGTTACAGCCCTGAGCATGTTGGCAAGCACCTTTTCAGCGATGGGGCCATCTCAACTTGACTGTTTGTAGGCCAGTGCTGCACTAGGGTTTGGTGCTGGAGCAGCAAGAGTCTCCCATTCAATGATGTCACTGAGGTTGTCCGGAAGAATTTATTTTATTAATTCATTTGATGCTATGGAAGAGAACAGGAAAGCTGATAGGGCAATCTGGGAGGATCTGCGTACTCCCAGGCCCACAAGCATGACTGGAAGTGAGGCTTGCAGCCACTGTCCATCTTCAAGGGATAGATTCAATGCACTCTCTAGCATGGTCTTAAGGAGAAAGTCATGTTCCTTGATTTTCGGACTGCTGAAGGCTGGGGAGTATCTCAGGAAGTTGTTTGAACAGTGAGATGTCTTATGAAGAATGTGTTGACGTATCGGTTTGAAACTTTCTCTTTTTGTGTATCTTATAAGAAGGAAAGTTCTTTCTATAGCTTCTCTTCTCCTCCTCCTCTTCCTTTTCACATTCTCTCTTTTCATTTCCTCCTCCCAATCGCGTTATTCTTTCCCATCTTCCATAATCCTCTTCTTCTTCTCTCATTTCCCTCCTGCTCTTTCCTCCACTTCCTCTTTTCCTCTACCTTTCTCCTCTTCCTTCTTCCCTGCTTTCTCTCTTTCCTCCTCCTTCCTTCTCATTCACCCTTCTCTTCTTACACACAAATTTCCCTTCTCCAATCTTCTAGGATTAAGCAGGCAGAGGGAGGGTAAGGAGGTCCAGGACCAGCAGGTCCCAAACCAGGACCAGCAGGTACCAGGCCAGGACCAGCAGGTCCCAGACCAGGACCAAAAGGATTATTGTTGTCAAAACAGAGCTTACACACATAAATATTCATAGAGAAAGGTTGAATCTGTAGGAGCCATATTGCCCCAGGGACAGGGTAGACATTCAGGGTTAAAAAGGGTTTAGAGGGGCCTAGGCTCACCCTTAATACCCTGGAAATATATTGTAAGTAAACACAGTGATGTGAGGGATCGGAGTGAGGCATTGTGGGAAGGGTACAAATTGTACATGAACAATAATACTACTAATAATATCTTTATTTCTACCAGTACATGTACAAGGTATACAAGTACATGTACAAGGTATACAAGTACATGCACAAGGTATACAAGTACATGTACAAGGTATACAAGTACATGTACAAGGTATACAAGTATATAATTTCCTCACTAACAGAACACAGAGAGTAGTCGTCAACAGAGTAAAGTCGGAGGCAGCTACGGTGAAAAGCTCTGTTCCACCAGGCACAGTACTCGCTCCCATCTTGTTCCTCATCCTTATATCCGACATAGACAAGGATGTCAGCCACAACACCGTGTCTTCCTTTGCAGATGACACCCGAATCTGCATGACAGTGTCTTCCATTGCAGACACTGCAAGGCTCCAGGCGGACATCAACCAAATCTTTCAGTGGGCTGCAGAAAACAATATGAAGTTCAACGATGAGAAATTTCAATTACTCAGATATGGTAAACATGAGGAAATTAAATCTTCATCAGAGTACAAAACAAATTCTGGCCACAAAATAGAGCGAAACACCAACGTCAAAGACCTGGGAGTGAGCATGTCGGAGGATCTCACCTTCAAGGACCATAACATTGTATCAATCGCATCTGCTAGAAAAATGACAGGATGGATAATGAGAACCTTCAAAACTAGGGAGGCCAAGCCCATGATGACACTCTTCAGGTCACTTGTTCTATCTAGGCTGGAATATTGCTGCACACTAACAGCACCTTTCAAGGCAGGTGAAATTGCCGACCTAGAAAATGTACAGAGAACTTTCACGGCGCGCATAACGGAGATAAAACACCTCAATTATTGAGAGCGCTTGAGGTTCCTAAACCTGTATTCCCTAGAACGCAGGAGGGAGAGATACATGATTATATACACCTGGAAAATCCTAGAGGGACTAGTACCGAAGTTGCACACGAAAATCACTCACTACGAAAGCAAAAGAATTGGCAGACGATGCACCATCCCCCCAATGAAAAGCAGGGGTGTCACTAGCACGTTAAGAGACCATACAATAAGTGTCAGGGGCCCGAGACTGTTCAACTGCCTCCCAGCACACATAAGGGGGATTACCAACAGACCCCTGGCAGTCTTCAAGCTGGCACTGGACAAGCACCTAAAGTCAGTTCCGGATCAGCCGGGCTGTGGCTCGTACGTTGGTTTGCGTGCAGCCAGCAGCAACAGCCTGGTTGATCAGGCTCTGATCCACCAGGAGGCCTGGTCACAGACCGGGCCGCGGGGGCGTTGATCCCCGGAACTCTCTCCAGGTAAACTCCAGGTAAACATGTACAAGGTATACAAGTACATGTACAAGGTATACAAGTACATGTACAAGGTATACAAGTACATGTACAAGGTATACAAGTACATGTACAAGGTATACAAGTACATGTACAAGGTATACAAGTACATGTACAAGGTATACAAGTACATGTACAAGGTATACCAGTACATGTACAAGGTATACAAGTACATGTACAAGGTATACCAGTACATTTACAAGGTATACAAGTACATGTACAAGGTATACAAGTACATGTACAAGGTATACCAGTACATGTACAAGGTATACAAGTACATGTACAAGGTATACAAGTATATGTACAAGGTATACAAGTACATGTACAAGGTATACAAGTACATGTACAAGGTATACAAGTACATGTACAAGGTATACCAGTACATGTACAAGGTATAAAAAGTACATGTACAAGGTTACAAGTACATGTACAAGGTATACAAGTACATGTACAAGGTATACAAGTACATGTACAAGGTATACAAGTACATGTACAAGGTATACAAGTACATGTACAAGGTATACAAGTACATGTACAAGGTTTTACAAGTACATGTACAAGGTATACAAGTACATGTACAAGGTATACAAGTACATGTACAAGGTATACATATCATAGCTGACATCAGTAACATACTACTATATAGAAAGCTGCTTGTTATGCTGAGTATTTCCCGCAAATTAGGTCAGTTTTGTCCCAGGATGCGACCCACACCAGTCCACTAACACCCAGGTACCCATTATTACTGATTGGTGAACATGGACAACAGGTGTAAAGGAACACGCCCGGTGGTCTACAGCACCGACAAGATGAATTGTATGGACTGATGAAGCCACTGTGTGGCGAAACGTTTCCTCAATAAAGATACCCAAGAGTTGCACATGTGTCTAATTTAACAACATGTCGGTTCTCTGAACCATTCATCTACAAACCTGTTTGTGACATGATAAAGTCCACACACACACACACACACACACACACACACACACACACACACACACACACACATACAAAACACACACACACACACACACATACACACCCCACACACACACACACACACACACACATACAACACACACTCATACACACTCATACACCACACCACACACACACACACACACACACACCACAACACACACACACACACACATATATAAAATATTATATATATATATATATATATATATATATATATATATATATATATATATATATATATATTATATATATATATATATATATATAT
The DNA here is from genome assembly GCF_026875155.1 of Cherax quadricarinatus. NCBI lineage: Eukaryota > Metazoa > Arthropoda > Malacostraca > Decapoda > Parastacidae > Cherax > Cherax quadricarinatus. The sequence continues at coordinate 14,611,012 of NC_069483.1, forward strand.
TTTTTTTTTTTCAACAAGTTGGTCGTCTCCCACCGAGGGAGGGTGACCCAAAAAAAGAAAGAAAATCCCCAAAAAGAAAATACTTTCTTCATCATTCAACACTTTCACCACACTCGCACATTATCACTGCTTTTGCAGAGGTGCTCGGAATACAACAGTTTAGAAGCATATACGTATAAAGATACACAACATATCCCTCCAAACTGCCAATATCCCAAACCCTCCTTTAAAGTGCAGGCATTGTACTTCCCATTTTCCAGGACTCAAGTCCGACTATAAGAAAATAACCGGTTTCCCTGAATCCCTTCACTAAATATTACCCTACTCACACTCCAACAGATCGTCAGGTCCCAAGTATCATTCGTCTCCATTCACTCCTATCTAACACGCTCATGCACGCTTGCTGGAAGTCCAAGCCCCTCGCCCACAAACCTCCTTTACCCCCTCTTTCCAACCCTTTCGAGGACGACCCCTACCCCTCTTTCCTTCCCCTATAGATTTATATGCTTTCCATGTCATTCTACTTTGATCCATTCTCTCTAAATGACCAAACCACCTCAACAACCCCTCTTCTGCCCTCTTTACTAATGGTTTTATTAACTCCACACCTTCTCCTAATTTCCACACTCCGAATTTTCTGCATAATATTTACACCACACATTGCCCTTAGACAGGACATCTCCACTGCCTCCGTCTCCTCGCTGCTGCATTTACCACCCAAGCTTCACATCCATATAAGAGTGTTGGTACTACTATACTTCATACATTCCCTTCTTTGCCTCCATAGATAACGTTTCTTGACTCCACATATACCTCAATGCACCACTCACCTTTTTTCCCTCATCAATTCTATGATTAACCTCATCCTTCATAAATCCATCCGCCGACACGTCAACTCCCAAGTATCTGAAAACATTCACTTCTTCCATACTCCTCCTCCCCAATTTGATATCCAATTTTTCTTTATCTAAATCATTTGATACCCTCATCACCTTACTCTTTTCTATGTTCACTTTCAACTTTCTACCTTTACACACATTCTCAAACTCATCCACTAACCTTTGCAATTTTTCTTTAGAATCTCCCATAAGCACAGTATCATCAGCAAAAAGTAACTGTGTCAATTCCCATTTTGAATTTGATTCCCCATAATTTAATCCCACCTTTCTCCCAAACACCTTAGCATTTACTTCTTTTACAACCCCATCTATAAATATATTAAACAACCATGGTGACATTACACATCCCTGTCTAAGACCTACTTTTACCGGGAAGTAGTCTCCCTCTCTTCTACACACCCTAACCTGAGCCTCACTATCCTCATAAAAGCTCTTTACAGCATTTAGTAACTTACCACTTATTCCATATACTTGCAACATCTGCCACATTGCTCCTCTATCCACTCTATCATATGCCTTTTCTAAATCCATAAATGCAATAAAAACTTCCCTACCTTTATCTAAATACTGTTCACATATATGCTTCAATGTAAACACTTGATCTACATCCCCTACCCACTCTGAAGCCTCCTTGCTCGTCCGCAATTCTACATTCTGTCTTACCTCTAATTCTTTCAATTATAACTCTACCGTATACTTTTCCTGGTATACTCAGTAAACTTATTCCTCTATAATTTTTACAATCTCTTTTGTCCCCTTTCCCTTTATATAAAGGAACTATACACGCTCTCCGCCAATCCCTAGGTACCTTCCCCTCTTTCATACATTTATTAAACAAAAGTACCAACCACTCCAACACTATATCCCCCCCTACTTTTAACATTTCTGTCATGATCCCATCAGTTCCAGCTGCTTTACCCCCTTTCATTCTACGTAATGCCTCGCGTACCTCCCCCACACTTACATTCTGCTCTTCTTCACTCCTAAAAGATGGTATACCTCCCTGGCCAGTGCATGAAATTACCGCCTCCCTTTCTTCCTCAACATTTAAAAGTTCCTCAAAATATTCTCTCCATCTACCTAATACCTCCATCTCCCCATCTACTAACTCAACTACTCTGTTTTTAACTGACAAATCCATACTTTCCCTAGGCTTTCTTAACTTGTTTAACTCACTCCAAAATTTTTTCTTATTTTCATTAAAATTTCTTGACAGTGCCTCTCCCACTCTTTCATCTGCTCTCCTTTTGCACTCTCTCACCACTCTCTTCACCTTTCTTTTACTCTCCATATACTCTGCTCTTCTTATAACACTTCTGCTTTGTAAAAACCTCTCATAAGCTACCTTTTTCTCTTTTATCACACCCTTTACTTCATCATTCCACCAATCACTCTCTCTTTCCTCCTGCCCCCATCCTCCTATAACCACAAACTTCTGCCCCACATTCTAATACTGCATTTTTAAAACTATTCCAACCCTCTTCAACCCCCCCCCCCCACCCACTACTCATCTTTGCACTAGCCCACCTTTCTGCCAATAGTCGCTTATATCTCGCCCGAACTTCCTCCTCCCTTAGTTTATACACTTTCACCTCCCTCTTACTTGTTGTTGCCACCTTCCTCTTTTCCCATCTACCTCTTACTCTAACTGTAGCTACAACTAAATAATGATCTGATATATCAGTTGCCCCTCTATAAACATGTACATCCTGGAGCCTACCCATCAACCTTTTATCCACCAATACATAATTTAATAAACTACTTTCATTACGTGCTACATCATACCTTGTATATTTATTTATCCTCTTTTTCATAAAATATGTATTACTTATTACCAAATTTCTTTCTACACATAGCTCAATTAAAGGCTCCCATTTACATTTACCCCTGGCACCCAAATTTACCTACTACTCCCTCCATAACATTTTTACCCACTTTAGCATTGAAATCCCCAACCACCATTACTCTCACACTTGATTCAAAACTCCCACGCATTCACTCAACATTTCCCAGAATCTCTCTCTCTCCTCTACACTTCTCTCTTCTCCAGGTGCATACACGCTTACTATAACCCACTTTTCACATCCAATCTTTATTTTACTCCACATAATCCTTGAATTTATGCATTTGTAGTCCCTCTTTTCCTGCCATAGCTTATCCTTCAACATTATTGCTACTCCTTCTTTAGCTCTAACTCTATTTGAAACCCCTGACCTAATCCCATTTATTCCTCTCCATTGAAACTCTCCCACCCCTTCAGCTTTGTTTCACTTAAAGCCAGGACATCCAGTTTCTTCTCATTCATAACATCCACAATCATCTCTTTCTTATCATTTGCACAACATCCACGCACATTCAGACTTCCCACTTTGACAATTTTCTTCTTCTTATTCTTTTTAGTAATCTTTACAGGAAAAGGGGTTACTAGCCCATTGTTCCCGGCATTTTAGTTGACTTTTACAACACGCATGGCTTACGGAGGAAAGATTCTTATTCCACTTCCCCATGGATATAAAAGGAAAAGTAATAAGACCAAGAACTACTAAGATAAAATCAAAGAAAACTCAGATGAGTGTGTATAAATAAACGTGTACATGTATGTGTAGTGTGACCTAAGTGTAAGTAGAAGTAGCAAGACGTACCTGTAATCTTGCATATTTATGAGACAGACAAAAGACACTAGCAATCCTACCATCATGTAAAACAATTACAGGCTTTCGTTTTACACTCACTTGGCAGGACGGTAGTACCTCCCTGGATGGTTGCTGTCTACCAACCTACTACCTATATATATATATATATATATATTATATATAATATATATATATATATATATATATATATATATATATATATATATATATATATATATATATATATATATATATATATATATATATATATATATATATATTCACACACACACACGTACTCATATACAACAGGCCTAGTGTCTAATCGACATGTGCCTAGGACAAAATGGTAACTAACACACACACACACACACACACGCACACACACACACACACACACACACACACACACACACACACACACACACACACACCACACACATACACACACACACATACACACACAAGGGCCAGCGGCTGTGACTCGACACCTGCAACCACAATTAGGTGAGTACACACACACACAAGTCACTATCACTTTCACTCAGGCTCCTGATATTTGTCATTTTCATGGCTCATGTTTCTCTATGGCCTTGCTGGTTGTTCACTTTCAACTCTCTTTTTCACATACTATCAGAAATCACTTTCACCATTTTCACCCTCACAAGTCATCTTCATCATTTTACAAATCACTTTCACCTTTTTATGACCCACTTTTATCGTCATTATCCTCAAAACTTATTTTTCTCACTAGCTTCATATCACTTTCACCAATTTAAAACTCAGTTTCACCATTATGAAACACTTTCATCATTCTGCAGGTCATTGTATCCACTGTTTTCCGAGTCACTTTCACAATTTTATAAGACACTTTCACAATTTTATGAGTCACTTTCACAATTTTATGAGTCACTTTCACAATTTTATGAGTCACTTTCACAATTTTATGAGTCACTTTCACAATTTTATGAGTCACTTTCACAATTTTATGAGTCACTTTCACAATTTTATGAGTCACTTTCACAATTTTATGAGTCACTTTCATAATTTTATGAGTCACTCACAATTTTATGAGTCACTTTCATAATTTTATGAGTCACTTTCACAATTTTATGAGTCACTTTCATAATTTAATGAGTCACTTTCACAATTTTATGAGTCACTTTCACAATTTTATGAGTCACTTTCACAATTTTATGAGTCACTTTCACAATTTAAAAATTTTTTTTTTACAACTTTCTAAGGTATTTTCTTTATTATGCTTCGTTTTCACCATTTTATGAGTCATTTTCTTCATTTCACAAGTCATTTTCAGTATTTTACCAGACACCTTCACCAGTATCATTTTCATAATTCACTGAACATGACTTTCACCTCACAAGTCACTGTCATATTCATCACTGACGCCCAGCCATTTAGCTTCACCTTCACCTAACAAAGTCACTTTCATGATTATTATCATCATACATCACTTTCATCCTCGTTATAATCATTCTCACTTTCTTTGATATCTGCTTTCTCCTGTCCACACAAACTTTCAAGCAACTTTCTCAGAAGTCACATCTAATAGCAAACTGGTATTATTATTATTATTATTATTATTATTATTATTATTATTATTATTATTATTATTATTATTATTATTATTATTATTGTTATTATTATTATTATTATTATTATTATTATTATTATTATTATTATTATTATTATTATTATTATTATTATTATTATTATTATTGTGGGTATATTATTATTATTATTATTATTATTATTATTATTATTATTATTATTATTATTATTATTATTATTATTATTATTATTATTACTATTATTATTTGAAACGCTAAACCCTGATAAATCACGTGGCAGGAGGATAAGTACAACCCACTGCAATGAATATTGTAGTGGGTTGTGGTGGGTTTGGTTGTAGTGGGTTGTGGTGGGTTTGGTTGTAGTGGGTTGTGGTGGTTTTGGTTGTAGTGGGTTGTGGTGGGTTTGGTTGTAGTGGGTTGTGGTGAGTTTTGGTTGTAGTGGGTTGGGGTGGTTTGGTTGTAGTGGGTTGTGGTGAGTTTGGTTGTAGTGGGTTGTGGGGGGTTTTTGGTTGTAGTGGGTTGTGGTGAGTTTGGTTTTGTAGTGGGTTGTGGTGGGTTTGGTTGTAGTGGGTTGTGGTGGGTTTGGTTGTAGTGGGTTGTGGTGGGTTTGGTTGTAAGGGTTTGTGGTGGGTTTGGGTTGTAGTGGGTTGTGGTGGGTTTAGTTGTAGTGGGTTTTGGTGAGTTTGGTTGTAGTGGGTTGTTGGTGAGTTTGGTTGTAGTGGGTTGTGGTGGGTTTGGTTGTAAGGGTTTGTGGGGGGTTTTGGGTTTTGTAGTGGGTTGTGGTGGGTTTAGTTGTAGTGGGTTTTGGTGGGTTTGGTTGTAGTGGGTTGTGGTGGGTTACAGAGTGGGTGGGAGTGGGTTAATGGAGGTTCCGTCATATACTCTAAGAACCGGGTAATGAGATGTTTTAGTTAATAAACTGGTAAAAACGTGTTTAAGTATTGAGAGAGAGAGAGAGAGAGAGAGAGAGAGAGAGAGAGAGAGAGAGAGAAAAGAGAGAGAGAGAGAGAGAGAGAGAGAGAGAGAGAGAGAGGGAGAGAGAGAGAGAGAGAGAGAGAGAGAGAGAGAGAGAGAGAGAGAGAGAGAGAGAGAGAGAGAGAGAGAGAGAGAGAGAGAGAGAGAGCAACTAACATACAGTATATTAGAGGTTATTCCGGGGATCAACGCCCCTGCGGCCCGGTCCATGACCAGGCCTCCTGGTGGATCAGGGCCTGACCAACGAGGCTGTTAATGCAGGCTGCACGTAATCCAACGTACAAACCACAGTCCGGTTGATCCGGCACTGATTTAGGTATCTAACCAGCTCCCTCTTGAAGACAACCAGGAATCTATTGGTAATTCCCCTTATGGCTGATGGGAGGCTGTTGAACAGTCTTGGGTCTCGGACACTTATTGTGTTTTCTCTTAGTGTACTAATGGCGCCCCTACTTTCACTGGGGTTATGTTGCATCACCTGCCAAGTCTTTTGCTTTCGTAGGGAGCGATTTCTGTTTGCAGATTAGGGGCCAGTCCCTCCAGGATCTTCCAGGTGTAGATTATAATGTATCTCTCTCGCCTGCGCTTCAGTGAGTACAAGTCAACAATAAAATGGTATAAAATACCGACAGGTTGTTTATGTAAGACACATATGCAACAGTTAGGTATCTTTATTTCGAAACGTTTCGCCTACACAGTAGGCTTCTTCAGTCGAGTACAGAAAAGTTGATAGAAGCAGAAGAGACTTGAAGACGATGTAATCAGTCCATCACCCTTAAAGTTTTGAGGTGGTCAGTTCCTCAGTCTGGAGAAGAGTATTGTTCCATAGTCTGGAATAATATGGAGTTGAAGTGATAGGATGGAGCCTTATATAGCGCCAGGAGGTGAGACGTAGGTCACTAGTAGAGTAAGAATGTAGACATTGAGAGGTCAGGTCTCACTAGTAGAGGTTGTTGAAGTGGTTCCAAGTCTGTACCAAGATACCCTTGTGTTGCAGTGTCTGACAGAGTGAACAATAAAATGGTATAAAATACCGACAGGTTGTTTAGGTAAGACACATATGCAACAGTTAGGTATCTTTATTTCGAAATAAAGATACCTACCTGTTGCATATGTGTCTTACCTAGAGTACAAGTCAAGTGCTTCCAGGAGCTCCCAGTAGTTAAGGTGTTTGATGGAACTTACACGTGCAGTAAAGGTTCTCTGTACATTCTCTAGATCTGCAATTTCATCTACTTTGAGCGGAGATGTTAATGTACAGCAATATTCCAGCCTAGAGAGAACAAGTGATTTAAAAAGGATCATCAATGGCTTAGCATCTCTTGTCTTGAATGTTCTCATTATTCATCCTATCAGTTTCCTCGCAGATGTGATAGTGACATTGTTGTGAAGGTGAGACTCCTCAAGGAAGGTTCCTTGATGCTGGTGAGAGGCTCTTGATCTATGGAATTGGATCTGTTCTCCAGTTCCCTGAATTAAACCTGAATACCTTCCACTTCCCCCCCCCCAGGCGCTGTATAATCCTACGGGTTTAGCGCTTCCCCTTGAGAGATCCTCAGAGATCCTTGTGAGATCCTCAGACATTACCACTCCCAGGTTCTTCACATTACTTTTCCGCTCTAGGACATCAGTTAAAAAACGTTTCGCCACGAGTATCTTCTACACGCCTTAAACCGACTAAAGAAGCCGTTCGGGTGAAACGTCTCCTCTAAATGAATGTCCTAAACTGTAAATAAGTGTCCCAATCTACATTATTTTTCCAAATTTATATCTTTTTTTGAAATAGGAGCACTGCAGCAAGCCCACTGGCCCATACAAGGCAGGTTCTTCTCAAACCCAAACCCACTAACAGAAATATTTGCCGAACCCAATTTTCAACGCTACTCAAGCAATAAGCTTTGATAATTGTTAAGTAAAAGGACACAGATGCAACTAATGTGACATTTTATTGTTGCAACGTTTCGCTCTCCCGGAGCTTTATCAAGCCGTTACATACAATACATGGACACAGAGGGTATATATAGGCTTTGAGTGAGCTGTGGTAAACGGTTTAAAAAAAAACAGGCAAGTTGAACATTGAGACACATATGGGAATCTTTATTGAGGAAACGTTTCGCCACACAGTGGCTTCATCAGTCCAATACAAAGCAAAAAGGTGTAAGGAGAGGAGGAGTTTGAGGTAACCAGTCCATCAGCCTGAAGTCTATGTAGTGCAAGAATGGTATATAATACCGACAAGATGAAATTAAGACACATGTGCAACATCTGGGTATCTTTATTGTAGACGTTTCGCCCTCCAGTGGCTTTATCAATACAAATTCCAGTGACTGCCTTCTGCTACACCTGACCTGACGTTAGTATATAAGCGCCAGGCTCCTTGCTTCTGCTTCAGAATCTCCATGACTACGGTGCTCTTCGCACCTACTGCTAGGTTGAGGGACTGATTACCTCACCTTCTGTATATAGTCCTACTGTCTTCAAGTTATGTCCTGGAATTTGTATTGATAAAGCCACTGGAGGGCGAAACGTTTACAGTAAAGATACCCAGATGTTGCACAAGTGTCTTAATTTCACCTGGAGTCTATGTGTTCAATCCTCACTACAAGATTGTAACCAATCTTGTAGTGAGGTGTAGTACAAGTGGAGGTAGTTGTGGTAGTAATTACAAATGTAGTTGAAAAGTCAGCTGATACATGAGAAAGATTACAAAAGCTATTGCTTTTGTAACATAAACAACAGGTTGGGTAAATGTATATGGTTGGATTTGAGAAGCCATGTTTCAGTGTCCGTTCTCTGTTACAAAAGAAAATGAGAAAAGTGCCTGCACTCTGAAGGAGAGGTGTTAATGTTGCAGTTTAAAAACGGTAGTGCAAAGCACCCTTCTGGCAAGAGAGTGATGGAGTGAATAAGGTGAAAGTTTTTCTTTTTCGGGCCACCCTGCCTTGGTGGGAGACGGCCCATGTGTTAATTAAAAAAAGAGGAACATCTGTCATTTATATATATATATATATATATATATATATATATTATTATATATATATATATATATATATATATATATATATATATATATATATATATATATATGTGTGTGTGTGTGTGTGTGTGTGTGTGTGTGTGTGTGTGTGTGTGTGTGTGTGTGTGTGTGTGTGTGTGTGTGTGTGTGTGTGTGGAGAGTGAGGTGTGAGTGACAAGAATGCCATATTGGGATGAGGACTGGTAGACAATGTGATTATGTGACTATTGCGTTGTTAGGTAATTGATGTCTTGTCTGGTTGAGTATCATGTATGTTAATGTTTTAGAAATTTTGTAGCTTCCAGTGTTATGTTCTATGGTATCGGTGACGGCGATTAACGAGGCTTCCAGATATCGTCAGCGTCTGAGATCTTGTTCGGTGAGGATGAGTTATGCCTTATCCCAGTTCATCAAATGTCCTGTGGAGTTCCTGTGAAGGACACAGGCGTACCTTAGATCGTTTCTGCTGATGGTGTTTCGATGTTCGTTCAGGCGGACCTAAAGACTTCTGCCTGTTTCCCCTACATATTTCTTAGCACAGTATCCACAGGGGATGGTGTAGACGCCCACTGTGGAAGTTAGAGGTATGGGGCTACGTTTCATAGTGAGGTCTTTGATAGATGATGTGTTTATGGTGGGCACAGTGATGTTGTTCTTACCAAGTACCTGGCGAATATTCGTGGCAATATCACCACATGACAGCACTATGGACTGCTTAGAGGACTGTTCCATGGGCGTTTTGTTGATGATAACTTGTGCCTTGAGTCTGCAATCCCTGTATCTTGCTGCAGAAAACACCTTCGACAACTTTTTCAAGTGAGAATGGATGGATCTGAGAGGAACCTGCCCTCTCAGGGATTACATTCTTTCTACTAGTGGGCTGTGCCTCACTTTTGACAGTATATTAGTCTCCATACTGTTGCTTCAACTTCACATTGTTCCAGACTATGGAACAGAACTCTCCTCCAGGCTGAGGGACTGACCACCACAAAACTACGTCTAGTGCGTAGGAATAAAGATACCTAACTGTTGCACATGTGTCTTACTTATCAACTTGTCGGTATTGTATACCAGTATCATATTTATAAGAATAATGAGAATACAGAAAGAGGTAAAGAAAGAGGGAGAGGAGGAGTAGGTAATGGGTAGGTAGGAAGAGGAGGAAGAGGTGAGAGATGAGTGGCTATAGGCCAGCTACCTCGTACCTAGCATTAGTTAGGTACTCTTGAAACCCAGCTAAGCAGTACCCATGCAAAAATATCAGTATAAATCTCCAAACTAGAAATAACACTCAAACATTTCTCCTCCTATTCTCTAGACTAGATGTAGCAATTAACCATTTTTGCTCCTTCTCCTTCTCCTCCTCCCCCTCCTCCTCCTCCTCCTCCTCCTCCTCCTCCTCCTCCTCCTCCTCCTCCTCCTCCTCCTCCTCCTCCTCCTCCTTCTCTCCTCATCTTCCTCCTCCTCCTCCTCCACCTTCTCCTCCTCCTTCTCTCCTCCTCCTCCTCTTCCTCTCCACCAAGCTAGATGAATTATAATAATGTTGGTAGAATTACCGACAATATGTTAGGTAAAAAGACATAGGTGCAACTAATGTGACATTTTATCTCTCCACTTCCTCCGACTCTACAAACTAGAAATTTCTAGCTTTATTAGCTTATTTGTTTAAGAAAACCTTGTTTTGTTTATGAAAGTTATTGGGAAATAAACTGCTCAATTAGCAGTAATTTCTGGTTCCTGCAGATGTCGTTACTTATACAGGTGTTTAACCACGTAATTATCTACAAACTACTACGACACTACTATCTAAAAGCCAGATGTAGCAGTTAGCGACTACCTCCCTCCCACACTAGAATAGTTGACCCAGACTAGAATAGGACGCAACTCTACAACATAGTGGAGAATCCTGTGTGATGATAGACAGGATTGACAGGTGACTTAAACCACTGGGAAACTGATTGGGGAAATGGAGTTATGGACAGTCCCTGCTTTACGGCGCTTCGCTTTACGGCGTTTAGCTAAAGCAGCAGTTTTGAATTATACCAACTCGTCACTTGTTCAGACTTACTACAATAAATGTATTCACCAATCACTATAAGCTAAGGACGAAAATATTTTAAGGTAAGTAATGTGTGTACTGTATTTGCATTTTTTAGGCCTCGATCTATTGCTCTATATATGATAGTGTAAACATTTTATCAGGCTTTTATATGCATTGGAAAATGAAAAAAAGCTAAGATTCGCTTTACAGCAGTAGCCTGAAACCTAACCTGCTGTAAAAGCGGGGCCCTACAGTAGTCTGGAGCCTAACCTGCTGCATAAGCGGGGCCCTATAGTAGCCTGGAGCCTAACCTGCTGTATAAGCAGGACATACCTGTACACAGGGGAGAGCCAACATGCATGGCAGGATTTATGGAAGTGGTTATGAACAACCTGCTCTTTCAACACACTGAAGAACCAACGAGGATGTGATGATGTCTTCTGCAACTCTATTGGTAAACAACAGTTTGGCATGGTCTACTTCCCCTAGTGGGGCCTCGCTCACCTGTGACGCCATCTCCAGCTGCCAGATCTCTCTTCTGACCCTTGTACACACGTTTCCCTCTTGTCTCCTTTTTGCACTAAGGGACTGACTACTTATCAAGGCGTTTCGCCACTCAGGGCGAAACGTTTCCTATAATAAATGTCCTGAACTCTACATAAATGTCTTTGTTCACATATTACCTTGACTTGCTTGATTCCTCTCATGAAGACAGCTAGACAGGCTGCGTCACTGCACTCTCTCTGTTTAGCCTGTCAACGTTCACACTTTGAGATAACATCTGTCTCCCGTGAGTTCACGTCATTATTTTTTGGGAGTGATCGTAATTGCAGGTTTGGTTTATGTTGTAATAATGTTGGTAGAATTACCGATCAAATGTTAGGTACAAGGACACAAGTGCAACTAATGTGACATTGTATTGTGGCAACGTTTTAATATATCTCCTGGAGAGCGAAACGTTGCCACAATGATGTGTCGCATTAGTTGTACTTGTGGCCTTTTACGTAATTTATTGTATGATAGTGATTGTATATACAGACTGGTCAGGCAGAGCATCGATCCGTCTGCTAATTTTCTGGTTACTAATCTAGATGTTTGTGTTGACAGTTGGTTAAATATAGTGCCACAGGGTCTGGTACCTGGTTCTGTACCGGTATGTGTGTGTGTACTCACCTATATGCGGTTGCAAGGGTCGATTCATAGCTCCTGGCCCCGACTCTTTGCTAAAAAGGGGTGTTTGTGTGTGTGTTGGAATATTCACAATAATTATGCTTCTCTCCCCACATCCTCCCTCCCCACATCCTCTCCCCATCTCCCTCTCCCCGTCTATTCATCAGGCGTCCACATAAACATCGGGTGTCATCAGACGAACATGACAGGTACACAGCCAGTAGCAGGCTGTGACGTGTTGTTTTGAGAGTGACCTGTCTTTCTCCGTGTGTGTCCACTCACCTGTTTGTACTCACCTATTTCTGGATGCAGGGATCGGTTCACAGCTCTTGGCCCCGCCTCTTCGCTGGTCGCTACTAGGTCCACTCCCTGCCCCATGAGTTTTGCCGTACCTCTTCTTCAAGCTATGTATGAAACCTCCCTCCATTACATCACTCTCCAGATTGTTTCACTTCCTGACTATTCTACGACTGAAGAAATACTTCCTAACATCCCTGTGACTCATCTGAGTTTTCAACTTCTACTTGTGTCCTATTGCTGTGTCCCATCTCTGAAACAGTCTGTCCCTATCCAACTTGTCAATTCCTCTCAGTATTTTATATGTCGTTATCATGTCTCTCATCCCTATCCCTCCTGTCCTCCAGTGTCGGCAGGTCGATTTCCCTTAACCTCTCCACGTTGGACATTCCCCTTAGCTCCGGGACTAGTCTTGTTACAAACCTTTACACTTTCTTTAATTTCTTGACATGCTTGACAAGATGTAGGTTCCATACTGGTGCTGCATACTCCAATATGGGCCTGCCATACATGGTGTACAAAGTCTTGAAGTCAGATGTCGAAACGTTTTTGTCAGGTTTGCCAGTCGCCCATATGCTGCAGCAGTTATTCGGTAGATGTGTGCCTTAGGAGATGTGCTCGGTATGATGCTCACCTCGAGATCCATGAATTTCGCTTCCTCAGGAGATGTGCTCGGTATGATGCTCACCCCAAGATCCAGAAATTTCGCTTCCCTCAACAGATGCTTTACCATTCTTCTTGTGGTTATCTTCTCTAGAGTCCACATATCAGTGATACACAACCCGCACATACTAGAAAGCTAATGGCGATGCTTCGGTCCGGCTTGGACAATTGACAAGTCACACTAACACATGAAGGTGAGGGATCCATCACTGATGATAGTCCACAGAATACCTGTTCTCCTTCTTATATACATAAGAATCATATTTGCAATATTTCAACGTGATGGAAGTCGTTCTGTATCCAGTGACTTATGAACAGGGTGTTTCAAATTGATGGACACAGTTTCAAAGCAGTATATATTTCAAATCGGGTCCATAAATTTCATACACCATGTATACTCTTCTTTCGGTATCCATGGAGGTGTATTGCCAGGACCCACAGCTTTTGTATCCAGTTCTCTTAGCTTCTTCTTTTCTTCTTCTTCTTCTTCTTCTTCTTCTTCTTCTTCTTCTTCTTCTTCTTCTTCTTCTTCTTCTTCTTCTTCTTCTTCTTCTCCTCTGGTGTTTGGATGCTGCTTATCATCATCTGATCTCTTCCTCTCGTAGTGTTTATGGCCATCGTTCCTGTCTCCTCTACGTGTTTAAGTTTTATCTTCATTTCCTCTATAAACCTTGGTAATAATACAGACTAATTGGTTTAAAAAGTCACGTGACCAAACACCAGGACATATTAGAAAACGTTTCGGTCCTGGGACCTTGATCGCTTTTAATATGTGATCAAGGTCCCAGGACCGAAACGTTTTCTAATAAACATTCCCCAGTATTTGCTCACGTGTTTTTTAAAAACCAGATTTTTAAAAACCAGATTTTTAAGAAACAGATTAAAAAAACAGATTTTTAAAAACCAGATTTTTAAAAACCAGATTTTAAAAACCAGATTAAAAAACACAGATTTTTAAAAACCAGATTTTTAAAAACCAGATTTTTAAAAAAACAGATTTTTAAAAACCAGATTTTTAAAAACCAAATTTTTATAAACCAGATTTTTTGTGAATTGTTCCAGTCAGGGTATTGTGGTCTTTTTATTCTCCTCTCCTTCTATTTCCATTTCCAGCAGATATTCCAGACTCAGCACAACATGGTCACTGATGCTGAGTGTCGCTCTGAAGTTTATTTCCCTCATGTCTGTTTCACTTAGGCTAAAGACCACATCTAGTCGTGCTGGTTCGTAGCTTCATCGTTTATTTTACTTGTTGGATCAGGAAAGTCTTCACGGCAGTGTTCTTTATTGTTGTTCTTAATGATTTTCCTGGAAGGAAAATCAGGCAGGAATGTTTGATCATTGTGAAGGCATTTCGCCCATCAGGGATTTAATTAATAAAGTCTCTGGTGGGTGAAACTTCTTACTAATAAAACACAATCTACGGTTTATGATATTTCATTGTGAAGACATTTCGCCCATCAGGGCGAAATGTCTTCACAATGGGTGAAACGTCTTCTCAGTAAAAAATGCCATAAGCTGTAAATTGTATCTAATTAACAATATTGTTGGTTGTTGTGCCACTGATATGCACTCATATCTTTAGATCAAGAGCCATTGGCCATAATAAAGAGCCCTTGGCCATCATCAAGAGCCCTTGGCCATAATAAAGAGCCCTTGGCCATCATCAAGAGCCCTTGGCCATCATCAAGAGCCCTTGGCCATCATCAAGATCCCTTGTCCATCATCAAGAGCCCCTGGCCATCATCAAGAGCCCTTGGCCATCATCAAGAGCCCTTGGCCATCATCACGGCACCCCACATGGAGGGTGCAGGTGTGTAAGAGATTCAAGGAGCAGATTGTAACATTTCCTGAAGGCTCTGTGTTGTAATGTGTTGAGGAACGTGTGCAATTGAAGAGCTTTGTTGGATGCAAGACATGACTCTCCTGGGTTGACATGACTGTCTTTTGTACTCTATATGGCTAACCTGGCTTATTTGTAGTCCACGGGAGGGACAGTGTCTTACGACATTCTGAGACAGTATAATTTCTCCAGTTCGTCATTTGTGTGGACTTCCTGGAGAACCTATTTTAGCTGTAAATATAGATCACACAGGTACATGAGAGAGTGAGAGTAGATTTATCTTCTTCTAAATGGTACAAAATAGCGACTGAAGAAGCCTACACAGTAGGCGTAAGGAGAGGAGGAGTTTGACTACAGTATATAAGCCACGTCTACGGCCTTATGCTGTACATTCTACAAGATTGATGGACTGAACACATCGACTCCAGGCTGAGGGATTGATTACCTCAAACTCCACCTCTCCTTACACCTTTCTGCTTTGTATTGGACTGATGAAGCCACTGTGTGGCGAAACGTTTCCTCAATAAAGATTCCCATATGCTGCATAAGTGTCTCAGTCTTCAGCTTGTCGGTATTTTAAACCATTTATCACATGTATGTAATTAATAAAAATTAAGAATATATGTAGAAAGGTCAAGCAAGGTCAAGTGAGGTCAATTAAGGTCAAGTAAGGTCAAGCAGGTCAAGTGAGGTCAAGTAAAGTCAAGCAGGTCAAGTGAGGTCAAGTAAAGTCAAGCAGGTCAAGTGAGGCCAAGTAAGGTCAAGCAGGTCAAGTGAGGTCAAGTAAGGTCAAGCAGGTCAAGTGAGGCCAAGTAAGGTCAAGCAGGTCAAGTGAGGTCAAGTAAGGTCAAGCAGGTCAAGTGGTGTCAAATAGATCAAGCGAGGTCAAATGAGATCAAATGAGGTCAGATGAGGTCAAGTAAGGTCAAGTAGACAATAAGGTAAGGTGCTGTTAGGTACGACACTTACGATGTCTACATTTATTGGTGACAAGAAAAAGGTCACAAAATAAGTCACAATTTTGGCGAGGAAAAGTCACTGGACAACAGGTCACATTAGGTCACCTTGTGGCTTTTTTCTCTGACTTTTTCCTGTGACCTTTTCATTCCTGGATCCCATTTACTGAGCACGTTTCTCCACGAGTGTCTTAATCAGTCGTAAATTAGGACTGGAGAAACGTCTCGCCTACACAGTAGGCGTCTTCAGTCAAATTCAGAGGTAGAGGTGATAGTGAGAATGACGTTGATGTAATCAGTCCCTCAACCTTGGACTGATTGCATTATCTCTATCTCATTACTACTGCTGCTTCTGTATGTGACTGAAGAAGTCTACTGTGTGGGCGAAACGTTTCATCAGTAAAGATACCCAACTATTGCACATGTGTCTTATCTCCAGCCTGTTGGTAGTTTATATGATTCTTAACAACGTTACGTGTCAATAATTATAAATAATTAAAGGCATAAATAAAGGCATAAATTATTAAAGGCATAAATTATTATAGGCATAAATTATTAAAGTCATAAATTATTATAGGCATAAATTATTAAAGTCATAAATTATTATAGGCATAAATTGTTAAAGGTATAAATTATTAAAGGCATTAATTATTATAGGCATAAATTATTAAAGGCATAAATTATTAAAGGCATAAATTATTAAAGGCATAAATTATTAAAGGCATAAATTATTAAAGGCATAAATTATTAAAGGCATAAATTATTAAAGGCATAAATTATTAAAGGCATAAATTATTAAAGGCATAAATTATTAAAGGCATTGTATACTCTTCGTAATTGCTCGTCCGACAACCTACCAGCAGTAATATTATTTATGGGGAATTTACATACTCTCATGATTAGTTAAGGCCACTGAGCTCACACAGAACACATATTATAAACCACATAGAACACACATTATAAACCACACAGAACACATATTATAAACCACACAGAACACACATTATAAACCACACAGAACACACATTATAAACCACACAGAACACACATTATAAACCACACAGAACACATATTATAAACCACATAGAACACACATTATAAACCACACAGAACACACATTATAAACCACACAGAACACACATTATAAACCACACAGAACACATATTATAAACCACATAGAACACACATTATAAACCACACAGAACACACATTATAAACCACACAGAACACACATTATAAACCACACAGAACACATATTATTAAACCACATAGAACACACATTATAAACCACACAGAACACACATTATAAACCACACAGAACACACATTATAAACCACACAGAACACATATTATAAACCACATAGAACACACATTATAAACCACACAGAACACACATTATAAACCACATAGAACACACATTATAAACCACACAGAACACATATTATAAACCACACAGACACACATTATAAACCACACAGAACACACATTATAAACCACACAGAATACATATTATAAACACACAGAACACACATTATAAACGACACAGAACACATATTATAAACCACACAGAACACATATTATAAACCACACAGAACACATATTATAAACCACACAGAACACATATTATAAACCACACAGAACACTTATTACAAACCACACAGAACACATATTATAAACCACACAGAACACTTATTACAAACCACACAGAACACATATTATAAACCACACAGAACACATATTATAAACCACACAGAACACTTATTACAAACCACACAGAACACATATTATAAACCACACAGAACACTTATTATAAACCACACAGAACACATATTATAAACCACAAAGAGCACACATTTAAACCACACAGAACACATATTATAAACCACAAAGAGCACACATTATAAACCACACAGAACACACATTATAAGCCACACAGAACACACATTATAAACCACACAGAACACACATTATAAACCACACATAGCACACATTATAAACCACACAGAGCACACATTATAAACCACACAGAACACACATTATAAACCACACAGAGCACACATTATAAACCACACAGAACACACATTATAAACCACACAGAGCACACATTATAAACCACACAGAGCACACATTATAAACCACACAGAGCACACATTATAAACCACACAGAACACACATTATAAACCACACAGAGCACACATTATAAACCACACAGAACACACATTATAAACCACACAGAACACACATTATAAACCACACAGAGCACACATTATAAACCACACAGAACACACTTATAAACCACACAGAAACACACATTATAAACCACACAGGAGCACACATTATAAACCACACAGAGCACACATTATAAACCACACAGAGCACACATTATAAACCCACACAGAACACACATTATAAACCACACAGAGCACACATTATAAACCACACAGAGCACACATTATAAACCACACAGAACACACATTATAAACCACACAGAGCACACATTATAAACCACACAGAACACACATTATAAACCACACAGAACACACATTATAAACCACACAGAGCTCACATTATAAACCACACAGAACACACATTATAAACCACACAGAACACACATTATAAACCACACAGAGCACACATTATAAACCACACAGAACACACATTATAAACCACACAGAACACACATAAACCACACAGAACACACATTATAATTAGTTGTAAATACTCTGCTCACTTTTATACAATATTGTACGTACTGGATAAGAGATGTTACCTAAGTTAATTTTCAAGACTTGAGTGGTGGCTAACTTAACGTGTTACCAAACTTGAGTGATGATAAACTTAACAAGTTACTAAGCTTTTCCTCAGTATTATCTATCCACCACTACTGTATCCAGATTTACATTCGACTGAAGAAGTCTGCTACGAAGACGAAATTTTTCTAGACAAAGTCAGGAAATTTTGATGGCTAAGTTGGCCCGCGGAGCTCAGCATATATTCCAGTATGTTTCTGATGCATATATTCCAGTATGTTTCTGATACATATATTCCAGTATGTTTCTGATGCATATATTCCAGTATGTTTCTGATGCATATATTCCAGTATATTTCTGATGCATATATTCCAGTATGTTTCTGATGCATATATTCCAGTATGTTTCTGATGCATATATTCCAGTATGTTTCTGATGCATATATTCCAGTATGTTTCTGATACATATATTCCAGTATGTTTCTGATGCATATATTCCAGTATGTTTCTGATGCATATATCCAGTATGTTTCTGATGCATATATTCCAGTATGTTTCTGGTGCATATATTCCAGTATGTTTCTGATACATATATTCCAGTATGTTTCTGATGCATATATTCCAGTGTGTTTCTGATGCATATATTCCAGTGTGTTTCTGATGCATATATTCCAGTATGTTTCTGATGCATATATTCCAGTATGTTTCTGATACATATATTCCAGTATGTTTCTGATGCATATATTCCAGTATGTTTCTGATACATATATTCCAGTATGTTTCTGATGCATATATTCCAGTATGTTTCTGATGCATATATTCCAGTATGTTTCTGATACATATATTCCAGTATGTTTCTGATGCATATATTCCAGTATGGTTCTGATGCATATATTCCAGTATGTTTCTGATGCATATATTCCAGTATGTTTCTGATGCATATATTCCAGTATATTTCTGATGCATATATTCCAGTATGTTTCTGATGCATATATTCCAGTATGTTTTGATGCATATATTCCAGTATGTTTCTGATGCATATATTCCAGTATGTTTCTGATACATATATTCCAGTATGTTTCTGATGCATATATTCCAGTATGTTTCTGATGCATATATTCCAGTATGTTTCTGATGCATATATTCCAGTATGTTTCTGATGCATATATTCCAGTATGTTTCTGATACATATATTCCAGTATGTTTCTGATGCACATATTCCAGTGTGTTTCTGATGCATATATTCCAGTGTGTTTCTGATGCATATATTCCAGTATGTTTCTGATGCATATATTCCAGTATGTTTCTGATACATATATTCCAGTATGTTTCTGATGCATATATTCAGTATGTTTCTGATACATATATTCCAGTATGTTTCTGATGCATATATTCCAGTATGTTTCTGATGCATATATTCCAGTATGTTTCTGATACATATATTCCAGTATGTTTCTGATGCATATATTTCCAGTATGTTTCTGATGCATATATTCCAGTATGTTTCTGATGCATATATTCCAGTATGTTTCTGATGCATATTATTCCAGTATGTTTCTGATACATATTATTCCAGTATGTTTCTGATGCATATATTCCAGTATGTTTTGATACATATATTCCAGTATGTTTCTGATGCATATATTCCAGTATGTTTCTGATGCATATATTCCAGTATGTTTCTGATACATATATATCCAGTATGTTTCTGATGCATATATTCCAGTATGTTTCTGATGCATATATTCCAGTATGTTTCTGATGCATATATTCCAGTATGTTTCTGATTGCATATATTCCAGTATGTTTCTGATACATATTTCCAGTATGTTTCTGATGCATATATTCCAGTGTGTTTCTGATGCATATATTCCAGTGTGTTTCTGATGCATATATTCCAGTATGTTTCTGATGCATATATTCCAGTATGTTTTGATACATATATTCCAGTATGTTTTCTGATGCATATATTCCAGTATGTTTCTGATACATATATTCCAGTATGTTTCTGATGCATATATTCCAGTATGTTTCTGATGCATATATTCCAGTATGTTTCTGATACATATATTCCAGTATGTTTCTGATGCATATATTCCAGTATGTTTCTGATACATATATTCCAGTATGTTTCTGATGCATATATTCCAGTATGTTTCTGATGCATATATTCCAGTATGTTTCTGATGCATAATATTCCAGTATGTTTCTGATGCATATATTCCAGTATGTTTCTGATACATATATTCCAGTATGTTTCTGATGCACATATTCCAGTGTGTTTCTGATGCATATATTCCAGTGTGTTTTCTGATGCATATATTCCAGTATGTTTCTGATGCATATATTCCAGTATGTTTCTGATACATATATTCCAGTATGTTTCTGATGCATATATTCCAGTATGTTTCTGATACATATATTCCAGTATGTTTCTGATGCATATATTCCAGTATGTTTCTGATGCATATATTCCAGTATGTTTCTGATACATATATTCCAGTATGTTTCTGATGCATATATTCCAGTATGTTTCTGATGCATATATTCCAGTATGTTTCTGATGCATATATTCCAGTATGTTTCTGATGCATATATTCCAGTATGTTTCTGATACATATATTCCAGTATGTTTCTGATGCATTATTCCAGTATGTTTCTGATACATATATTCCAGTATGTTTCTGATGCATATATTCCAGTATGTTTCTGATGCATATATTTCCAGTATGTTTCTGATACATATATTCCAGTATGTTTCTGATGCATATATTCCAGTATGTTTCTGATGCATATATTCCAGTATGTTTCTGATGCATATATTCCAGTATGTTTCTGATGCATATATTCCAGTATGTTTCTGATACATATATTCCAGTATGTTTCTGATGCATATATTCCAGTGTGTTTCTGATGCATATATTCCAGTGTGTTCTGATGCATATATTCCAGTATGTTTCTGATGCATATATTCCAGTATGTTTCTGATACATATATTCCAGTATGTTTCTGATGCATATATTCCAGTATGTTCTGATACATATATTCCAGTATGTTTCTGATGCATATATTCCAGTATGTTTCTGATGCATATATTCCAGTATGTTTCTGATACATATATTCCAGTATGTTTCTGATGCATATATTCCAGTATGTTTCTGATACATATATTCCAGTATGTTTCTGATGCATATATTCCAGTATGTTTCTGATGCATATATTCCAGTATATTTCTGATGCATATATTCCAGTATGTTTCTGATGCATATATTCCAGTATGTTTCTGATGCATATATTCCAGTATGTTTCTGATGCATATATTCCAGTATGTTTCTGATACATATATTCCAGTATGTTTCTGATGCATATATTCCAGTATGTTTCTGATGCATATATTCCAGTATGTTTCTGATACATATATTCCAGTATGTTTCTGATGCATATATTCAGTATGTTTCTGATACATATATTCCAGTATGTTTCTGATGCATATATTCCAGTATGTTTCTGATGCATATATTCCAGTATGTTTCTGATGCATATATTCCAGTATGTTTCTGATGCATATATTCCAGTATGTTTCTGATGAATATATTCCTGTATATTTCTGAATTATATATTCTAGTATGTTTCTGATGCATATATTCCAGTATGTTTCTGATGCATATATTCCAGTATGTTTCTGAAGCATATATTCCAGTATGTTTCTGATACGTATATTCTAGTATGTTTCTGATACATATATTCCAGTATATTTCTGATACATATATTCCAGTATATTTTTGATGCATATATTCCAGTATATTTTTGATACATATATTCCAGTATATTTTTGATACATATATTCCAGTATATTTTTGATACATATATTCCAGTATATTTTTGATACATATATTCCAGTATATGGTTGAAAGTATATCGCTTATTAACACACGCATACTGCCTACTGTGTCGCATGTTGCAATCCACAATGACGTCCTCTCAGGGTTGACAATTCTCCGCATCCTGTGCAACATGTCAACACTGGTTCGTGCAATGACTGCCACGCTAAGTATATGATTGTTGGTGTCTGGTACCAGTAGCAGGGTGTCGGCCAACCTCTGCTGCATTATTCACAAGCTCGTAATAAATCCCCCCTGTCCCTCATTGTACAAGGTTGTGGGTGGATTGTGTTTTCCTGGGCTGTAGAGAGGCACTCGACACTGTACCAGAGACTGAGTATTGTGATGCAGTAGCGTGTATGTGGGTTAGGGAGGGATGTACGTGGGAGTTATCAGTATAAGGTGGGATAGAAGCTCGATCCTCCGTCTCGAAAATGAGGAGAGTCTTATTGTAATCTAAGAGGTGCTCACTTCTGTGTTCTTCTAATGAGGATAATTTCTCCACACAGCCTCCACCTATCCTATATCCACATCCTCCACCTATCCTATATCCACATCCTCCACCTATCCTATATCCACATCCTCCACCTATCCTATATCCACATCCTCCACCTATCCTATATCCACATCTTCCACCTATCCTATATCCACATCCTCCACCTATCCTATATCCACATCCTCCACCTATCCTATATCCACATCCTCCACCTATCCTATATCCACATCTTCCACCTATCCTATATCCACATCCTCCACCTATCCTATATCCACATCCTTCACCTAACCTATATCCACATCCTCCACCTATCCTATATCCACATTCTCCACCTATCCTATATCCACATCCTCCACCTATCCTATATCCACATCCTTCACCTATCCTATATCCACATCCTTCACCTATCCTATATCCACATCCTCCACCTATCCTATATCCACATCCTTCACCTAACCTATATCCACATCCTCCACCTATCCTATATCCACATTCTCCACCTATCCTATATCCACATCCTCCACCTATCCTATATCCACATCCTTCACCTATCCTATTTCCACATCCTCCACCTATCCTATATCCATATCCTCCACCTATCCTATATCCACATCCTTCACCTAACCTATATCCACATCTCCACCTATCCTATATCCACATCCTCCACCTATCCTATATCCACATCCTCCACCTATCCTATATCCACATCCTCCACCTATCCTATATCCACATCCTCCACCTATCCTATATCTACATCCTCCACCTATCCTATATCCACATCCTCCACCTATCCTATATCTACATCCTCCACCTATCCTATATCCACATCCTCCACCTATCCTCTATCCACATCCTCCACCTATCCTATATCCACATCCTTCACCTATCCTATATCCACATCCTCCACCTATCCTATATCCACATCCTCCACCTATCCTATATCCACATCCTCACCTATCCTATATCCACATCCTCCACCTATCCTATATCCACATGCTCCACCTATCCTATATCCACATCCTCCACCTATCCTATATCCACATCCTCCACCTATCCTATATCCACATCCTCCACCTATCCTATATCCACATCCTCCACCTATCCTATATCCACATCCTCCACCTATCCTATATCCACATCCTCCACCTATCCTATATCCACATCTTCACCTATCCTATATCCACATCCTCCACCTATCCTATATCCACATCCTCCACCTATCCTATATCCACATCCTCCACCTATCCTATATCCACATCCTCCACCTATCCTATATCCACATCCTCCACCTATCCTATATCCACATCCTCCACCTATCCTATATCCACATCCTCCACCTATCCTATATCCACATCCTCCACCTATCCTATATCCACATCCTCCACCTATCCTATATCCACATCCTCCCACCTATCCTATATCCACATCCTCCACCTATCCTATTCCACATCCTCCACCTATCCTATATCCACATCCTCCACCTATCCTATATCCACATCCTCCACCTATCCTATATCCTCCTCATTTCTCTGTCTTGTTCTTGTATATTCCCAGTTCTTCCAATAATATATCTACAGTACACTTTATCTGCTATGTTAATAATATATATTTCCTTGTTTCTTATTCTTTCATTTGTCATCTTTTCTGACCATACAAAGGGGTTACGGACCCTCCTTACACATCTTCGTTTTCTCAAGCATATATTGAACAAGTATACCAACCACTTTCAAAGAGTATATTCGTATCTTCTGTTAATTCAGTCTTAATCCCATATATTCTAGCTGTTCTTTCCATTTGCATTCTCCCCACTGCGTCATGTACTTTCCCCATCCCTCACATATGGTTCTTCCTCACTCCTACGGGAGGTTGTACCTCCCTGCTCAATGCATGAAATCGCTGTCTCACTTTCTCCATGAACATTTTTGCACCTCAAAATATTCCCCCGCCTCATTCCAGTGCCTCCCCTCCCCCCCCTCCCATACAATAGTTTTTATACCAGGTAAATGGACAAAGATATAAGTAATCTGGCGTTTTATTGTGACAACGTTTCGCCCTCCAGGAGCTTTGTCAAGGTGTTTGACAAAGCTCCTGGAGAGCGAAACATTGAGATAATAAAATGTCACATTAGTTGTATCTGTGTTTATTTATCAAACATTTTGTCAGTAATTCCCCCATTATTACCAATAGTTTCCACCTTTTATTCTGGACTGTTGAGTCTATTTGACTCTCCAGGATTTTCATCCCCAAAACTTTTATTTTCAGAAAAAAATTAATAAAAAAAATCCACATTTTTTCACTCTTGCATTCCTTCACTCGTATATTTTCTCCCTCTATCTTCATGTACTCTGAACTATGTCTATTACGGTAAGGGAGAGAAAAATAGCGTATGTACTCATATGCTATTTTCTTCTCCCTGTCTTCTTCACCTCATTATTCCACCACCCTGTTCTTTCCCCTCCCACACCCACCCTCCTATACCTTCCCATCTGATGAGTTGCCAGAGTTTTTCTACAACCAGAACCCGGCCGTAGACCAGGCTCGTCCTATATCCACAAAACTCTACTGCACATTCTGACACCGAATTCTTAAATAATCTTCAAGCATCCTCCACTTCCTCATTATCGGTTCTTATTATAGCCAACCTTTCAGTAACTGTCTACACGATCCACTTTGTAAACCATTCTTAGCTCCTCACTTTCACCTCTCTTTTAGACACTGACACCATTCTTGTACTAAATCTGTCTCGTACTGTCACTGGAGTTACCGATAAATAATGTATCATACCGTTCTTGGTATATAATGAAGAATCAGTATATAAGCCACTTCGTCGCTCATATGTTGTATTCTCTTTAAGATTGGTGGATTGAATACATTGATTCCAGGCTAAGGGACTGATTACCTCAAACTCCTTCTGATCTTTAACCATTCTTCTTTGTATTGGATCGATGAAGCCACTGTGTGGCGAAACGTTTCCACAATAAAGACATCAAAGTTTTGCACATGTGTCTAATTTATCAACTTGTCGGTTATATGAACCATCTGTCTACAAAAAATCACGTTATTGATGGTACATAATAAAGACAGGTTGCAGAAGACACAACACTTGGGTACCTTTAATGACCAAATGTTTCCCCTATATATCAGGCTTCTTCAGTCGAATTCAGGTTGACAGACTGATTACGTCAATCAGATTGTAATGTTTTTATTATGTTCGTTTGTATTCAACTAATAAAGCCTGCTGAGCAGGCGTAAATTTTCGGCAATAAATATTCCAAGTGTTGAGAAAATAATGACACGTACAGCATCTGGGTATCTTTATTTGAAGACGCGTCGCCAACCAGCGGCGTTATCAGTTAAATGCTGAAGTGGTATGTGAAGAGGGTAGATGATGGAGTAATCAGTCCCTCAGCATGTTAGAGCTGAATACAGAAGACGGTGGCAGATGGGGCAGTCAGTCCCCCAGATTGTTAGAGTCGTACACAGAAGACGGTGACAAATGAGGCAGTCAGTCCCCCAGATTGTTAGAGCTGAACACAGAAGGCGGTGGCAGATGAGGCAGTCAGTCCCCCAGATTGTTAGAGTCGTACACAGAAGACGGTGGCAAATGAGGCAGTCAGTCCCCCAGATTGTTAGAGCTGAACACAGAAGACGGTGGCAGATGAGGCAGTCAGTCCCCCAGATTGTTAGAGCTGAACACAGAAGACGGTGGAAGATGAGGCAGTCAGTCCCCCAGCCTGTTAGAGTCGTACACAGAAGACGGTGGAAGATGAGGCAGTCAGTCCCCCAGAGTGTTAGAGTCGTACACAGAAGACGGTGGTAAATGAGGCAGTCAGTCCCCCAGATTGTTAGAGCTGAACACAGAAGACGGTGGCAGATGAGGCAGTCAGTCCCCCAGATTGTTAGAGCTGAACACAGAAGACGGTGGAAGATGAGGCAGTCAGTCCCCCAGCCTGTTAGAGTCGTACACAGAAGACGGTGGAATATGAGGTAGTTAGTCCCTTAGCCTGTTAGAGCTATACACAGATGACTGTTGAGGAAGTTGAGGCAGTCAGTCCCCAATTTGACATCAGGTGTTCGGAATTTTAGTCTTGATGTAAGAATTAGACACGTTTCACATGTTTGACGTGTGTTTAGTGTCTCAACTTGTCGGTACTGTATACTCATGTGTTGCCCATGTGCCTTATTCACTAAATAATAACCTGAGACGTTTGTCACCCTTCTAAAAACTTTGCACATCTATTAGTCAACATATCTACCTTCTGTCTACCAATACAGTCTAATAACTTGCTATCATTGCACGACAAGCTATATGCACCCTTATTTTATCTTCGTTCTTATATATAAATGCAGATAACTACAGTATCGCAAAGGAACCGATAAAAGATAACAGGGAGTGAAAACACTCCAAGGACCAGTGAGTCAGAGTGCAAGACGAGAAGGTAAATAAACGGGAAAGGAATCAAAATATAACTATGTCACTCTAGCAAGTTACATGTTCAGTAGACGACTTGTCCCTTGTTGCTGACACTCACTGGATACCACTGTTGTAACGTGTGGTTATTTGAGATACTGTCGCCTTCCTGTCAGTCTGAACCAGTCTGGCCATACTCCTCTGACCTCTCTTATTATCAAGGTAATTTGACCCACGGAACTGCCACTCACTGGATGCTATGTGTTTTTCACAATATTCTCTATAAACTGCAGACTGTTGAGGGGGGAAATCCCAGGAGACGAGCAGTTACTGAGACACTTAAACCCCTCGTCTGTCTGGCACCAACAATCGTTCCACTTTCCAAGTCACTTAGATCATATTTCTTCCCCATTCTGACGCTTAGTCTGCACAACAATTGAACGTTTCACCATAAATGCGTGTTTTTAGGTACTGATGTGCTGCCACGTGGTTAGTTGATTATATATTTGCATTAGCACACACACACACACACGCATATATATATATATATATATATATAATATATATATATATATATATATATATATATATATATATATATATATATATATGCAATAAGATCACAGTAAACAGGTGATTTTCAGAATATGCAAAACAACCACTCTGAAAGAATAGAGAAATTCCAAGCGCTTTCGTGACTACTCACATTATCAAGGAACTATGATAATGTGAGTAGTCACGAAAGCGCTTGGAATTTCTCTATTCTTTCAGAGTGGTTGTTTTGCATATATATATATATATATATATATATTATATATATAATATATATATATATATATATATATATATATATATATATATATCTAGACTCCATGTAAACTCCAGGTAGACTCCAAATAGACTACAAGTAGATTCCAAGTAGACTCCAAGAAGACTCCAAGTAGACTCCAGATATACTCCAAGTAGACTCCAAGTAGATTACAGAATATTTTATATATCTTTGAATATATTCCTTATATATGTTCTTCGCGTATGCATTGATTACATATACAGAGTTAGAGAGGTGTGTGTTCTTGTATGTATGGACTTAGAGTATACTCCCGGTATTATGTATTAAAGTTTTGTTGAACGGTGACGTATAGGTGACATACAGCCTTAATGACTCTCGTGTAGTAGATAGGCTTTAAACTCCATAACCCAACCAACCATACACGGCATATATACACCCGGTGGTGTGTTTCTCTCAGCGTATATGCGATAAGAGTTTCCTTTGATGCTTGTTTCAGGGGTTATGATATCGTTGATGGTTGATGAATGTGGTTATATGTAGCCAGAGCCCAACTAAGATTTTGTAGGCTCCTACGCTACAGTTACAGTGATTGTCCCTGGGTTACAGGTACTGTGAGGTCCCTGGGATACATAAGAACATAAGAACATAAGAAAGAAGGAACACTGCAGCAGGCCTACTGGCCCATACGAGGCAGGTCCAAGTCTTCTACCGGCTTAAGCCAATGCCCCAATCTAGTCAGGTCAGGTCACATTCACTTAAGGAAGGAACACGGCAACTGACCTAGTAGCACAAGCTAATCAGGTCCAACTCACACCCACCCACACCCACTCATATATTTATCTAACCTATTTTTAAAACTACACAACGTTTTAGCTTCTATAACTGTACTTGGGAGTTTGTTCCACTCATCCACAACTCTGTTACCAAACCAGTGCTTTCCTATATCCTTCCTGAATCTGAATTTTTCCAACTTAAAACCATTGCTACGAGTCCTGTCTAGGCTAGCTATTTTCAGCACGTTATATACATCTCTTTTATTTATTCCTGTCTTCCATTTATACACCTCAATCATATCCCCCCTAATTCTACGTCTTTCTAGAGAGTGCAGTTTCAGGGCCCTTAGTCTATCCTCATAGGGAAGGTTTCTGATACATGGGATCAACTTTGTCATCCTCCTTTGTACATTTTCCAGAGCATTTATATCCATTCTGTAATACGGTGACCAAAACTGAGCAGCATAATCTAAATGAGGCCTAACCAAGGATGTATAGAGTTGAAGAACAACCTGAGGACTCCTATTATTTTTACTTCTAGATATGAAGCCAAGGATTCTATTAGCTTTATTGCGAACACTTATGCACTGTTGTCTTGGTATCAGATTACTGCTAACCAGAAGTCCTAAATCTTTTTCGCAATCCGTAATATTAAAATCGACATTATTTAGTTTATATGTGGCATGGTTATTTTCCTTTTCAACATTTAGAACTTTGCATTTGTCTATATTAAACTGCATCTGCCACTTCTCCGACCACTGCATCAGTTTATTCAAATCTTCCTGGAGTGCTCTAATGTCCTCGTCAGAATAAATTCGACGGCCTATTTTGGTGTCATCGGCAAACTTGCCGATGTCGCTATTTATGCCCTCATCAATGTCGTTTATGTAGATTGTGAACAACAGGGGACTCAACACTGACCCCTGTGGAACACCGCTCGTGACGCTTCCCCACTCTGATTTCTCCCCATTTATGCAAACTCTCTGCTGCCTATTTGTCAACCATGCCTCTACCCAAGAAAAAATTTCTCCTATTCCATGTACCTTAATTTTCCTCAATAGTCTCTGATGTGGGACCCTGTCAAAAGCCTTACTGAAGTCCATATACACAATATCATATTCATTACCATGATCTACCTCCTCAAATACCTCAGTGAAAAAAGTTAATAAATTCGTAAGACAGGAACGCCCCTTCGTAAAACCATGCTGAGATTCATTAATCAGTCTGTGCCTATCAAGGTGGCTACGAACTGCCTTGGCAATTATTGATTCCATAAATTTTCCCACTATGGAGGTAAGGCTTATTGGTCTATAGTTCGAAGCCAAGGACCTGTCACCTGCCTTGTAAATAGGTATTACATCTGCCATTTTCCACTTATCAGGCACTATGCTAGTTTGAAGATTGAGACACTTATGCAGCATATGGGAATCTTTATTCAGGAAACGTTTCGCCACACAGTGGCTTCATCAGTCCAATACAAAGAGGAAGACGTAAGGAGAGGAGGAGTATGAGGTAATCAGTCCCTCAACCTGGAGTCGATGTGTTCAGTCCATCAATCTTGTAGAATATTCTACAAGATTGATGGACTGAACACATCGACTCCAGGTTGAGGGACTGATTACCTCATACTCCTCCTCTCCTTACGTCTTCCTCTTTGTATTGGACTGATGAAGCCACTGTGTGGCGAAACGTTTCCTCAATAAAGATACCCAAGAGTTGCACATTTGTCTAATTTATCAATAATATCTACATTACCTGCACTTGCAAGTAATCTTAGCTCATCTATCTTATTTCTTAGACTCCTACTATTTGTAGTAAACCTTAAGGGAGCTAGTTACTAGTTGCCCTCTACTATCTCTCCTTGTATATTGATCAGTTAATTTGTCTTTACTAGCAACTTTATTTTGAATATTGTCTTTTAAACATATTCCTGAGGTATCCTGGTTATATCTGCTGTTTTCAACCCTAGTACTGCAGCCTGATTGTTTCCCACAGACACTCATACCTCTATAATTTATCAGTTTAAAGTCCTAGACAAGTCACCAATAACCCCCATCAATCGAAATAGTTAATGCAACCACTCCAACCCCAGAGAGATGAACCCCATCCCTTGCATACATATCACGTTTCCTATAGAACATGTCCCAGTTATTAATGAATGGGATCGCAAGTTCCTTGCAGTACCTGTCTAGCCAGCAATTTATACCAATTGCCCTAGACAGCCATTCATTTCCCACTCCCCTTCTAGGCAAGATGCTACATATGATTGGGATCCCTCCCTTAGACCTAACTACCTCTGTGTCGGACCTATACTTATCCAGCAGCTCCTGTCTCCTGCAATTCCCGATGTCATTTCCACCAGCACTGAGACAGATAATGGGCTTGTTCCCATTGCCTGACATAATATTATCCAACCTGCTGACTATGTCCCCAACACCAGCTCCTGGAAGACACACCCTCTGTCTGACCTTTCCATTTTTGTTACAAAAAGCACAGTCCATATATCTTTCCTGAGAATCTCCCACAATCAGAATATTCTTACCTTGATAAGCAGGGGAGTCAGTGGTACCTTAACCTCACTAACCACTGAAGTACACTCGTCCTGGAAAACAGAGAATCGATTTCCTACCTTCACATCTTCTCTATTAACCTTCCTAATCATCCTTCTTCCTGAATTGTGAACCACATGCCACTTAAAGCGGCTGCCACTCTCCAGATCACTGCCGGAAACTTTTTCCTCCTCACCAGCTACAACCAACTCCCACGCACTCCCAAACCCTTCTTTACGAAGCTTCAGTCTCCTATTTTCCTCCTTAAGAAGTAGAATCTCCTTCTTCAATATTTTAACCTGAGATTCTAAAACACTACAACAAGCCATGGTGCTTGGTAACAGTCTACACTAATTCCCAGACAGCTTAGGACAGGTATGACCATACGTGATCACTGACCTCAGCGTACTGTGAGGTCCCTGGGCTACAGGTACTGTGAGGTCTTTGTGCTACAGGCACTGTGAGGTCTTTGGTCTACAGGTACTGTGAGGTCCCTGGGCTACAGGTATTGTGAGGCCCCTGGGCAACAGGTACTGTGAGACCCCTGAGCTACAGGTACCGTGAGGCCCCTGGGATACAGGTACTGTGAGGCCCCTGGTCTACAGGTACCATGAGACCCCTGGGCTACAGGTACTGTGAGAACCCTGGGCTACAGGTACCGTGAGGCCCCTGGGCTACAGGTACCGTGAGGCCCCTGGGCTACAGGTGCTGTGAGGTCCCTGGGCTACAGGTATTGTGAAGCCCCTGAGCTACAGTTACTGTGAGGCCTCTGGGCTACAGGTATTGTGAGGTCCCTTGGCTACAGGTACTGTGAGACCCCTGGGCTACAGGTACCGTGAGGCCCCTGGGCTACAGGTACTGTGAGGCCCCTGGTCTACAGGTATCGTGAGACCCCTGGGCTACAGGTAATGTGAGACCCCTGGGCTGCAGGTACCGTGAGACCCCTGGGCTACAGGTACTGTGAAGCCCCTGGGCTACAGGTACTGTGAGGCCCCTGGGCTACAGGCACTGTGAGGTCCCTGAGCTACAGGTACTGTGAGGTCTCTGGGCTACAGGTACTGTGAGGTCCCTGGGCTACAGGTACTGTGAGGTCCCTGGGCTACAGGTACTGTGAGACCCCTGGGCTACAGGTACCGTGAGGCCCCTGGGCTACAGGTACCGTGAGGCCCCTGGGCTACAGGTATTGTGAGGCCCCTGGGCTACAGGTACCGTGAGGCCCCTGAGCAACAGGTACTGTGAGGTCCCTAGGCTACAGGTACTGTGAGGTCCCTGGGCTACAGGTACTGTGAGGCCCCTGGGCTACAGGTACTGTGAGACCCCTGGGCTACAGGTACCGTGAGGCCCCTAGGCTACAGGTACCGTGAGACCCCTGGGCTACAGGTACCGGGAGGCCACTGGGCTACAGGTACTATGAGGCCCCTGGGCTACAGGTAGTGTGAGACCCCTGGGCTAAAGGTACTGGGAGACCCCTGGGCTACAGGTACCGTGAGGCCCCTGGGCTACAGGTACCGTGAGGTCACTGAGCTACAGGTACCGTGAGACCCCTGGGCTACAGGTACTGTGAGACCCCTGGGCTACAGGTACTGTGAGGCCCCTGGGCTACAGGTACTGTGAGACCCCTGGGCTACAAGTACCGTGAGGCCCCTGGGCTACTGGTACCGTGAGGCCCCTGGGCTACAGGTACCGTGAGGCCCCTGGGCTACAGGTACCGTGAGGCCCCTGGGCTACAGGTACCGTGAGGCCCCTGAGCTACAGGTACCGTGAGGCCCCTGGGCTACAGGTACTGTGAGGTCCCTGGGCTACAGGCACCGTGAGACCCCTGGACTACAGGTACCGTGAGGCCACTAGGCTACAGGTACTGTGAGACCCCTGGGCTACAGATACTGTGAGACCCCTGGGCTACAGGTACTGTGAGACCCCTTGGCTACAGGTACCGTGAGGCCCCTGGGCTACAGGTACTGTGAGACCCCTGGGCTACAGGTACCGTGAGGCCCCTGGGCTACAGGTACCGTGAGACCCCTGGGCTACAGGTACCGTGAGACCCCTGGGCTACAGGTACCGTGAGACCCCTGGGCTACAGGTACCGTGAGGCCCCTGGGCTACAGGTACCGTGAGGCCCCTGGGCTACAGGTACTGCGAGACCCCTGGGCTACAGGTACCGTGAGGCCCCTGGGCTACAGGTACCGTGAGACCCCTGGGCTACAGGTACCGTGTGACCCCTGGGCTACAGGTACCGTGAGACCCCTGGGCTACAGGTACCGTGAGGCCCCTGGGCTACAGGTACCGTGAGACCCCTGGGCTACAGGTACCGTGAGGCCCCTGGGCTACAGGTACCGTGAGACCCCTGGGCTACAGGTACCGTGAGACCCTTGGGCTACAGGTACCGTGAGACCCCTGGGCTACAGGTACCGTGAGGCCCCTGGGCTACAGGTACCGTGAGGCCCCTGGGCTACAGGTACCGTGAGACCCCTGGGCTACAGGTACCGTGAGACCCCTGGGCTACAGGTACCGTGAGGCCCCTGGGCTACAGGTACCGTGAGACCCCTGGGCTACAGGTACCGTGAGACCCCTGGGCTACAGGTACCGTGAGACCCCTGGGCTACAGGTACCGTGAGGACCCCTGGGCTACAGGTACCGTGAGACCCCTGGGCTACAGGTACCGTGAGACCCCTGGGCTACAGGTACCGTGAGACCCCTGGGCTACAGGTACCGTGAGACCCCTGGGCTACAGGTACCGTGAGGCCCCTGGGCTACAGGTACTGTGAGGCCCCTGAGCTACAGGTACCGTGAGGCCCCTGGGTTACAGGTACCGTGAGGCCCCTGGGCTACAGGTACCGTGAGACCCCTGGGCTACAGGTACTGTGAGGCCCCTGAGCTACAGGTACCGTGAGGCCCCTGGGCTACAGGTACCGTGAGGCCCCTGGGCTACAGGTACCGTGAGACCCCTGGGCTACAGGTACCGTGAGGCCCCTGGGCTACAGGTACTGTGAGGCCCCTGAGCTACAGGTACCGTGAGACCCCTGGGCTACAGGTACCGTGAGGCCCCTGGGCTACAGGTACCGTGAGACCCCTGGGCTACAGGTACCGTACCGTGAGGCCCCTGGGCTACAGGTACCTTGAGGCCCCTGGGCTACAGGTACCGTGAGACCCCTGAGCTACAGGTACCGTGAGGCCCCTGGGCTACAGGTACCTTGAGGCCCCTGGGCTACAGGTACCGTGAGACCCCTGGGCTACAGGTACCGTGAGGCCCCTGGGCTACAGGTACCGTGAGGCCCCTGGGCTACAGGTACCGTGAGGCCCCTGGGCTCAAGCCCAGTAACCCAGGCAATTTTTCAGTGTATATATATATATAATACTGACAATTTCAAGAGCATCAATTGTTTATCTAGGAACAATTGGTGTGTAATCAGATGTGTCTCTGATATGCGCATTAACTCCGAGGTTAAGAAGTCCATTGAACGAGGAAAGAAGTCAGTGTTTCAATGTCAGTGTGAGTGAACAGGTGGTGCGTCTACCTCAGGCAGATCAAGGGTACTTCTTGGTAATTAAGTACCTTAGCTAAAATCAAGGTACTTCAGCCGAAATTAAGGCCCCAGTTCAATTTTTACAATAATATCAAGAAACCAATAGTCTCCAAAATGTAGATTGTTGTGTAACCCAAAATAATTTAACCCTGATTTCTAAAACAAAAATAATAATAATTACTTTAATTAATATATATATTATATATTATATATATATATATATATATATATATATATATATATATATTATATATATATATATATATATATATATATATATATATATATAATATTGCAAGGAATTCGCAAGAGCAGGCGAAATATACACAAACACTGATCTCAGCCAGAGATCAGTGTTTGTGTATATTTCGCCTGCTCTTGTTAATTCCTTGCATTGTTCAAATCTCTAGTAAGGCTGATGCATGCAGGGGATGAGATGAAAAACTGCAAGCCTTCTCCCTGAAAGCTGGCTGCCTTGGATCAAACGTGTACCGCAAGCTACATGCCAAGGTATTGTCCAGTGTGGGTAGATTGGTATAGCACTGCGTACCTTGTTTTAAGGTTCGTAGGTTCGAGTCTCCTTCAGCCAGAGATCAGTGTTTATATATATATATATATATATATATATATATATATATATATATATATTATATATAATATATATATTTCTCGGTGTACATAGCTTGTACGAGCTTCCCTGAGTGATAGCAGATGATAGGTGACAGTGAGCGTGCAGAGTTATTAACTGATTCAACAAGGTCTATATTATACATAAATAAAACACTACAGAAAAAAACACCAATATATGTAAAGGAAAAAGTACGATAATACGGAAGAACAAGAAATAACATGAATATAGAAACACGTTGATATACAGAAAAATACAGATATAATATATAAAAACACAAATTTAATATAAAAAAACACCAGCATATACAAGAAAAGTGTCAATATAATATAGAAAATAATATGTATAGAAAAACATAGATATAAAATTGAAAAACAACATCATAATATTGAAAAACAGTAATATAATATAGACAACAATATATTGTAAACATTGGTGGTGGGAACGAACGTGTACCCAAAAAACTGTCCTTGATGTTCCTCTCTGTCTTTATTACTCTTGGTACATTCCTTGGTTGGTAACTGTCCTTGACGTTTATCTGTCTTTATTACTCTTGGTACGTTCCTTGGTTGGTAACTGTCCTTGACGTTTATCTGTCTTTATTACTCTTGGTACGTTCCTTGGTTGGTAACTGTCCTTGACGTTTATCTGTCTTTATTACTCTTGGTACGTTCCTTGGTTGGTAACTGTCCTTGACGTTTATCTGTCTTTATTACTCTTGGTACGTTCCTTGGTTGGTAACTGTCCTTGACGTTTATCTGTCTTTATTACTCTTGGTACGTTCCTTGGTTGGTAACTGTCCTTGACGTTTATCTGTCTTTATTACTCTTGGTACGTTCCTTGGTTGGTAACTGTCCTTGACGTTTATCTGTCTTTATTACTCTTGGTACGTTCCTTGGTTGGTAACTGTCCTTGACGTTTATCTGTCTTTATTACTCTTGGTACGTTCCTTGGTTGGTAACTGTCCTTAACGTTTATCTGTCTTTATTACTCTTGGTACGTTCCTTGGTTGGTAACTGTCCTTGACGTTTATCTGTCTTTATTACTCTTGGTACGTTCCTTGGTTGGTAACTATCCTTGACGTTTATCTGTCTTTATTACTCTTGATACGTTCCTTGGTTGGTAACTGTCCTTGACGTTTATCTGTCTTTATTACTCTTGATACGTTCCTTGGTTGGTAACTGTCCTTGACGTTTATCTGTCTTTATTATTCTTGATACGTTCCTTGGTTGGTAACTGTCCTTGACGTTTATCTGTCTTTATTACTCTTGATACATTCCTTGGTTGGTAACTGTCCTTGACGTTTCTCTCTGTCTTTATTGATCTTGGAAGGTTCTTTGGTTGGTAACTGTTGTTGATATTTCTGCCTTTATTACTCTTGGTACGTTCCTTGGTTGATAACTGAACGTACGACCAGGTACTACCTTATCTGTGTTCGTAATATACTTGCAACTGTTGCTATCTGAGAAAGCCTCTCCCGAGAGCTTCTGCCTTGTATTTTAAACACAGGAATGTTGTTATCATTCTGTGTGTTTTAGTTACTTCGTAAGAACAAGAGCTAGTTATGTTTCCCTGTCATATTGCATGACGCAGGATGGGTTTCCCTGTCATATTGCATGACGCAGGATGGGTTTCCCTGTCATATTGCATGACGCAGGATGGGTTTCCCTGTCATATTCCATGACGCAGGATGGGTTTCCCTGTCATATTCCATCACGCAGGATGGGTTTCCCTGTCATATTCCATCACGCAGGATGGGTTTCCCTGTCATATTCCATGACGCAGGATGGGTTTCCCTGTCATATTCCATGACGCAGGATGGGTTTCCCTGTCATATTGCATGACGCAGGATGGGTTTCCCTGTCATATTCCATCACGCAGGATGGGTTTCCCTGTCATATTCCATCACGCAGGATGGGTTTCCCTGTCATATTCCATGACGCAGGATGGGTTTCCCTGTCATATTCCATGACGCAGGATGGGTTTCCCTGTCATATTCCATGACGCAGGATGGGTTTCCCTGTCATATTCCATGATGCAGGATGGGTTTCCCTGTCATATTCCATGACGCAGGATGGGTTTCCCTGTCATATTCCATGACGCAGGATGGGTTTCCCTGTCATATTCCATGACGCAGGATGGGTTTCCCTGTCATATTCCATGACGCAGGATGGGTTTCCCTGTTATATTCCATGACGCAGGATGGGTTTCCCTGTCATATTCCATGACGCAGGATGGGTTTCCCTGTCATATTGCATGACGCAGGATGGGTTTCCCTGTCATATTCCATCACGCAGGATGGGTTTCCCTGTCATATTCCATCACCTTCCCGTAGGTACAGGTGACGGAAAAAAGTGACGGGTGGAGTAGTACTAACCTGCGGAAGCTGTCTAGA
Source organism: Cherax quadricarinatus (assembly GCF_026875155.1). Lineage (NCBI taxonomy): Eukaryota > Metazoa > Arthropoda > Malacostraca > Decapoda > Parastacidae > Cherax > Cherax quadricarinatus. The sequence continues at coordinate 14,649,293 of NC_069483.1, forward strand.
GACAGAATGGACGGGTGGTTGAGTACCTCATCTTAACAGTTGTCAAGTGAGAGGTCTGGAATTGCAAGAAAAAGACGGGGAGCGTTGACGTGGGTAGTCACAGGTAAATTAGTTCCGTCACTCACAGCTGGGTCCTGGTGGCGCTGCTAGCATTGTTACTTAAAGGAACCCACAACACTAGTGGCGCTGCTAGCATTGTTACTTAAAGGAACCCACAACACTGGTGGCGCTGCTAGCCTTGTTACTTAAAGGAACCCACAACACTGGTGGCGCTGCTGGCATTGTTACTTAAAAAAACCCACGACACCAGTGGCGCTGCTGGCATTGTTACTTAAAGGAACCCACAACACTGGTGGCGCTGTTAGCATTGTTGCTTAAAGGAACCCACAACACTGGTGGCGCTGCTAGCATTGTTACTTAAAGGAACCCACAACACTGGTGGCGCTGTTAGCATTGTTACTTAAAGGAACCCACAACACTGGTGGCGCTGTTAGCATTGTTGCTTAAAGGAACCCACAACACTGGTGGCGCTGTTAGCATTGTTGCTTAAAGGAACCCACAGCACTGGTGGCGCTGCTGGCATTGTTACTTAAAGGAACCCACAACACTGGTGGCACTGCTAGCCTTGTTACTTAAAGGAACCCACAACACTGGTGGCGCTGCTGACATTGTTATTTAAAAAAACCCACAACACTAGTGGCGCTGCTGGCATTGCTACTTCAAGGAACCCACAACACTGGTGGCGCTGCTAGCATTGTTACTTAAAGGAACCCACAACACTGGTGGCGCTGCTAGCATTGTTACTTAAAGGAACCCACAACACTAGTGGCGCTGCTGGCATTGTTACTTAAAGGAACCCACAACACTGGTGGCGCTGCTAGCATTGTTACTTAAAGGAACCCACAACACTGGTGGCGCTGCTAGCATTGTTACTTAAAGGAACCCACAACACTGGTGGCGCTGCTAGCATTGTTACTTAAAGGAACCCACAACACTAGTGGCGCTGCTAGCATTGTTACTTAAAGGAACCCACAACACTAGTGGCGCTGCTAGCATTGTTACTTAAAGGAACCCACAACACTAGTGGCGCTGCTAGCATTGTTACTTAAAGGAACCCACAACACTGGTGGCGCTGCTAGCATTGTTACTTAAAGGAACCCACAACACTGGTGGCGCTGCTGGCATTGTTACTTAAAGGAACCCACAACACTAGTGGCGCTGCTAGCATTGTTACTTAAAGGAACCCACAACACTGGTGGCGCTGCTAGCATTGTTACTTAAAGGAACCCACAACACTGGTGGCGCTGCTGGCATTGTTGCTTAAAGGAACCCACAACACTGGTGGCGCTGTTAGCATTGTTGCTTAAAGGAACCCACAACACTGGTGGCGCTGCTAGCATTGTTACTTAAAGGAACCCACAACACTAGTGGCGCTGCTAGCATTGTTACTTAAAGGAACCCACAACACTGGTGGCGCTGCTAGCATTGTTGCTTAAAGGAACCCACAACACTAGTGGCGCTGCTAGCATTGTTGCTTAAAGGAACCCACAACACTGGTGGCGCTGCTAGCATTGTTACTTAAAGGAACCCACAACACTAGTGGCGCTGCTAGCATTGTTACTTAAAGGAACCCACAACACTGGTGGCGCTGCTAGCATTGTTGCTTAAAGGAACCCACAACACTAGTGGCGCTGCTAGCATTGTTGCTTAAAGGAACCCACAACACTGGTGGCGCTGCTAGCATTGTTACTTAAAGGAACCCACAACACTGGTGGCGCTGCTGGCATTGTTGCTTAAAGGAACCCACAACACTGGTGGCGCTGTTAGCATTGTTGCTTAAAGGAACCCACAACACTGGTGGCGCTGCTAGCATTGTTACTTAAAGGAAACCCACAACACTAGTGGCGCTGCTAGCATTGTTACTTAAAGGAACCCACAACACTGGTGGCGCTGCTAGCATTGTTGCTTAAAGGAACCCACAACACTAGTGGCGCTGCTAGCATTGTTGCTTAAAGGAACCCACAACACTGGTGGCGCTGCTAGCATTGTTACTTAAAGGAACCCACAACACTAGTGGCGCTGCTAGCATTGTTACTTAAAGGAACCCACAACACTGGTGGCGCTGCTAGCATTGTTGCTTAAAGGAACCCACAACACTAGTGGCGCTGCTAGCATTGTTGCTTAAAGGAACCCACAACACTAGTGGCGCTGCTAGCCTTGTTGCTTAAAGGAACCCACAACACTGGTGGCGCTGCTAGCATTGTTACTTAAAGGAACCCACAACACTGGTGGCGCTGCTAGCATTGTTACTTAAAGGAACCCACAACACTGGTGGCGCTGTTAGCATTGTTACTTAAAGGAACCCACAACACTGGTGATTTCCTCAACACTGACTTCAAGAAGCCTCCCACATCGATACTCTTTTCCTATTCACTCTTCCTAATTTCACTTTCAATTAGCATTTCCAAAGGTATCCAGATGTTGAGAATGTCGCTCCTGTGACACTTTCAGACCAGAATTTCTCAGTTGAATAGCGGATATTAGAGGAATTATTAACAATCACATATGTGCATCCACTTTGGATGCTTTATGGAAGACGTTTCGATCCTTGGACCTTGATCACTTCAAATGATGATCAGGTAATCAAGGTTCAATGGGCGAAACGTCTTCAGTAAAGGTATCCAAAGTTGATGCATTTGTTTACATTACCCTCGAGTTATCGTAGCCAATCATTTGCCACCTTACGTCACACCAGTATTATTCGCTCTACAGTGGTACTTACATTTTCGGTTTTCAACATTTCTACCGAGCATTCCTTCTAAGTGCATTATGTTGTGCAAGAAAGGTATACAATACCGACAATATGAAAGTTAAGACACATGTGGCTTTATCAATACAGATTCTCGGACTTAATTAGAAGACAGTAGAACGATATACAAAAGTTGAGGTAATCAGTCCTTCAGCCTTGGAGGTGGTGTGGAGAGCACCGTGGTGGTGGAGGTTCTGAAGCAAAGGCAAGAAGACTGGTGGTTATATAGGCGTCAGTGGATAGGGACGTGTAGCAGACGAGGACATAGTCACTGGTAAGTGGGATTCCCTAGTGGAAGTAGGTCCTACCCCAGTGGAAGTAGGTCCTACCCCAGTGGAAGTAGGTCCTACCCCAGTGGAAGTAGGTCCTACCCCAGTGGAAGTAGGTCCTACCCCAGTGGAAGTAGGTCCTACCCCAGTGGAAGTAGGTCCTACCCCAGTGGAAGTAGGTCCTACCCCAGTGGAAGTAGGTCCTACCCCAGTGGAAGTAGGTCCTACCCCAGTGGAAGTAGGTCCTACCCCAGTGGAAGTAGGTCCTACCCCAGTGGAAGTAGGTCCTACCCCAGTGGAAGTAGGTCCTACCCCAGTGGAAGTAGGTCCTACCCCAGTGGAAGTAGGTCCTACCCCAGTGGAAGTAGGTCCTACCCAAAGGCATATAACTGCCAGTTACAAAGAAACACTTACGAGAAGGGGAAACCCTGTGTTCTAATCCCACTGGAACAAATACACTGAGAATAACCAATTGATATATGTACTTTTTATTTTAAGACAAAAATATGTGCTCTTAAATTTGTATTAGTTCTTTATTATTTACGATTTTGAAAATGGATATGTTAATCATTGTCTAAATAATGTATCTGGATAAAGAATAGAGTGATCCAAGACAGTAATTACCTGAGCACTGTGCTCTTGTGATCAAGGAGAGAAGCACTGTGATCACTGGTTACTTGGAGGTGTGCTATCTGTGCTTCGTCACAGTCACGATGATGTGAGAGTCATCTGTAAAAACCTGAATTTATGGTCACAGTGGTGGCCCATGCTAACCTCCCTACAGTGTATGGAAATATGCCTAGTTGGATGACTCTTGTTAGGCCGGGATGGCCTGCGAGTGTTAGAACTTGCTCGTCATGGGTTCATATCTTGTCAAGTCTTGTATCAAGTCGTGTATCATTGCCACGCCTCCCTCCCTTCACTCGTTAACATTATTAATGGTATATAATATGTACAAGTTGGTGAATAAGACACATGGGTATTTTTGCTGTCAAATTTTTCGCCTGCACAACAGACTTCTTCAGTTGATTACAGGCAGTTACAACACAGGAGACAGTAGTAGTATTTTTGAGGTGATCAGTCCCTCAGTCTTGGTAGGTGGTGGACATTCTCTCAGAGCTAAAGTGCTCAGTTGTAAGTGGAGACGAGGCAAGAGACACGGAAAATGTTGAGAGAAAACAGGATAATCAAAGAAAACTGTGCAAGTTTTCTCTGGTTATCCACAGCCCGTTTTCTCTCACCATTCTCCGCCTCTCAACTATTCTCCTCTACCCTCACAGTTCTTTCTGGTTAAGCGCTTCTGGTGGGAAAGGAAACGTGAGAGGATTTTCAGTGGTAAATGTTTGTTAAATGGAACTTAGCGTCAGGACAGAGCGGGTTAAGACCAGTGGTCGATGTGTTTACTCTTGTGGTGAGACATTTCGATTGGTCGCCTGACAGGAACTGGATGGCAGAGGGAATGGAGGGGATGGGGAAGGTCCGGGATTAGAAGTAAGGGAGTGGATAGCTTCTGAGGGAGATGGTGGAGTAGATAAAGGATTGGAGGGAGAGGAGTGGGTATAACAGAAGGTTAATGGTTGGGAAAGAGCGAAGTGGATAGTACTGGACGGATGAAAGGGGAAAAGGCAAGAGAGAGTAGATAAGGGAGAGAGGGAGGGAGGGATCGAGAAAAGCGAGGGAGGAAATGAAACAACGATACTCAGCTACGAATGGAGAGAGAGAGAGAGAGAGAGAGAGAGAGAGAGAGAAAGGAAGGGAGATAAGCATCCCTACTCGTGTAGTCATCAGGAGAAGGAAGCTTCAAGCGGCATCCTGAAGAAGACGAAGAAGAGAGAGAGAGAGAGAGAGAGAGAGAGAGAGAGAGAGAGAGAGAGAGAGAGAGAGAGAGAGAGAGAGAGAGAGAGAGAGAGAGAGAGAGAGAGAGAGAGCAGGTTCAACGTAAAGTTTACATATTGGAAAAAATGTTTGAGCAAGGCAGACCATAATATTAAATCAGTCTAATGCAACAGAATACACCTTTTTCCCAATATAAAAAAATGATTCGTCATCACTGAAAACATCACAACAAATCCAAGATAATTTTATGCTCAATAAGTCACAATAGAGTGAGTGGAAAACAAAAAGTAGACCAGGTACTGGAAACGAAATTACACGATATTTCTGTCCCTTCTGAACCATTATCAAGTCGCATTTGACTGGAGACACTAGGAGGACGGCAAAGGTCCTAAGGGAAGCAGGAGGTGGTCAGAGTCAGGTGATAAGAGGCAGGAGACTGTAAAGCTAAATCTCTGGAGAACAACATAGGAGACAGCTAAGGACCCTTGGGGTCCCCGCCAGGAGACGATCCATGACAGTCGCCTGACTCCTACGTACCCACTGTTTAGGTAACAATGCCCCTTTTCCCAGCAGTCTGATGGCCTAGCACTACATACTCAAGAGAAAATGCCAAAACATTTGTATCTCTCTTGTAGGCTGGGAAGAGCCTTGCGTTTCTTAACGGAGTTGCGTAGGCCCTGACAGGCTGTTAGGCGGATTATTAAACAGGGAGGGGAGGTATCCCTAGTAAGTATACATACCACCTGTCCTTCACAGGTATCCATCCCAGGTAATCCTCACGAGTATCCCTCCCAGATATACCTCACGAATATCCCTCCCAGGTATACCTCACGAATATCCCTCCCAGGTATACCTCATGAGTATCCCTCCCAGGTATACTTCACGCGTATCCCTCACAGGTATTCCTCTTTAAAAAGCCTCGTTTAACATAATGCTGATAGATAGGTGGTGGGTGTGCCTGCCTTATGTAGACCAGACCTTCTACTCTAGTTCTGTTAGATTCTAGTCACTAGAGTCTAGTCACTAGGGTTTAGCCAGTCGAGTCTAGTCACTAGGGTCTAGTCACTAGAGTCTAGTCACTAGGGTTTAGTCACTAGAGTCTAGTCACTAGTCCAGTCACAGATCTAGTCACAGGTCTAGTCACTAGAGTCTAGTCACTAGGGTCTAGTCACTAGAGTCAGTCACTAGGTTAGTCACTAGAGCTAGTCACTAGAGTCTAGTCACTAGAGTCTAGTCATAGAGTCTAGTCCTAGGTCTAGTCACTAGAGTTCTATCACTAGGTCTAGTCTCTTAGAGTCTAGTCACTAGGTCTAGTCACTAGAGTCTAGTCACTAGGGTTTAGTCACTAGAGTCTAGTCACTAGAGTCTAGTCACTAGGGTTTAGTCACTAGAGTCTAGTCACTAGGGTCTAGTGACTAGAGTCTAGTCACTAGGGTCTAGTCACTAGAGTCTAGTCACTAGGGTCTAGTCACTAGAGTCTAGTCACTAGGGTTTAGTCACTAGAGTCTAGTCACTAGAGTCTAGTCACTAGGGTCTAGTCACTAGAGTCTAGTCACTAGGGTCTAGTCACTAGGTCTAGTCACTAGAGTCTAGTCACTAGAGTCTAGTCAACATCTAGAGTCTAGTCACTAGGGTCTAGTCACTAGAGTCTAGTCACTAGAGGTCTAGTCACTAGGTCTAGTCACTAGAGTCTAGTCACTAGAGTCTAGTCACTAGAGTCTAGTCACTAGAGTCTAGTCACTAGGGTCTAGTCACTAGAGTCTAATCACTAGAGTCTAGTCACTAGAGTCTAGTCACTAGAGTCTAGTCACTAGAGTCTAGTCACTAGAGTCTAGTCACTAGAGTCTAGTCACTAGGGTCTAGTCACTAGAGTCTAGTCACTAGAGTCTAGTCACTAGAGTCTAGTCACTAGAGTCTAGTCACTAGGGTCTAGTCACTAGAGTCTAGTCACTAGAGTCTAGTCACTAGGGTCTAGTCACTAGAGTCTAGTCACTAGAGTCTAGTCACTAGAGTCTAGTCACTAGAGTCTAGTCACTAGGTGTCCTAGTCATCACTAGAATCTAGTCACTAGAGTCTAGTCACTAGAGTCTAGTCACTAGAGTCTAGTCACTAGAGTCTAGTCACTAGAGTCTAGTCACTAGGTGTCTAGTCCACTAGAGTCTAGTCACTAGGGTCTAGTCACTAGAGTCTAGTCACTAGAGTCTAGTCACTAGAGTCTAGTCACTAGGTCTAGTCACTAGAGTCTAGTCACTAGAGTCTAGTCACTAGAGTCTAGTCACTAGAGTCTAGTCACTAGAGTCTAGTCACTAGGGTCTAGTCACTAGAGTCTAGTCACTAGAGTCTAGTCACTAGAGTCTAGTCACTAGAGTCTAGTCACTAGAGTCTAGTCACTAGAGTCTAGTCACTAGAGTCTAGTCACTAGGGTCTAGTCACTAGAGTCTAGTCACTAGAGTCTAGTCACTAGAGTCTAGTCACTAGGGTCTAGTCACTAGAGTCTAGTCACTAGAGTCTAGTCACTAGAGTCTAGTCACTAGAGTCTAGTCACTAGAGTCTAGTCACTAGGGTCTAGTCACTAGAGTCTAGTCACTAGAGTCTAGTCACTAGAGTCTAGTCACTAGAGTCTAGTCACTAGAGTCTAGTCACTAGAGTCTAGTCACTAGGTCTAGTCACTAGAGTCTAGTCACTAGAGTCTAGTCACTAGAGTCTAGTCACTAGAGTCTAGTCACTAGAGTCTAGTCACTAGAGTCTAGTCACTAGGGTCTAGTCACTAGAGTCTAGTCACTAGAGTCTAGTCACTAGAGTCTAGTCACTAGAGTCTAGTCACTAGGGTCTAGTCACTAGAGTCTAGTCACTAGAGTCTAGTCACTAGAGTCTAGTCACTAGAGTCTAGTCACTAGAGTCTAGTCACTAGGGTCTAGTCACTAGAGTCTAGTCACTAGAGTCTAGTCACTAGAGTCTAGTCACTAGAGTCTAGTCACTAGAGTCTAGTCACTAGAGTCTAGTCACTAGAGTCTAGTCACTAGGGTCTAGTCACTAGAGTCTAGTCACTAGAGTCTAGTCACTAGAGTCTAGTCACTAGTCTAGTCACTAGAGTCTAGTCACTAGAGTCTAGTCACTAGTCTAGTCACTAGAGTCTAGTCACTAGAGTCTAGTCACTAGAGTCTAGTCACTAGAGTCTAGTCACTAGAGTCTAGTCACTAGAGTCTAGTCACTAGGTCTAGTCACTAGGTCTAGTCACTAGAGTCTAGTCACTAGAGTCTAGTCACTAGAGTCTAGTCACTAGAGTCTAGTCACTAGAGTCTAGTCACTAGAGTCTAGTCACTAGTCTAGTCACTAGAGTCTAGTCACTAGAGTCTAGTCACTAGTTCTAGTCACTAGAGTCTAGTCACTAGAGTCTAGTCACTAGAGTCTAGTCACTAGGTCTAGTCACTAGAGTCTAGTCACATAGAAGGGTCTAGTCACTAGAGTCTAGTCACTAGAGTCTAGTCACTAGAGTCTAGTCACTAGAGTCTAGTCACTAGAGTCTAGTCACTAGAGTCTAGTCACTAAGTATGTCTAGTCACTAGAGTCTAGTCACTAAGTCTAGTCACTAGAGTCTAGTCACTAGTCTAGTCACTAGAGTCTAGTCACTAGAGTCTAGTCACTAGTCTAGTCACTAGAGTCTAGTCACTAGAGTCTAGTCACTAGTCTAGTCACTAGAGTCTAGTCACTAGAGTCTAGTCACTAGTCACTAGGTCACACTAGAGTCTAGTCACTAGAGTCTAGTCACTAGAGTCTAGTCACTAGAGTCTAGTCACTAGTCTAGTCACTAGAGTCTAGTCACTAGAGTCTAGTCACTAGTCTAGTCACTAGAGTTTAGTCACTAGAGTCTAGTCACTAGAGTCTAGTCACTAGGGTCTAGTCACTAGAGTCTAGTCACTAGAGTCTAGTCACTAGAGTCTAGTCACTAGAGTCTAGTCACTAGAGTCTAGTCACTAAGTCTAGTCATACTAGGCTGTCTAGTCCACTAGGGTTCCTCAGTCACTAGAGTCTAGTCACTAGAGTCTAAGTCACTAGAGTCTAGTCACTAGTCTAGTCACTAGAGTCTAGTCACTAGAGTCTAGTCACTAGATCTAAAGTCTAGACTAGGTCTAGTCACTAGTCTAGTCACTAGAGTCTAGTCACTAGAGTCTAGTCACTAGTCTAGTCACTAGAGTCTAGTCACTAGATAAAGTCTAGTCACTAGAGTCTAGTCACTAGTCTAGTCACTAGAGTCTAGTCACTAGAGTCTAGTCACTAGAGTCTAGTCACTAGAGTCTAGTCACTAGAGTCTAGTCACTAGAGTCTAGTCACTAGAGTCTAGTCACTAGAGTCTAGTCACTAGGTCTAGTCACTAGAGTCTAGTCACTAAGTCTAGTCACTAGAGTCTAGTCACTAGTCTAGTCACTAGAGTCTAGTCACTAGTCTAGTCACTAGAGTCTAGTCACTAGTCTAGTCACTAGAGTCTAGTCACTAGAGTCTAGTCACTAGAGTCTAGTCACTAGGTCTAGTCACTAGAGTAGCTATGTCACTAGAGTCTAGTCACTAGAGTCTAGTCACTAGAGTCTAGTCACTAGAGTCTAGTCACTAGAGTCTAGTCACTAGTCTAGTCACTAGAGTCTAGTCACTAGTCTAGTCACTAGAGTCTAGTCACTAGTCTAGTCACTAGAGTCTAGTCACTAGTCTAGTCACTAGAGTCTAGTCACTAGTCTAGTCACTAGAGTCTAGTCACTAGAGTCTAGTCACTAGAGTCTAGTCACTAGAGTCTAGTCACTAGAGTCTAGTCACTAGAGTCTAGTCACTAGTCTAGTCACTAGAGTCTAGTCACTAGTCTAGTCACTAGAGTCTAGTCACTAGAGTCTAGTCACTAGACTATATCTGGATGGCAAAATATATCGACATAAATGATAAAAACAAATTATATTTGCGAAGTAAAGATTTATTCACGACTTTTTGTTCTGTTTTCTAACCAACTCATCGACCGTCTCCCACCAAGGCAAGGTGACCCGAAAAAGAAGAAACACTTTCACCATCACTCTATCACTGTCTTGCCGGAGGTGCTCCCATATAACAGTTCAGATGCCTCTCCGATCTGCAAATATCCTCACCCTCCATCGGAGTGCAGGGAAGGTGTTTTCCACCTCCAGGATTCATGTTTGGATAACCGGTTTCCCTGAATCCCTTCATAAATGTTGCCATGATCATACTCCAACAGCACGTCGAGTCATAAAGACCACTTGTCTTCATTTACTCATAACACGCTCACACATGGTTGCTGGATGTCCAAACTTCTCACATTACAAAACCTTCATTCTTTCATAGGACGACCCATACCCCTCCTCCCATCCACTACACATTTATACACCCTCTAAGTTATCCTATTTTGCTCCATCCTCTCTAAATGTCCAAACCACCTCAACAACCCCTCTTCATCCCTCTGGGTAATACTTTTAGTAACCCCTCACCTAATCTCCAAATTACAAATTCCCTGCATAATATTTATACTACTCACTGTCCTCAGACACATCTCCTCCAGCCTCCTCCTCACTGCAACGTTTAAAACCCATGTTTCATACCCATATTAGAGCGTGGAAACAAACACGGGTCGTTTCCACTCCAAGTAACTTATAAAAGATGATGTCTATCATAGATGGTGTCTATTATAGATGGTGTCTATCACAGATGGTGTCTATCATAGATGGTGTCTATCATAGATATTGTCTATCATAGATGGTGTCTAACACAGATGGTGTCTATCATAGATGGTGTTTATCATAGATATTGTCTATCATAGATGGTGTCTATCACAGATGGTGTCTATCATAGATGGTGTGTATCATAGATATTGTCTATCATAGATGGTGTCTATCATAGACAGTGTCCATCCCTGTTAATTTTACACCTTTATAGTATCCATTAAAGCCGTGGGGGTAACGGGTGTACCTAGGCCAGTATACGTGCTTATGTATAGATATTATGTATACTGTATTAAGTAAAAATTAGGAACACGACACCTAGGTACTAACGAACAGGATACGTGGACACACTGGAAGATATTGTACCAGGAAATGTATAGCTCCTGGGATACGTGGACACACTGGAAGATATTGTATCAGGAAATGTATAGCTCCTGGGATACGTGGACACACTGGAAGATATTGTATCAGGAAATGTATAGCTCCTGGGATACGTGGACACACTGGAAGATATTGTATCAGGAAATGTATAGCTCCTGGGATACGTGGACACACTGGAAGATATTGTACCAGGAAATGTATAGCTCCTGGGAAACGTGGACACACTGGAAGATATTGTACCAGGAAATGTATAGCTCCTGGGATACGTGGACACACTGGAAGATATTGTATCAGGAAATGTATAGCTCCTGGGATACGTGGACACACTGGAAGATATTGTACCAGGAAATGTATAGCTCCTGGGATACGTGGACACACTGGAAGATATTGTATCAGGAAATGTATAGCTCCTGGGATACGTGGACACACTGGAAGATATTGTATCAGGAAATGTATAGCTCCTGGAACCTTGTTCATTCCGATGATCAGTGAGCAGAATCCCAACACCAACAGGATAACTGTTAAAAAATTCATTAAACACCTGTTCTTCTCCTGTATATATGACAGTTTGTGTTTGTTTGTGCTTGTCTGTGCGTGTCTGTGCTTGTCTGTGCTTGTCTGTGCTTGCTTATACGTACCTAGCTTCATTTGACAAGTGTTTTTGTAAGTTAATTTTGGGGGGAAGCGCTAAACTCGTGGAGGTTATAAGGGCAAATGATGCAGTGTGTATTTACCTGTTGTGTATATGTGTGTGTGTGTGTGTGTGTGTGTGTGTGTGTGTGTGTGTGTGTGTGTGTGTGTGTGTGTGTGTGTGTGTGTGTGTGTGTGTGAGTGTCTGTCTGTCTGTCTCTCTGTCCGTCTGTCTGTCTGTCTATCTGTCTGTGAGTGTGTTTGCTTGTGTGTGTGTGTGTGTGTGTGTACTCACTTAATTGTTCTCACCTAATTGTGGTTGCAGGGGTCGAGACTCAGCTCCTGGCCCCGCCTCTTCACTGATCGCTACTGTGTGTGTGTACTCACCTAGTACTCACCTAGTTGAGGTTGCGGGGGTCGAGTCCGAGCTCCTGGCCCCTGTGTGTGTGTGTGTGTGTGTGTGTGTGTGTGTATGTGTGTGTGTGTGTGTGTGTGTGTGTGTGTGTCTGTCTGTCTGTCTGTCTGTCTGTCTGTCTATCTGTCTGTTTGTGAGTGTGTTTGCGTGTGTGTGTGTGTGTACTCACCTATTTGTGGTTGCAGGTGTCGAGTCACAGCTCCAGGCCCTGTGTGTGTGTTTTACAGATCGTGCGAGAAACTTTCCATCACAGAAACATGGAACAGAAACTTGTTAAATCTTTATGGCCTCTTCCATTTTTGAGATGAATGATCCGCACAAACATAACTGTTATATACAGTATGTATGAGTATGTATGAGTATGTATGAGTATGTATGAGTTATACACGGAAACTGTAGGTGAAAATTGAAGGGTGGTAGTTTGTAGGGTCAAGCTTGGAGAGCAGAGCTCTAGTTTGTGGTGCGAAGGTATCCAGGCTCTAGTTTGTAGAGTCAAGCTTGGAGAGCAGAGCTCTAGTTTGTGGTGCGAAGGAATCCAGAGCTCTAGTTTGTAGAGTCAAGCTTGGAGAGCAGAGCTCTAGTTTGTGGTGCGAAGGAATCCAGAGCTCTAGTTTGTAGAGTCAAGCTTGGAGAGTAGAACTCTAGTTTATGGTGCGAAGGTATCCAGAGCTCTAGTTTGCAGAGTCAAGCTTGGAGAGCAGAACTCTAGTTTATGGTGCGAAGGTATCCAGAGCTCTAGTTTGTAGAGTCAAGCTTGGAGAGCAGAGCTCTAGTTTGTGGTGCGAAGGTATCCAGAGCTCTAGTTTGTAGAGTCAAGCTTGGAGAGCAGAACTCTAGTTTATGGTGCGAAGGTATCCAGAGCTCTAGTTTGTATAGTGAAGCTTGGAGAGCAGAACTCTAGTTTATGGTGCGAAGGTATCCAGAGCTCTAGTTTGCAGAGTCAAACTTGGTACTCAAGACTACAGAGGATAAATATTTAGAGCTATAAGCAGGATTCACTATAAACAGATTCTTGAAGTATAGAGAATGTCACTGATAGAGCCTAGACAGAGGGAGAGCCTAATCAGGACTGCAGCTCTATGTCCGTAGGAAAGTGCTGAACCCCTAGGGATCATGTAATCTCTGGGGAATCTCAGCGATGGGATATAATCAGATTAAAAGAAAGGGGATGATGACTCCTATTTACTAAATCAGGAACCCTTCTCCTGCATCAAGGGCACTTCTCCCTTGAAGGGATTATAGTAGTCTTTTTTTCTCACAGACAGGCAGATCTGTTATTATATTATTATTATTATTATTATTATTATTATTGTGTGAAATTGAGTGCGGCCGTGTTGTGGTTTATAGGGCTCCTGACTGCTTATTCCGTATTTTCTTGAGGTTTATAGGGCCCCTGACTGCTTTCGCCGTATCTTCTTGTTGTGGTTTATAGGGCGCCTGACTGCTTACGCCGTGTCATTATCTTGTTGTGGTTTATAGGGCTGCTGACTGCTTACGCCGTATCATTATCTTGTTGTGGTTTATAGGGCTGCTGACTGCTTACGCCGTATCATTATCTTGTTGTGGTTTATAGGGCTGCTGACTGCTTACGCCGTAACGAGCCCGAGATTGGCCAGGCCACGGCAGGTGGTCGACAGCGTTGGTACGCAATCTAATGAGCATTTCCTTAACAATGGCGGAGCACACCAGCTGGGCGCCACTCTAATGGTCTGCTCAGAGACGATGACTAAAAATTACATTCACCGGACACAATGGAATGGATATGGATGCTTCCAATCTTGCTTTATATCCTCTTCTGATTGAACAGTGGATATGGATGCCTCCAGACCTATTTTCTAACCTCTTCGGATTAACAATTTTGTAGTGTAGATGAACGTGGTTAATTATTTTTGTATTGGTCATATAGGCCTACCCCAAGCGTGCCTAAATTGACACTCGCACTGCAAGAACTGGTAATGGTACTAACTATTCAAGGTGCTTAAACTTTCTTGGTTCCAGGAACTGGAGCTACCGTTGTCTGGAACAAATCTGATTATTCCAAGTTTATCCATGCTCTGGATAACGTGAACTTGCTTGTTGCTATTACAGTTATCGCTACTGCAACTACACCTACTACTACTACTACTACTACTGCTACTATTACTACAAGTACTACTACTACTCTTACTACTATTACTTCTACTACTACTACTACTGCTACTACTACTACTATTACTTCTACTACTAGTACTACTGCTACTACTGCTACTACTACCACTACTACTACTGCTACTACTGCTATTACTACTGCTGCTACTACCACTACTGTTATTATTATTACTACTACTACGATCACCACTACTACTACTACTACTACTACTACTACTACTACTATTAATACTACTAAAATAACACTATTGTTGTTACTATTACTACTAATAGTTAAAGCAGTAGCAGTTTGACTATCGTTTCAGCAGAGAAAAACAAATCTGAATTTTTTGTGGAATTTTCTAAATTTCTTTAAAGAGAAGAGAGGAGAGAGAGAGAGAGAGAGAGAGAGAGAGAGAGAGAGAGAGAGAGAGAGAAGAGAAGAGAAGAGAGAGAGAGAGAAGAGGAGAAGGAGAAGAAAGAGAGGAAGAGAGAGAGAGAGAGAGAGAGAGAGAGAGAGAGAGAGAGAGAGAGAGAGAGAGGAGAGGAGAGAGAGAGAAGAGAGAGAGAGAGAGAGAGAGAGAGAGAGAGAGAGAGAGAGGAGGAGAGAGAGAGAGAGAGAGAGAGAGAGGAGAGAGCGGAGGAGATGGTGATCGGAAAGGACTGAAACGAGAGAGAGTCAGAGACGAAGAGACAGAAGGGCGGTAGGAGAGTGTGTTCGGAGGAGCAATCAGTGTTGTACATCCGTGATCATTACGTGACCTAAAACAGTCGAGAAATGTTCATGTACTCACGATGTAAGGCACGAAGTAGGAAAGTTGAGTCGCGCGATGGGCACTCAATGGATGTGTAAGAAATTAGTACTCAAAACTGTGTAAAACGCAAGTACTATCGGTTGTGTAAGGCGCGTGTAATCACGATAGCGTAAAACGCTAGTACTCGCGATTGTGTAACGTGCGTGTACTCGCGGTAGTATAAGATCCTAGTACTGATGTTTGTGTAAGATGCTAGTACACATGTTTGTGTAAGATGCTAGTACTCATGATTGTGTAAGTGCTAGTACTCATGATTGTGTAAGATGCTAGTACTCATGATTGTGTAAGGTGCTAGTACTCATGATTGTGTAAGGTGTTAGTACTCATGATTGTGTAAGGTGTTACTACTCATGATTGTGTAAGGTGCTAGTACTCATGGTTGTGTAAGGTGTTAGTACTCATGGTTGTGTAAACTGCTAGTACTCATGGTTGTGTAAGGTGTTAGTACTCATGATTGTGTAAGGTGTTAGTACTCATGATTGTGTAAGGTACTAATGCTCATGGTTGTGTAAGGTGTTAGTACTCATGGTTGTGTAAAGTGTTAGTACTCATGGTTGTGTAAAGTGTTAGTACTCATGGTTGTGTAAAGTGTTAGTACTCATGGTTGTGTAAGGTGCTAGTGCTCATGGTTGTGTAAGGTACTAGTACTCATGGTTGTGTAAGGTGTTAGTACTCTTGGTTGTGTAAAGTGTTAGTACTCATGGTTGTGTAAAGTGTTAGTACTCATGGTTGTGTAAGGTGCTAGTGCTCATGGTTGTGTAAGGTGTTAGTACTCATGGTTGTGTAAAGTGTTAGTACTCATGGTTGTGTAAGGTGCTAGTGCTCATGGTTGTGTAAGGTGTTAGTACTCATGGTTGTGTAAGGTGTTAGTACTCATGGTTGTGTAAGGTGTTAGTACTCATGGTTGTGTAAAGTGTTAGTACTCATGGTTGTGTAAGGTGCTAGTGCTCATGGTTGTGTAAGGTGTTAGTACTCATGGTTGTGTAAGGTGTTAGTACTCATGGTTGTGTAAGGTGTTAGTACTCATGGTTGTGTAAAGTGTTAGTACTCATGGTTGTGTAAGGTGCTAGTGCTCATGGTTGTGTAAGGTGTTAGTACTCATGGTTGTGTAAGGTGTTAGTACTCATGGTTGTGTAAGGTGTTAGTACTCATGGTTGTGTAAAGTGTTAGTACTCATGGTTGTGTAAGGTGTTAGTACTCATGGTTGTGTAAGGTACTAGTACTCATGGTTGTGTAAGGTGTTAGTACTCATGGTTGTGTAAAGTGTTAGTACTCATGGTTGTGTAAGGTGTTAGTACTCATGGTTGTGTAAGTTGTTAGTACTCATGGTTGTGTAAGGTACTAGTACTCATGGTTGTGTAAGTTGTTAGTACTCATGGTTGTGTAAGGTACTAGTACTCATGGTTGTGTAAGGTACTAGTACTCATGGTTGTGTAAGTTGTTAGTACTCATGGTTGTGTAAGGTACTAGTACTCATGGTTGTGTAAGGTGTTAGTACTCATGGTTGTGTAAGGTGTTAGTACTCACTTGAGTACTCTCAGTCCAGAATCAAAACCATATTCATATTCACAATATTTTAAGCAGTATTCCCATTCCCGATTCCCATTTCAGCTTCTCTTCATTCCTAAAAGTCAACCATTGATGTAATCTTAAATTCCCACGGTGGTCGCTAAATTCCCACGGTGGTCGCTAAATTCCCACGGTGGTCGCTAAACTCCCACGGTGGTCGCTAAATTCCACGGTGGTCGCTAAATTCCCACGGTGATCGCTAAATTCCCACGGTGGTCGCTAAATTCCCACGGTGGTCGCTAAACTCCCACGGTGGTCGCTAAATTCCCACGGTGGTCGCTAAATTCCCACGGTGGTCGCTAAATTCCCACGGTGGTCGCTAAATTCCCACGGTGGTCGCTAAACTCTCACGGTGGTTGCTAAATTCCCACGGTGGTCGCTAAATTCCCACGGTGGTCGCTAAATTCCCACGGTGGTCGCTAAATTCCCACGGTGGTCGCTAAATTCCCACGGTGGTCGCTAAATTCCCACGGTGGTCGCTAAATTCCCACGGTGGTCGCTAAATTCCCACGGTGGTCGCTAAATTCCCACGGTGGTCGCTAAATTCTCACGGTGGTCGCTAAACTCCCACAGTGGTCGCTAAATTCCCACGGTGGTCGCTAAACTCCCACAGTGGTCGATAAATTCTCAAGGGTTATAGTGTTAGATATGTAGCCTTGATTGTAGCATAGATATGTAGCCTTGATTGTAGCATAGATACGTAGCCTTATTGTAGCATAGATATGTAGCCTTGATTGTAGCATAGATATGTAGCCTTGACTGTAGCATAAATATGTAGCCTTGATTGTAGCATAGATATGTAGCCTTGATTGTAGCATAGATACGTAGCCTTATTGTAGCATAGATACGTAGCCTTATTGTAGCATAAATATGTAGCCTTGATTGTAGCATAGATACGTAGCCTTGATTGTAGCATAAATATGTAGCCTTGATTGTAGCATAGATACGTAGCCTTGATTGTAGCATAAATATGTAGCCTTGATTGTAGCATTGATATATAGCCTTGATTGTAGTGCCGATATGTAGCCTTGATTGTAGCATGGATGTGTAGCTATGATTACACTGATACAATCACGTGTTGTAGTCAACTCTCCTGTAATACAGACAGTGGGGAGACTTACGTAGCCTTACTGGACGAAATTTTTACCTGATAGGTGTTGGGGGGAGTATGCCATTAGCGCCTGTTACTAGTGTATTTCATATTTCGTGCCTTTGCAAGCTCCTGAAGACGTATCGGTGATAATTCGAAAGGCCTCGGTCTGTTTATCCGTCAGTCCCGTAGCGTTGTTGCGTACCCACTTGATAAATGCAAGTGGGGGGAATATCCCACTTAGTCACTTGTAAGTTCCTGGTAATGACTTAGGCGGGAGTTAGGTTACTAAGTTGCCGAGTAATTATTACGCTGATAGAAACTGCGTGTCCCGTACGGATTTAGCGATTTCTTGGGATTTATGGTGGTAATTAACTTCGGAAGAACACACTTCAGGTGTTGGAGAACACATTTCAGGTGTTAGAGAACATACTTCAGGTGTTGGAGAACACACTTCAGGTGTTGGAGAACACACTTCAGGTGTTGGAGAACACACTTCAGGTGTTGGAGAACACACTTCAGGTGTTGGAGAACACACTTCAGGTGTTGGAGAACACACTTCAGGTGTTAGAGAACATACTTCGGGTTTTGAAGAACACACTTCAAGTGTTGGAGAACACACTTCAGGTGTTGGAGAACACACTTCAGGTGTTGGAGAACACACTTCAGGTGTTGGAGAACACACTTCAGGTGTTAGAGAACATACTTCGGGTTTTGAAGAACACACTTCAAGTGTTGGAGAACACACTTCAGGTGTTGGAGAACACACTTCAGGTGTTGGAGAACACACTTCAGGTGTTGGAGAACACACTTCAGGTGTTGGAGAACACACTTCAGGTGTTAGAGAACATACTTCGGGTTTTGAAGAACACACTTCAAGTGTTGGAGAACACACTTCAGATGTTGGAGAACACACTTCAGGTGTTGGAGAACATACTTCAGATGTTGGAGAACACACTTCAGGTGTTGGAGAACACACTTCAGATGTTGAAGAACACACTTAGGATGTTGGAAAACACACTTGAGGTGTTGGAGAACACACTTCAGGTGTTGGATAACACACTTCAGGTGTTGAACACACTTCAGATGTTGGAAAACACCCTTCAGGTGCTGGAGAACACACTTCAGGTGTTGAACACACTTCAGATGTTGGAAAACACCCTTCAGGTGCTGGAGAACATACTTCAGGTGTTGAACACACTTCAGATGTTGGAAAACACCCTTCAGGTGCTGGAGAACACACTTCAGGTGTTGAACACACTTCAGATGTTGGAACACACCCTTCAGGTGCTGGAGAACAAACTTAAGGTGATTTACACCCACGTACCTACTTACTGCTAGATGAACAAGGACAGCAGGTGTAAGGCGACAAACACCCAGGTACTTACTTACTACTAGGTGAACAGGGACAGCAGGTGTAATGAAACACATCGAATGTTTTCACCCGTACTGGGGATCGAACCACGGACACTCAGTGTATGAGCTGAGTGCTCTACCAACCAGGCTACGGGACATCTTTGCGATGTAGCCTAAATTATTGATCCATGTAGCTGTAGCCCAAACTTCCCGGTGACAATTTTAATTGCAGCCTTAATGACCCTAGTCGATAAGGTTTAAATCCCTATTAGTTAACCAATTATAAGTCGCTAGTTTAAGTTATTCGTTACTGGCGATTGATAAGACATAAATATATGTTAATTTACGTTAACTTAACCTAGAATCATTGCAGAATGCGTCTTAAAAGCCTGTGTTAAATACTTTTCATGTAAATACGGTAGATTTAGCTAGGTTTGCAGGAAGGACCTGCTCACCATCTGTCAAGGTTGGCGGGCTGACCACCACTGTCAAGGCTGAGGGACTGACCACCTTCTATCAAGGCTGAGGGACTGACCACCTTCTATCAAGGCTGAGGGACTCACCACCTTCTATCAAGGCTGAGGGACTGACCACCTTCTATCAAGGCTGAGGGACTGACTACCTCTATCAAGGCTGAGGGACTGACCACCTTCTATCAAGGCTGTGGGACTGTCCACCTTCTCTCAGGGCTGAGGGACTGACCACCTTCTCTCAGGGCTGTGGGACTGTCCACCTTCTCTCAGGGCTGTGGGACTGTCCACCTTCTCTCAGGGCTGTGGGACTGTCCACCTTCTCTCAGGGCTATGGGACTGTCCACCTTCTCTCAGGGCTGTGGGACTGCCCACCTTCTCTCAGGGCTGTGGGACTGTCCACCTTCTCTCAGGGCTGTGGGACTGGAACGTTTCGACAACGAAGAGACCCAAATGTTGCATGTGTGTCTTGCTAATTAACATCAGGAAAAATATTACATGATGATAATAGAACTGAAGCTGATCTCTGGGAAATACTTTCACTGATGCAACATTTTAGGTCCCTGGAAAAACCATTGCATCAAGCAGTGACACTGCCCTCACATAAGCTAGGTGGGACACTTTCCTAATCTCTATTCAAATTCCTATGTACTGTCAGTAGGTCAAATCTTAAACATTCACATGATCTAACATGTCTAAGAAACACCAACATTACCTCTGTTTTTGTTATTGTAACCATATTGCAAGGTTTTTGACACATCTGGCTGCTGTGGTTACTTGAGGTCACTCGTCAGCTGCAATCTAAGTTCCCCTCATTGTGACCTTTGACCTGCGCAGGAGACAAGATCAACCAACTTAAAGGTCGTGAGGTCAGGAGACTTTCTAATCTCTCTCTCCAAGCAAGACTGGCAGGGGAGGAGGAGGAGAGGGGGGCTAGAGACAGCTTAAAGCTAAAGCTCAGGTGCACACGAGTGTTCCTGGCTTGCAAGAGCGTGTACAAGACATTGATGATTCGTACATTGTAGTACAATGTACGTGTGCGTGCATTAAGTCGCTTGCCCCCTGTACATGTGTACTAATTCTTAAGGATTCACGTTTGATTTTATGTGTTGAAGGAATGTGTTAGGTCAGTTTTGAGCGGGGTTGTTCAGGAAGGTGTGTGTGGTGACAGGCTGATAGCTGCTGTTGCTGCTGACAGCTGTTGGTTGTGTTGATAGCTTATGATGCCATCACCAACACGGACGCTACCATCACCATCATGGATGCTACATCACCACCACGGACGACACCATCACCATCAGGGATGTTGCAGCACCACCACGGACGATAGTAACACCATTAGGGACGCTACCATCACCACCACGGACTCTACCATCACCACCACGGACTCTACCAACACCATCACGGGCTCTCCCATCACCACGGACGCTACCATCCCAAGCAATCCTCTTAGCTAGCAACGCCTCATTACATCACACTCTCTTTTAGGAACATCTCCCAGGAGTCTCCTTGCTCTGGGATTTATGAGGATTTCTAAGTTTTGGGATTTATCGTGTAAAAACATGTGCTTGTAAACATGTGTATACTTTATATTTGTCTACACACATACTTTTCGCTTCAGAGATCGATCGTAGATCAGAAACACTGGTTTAAAGATCATGTATGCAACCTTAATTCTGTAAGTTAGAGAAACTGGTTTTCAGAGTTGTCAAAGAGTGGAACAATCTTCCGAGTAGGGTGATCGAGGCTAGGAGTCTGGGTACCTTTAAAAAAAGACTGGACAAATACCTGGGTTGTTTTGACAAGGACTTTCCTTGTATGGGCCAGTAGGCCTGTTGCAGTGCTCCTCCAGTCTTATGTTCTTATGCAAACTTCTCACATATTTTATGTGGTTCTTATTCTTCTCTCTTACTGTTGTTCTGTCTTTATCTCTCTTCCTTATACCTCTTTTTTTTTGTGTCCCAGGTCTTCCTTTATCTCTGTTGGGAAAATGGCTACAAGTGCAACTAATGTGACATTTTATTGTGGCAACGTTTCGCTCTCCAGGAGCTTTATCAAGAAGTTGTTTCCTGGAGAGCGAAACGTTGCCACAATAAAATGTCACATTAGTTGTCTTTTTACCTAACATATTGTCGGTAATTCGATCAACATTATTATACTTCCTTTGTTTATGTTTCCTTGTGTCTCTGACCTGCTTCCCTCTCTCTCTTCCCTGTGTTCCAGTCCTTCCTGTCTCTCTCTCTTTCTTTCTCTTCCTTGTGTGCCAGTCCTTCCTGTCTCTCTCTCTTTCTTTCTCTTCCTTGTGTTCCAGTCCTTCCTGTCTCTCTCCCTCTTGTGTTCCAGTCCTTCCTGTCTCTCTCTCTTTCATTCTCTTCCTTGTGTGCTAGTCCATCTTGTCTCTCTCTCTCTTCCTTGTGTGCCAGTCCTTCCTGTCTCTTTCCTTTTACCTTGTTTCCCAGACCTTTCTCTTCTCCTTTTCCTTGTCTGCCAGGCCTTCCTATCTCCCCCTTCCTTGTCTGCCAGGCCTCCCTATCTCCCCCTTCCTTGTCTGCCAGGCCTCCCTATCTCCCCCTTCCTTGTCTCCCAGGCCTTTTTCCTGCCCTACCTCCCGATGGGGCTGATCTGTCACTCCTGCTTCAGATAACACGTTCCTCAGTGCTCCTTGGGTTCTAGTCGCATATTACACTATATCGTGAAACCCAGTCTTATTTATTTTACGTCCTGATACAGCTACTGGAAGATGAATCTGTAAAACTGGAAGCTGGAACTGTAGAACTGGAAGCTGGAATTGTAGAACTGGAAGCTGGAACTATAGAACTGGAAGCTGGAACTGTAGAACTGGAAGCTGGAACTGTAGAACTAGAAGCTGGAACTGTAGAACTGGAAGTTGAAGCTGTAGAACTAGAAGCTGGAACTGTAGAACTAGAAGCTGGAACTGCAAAACTGAATCTGGAACTGTAGAACTGAACCTGGAACTGTAGAACTGAAAGCTGGAGCTGTAGCACTGAAAGCTGGAACTGTAGAACTGGAAGCTGGAACTGTAGAACTGGAAGCTGGAGCTGTAGAACTGAAAGCTGGAACTGTAGAACTGGAAACTGGAGCTGTAGAACTGGAAGCTGGAACTGGAAGCTGGAACTGAAGAACTGAAAGCTTTAACTGAAGAACTGGAAGCTTTAGCTGAAGAACTGGAACCTTTAACTGAAGAACTGGAAGCTGTAACTGAAGAACTTTAAACTGGAACTGAAGAACTGGAAGTTGGAACTGAAGAACTGGAAGCTGGAACTGAAGAACTGGAAGCTTTAACTGAAGAACTGGAAGCTTTAGCTGAAGAACTGAAAGCTTTAACTGAAGAACTGGAAGCTGTAACTGAAGAACTTTAAACTGGAACTGAAGAACTGGAAGCTGGAACTGAAGAACTGGAAGCTGGAACTGAAGAACTGGAAGCTGTAACTAAAGAACTGGAAGCTGTAACCGAAGAACTGGAAGCTTTAACTGAAGAACTGGAAGCTGTAACTGAAGAACTTTAAACTGGAACTGAAGAACTGGAAGCTGGAACTACCAAGGGACTGTCCAGTAGTGACTGGAAGATCATCAGGTATCAGAGTCTTCCAGTCCTCTGGAACTCCCAGGATTTAAGTTCAGATCTGCTTCTAAGAAATAAATCTCCACCTCACTTGGAATCTTGCGTCTCCTCTCCTTCAATCTTGCGTCTCTTCTCTTGGAATCTTGCGTCTCCTCTTCCGTAATCTTGCTTCTCCTCTTATGCAATCTTGCGTCTCCTCTTCAGCAATCTTGCGTCTTTTCTTCTGCAATCTTGCGTCTCCTCTTTGCAATCTTGCGTCTCCTCTTCTGTAATCTTGCGTCTCCTCTTCTGCAATCTTGCGTCTCACACCTTAATTAGGTGCAAATGTCCACCTTTCTACGTTTTTACCGGGCGAGGAAAAACCTAGGTCGAAAAACAACTTCCGAACAACGTTTCGCTCTGTGTGGAGCTTTATAAAATGTACACGAGGCAATACGTTCCAGCGATATCTTACTCTGCAAGATATCACCTTCAATATTCCTCCAAATCTTCCTTCAATGTTCCTCCAAGTCTACCTTCAATATTCCTCCAAGTCTACCTACAATATTCCTCCAAGTCTACCTTCAATATTCCTCCAAGTCTATCTTTAATATTCCTCAAAGTCTACCTTCAATATTCCTCCAAGTTTACCTTCAATATTCCTCCAAGTTTACCTTCAATATTCCTCCAAGTCTACCTTCAATATTCCTCCAAGTCTATCTTTAATATTCCTCAAAATCTACCTTCAATATTCCTCCAAGTTTACCTTCAATATTCCTCCAAGTCTACCTTCAATATTCCTCCAAGTCTACATCCAATATTCTTCCAAGTCTACCTCCAATATTCGTCCCATTCTACCTCCAATATTCCTCCCATTCTACCTCCAATATTTCTCCAAGTCTACCTCCAATATTCCTCCCATTCTACCTCGAATATTCTTCCCATTCTACCTCCAATATTTCTCCAAGTCTACCTGCAATATTCCTCCCATCCTACCTCCGATATTCCTCCCTGTCTTCCTCCGCTATTCTTCTCAGTGTACCTAGCCCTGCCCACCCCAAAATATCTTCTCTACATCCACTACCGTCCTAAGTTAAGAATCTCTGTTTTCCACTGAAGAAGTTTGCTCCGAAGGCGAAACGTTTCATCAGAAAAGATACCCAAGTGTTGCACATGTGTCGTATTCATCAATAAATATACCCACTTATCGATAATGTATACCTGCAATAGGATATGACATCTCTTTGAGGGACGTGTCGAGCAACAGGTGTTTGTACTATTGAGATTCTGATACATGCTCAGTCTGACCGTCGTAATATATATATATATATATATATATATATATATATAATATATATATATATATATATATATAATATATATATATATCAATAACAACACTGCGACTAGCCGGGGAATCGAACCCATGTTGTTTTAGCCCGCCTCATGGTGAGCGAAAATTATATATATACATTATATATATATAACAAAAGAAATAGGGAGCATTACAGCAGGCCTATTGGCCTATACTAGACAAGTCCAACTCACTCACAAAATATAACAATATAACATATAATATCATATATCGCTATAATATCACATATAATTTCACAATATAAGCCACAGTTCGAAGTTTATTTACCCGAATAAATCCTTCCTGGCCTCGGCCCATCAGAAGTGCATTTACACAGTGCTGGAAACCATCAGGTACAGTGATACCAACTTACAAAAGACAATACAACATGTTAAATCAAATTTAAGATGGGTGTTTATTTATTGCATATTTTCGATGATCCATAAAAGTGTTTTGAGTGCGTGTTGAGGCAGTAAATTATATCATGTGTGGACACGGCTCCAGAAATTTACTGGCAGGAAAATTATATAAATTTCTCGTGAGAAACGTTAAGAAGAATGGTGTGATCAATGTGGTATTATTAGTGGTGAAGAGAGTGATGTAGACTGCTATGAAAAGGTCAGGAAGTGTAATTTGCTGTTGAGGATTTTAATAGAGTGAGGATGAGTGGTGAGGAGAGTTCCAGACTGCTGGGTCACATACGTACCCTTCACTCCTCTCTGGATAACACACTCAAGCGAAGGATCTCTCAGGAACTCAAGGAGACGTAAGTTGATATTGGCTTTCTTGTTAGTTCCCTCTCCTTACTTCCTTCCTTCCCTCTCCCTACTTCCCCTCTTTCTCTGTCCCTACTTCCCTCTCTCCGTCATTCCTTCTCTCCCTGCCCTCCTAGTCGCTCAAACTCCCTCTCCACTAGTTAATTCCCTCTCCCTCTCCCTACCTGTCAGGTGTTAGAATTTTCCCGGTTATACGGAGATTCCTAGATTCATTTTTCCCTTTTCTAGTGTGTGTGTGTGTGGTGTGTGTGTGTGTGTGTGTGTGTGTGTGTGTGTACTCACCTAATTGTACTCACCTAATTGTGGTTGCAGGGGTCGAGACTCAGCTCCTGGCCCCGCCTCTTCACTGATCGCTACTGGATCCTCTCTCTCTCTGCTTCCTGAGCTTTGTCATACCTCTACTTAAAACTATGTATGGTTCCTGCCTCCACTACTTCACTTGCTAGGCTATTCCACTTGCTGACAACTCTATGACCATGGTGTGTGTGTGTGTGTGTGTGTGTGTGTGTGTATACATAGAGTCACCGGTGGAGTCCCGACCCGGGTCTGGTCCCTAAGGTGGCCCGGGTCTGGTCCCTGAGGTGACCTGGGTCTGGTCCCTGAGATGACCCAAGTCTTCTTCCTGAGGTGACCCGGTTGTAACCCCTGAGGTGACCCAGGTCTTGTCCCTGAGGTGACCCGAGTCTGGTCCCTGAAGTGACCCAGGTCTTGTCCCTGAGGTCACCCGGGTCTGGTCCCTGAGTGACACGGGTCTGGTCCCTAGGTGACCTGGGTCTGGTCCCTCAGATGACCCGGGTTTGGTCCCTAAGGTGACCCGGGTCGTGTCCCTGAAATGACACGGGTCTGGTCCCTCAGGTGACCCGGATCTTGTCCCTGAGGTGACCCTCTGGCGTCCCATCGTCAGTGCTTAGAGTGTACCATGGTTGTACCGCCCTCTCAGAGTGCACCATGGTTGTACCGGCCTCTTAGAGTGTACCATGGTTGTACCGCCCTCTCAGAGTGCACCATGGTTGTACTGGCCTCTTAGAGTGCACCATGATTGTACCGGCCTCTTAGAGTGCACCATGGTTGTACCGGCCTCTTAGAGTGCACCATGGTTGTACCGGCCTCTTAGAGTGCACCATGATTGTACCGGCCTCTTAGAGTGCACCATGGTTGTACCGGCCTCTTAGAGTGTACCATGGTTGTACCGGTCTCTTAGAGTGCACCATGATTGTACCGGCCTCTTAGAGTGCACCATGGTTGTACCGGCCTCTTAGAGTGTACCATGGTTGTACCGGCCTCTTAGAGTGCACCATGGTTGTACCGGCCTCTTAGAGTGCACCATGATTGTACCGGCCTCTTAGAGTGCACCATGGTTGTACCGGCCTCTTAGAGTGCACCATGGTTGTACCGGCCTCTTAGAGTGCACCATGGTTGTACCGGCCTCTTAGAGTGCACCATGGTTGTACCGGCCTCTTAGAGTGCACCATGGTTTGTACCGGCCTCTTAGAGTGCACCATGGTTGTACCGGTCTCTTAGAGTGCACCATGGTTGTACCGGCCTCTTAGAGTGCACCATGGTTGTACCGGCCTCTTAGAGTGTACCATGGTTGTACCGGCCTCTTAGAGTGTACCATGGTTGTACCGGCCTCTTAGAGTGTACCATGGTTGTACCGGTCTCTTAGAGTGTACCATGGTTGTACCGGCCTCTTAGAGTGCACCATGGTTGTACCGGCCTCTTAGAGTGCACCATGGTTGTACCGGCCTCTTAGAGTGCACCATGGTTGTACCGGTCTCTTAGAGTGCACCATGGTTGTACCGGCCTCTTAGAGTGCACCATGGTTGTACCGGCCTCTTAGAGTGTACCATGGTTGTACCGGCCTCTTAGAGTGTACCATGGTTGTACCGGCCTCTTAGAGTGTACCATGGTTGTACCGGTCTCTTAGAGTGTACCATGGTTGTACCGGCCTCTTAGAGTGCACCATGGTTGTACCGGCCTCTTAGAGTGCACCATGGTTGTACCGGCCTCTTAGAGTGCACCATGGTTGTACCGGTCTCTTAGAGTGCACCATGGTTGTACCGGCCTCTTAGAGTGCACCATGGTTGTACCGGCCTCTTAGAGTGTACCATGGTTGTACCGGCCTCTTAGAGTGTACCATGGTTGTACCGGGCTCTTAGAGTGTACCATGGTTGTACCGGCATCTTTATACATCCCATTCTAGCAACTTACCAATATTTATGTAAATAAAACCAAGTATTCCAGTTGAACCGAACCACAAGATCAAGAGAGGAATCTGATGGAAACTGTACAGG
This sequence comes from Cherax quadricarinatus, assembly GCF_026875155.1. NCBI lineage: Eukaryota > Metazoa > Arthropoda > Malacostraca > Decapoda > Parastacidae > Cherax > Cherax quadricarinatus. The sequence goes on from NC_069483.1 coordinate 14,676,760, forward strand.
TGGATATGACTTCACCACCACCACCACCACACCACCACCACCACCACCACCACCCACCACACCACCACCACCACCACCACCACCACCACCACCACCACCACCACCACCAGCACCACCAGCCACCACCACCCACCCCACCACCACCATCACCACCACCACCACCACCAGCACCACCACCAACCACCACCACCACACCACCACCACCACCACCAGCACCACCACCACCAGCACCACCACCACCACCAACCACCACCACCACCACCACCACCAGCACCACCACCACCAGCACCACCACCACCACCACCACCACCACCACCACCACCACCCCACCACCACCACCACACCACCACCACCCCACCCCCACCACCACCACACCACCAGCACCACCAGCACCCACCAACCACCACCACCACCACACCACCACCACCGCACCACCAGCACCACACCACCACCACCACCACCCACCCACTCCACCCCACCACCACCACACCACCACCACCACCACCACCACCACCACCACCACCACCACCACCACCACCACCACCCCAACCCACCACCACCACCCCACCACCACCACCACACCACCACCACCACCACCACCACACCACCACCACACCACCAGCACCACCACCACCACCACCACCACGCCACCACCACCACCATCACCACCACCACCACCACCACACCACCACCACCACCACCACCACCACCACCACCAGCACCACCACCACCACCACCACCCACCACCACCATCAGCACCACCACCACACACACCACCATCAGCACCACCACCACCACCACCACCACCACCACCAGCACCACCACCACCACCACCATCAGCACCACCACCACCACCACCACCACCCACCACCATCACCACCACCACCACATCAGCACCACCACCACCACCACCACCACCACCACCATCACCACCACCACCACACCACCACACCACCACCACCCACCACCATCAGCACCCCACCACCACCACACCACCCCACCACCACGCACCCACCACACCACCACCACCACCCCCACCACCACCCACCACCACCACCACCACCACTGTTGCAACCCCTGAATGGGTTGCAATGATTAATATGTATTTATGTAATTATTACCTTTTCATATAATTTTATATTGCTTATATTTGTGATAATAGCTAAATCGTAAATGTATTGCTTTATATTATTATTTGACTTAGTTATGTTGTTAGGTAGGATGTAACATATTATGTGCTCAGTTCAAGTCTTGATTGTCTAACTACTGTAATTATCGCTCTTTGCTTGTTTCCCTGCCGGCTTCTGTTGCTGGGCAGTAACTGTCCACGAAGCTATCACGTGATCGAGGGGGGTGTCCTCACCTCGCCTGAAGTATTCCGTCTGGTCTAGACTCTCTTGGTGGTTGGACGTATCCCTGACAAGAACCTAAATCTCCCTTATTGGCCCTTGTTGGAAGATCGTCTGTCTCGTTAGGTTCTGTGGGACTCTGTTCACAGAACATTGTATAGACTTAGTGATTTTCGACGTTGTACTGAGGTTGTGTGTCACATAGACACTCTGAGCAACTCAGGTCCTGAGCTGTAGCTTCTGACCTAATTTGTACTGGTATCTGTGTACTGTCACAGTCGGGGATTTTCTTATGCTGAACTTAGATTCAGTAGTATGAGAGTTTTGTGACTTTTGTGGAGGATCTGCTGATGGTCCCTACTTAGTGTCGTTATATTATCTCCTTGTTCCTGATTCTGTGTCGCAGTTGCTTGTTATATTGCTATTGGGCTTAGCATTCTTTTTGTTGTTCAAGCAGACTGTTCTGACTGCCAGTTGGTCAAGAAGTTAGTTTATTTGAGGACTTTGTCAGTCACTTATTTAAGTCTAGTCGAGTCTTGAGACATAGCGAACTACTTAGAGCACTTACACACATACACACAAACTTACTTGTACATATTTGTAATATCTTATTAAATGTTAATGTACCAGACGGTACTTAAGAATTATAAATGTGATATGTGCTTTCAGCACAATAATATTATACACGAGAGAAGTGATTAATATTATTTTGATTATTGAGCTTAATTTAATTTAATTTAATTTAATAATATACCTCTAGACTATGATTAATAAATTTATTAAATTTTAATTTCTCTGGTTAGTAGCTTACCAGTTGTAATCCTGAAGCACTATTGAATCATACTGAATTTTAATGGATAATTGGACAAGGATACTGACTAATTGTTACGAAAACCCAGTAACAGGCTGGATGCTAGAAGGGCAGTCCTTTCTAGTATTACCTGGAGATCTCTAAGCTTTTAGAATCGCGTTTTTTGTAACCACCACCACCACCACCACCACCACCACCACCACCACACCACCAGCACCGCCACCACCACCACCACACCACCACCACCACGTTACCAACGTAGCAATCGTAAACACTCGTCTACGATAAGCTATAAGAATTGAACAACAAATCTTGTTGCTTTCAGCCCAGGATCCATTTACAGTCAAGACTGAGTCAAAGACCCCGTGAACCAGTGATTTTTCTCTGCACTTTGGCCATATATATATATATATATATATATATATATATATATATATATATATATATATATATATATATATATATATATATATATATTAATATATATATATATAATATATGGATGTTTATAGACGACGTTGTAAAAGAAGTGAATGTAGAGATATCATATCATAATATCATGATATAATGAGTAAGTCGCATGTGTGACGTAACGTTTCACCTGTCCAGCAGGCTTCGTCAGTCATATACAGATGTGGTAGAGACTGTAGAAGTAGAGAGGTAGTGTGAGGGTCTCAGTCCCTCACCTTTAAGATGGTCCGTCTTTTGGCCTAAAACCTCCAATTACTTCTCCTGTTTTACTGTCTCTAATATTGTAGCTACCTTTGTAAACGGTTCACCAAGTGCCGGATCAACCAGGCTGTGATGGATATGTGGGTCAACGGGCCTCCAGCAGCAACAGCCTGGTTGACCAGGCAAGCACCAGACGAGCCTGGCCCATGACCGGGCTCCGAGAGTAGTAAGACTCTCATTACTCATCAAAGGTATATCGAAAGTAAGGTGTTGTAACCTCCTCTTAAGAACATATGAGTAGAGGAACACTGGCCCATACAAGGCAGGTCCTTCTCAAAACTAATCATTCCCACCCAATTCAGACAAAACTTTTTGTCTGTAAGATTAGATTAGATTTTGCTACCGAAGTGGCTAGTTTATTGTGCACCTCATATCCATCCTGTTTGTGACTTGAAAAAGCCCACTGTGTGGGCGAAACGTTGTCAATAAAGGATCACATTAAACTGCATATGTGTTTATGTTTCCATAGTGTCGGTATTTTATACCACTTATTTTCATCAAGAACATATGGATACACAATAGGCCTAGAAACTCGGCCCCAAAAGGTTAACAGGAGTACATCTGCATTTATATCTATAGTTCACTTATCTGTTACAATTAAATTTAGGAAATTTGCTTAATATATCTAGTATCATATTTTTATTAATAAGATACCTTGATATGTCACGTAGGTTATTATACTGTCTGTCTCTGTATTCCTCAATAAGTGGACAATTAAGCACATAGTGTTCAAGAGAGTGACCATATGCCTGATCACATAATTTACATTTAGTTTGATCATCATCTGTGTGTCTCCCAAACTGCCAGAAGTACTTGTAACCAAGCCTAAGCCTGGCCACTACAATATCAGTCAGTACTTGTAACCAAGCCTAAGCCTGGCCACTACAATATCAGTCAGTACTTGTAACCAAGCCTAAGCCTGGCCACTTCAATATCAGTCAGTACTTGTAACCAAGCCTAAGTCTGGCCACTACAACATCAGTCAGTACTTGCAACCAAGCCTAAGCCTGGCCACTACAATATCAGTCAGTACTTGTAACCAAGCCTAAGCCTGGCCACTACAACATCAGTCAGTACTTGTAACCAAGCCTAAGCCTGGCCACTACAATATCAGTCAGTACTTGTAACCAAGCCTAAGCCTGGCCACTACAACATCAGTCAGTACTTGTAACCAAGCCTAAGCCTGGCCACTACAATATCAGTCAGTACTTGTAACCAAGCCTAAGTTTGGCCACTACAACATCAGTCAGTACTTGTAACCAAGCCTAAGTCTGGCCACTACAACATCAGTCATTACTTGTAACCAAGCCTAAGCCTGGCCACTACAACATCAGTCAGTACTTGTAACCAAGCCTAAGTCTGGCTACTACAACATCAGTCAGTACTTGTAACCAAGCCTAAGCCTGGCCACTACAACATCAGTCAGTACTTGTAACCAAGCCTAAGCCTGGCCACTACAACATCAGTCAGTCTGTTCACATTGCAAGTTGCTCCATAAACATACTTATCTACGTTCACGTTATCATAGTGGGTTATAGATCTACTCAGGCTTCTAACTGCATTCCTATAACAATCATTTTCATTATTTACTTCTCTCCTAATATTATTCCTAATGCTAGACACAGTTATACCAAAGTTATATTCTACATTCTCCTTCTGGGTACTCTTCTTGGCTAACATATCAACTTTATCATGAAGGAGTAATCCAATGTGTGATGGGATCCATAGCAACTGTACATTAATTCCTTTGCCCGGATTTTTGAGTATCTCCAATGAGCATGCTGTTAGAGTCATTATGTGAGTCAAGAGCCTTCAGTGACGACATAGAATCAGTAATGATAATAGAGTCAAGCTCAGTTTCATAAGTTAACTTTAGCGCCATTAGGATGACAAACTCTTCAGTTTGCAGTGTTGACGCCCAGTTAATTCTTATGCCTAACTCAACAAAGTTGTTATGGTTCTTAACTAGGGAGGTGGCAACAAGAGCAGCTGCAGCCCTGCCAGAAGACTCCTGTTTAGATCCATCAGTGTATATAATTTGTGATAACTTATTACTACCAGCTAGGTGAGAAATTTCTTCTTGAGTGTGAAGGCTTACTCAGCCCTGTAACAACTTCAGACAGTATTATCAAGGCTGGCTCCTCCTCAGGAAAATTAATGAATAGAAAAAGAACAAAAACTGACAAACATAAACACTTTATTATTTAGAAAATTTAAAATATAAAACACTTAAATATGAAATATTTATCCTACCTTAAAGAAAATGAAAAATGAAAAATATAAATGATATCTGAATTCAACGCTAATATATATATATATAAAACTTGGGTGTCTGGTGTTGGTGACACTGCGTGTTGTTGAAATCGTTGCTGTTGCTGATGATGGGGGGGGGTCGCAGGTGTTGGTGACAACCCACCGGCTCGTTCTTCACAGATTTTATAGCCGTCAATAATTCGTCCAGATGACAGGAAAGCAGGTTTTTTTTTCCACTGCAATGATGAGGGGTTATATCCTGCTACTTGCATACACAAACATGTAAGTGGATCAAAAATTTGGGACGTCTCAGAACGTTAGTCCGTCTCCTTCAATTCTACTCGTTGATTAGCAGGTGACCCTCTCTGTCCTTTCAAGCTGTATAGAGAGACAGATTACCCACTGCTTAAGAAATCACTCTCCATGATAAGTACAATACCTAAAAGATGTGGTGATTATTAAAACATTTTAACCTATCAAGACTGAAAGGACTAAGTTAATTATTGGTCAAAAGTGAAGCTTTCAACCAATAAGTCCACTAAAATATGATCAGGCGTGTACTTACAGTAGTGTTGGGAGCTGTGAGTCGAGTGATTTACTGTTTGACCGGAGCCCCACACGTCACCTTTCGGGGGGGGGGGAAGAGGGAGGGGAAGGGATAGCAGGAGCTAGACTGACCCTACCTTAACAAGCAGCCGGCAATCAAACTATCACTTTCGGGGAGGGGGAAAAAGGAAGGGGGGAATAGCGGGAGCTGGACTTACCCTACCTTAACAAGTAGCCAGCAATGAAACTATTGTTACTATATACTCCCTCGCTACTCCTATCTATTGAACTTTTCCCTCACACTCCCCCATACCAAGACTTTTAGTCAAGGAGTGTAAGAAGAATAGGCGAGGTGGAAGTCGCGCAAGGCAACAAATCTTCTACTGACTGTCACGACTTAACCAGTCAGAGAAATAATTGGATGAACCATTGATATACACAATATGGAACTTAAAAGCTTGGAGTGCCAATGTCCACCTCAAGAGGCGACTGTTGGTTCCCTTAAAAGTTTCTAGGTATATCAAAGGTTTGTGGTCCATTTCTAAAATGAATTATTTTCCCAGCAAATAAAATTTAAGTTTGGAGATACCCCACACAAGGGCCAAACATTCCTTTTCTATTGTGGAGTATCTCATTTCTGCAGGAAGGAGTTTCCGGCTTAGGAAGCATACAGGGAAGGGAGTACCATCATGGTATTGTAGTAACACCGCACCTAAGCCAGTATTGGAGGCATCAGGTCTCAAACAAAATGTTTTATTAATATCTGGAATCTTAAGTATAGGGTCTTTCGAGAAGATATTTTTTATCTCATTAAACTTTTCCCGAGCTACGTCGGAAAGTTCAAGAGGTTCCTTCACAGACTTTTTAAGGAAGTCGGATAAGATGCCTGTAAGATCAGTAAGGTTCGGGATAAACCATGCATAAAAATTTACAGAACCAAGAAAGCTACGCATGAGCTTCTTGGTTTTGGGGAATTTAAATTCTAATAAAGCTTTGATCTTACTGGGGAGAGGCTGCAGAGAGTTATTAGAAAGTATCAGTCCAAGATATCTAATCTTGTTATACCCAAGGAAGCATTTCTTTGGCTTGGCAGTGAGGCCATGTGAGTGTAACCTATGCAAAACTGATGTTAATGTTTGGATATGTTCGCCCCACGTGGATGTCATTAGGATATGTTATCAAAATAAACTGAAACATTTGGCATATTACCCAAGACCTTTCTCATCAGTCTCACGTAGGTAGCACAGGCAGTTACCAAACCGAAGGGCATAGTTCTATACTGCATCAGTCCTTGGTGGGTAGGAAAAGCGGTGTACTGCTTAGAAGAAGGATCTAACATTACTTGATGATATGTCTGTGTAATATCAATCTCTGAAAAGAAGGAAGCGTCATAAAATTTGTGTAGATCGCTATCTATTAAGGGCATAGGCTCAGCATCCCACCGAGTTATAGCATTGAGGCCTCTGAAGTCAATAGCAAGTCTATATGAATTATCCTCCTTCTTAACCATGACTACTGGTGAACAATATGCAGATAATGAAGGTTCAATGATCTTTAGTTTTAATAATTTGTCTACCTCTCGGTCAAATGCATCCCTAAGGTGAACTGGAACTGGGTATAATTTTCGCTTGATAGGATTGTCTGTCACTAAGTCAATCTTATAGACTACCGTGGAGGTAACACCTGGAATATCAGTAAAGACGTCTGAAAAGTTACTCACACATTGAAGTAGTTCATGTCTCTTATGGTCATCCAAAGATTCATTAATATTAATGTTGGTTGCGTCCGAGTGGTCAAGAGTCACCAAGTCATGTAGTTCTTCATCATAGTCTAAGTTAGAGGTGTCAATTACACACATCTTACATTCTTCAGCTGACGTATCAAGTTCGTGTGGAAAAACTAAGTCAAAGTTATTAAAGCAGTTAACCGAATTTCTTCGGTAATATTTCTTAAGGATGTTGATATGATAAAGCTTAGGTTTCCCCTTGACTTCTATGAGGTAGTCAACTTTCCCACAAATTTTTAATACTTTATATGGACCTTTCCATGCTACTAATAATTTATTTGACTTCATAGGCAAAAGTACAAGAACTTCATCCACTACTTTAAAACTTCTCCTCTGACTTTTGGAATCAAAATAGGTTTTGTACTGGTCCATTGACAAGTGTAAGTTTTTCGAAACTATGTCAGAGGTCTCCTCAAGTTTGGATCTAAGGTCAAGGAGAAACTGGTAAGAAGACTGAACCTCAGCACTCACCTCCTCATTAGTCCATAAGTCATGAAGGATGGACAATGGGCCTCTGGCCTGTCTACCATAGAGAAGTTCAAAAGGTGAAAACCCCAAAGAGTCACTGGGAACTTCCCTCATGGCAAACAAAGCACAGGGTAGGTAACGATGCCACTCTTTAGGTTTAAGGGAGCAAAGTTTCCTTAAAATGGACTTAAGAATCGAATGCTGGCGCTCAATCCTCCCATTACAGCTGGGATGATACGGTGTGGTGAAGAGAGGCTTCACTCCCAGAAGTTGGTAGAGATGTTGCATTAAGTCAGATGTGAATTGTGTCCCACGGTCAGACAAAATTTCTCTAGGGTTGCCCACTCTGGAGAAGATGGACAAAAGGGCTTCAGCCACCTCTGTAGTAGTTATGGTCTTTAAGGGTACAGCTTCAGGGAAACTCGAAGCATAATCAACTAATGTTAATATATATCTATGTCCCCCAGATGAAAGTGGAGATAAAGGACCAACGATGTCAATAGCTACTCTTTCAAAAGGTACCGTAAAGATTGGCATTTTGACCATAGGTATTCGCCTGGTACCTCGGGAGGATGACAGTTGGCAAACTTTACACGATCTACAGTAGGTAGTGACATCTGAGGACATTTTTGGCCAAAAATAGGTTTCCCTAATTTTATTTAAGGTTTTACGATGCGAGAAATGTCCGGCCACTGGCAGGTCATGAGCCATTTTAAGAACAGTCTCTCTGCATTGACTTGGAACAACTAAGATGGAATAGTCTGTCTCATCTGAATTTAATTTGAATACTGAGTTGTACAAGATACCTTTTATATATTCAAATTTATATGAATAGTTTTTCCTTTGGATAACTTGATTTTGTTTAGAGGCATTATGGCAATTCTGAAGAGAAGGGCAATTACGTTGTAAATTGACAAAGGAGTCCTTCGATATATCTAAAGGCTTGAAGTCAGGGAAAATCAAAGGATGGACAGAAGGAGAAGCCTGGGCTTTAGTCTGAGCCCTAGTCAAGATATTTATGGTATCGGAGGTGATATCTTCACTTTCATCTAACAAGTGAACCAGTGATCCTACTACCTCGCTTTCGAGAGTAGCATCACTGGTTTTTAATCCCACATGAATCTCACGAGACATTGTCTCATCTGAGCTTTCGAGGGGCTTCTCTGACTTTACAGGAAGAGGATCTGAAACACTTATGTTCATCTTTGGCGATGAAAGGTCAACCTCAGAAGGAAGAATGGCACCGTTTATATTACCTATTAGTACGGAGCAAGAAGTGATGGGAGCTAGTACGGCTTCAGACCAACCTGTGAACCATTTAGACCTAATGTAACAACGGATGGTAGGAAAAGTGTCCGTACGACCCAAGTAGTCTGAAAGTATAGCAGAGGAATGAGTTTCTTTAAGGTTAGGGACAGCTTATCAGAAATGACTATACATGTGCATCCAGTGTTTCGTAAAATGGTAGATACATTAAGTCCATTAACTGTTCCTGAACAGAAGGGTGATTGGTCATTACAGTCTTTAAAACATCTTCCAACTTTTTGGACCTTCTTAGAAGGACAATCTGGACGTTTATGTCCCTTAACACCACACAAATGACAAACAGGAATAAAAGAAGTCACTTTACTTTCCACTAGAGGCTTTGATTTCTTAAGGTCTGATGAACCGTTGCCCTTAGGGTTTGATCCCTTTAGGTCTTTATAGGAATTGTGAGCCTCAGCATACAAGTCAGCGGCCTCAGCAACTTCCTCAGCTTTAATCAGGTTATGTTCTCTAATGAATGTTCTTATCTGGTGGGAAGAGCTGTCAGGAACTGGTCAGCAACCATGAAGTCTCTAAGAGATTCATAACTGTGATCAATTCCTGAACTCTCTATCCAGAAGTCGAACAAACGAAAGAGTGTTACCTGTAACTGCTGAAAGTTCTGGCCAGGCTGTAAGGTGGCATACCTGAAATCTTTCCTGTAAGAATTAGTGGTTTTTTGATATGCTTTAAGGATTGCCTTCTTCAGTAGGTTATAATTACATATGATATCCTGCGACAAAGTTGCATAGATATTCAAAGCTGTACCGGAAAATAACATTCCTAACCTGGTAGCCCAGGTGTCAGCAGGCCATTCACAGAGGGTAGCAGCATTTTCGAACCTGATAATGTATGAAGATATGTCTTCACCCTCTGTGAAGGGAGGTAAATTAGGTGTTGGAATATGTGCACTGACTGCACGTTGTTTCATTACTCCTTCCTCTAATTGTTGTTGTGTAAAAGTTAACTTTTTATTCTCTAATTCAAGGCGAGATTTTTCGAGCTCGCGATCCTTTTCTCTATTAACTCATGTTCTCTATCCTTTGCTCTTTCCTCAAGTTCTCTTAATTTAACTTGTTCCTCACATATCTTAGCTTGTTCCTCACGTATTTTAGCTTGTTCCTCACGTTCTCTAGCTCTTTCCTCATGATCAAGTCTATCACGCTCTTTTTTGTCTTCTCGCTCTCTTTCTAACTGTCTTTCTTTGTTTTCTCTTTCAATTCTCTCTCTCTCCTTTTTCTCCTGTCTTTCCCTTTCTGTCTCTCCTCTCTCAATTCTCTCTCTTTTAATTCTTTCCTGGATCTTAGCACTAATGAATGATTCTAAATTTTTCCCTGTTATTCCTAACTTACTTCCAGCATTCATCCAAAACTGGTATTCATCCATACTTGCAAGAACTTAAACTACCAGGGGGAAATGAAATGGGTCTCAAAGAAAACGGAGGGTTCAATTCCTGCTCTGCTCAAACTGTAAATAAACCAGAGGGCTCGATCCCTACTTCAATTAAACAATATGTATTAATGAAAACGAAGGGTTCTATGCCGGCTCCGAGCAAACAGTAAGTAGAATGGGGTCCCTTGACCATCCAATCTTCTCACCAACAAATCAAGAGTGTCCTACGACAGTTCCCTTGATAAAATAAAGAGCTCAATGAAACAAGTTGTCACTGGAAAATCTCGGGTCCCTAGAGTCTAATCCTCCAAAGTGTTTCAAGCTCACACACAATTAGGTGGCAGAATTAAATATTATATCCTGCCTGACTTGACTTACAATAAATTGAGACTATAACAATCACCAAATCTTTTAAATACCTGTACAGTAGTCCTACCATAGAGAATGATTACTCATGGCTGGTGGTAACCGTCTGTGGTATGCGGCGTTGAAGTTCCAATGGTAGATTTGAGATGGAATTGAATCTTGATTCAGTAGAGTTGATCCTGGCATGGTCGCCACTTGTGAAGGCTTACTCAGCCCTGTAACAACTTCAGACAGTATTACCAAGGCTGGCTCCTCCTCAGGAAAATTAATGAATAGAAAAAGAACAAAAACTGACAAACATAAACACTTCATTATTTAGAAAATTTAAAATATAAAACACTTAAATATGAAATAATGATCCTACCTTAAAGAAAATGAAAAATGAAAAATATAAATGATATATGAATTCAACGCTAATATATATATATAAAACTTGGGTGTCTGGTGTTGGTGACACTGCGTGTTGTTGAAATCGTTGCTGTTGCTGATGATGGGGGGGGGTCGCAGGTGTTGGTGACAACCCACCGGCTCGTTCTTCACAGATTTTATAGCCGTCAATAATTCGTCCAGATGACAGGAAAGCAGGTTTTTTTTTCCACTGCAATGATGAGGGGTTATATCCTGCTACTTGCATACACAAACATGTAAGTGGATCAAAAATTTGGGACGTCTCAGAACGTTAGTCCGTCTCCTTCAATTCTACTCGTTGATTAGCAGGTGACCCTCTCTGTCCTTTCAAGCTGTATAGAGAGACAGATTACCCACTGCTTAAGAAATCACTCTCCATGATAAGTACAATACCTAAAAGATGTGGTGATTATTAAAACATTTTAACCTATCAAGACTGAAAGGACTAAGTTAATTATTGGTCAAAAGTGAAGCTTTCAACCAATAAGTCCACTAAAATATGATCAGGCGTGTACTTACAGTAGTGTTGGGAGCTGTGAGTCGAGTGATTTACTGTTTGACCAGAGCCCCACACGTCACATTTCGGGGGGGGGGGAAGAGGGAGGGGAAGGGATAGCGGGAGCTGGACTGACCCTACCTTAACAAGCAGCCAGCAATCAAACTATCACTTTCTGGGAGGGGGAAAAAGGGGGAAGGGGGAATAGCCGGAGCGGGACTTACCCTACCTTAACAAGTAGCCAGCAATGAAACTATTGTTACTATACACTCCCTCGCTACTCCTATCTATTGAACTTTTCCCTCACATTGAGCAGTAGTTCTAACAAGTGATTTAAGGAAGGTATTACTAGCAATGAGCTTCTTGGGAGGGACTTGTAGGTATGTGATATTAAATGATCACATCTTCCATGGAGGGGTGAAATGTTTGTCAGTAATGGTACCCAAGTGCTGCACGTTTTGCTCAATGTTGTAGTGTCAGGAGGAGCTGTGGGATGAAAAAGTAACGAATCTGATGCAGTGTGGAAGCTGTCACAGTTGCTGACCTTGTATGGGTTGTTGGGTTAATTTTAGAAGGTGTGTAAAAGAAGGCGGGAACTTGAGCTAGAGCTCGCCCACAGCTAGGCTGGCGGGATATTCATGTGTAAAAACTTGCATTTGTGGCCACAGTGGTGGCCTATACTAACCTCCCTATGGTGTAGAAATATACCTACTTGGATAAATCTTACTGTAGCCATCTGGTCCAGTGGTTGACGCACTGGCCTGAAATTTTACGACTCACATGCCATGGTTCAAACCCCACACACTCCCTAGTTTCCTTGAAATAAGAAAACTTAACAGGAACCTACGAAAGAGCAAATACAGTGGACCCCCGGTTAACGATATTTTTTCACTCCATAAGTATGTTCAGGTGCCAGTACTGACCGAATTTATTCCCATAAGGAATATTGTGAAGTAGATTAGTCCATTTCAGACCCCCAAACATACACGTACAAACGCACTTACATAAATACACTAACATAATTGGTCGCATTCGGAGGTAATCGTTATGCGGGGGTCCACTATAGATGAAAGTAGCAAAAAATCTAGGCTTTGAAAGATTGGATATCAGATTGGAGGGAGATATCTGGGAGTGGATGGTTTTCTCTTCCACAGTTTCTCAGCATCGACTTGCCGTGGTAGTCATGAACCATCTTTTTCAACTCCTCGGATCTACTGTGAAACTAATGAAGCCGAGGCTTCAGGGCCCCTAATCCCAGAGGGGCCCCAAAAGCCGCTTTAGTTCACATTGTTTAGAAAAATTTAGTTTACTGTATAAGAAGGGATTTTTAAATAATAATAATAATAATAATAATAATAATAATAATAATAATAAGAAGAAGAAGAAGAAGAAGAAGAAGAAGGAGAAGGAGAAGAAGAAGGAGAAGGAGAAGGAGAAGAAGAAGGAGAAGGAGAAGGAGAAGAAGAAGAAGAAGAAAAAGAAGAATAAGAAGAAGGAGAATAATAATAATAATAATAATAATAATAATAATAATAATAATAATAATAATAATAATAATAATAATACAGTGCAATTCAGTATAAAATATTAGTTCAAATAAAAATTAAATGATTATTAAAGTATAATGTAGGCCTAGTTGTTGGTGGTTGCCATGGTGACCCAATAACAGGTCAAGCTTCAGGGCCACAAATATGTAGGTCCACCATTGCTCGTAAGTGTTGGGCGAAGAAGCTCGAAGGCTGTCTGTCCCCTCTGTAGGACTGTCTGTCCCCTCTGTAGGACTGTCTGTCCCCTCTGTAGAACTGTCTGTCCCCTTTGTACGACTGTCTGTCCCCTTTGTACCACTGTCTGTCCCGTTTGTACGATTGTCTGTCCCGTTTGTACGACTGTCTGTCTCCTTTGTACGACTGTCTGCTCCGTTTGTACGACTGTCTGTCCCCTTTGTACCACTGTCTGTCCCGTTTGTACGATTGTCTGTCCCGTTTGTACGACTGTCTGTCCCCTTTGTACGACTGTCTGTCCCCTTTGTACGACTGTCTGTCCCCTTTGTACGATTGTCTGTCCCCTTTGTACGACTGTCTGTCCCCTTTGTACGACTGCTGTCCCCTTTGTACGACTGTCTGTCCCCTGTGTACGACTGTCTGTCACCTTTGTACGATTGTCTGTCCCCTTTGTACGACTGTCTGTCCCCTTTGTACGACTGCTGTCCCCTTTGTACGATTGTCTGTCCCTTCTGTAGGAAGATCAGGCACTCTTTCGCCAGTTCTCTCCCCACAAGGTCAGTTCTCTCCCCACAAGGTCAGTTCTCTCCCCACAAGGTCAGTTCTCTCATCCCAAGGTCAGTTCTCTTCCCACAAGGTCAGTTCTCTCCCCACAAGGTCAGTTCTCTCTCCACAAGGCCAGTTCTCTCCCCACAAGGTCAGTTCTCTCCCCATAAGGTCAGTTTTCTCCCCACAAGGTCAGTTCTCTCCCGACAAGTTCAGTTCTCTCCCCACAAGGTTAGTTCTCTCCCCACAAGTTCAGTTCTCTCCCCACAAGTTCAGTTCTCTCCTCACAGGGTCAGTTCTCTCCCCACAATGTCAGTTCTCTCCCAACAAGGTCAGTTCTCTCCCCACAAGTTCAGTTCTCTCCCCACAAGGTCAGTTCTCTCCCCACAAGGTCAGTTCTCTCCCCACAAGGTCAGTTCTCTTCCCACAAGTTCAGTTCTCTTCCCACAAGGTCAGTTCTCTCCCCACAAGGTCAGTTCTCTCCCCACAAGGTCAGTTCTCTCCCCACAGGGTCAGTTCTCTCCCCACAATGTCAGTTCTCTCCCAACAAGGTCAGTTCTCTCCCCACAAGTTCAGTTCTCTCCTCACAAGGTCAGTTCTCTCCCACAAGTTCAGTTCTCTCTCCTCACAAGGTCAGTTCTCTCCCCACAAGTTCAGTTCTCTCCTCACAAGGTCAGTTCTCTCCCCACAAGGTCAGTTCTCTCCCCACAAGGTCAGTTCTCTCCCCACAAGTTCAGTTCTCTCCCACAAGGTCAGTTCTCTCCCCACAAGGTCAGTTCTCTCCCACAAGGTCAATTCTCTCCCACAAGTTCAGTTCTCTCCTCACAAGGTCAGTTCTCTCCCACAAGTTCAGTTCTCTCCTCACAAGGTCAGTTCTCTCCCCACAAGGTCAGTTCTCTCCTCACAAGGTCAGTTCTCTCCCCACAAGTTCAGTTCTCTCCTCACAAGGTCAGTTCTCTCCCACAAGTTCAGTTCTCTCCTCACAAGGTCAGTTCTCTCCCACAAGGTCAGTTCTCTCCCCACAAAGTTCAGTTCTCTCCTCACAAGGTCAGTTCTCTCCCCACAAGGTCAGTTCTCTCCCCACAAGGTCAGTTCTCTCCCCACTAAGGTCAGTTTCTCTCCTCACAAGGTCAGTTCTCTCCCCACAAGTTCAGTTCTCTCCTCACAAGGTCAGTTCTCTCCCCACAAGTTCAGTTCTCTCCTCACAAGGTCAGTTCTCTCCCCACAAGGTCAGTTCTCTCCCCACAAGGTCAGTTCTCTCCCCACAAGTTCAGTTCTCTCCTCACAAGGTCAGTTCTCTCCCCACAAGTTCAGTTCTCTCCTCACAAGGTCAGTTCTCTCCCCACAAGGTCAGTTCTCTCCCCACAAGTTCAGTTCTCTCCTCACAAGGTCAGTTCTCTCCCCACAAGGTCAGTTCTCTCCCCACAAGGTCAGTTCTCTCCCCACAAGGTCAGTTCTCTCCCCACAAGGTCAGTTCTCTCCCCACAAGTTCAGTTCTCTCCCCACAAGGTCAGTTCTCTCCCACAAGGTCAGTTCTCTCCCCACAAGTTCAGTTCTCTCCCCACAAGGTCAGTTCTCTCCCCACAAGGTCAGTTCTCTCCCCACAAGGTCAGTTCTCTCCCCACAAGGTCAATTCTCTCCCCACAAGGTCAGTTCTCTCCCCACAAGTTCAGTTCTCTCCCCACAAGGTCAGTTCTCTCCCCACAAGGTCAGTTCTCTCCTCACAAGGTCAGTTCTAGACTCCATCCTTGTAATTATAACCTTTGTTATTACAGGAAACCTGACCAAACTTGTGGAGTGAAAGGTAAACAAATTGATTACTTAAGTTCGGTAAGATATCCGATTTCTTTTAATGTTTAACATGATCGTTAGTGAGACACGAGTCAGTGTTAATGTTGCAGTTTAAAACTGTAGTGTAAAGCACCCTTTTGGTAACACAGTGATGAAGTGAATGATGGTGAAAGTTTTTCTTTTTCGGGCCACCCTGCCTTGGTGGGCCACCCTGCCTTGGTGGCCACCCTGCCTTGGTGGCCACCCTGCCTTGGTGAGCCACCCTGCCTTGGTGGGCCACCCTGCCTTGGTGGCCACCCTGCCTTGGTGAGCCACCCTGCCTTGGTGAGCCACCCTGCCTTGGTGGGCCACCCTGCCTTGGTGGGCCACCCTGCCTTGGTGGGCCACCCTGCCTTGGTGGGCCACCCTGCCTTGGTGGGCCACCCTGCCTTGGTGGGCCACCCTGCCTTGGTGGGCCACCCTGCCTTGGTGGGCCACCCTGCCTTGGTGGGCCACCCTGCCTTGGTGGCCACCCTGCCTTGGTGGCCACCCTGCCTTGGTGGCCACCCTGCCTTGGTGGCCACCCTGCCTTGGTGAGCCACCCTGCCTTGGTGAGCCACCCTGCCTTGGTGGGCCACCCTGCCTTGGTGGGCCACCCTGCCTTGGTGGCCACCCTGCCTTGGTGGCCACCCTGCCTTGGTGGCCACCCTGCCTTGGTGAGCACCCTGCCTTGGTGAGCCACCCTGCCTTGGTGGGCCACCCTGCCTTGGTGGCCACCCTGCCTTGGTGGCCACCCTGCCTTGGTGGGCCACCCTGCCTTGGTGGGCCACCCTGCCTTGGTGGCCACCCTGCCTTGGTGAGCCACCCTGCCTTGGTGAGCCACCCTGCCTTGGTGGGCCACCCTGCCTTGGTGGGCCACCCTGCCTTGGTGGGCCACCCTGCCTTGGTGGGCCACCCTGCCTTGGTGGGCCACCCTGCCTTGGTGGCCACCCTGCCTTGGTGGCCACCCTGCTTTGGTGGGCCACCCTGCTTTGGTGGCCACCCTGCCTTGGTGGGCCACCCTGCCTTGGTGGGCCACCCTGCCTTGGTGGGAATCGGCCAGTGTGTTAATAAAAAATTAATATATATTATATAATATATATATATATTATATATATATATATATATATATATATTATATATATATATATAATATATATATATATATATATATCAATAACAACGCTGCGCTAGCCAAGGATTCGAACCCATGTTGTACTGGCCTGCCTCATGGTAAGCGAGAACTACATGCGCTTTAAACCACAGGACCACCCAACCCTACAAGAATAGCGCAGCCAGCAATGCTAGCTGTTGGGCCGCCATCCGAGGACATACGGAGGTGTGGGAGCTTCTAACGGCTAGCATTGCTGGCTGCGCCATTCTTGTAGGGTTGGGTGATCCTGTGGTTTAAAGCGTCATGTGGTTCTCGCTTACCATGAGGCAGGCCAGTACAACATGGGTTCGAATCCTTGGCTAGCGCAGTGTTGTTATTGATCAATACCACTCGTTCGTGGCTACAGTAATATATATATATATATATATATATATATATATATATATTATATATATAATATATATATATATATATATATATATATATATATATATATATATATATATATATAAAACCCTTTGTTTATATTAATTATAGGAAGAGCAACCAACCTGTCATGCTGGTGGTCAGCATGACAGGTACGACAATATGACATGTTAAAGGTGACTGACTGCTCCACACCACTACGATACATGTTTACATTCCTGGTGGACCATCGTCCAGGTCTTCAACACATAGCGGAAATTGAGATGTAAGTGTGTTGTGGCCGTGAGAGGAGAACGACTCACTGCCACCAGCCTTAGAGTGTAAGTAATTTCTACCGATTCTGATGGGTTCGTAGAGCGACTTCTCTTCTTTAAAGACGTTATTGGGCGCTTGTTGAATTCATAGATGAGAACCTGATGCCAGTAATGCAAACAGTGGAGAGTAGGTTAAGACAGGCTGAAGAATATTCAGTAAGTTGTTGTAGTGGTAAGTTGTTGTAGAGGTATGTTGTTGTAGTGGTAGTGTGTTGTGGTAAGTTGTTGTAGTTGTAGGTTGTTGTAGTGGTAGCTTGTTGTGGTGGTAAGTTGTAGTGGTAGGTTGTTGTAGTGGTAAGTTGTTGTAGTGGTAGTTTGTTTAGCGGTAAGTTGTTGTAGTGGTAGTTTGTTGTAGTGGTAGGTTGTTGTAGTGGTAGTTTGTTGAAGTGGGGAGGTTGTTGTAGCGGTAAGTTGTTGTAGAGGTAGTTTGTTGTAGTGGTAGGTTGTTGTAGTGGTAGTTTGTTGAAGTGGTAGTTGTGGTGGTAGGTTGTTATTGTGGTAGGTTGTTAGTGTGGTAGGTTGTTGTAGTGGTAAGTTGTTGTAGTGGTAGGGTGTTGTAGGTGGTATGTTGTTGTAGTGGTAGGTTGTTGTAGTGGTAGGTTGCTAGCGTGGTAGGCTGTTAGTGTGGTAGGTTGTTAGTTGGGTAGGTTGTTAGTGTGGTAGGTTGTTAGTGTGGTAAGTTATTAGTGTGGAGGTGGGTTTGTGGGGGTAGGTGTTAGTGTGGTAGGTTGTTAGTGTGGTAGGTTGTTAGTGTGGTGTTGTTGTGTGGTAGGCTGTTAGTGTGGTAGTTGTTAGTGTGGGGTTGTTAGGTGGTGGTTGTTGTGTGGTAGGTTGTTAGTGTGGTAGGTTGTTAGTGTGGTTTGGTTGTTTGTGTGGTAGGCTGTTAGTGTGGTAAGTTGTTAGGTGTGGTAGGGTGTTAGTGTGGTAGGTTGTTAGTGTGGTAGGTTGTTAGTGTGGTAGGGTTGTTTGTGTGGTTGGTTGTTAGTGTGGTAGGTTTTTAGTGTGGTAGGTTTTTTAGTGTGGTAAGTTATTAGTGTGGTAGGTTGTTAGTGTGGTAGGTTGTTAGTGTGGTAGGTTGTTAGTGTGGTAGGTTGTTAGTGTGGTAGGTTGTTAGTGTGGTAGGCTGTTAGTGTGGTAAGGGTTTTTAGTGTGGTAGGTTGTTAGTGTGGTAGGTTGTTAGTGTGGTAGGTTGTTAGTGTGGTAGGTTGTTAGTGTGGTAGCTGTTAGTGTGGTAAATTGTTAGTGTGGTAGGTTGTTAGTTTTTGGTAGGTTTTTTAGTGTGGTAGGTTGTTAGTGTGGTAGGTTGTTAGTGTGGTAGGTTTAGTGTGGTAGGCTGTTAGTGTGGTAAGTTGTTAGGGTGGTAGGTTGTTAGTGTGGTAGGTTGTTAGTGTGGTAGGTTGTTAGTGTGGTAGGTTTTTTAGTGTGGTAGGTTGTTAGTGTGGTAGGTTTTTAGTGTGGTAAATTGTTAGTGTGGTAGGTTGTTAGTGTGGGAGGTTGTTAGTGTGGTGGTTGTTAGTGTGGTAGGCTGTTAGTGTGGTTTGGTTGTTGTGTGGTTGGTTGTTAGTGTGGTAAATTACTAGTGTGGTAGGTTGTTAGTTTTGGTAGGTTGTAAGTGTGGTAGGTTGTTAGTGTTGGTAAAATTATTAGTGTGGTAGGTTGTTAGTGTGGTGGTTGTTAGTGTGGTAGGGTTGTTAGTGTGGTAGGTTGTTAGTGTGGTAGGTTGTTAGTGTGGTAGGTTGTTAGTGTGGTAAGTTTTAGGGGTGGTAGGTTGTTAGTGTGGTTAAATTGTTAGTGTGGGAGGTTGTTAGTGTGGTAAGTTGTTAGTATGGTAGGTTGTTAGTGTGGTAGGTTGTTAGGGGTGGTAGGTTAGTGTGGTTTAAATTGTTAGTGTGGTAGGTTGTTAGTGTGGGAAGTTGTTAGTGTGGTAGGTTGTTAGTGTGGTAGGTTGCTAGTGTGGTAGGTTGTTAGTGTGGTAGGTTGTTAGTGTGGTAGGTTGTTAGTTTTTGGTAGGTTGTTAGTGTGGTAAGTTTTTAGTGTGGTAGGGTGTTAGTGTGGTAGGTTGTTAGTGTGGTAGGTTGTTAGTGTGGTAAGTTTTTAGTGTGGTAGGTTGTTAGTGTGGTAGGTTGTTAGTGTGGTAGGTTGTTAGTGTGGTAGGTTAGTGTGGTAAGTTGTTAGTGTGGTAGGTTGTTAGTGTGGTAAGTTGTTAGTGTGGTAGGTTGTAGTGTGGTAGGTTGCTAGTGTGGTAGGTTGTTAGTGTGGTTAGTTGTTTGTGTGGTAGGGTTGTTTTTGTGTGGTAGGTTGTTAGTGTGGTAGGTTGTTAGTGTGGTAAGTTGGGTTTGTGTGGTAGGGGTTAGTGTGGTAGGTTGTTAGTGTGGTAGGTTGTTTAGTGTGGTAGGTTGTTAGTGTGGTAAGTTATTAGTGTGGTAGGTTGTTAGCGTGGTAGGTTGTTAGCGTGGTAGGTTGTTAGTGTGGTAGGTTGTTTAGTGTGGTAAAATTGTTAGTGTGGTAGGTTAGTGTGGTAGGTTGTTAGTGTGGTAAGTTGCTAGTGTGGTAGGGTGTTAGTGTGGTAGGTTGTTAGTGTGGTAGGTTGTTAGTGTGGTAAGTTATTAGTGTGGTAGGTTGTTAGTGTGGTAGGTTGTTAGTGTGGTAGGTTGTTAGTGTGGTAGGTTGTTAGTGTGGTAGGTTAGTGTGGTAGGTTGTTGTGTGGTAATTGTTAGTGTGGTAGGGTGTTAGTGTGGTAGATTGTTAGTGTGGTAGGTTGTTGTGTGGTAAGTTATTAGTGTGGTAAGTTGTTAGTGTGGTAGGTTGTTAGTGTGGTAGGTTGTTAGTTTGGTAGGTTGTTAGTGTGGTAGGTTAGTTAGTGTGGCAGTTGTTTGTGTGGTAGGTTGTTAGTGTGGTAGGCTGTTAGTGTGGTCGGTTGTTAGTGTGGTAGGTTGTTAGTGTGGTAGGTTGTTAGTATGACAGGTTGTTAGTGTGGTAAGTTTTAGTGTGGTAGATTGTTAGTGTGGTAGGTTGTTAGTGTGGTAGGCTGTTAGTGTGGTCGGTTGTTAGTGTGGTAGGTTGTTAGTGTGGTAGGTTGTTTGTGTGGTAGGTTTTTTAGTGTGGTAGGTTGTTAGTGTGTCAGGTTGTTAGTGTGGTAAGTTGTTGTGTGGTAGGTTGTTAGTGTGGTAGGCTGTTAGTGTGGTCGGTTGTTAGTGTGGTAGGTTGTTAGTGTGGAAGGCTGTTAGTGTGGTAGGTTGTTAGTGTGGTAGGTTGGTTTGTGTGGCAGGTTGTTAGTGTGGTAAGTTGTTAGTATGGCAGGGTTGTTAGTGTGGTAGGTTGTTAGTGTGGTAGGTTGTTAGTGTGGTAGGTTGTTAGTGTGGTAGGTTTTTTAGTGTGGTAGGTTGTTAGTATGGCAGGTTGTTAGTGTGGTAGGTTGTTAGTGGGGGTAAGGGTTTTTTAGTGTGGTAGGTTGTTTTGTGTGGTAGGATGTTAGTGTGGTAAGTTGTTAGTGTGGTATGTTGTTAGTGTGGTAGGTTGTTAGTTTTGGTAGGGTTTTTTGTGTGGTAGGTTGTTAGTGTGGTAGGTTGTTGTGTGGTAAGTTGTTAGTGTGGTATGTTGTTTTGTGTGGCAGGTTGTTAGTGTGGTAGGTTGTTAGTGTGGTAGGTTGTTAGTGTGGTAGGTTGTTAGTGTGGTAGGTTGTTAGTGTGGTAAGTTGTTAGTGTGGTATGTTGTTAGTGTGGCAGGTTGTTAGTGTGGTAGGTTGTTAGTGTGGTAGGTTGTTAGTGTGGTAGGTTGTTAGTGTGGTAGGTTGTTAGTGTGGTAGGTTGTTAGGGGTGGTAGGTTGTTAGTGTGGTCGGTTGTTAGAGAGTAAACTAAGGAAAGTGGTGGGAAACTAAGGTAGTAAGAGCCACAACTGTAAACTATAAACAATTTTCATCATGTTAAAGTCTGAGAGGAGACTACGAGGCTGTCTAGACAGCCGAGGTCGTGGAGGACGTACTCCATTCCCTCCACCTTCCCTTTTCCCCCATTCCATCCCCCCCTCAACTCACCCCTCCAGCCCTCCTCTCACCCTCCAGCCTTTCCACTCACCCCTCCAGCCCTCCACTCCTCCTATCTCTCCCACTCACCCCTGCAGCCCTCCACTCACCCCTCCCAACCCTCCATTCACCCCTCCAGCCCTCCAATCCCCTCCCCCCAGCCCTCCAATCACCACTCCAAGCCCAACACTCCCCTTCCAACCCTCCATTCACCCCTCCAGCACTCCACTCACCCTTCCAGCCCTCCAATTATCCCTCCCCGCCCCCCACTCACCCCTCCCAGCCCTCCAACACCCCTGCCCGCCCTCCAATCACCCCTCCCAGCCCTCCAATCACCCTCCAGCCCCTTTAATCACCCTCCCAGCCATCCAATCACCCCTCCAAGCCAACACTCGCCCCTCCAACCCTCCACTCACCCCCCCAGCACTCCACTCACCCTCCCAGCCCTCCACTCACCCCCCAGCCCTCCACTCACCCCCCCCCAGCCCTCCACTCACCCTCCCAGCCCTCCACTCACCCTCCCAGCCCTCCACTCACCCCTCCCCGCCCTCCACTCAACCCCTCCAGCCCTCCACTCACCCCTCCCAGCCCTCCCCTCACCCTCCCAGCCCTCCACTCACCCCTCCAGCCCTCCACTCACCCTCCCAGCCCTCCACTCACCCCTCCCAGCCCTCCACTCACCCCTCCAGCCCTCCACTCCCCCCCTCCCAGCCCTCCCCTCACCCTCCCAGCCCTCCACTCACCCCTCCAGCCCCCCACTCACCCCCCCCAGCACTCCACTCACCCTTCCAGCCCTCCAAATCACCCCTCCAGCCCCCCACTCACCCCTCCCAGCCCTCCACTACCCCTCCAGCCCTCACTCTCCCCTCCAGCCCTCCACTCACCCCTCCCGCCCTCCACTCACCCCTCCAGCCCCCATCACCCCTCCAGCCCTCCCCACTCACCCCCCCAGCCCTCCACTCAAACCCTCCAGTCCTCCATCACCCCTCCAGCCCTCCACTCACCCCTCCAGCCCTCCACTCACCCCTCCAGCCTCCACTCACCCCTCCCAGCCCTCCACTCACCCTCCCGCCCTCCACTCACCCCCCAGCTCTCCACTACCCCTCCAGCCCTCCACTCACCCCCAGCCCTCCACTCACCCTCCCAGCCCTCCCCTCACCCTCCAGCCCTCCACTCACCCCTCCAGCCCCCACTCACCCCTCCAGCCCTCCATCACCCTCCAGCCCTCCACCACCCCTCCAGCCCTCCCCTCCCCCTCCAGCCCTCCACTCACCCCTCCAGCCCTCCACTCACCCCTCCAGCCCTCCACTCACCCCTCCCAGGCCCTCCACTCACCCCTCCAGCCCTCCACTCACCCCCCCAGCCCCCCACTCACCCCTCCAGCCCTCCACTCACCCCCCCCAGCCCTCCACTCACCCCTCCCGCCCTCCACTCAACCCCTCCCGCCCTCCACTCACCCCCCCAGCCCCAAATCACCCTCCAGCCCTCCACTCACCCCTCCAGCTTTCCACTCACCCCTCCAGCCCTCCTCTCACCCCTCCCCGCCCCTTTACTCACCCCTCCAGCCCTCCACTCACCCCTCCCAGCCCTCCACTCACCCTCCAGCCCTCCCCTCACCCTCCAGCCCCCCACTCACCCCTCCAGCCTCCACTCACCCTCCAGCCCTCCCTCACCCCTCCCAGCCCTCCCCTCACCCCTCCAGCCTCCACTCACCCCTCCAGCCCTCCACTCACCCCTCCCCGCCCTCCACTCACCCCTCCAGCCCTCCACTCACCCCTCCCAGCCCTCCCCTCACCCTCCCGCCCTCCACTTCACCCCTCCAGCCCTCCCCTCACCCCTCCAGCCCTCCCCCTCACCCCTCCAGCCCTCCACTCACCCCTCCCAGCCCTCCACTCACCCCTCCAGCCCTCCACTCACCCCTCCCAGCCCTCCACTCACCCCTCCAGCCCTCCACTCACCCCTCCCAGCCTCCACTCACCCCTCCAGCCCTCCACTCACCCTCCAGCCCTCCAATCACCCCTCCAGCCCCATCACCCTCCCAGCCCTCCACTCACCCCTCCCAGCCCTCCACTCACCCCTCCCAGCCCTCCACTACCAGCCTACCCCTGCCTACACCGAGAATACTTTACCACAGTTCATTATTTTCCATCGTTTATCTGGTCATTATGAAAGAGAATGATCGTATTGCAACATTTTTGATGTATTTTAAATATCAGTGTTGTCGAACATGTCTCATAGACGGGAAGACTTACACGTCAACATTATCCTGCAATATGTTTATCATCAGACACATTAAAATGTTTCTTAACACGATTCTTCCTAAACATTAATGTCATCACCTGAATGAACAACACTTTTGTGATAATTATTATTATTATTATTATTATTATTATTATTATTATTATTATTATTATTATACTACCGCTATCACTGTTACTACTACTACTACTGTTGCTACCACTTCTACTACTACTATTACTACACTACTACTCTACTGTTGCTCCACTTTTACTACTACTACTACTACTACTACTACAGTTGTTACTTTCTACTACTACTACTACTCCACACTAAATACTTACTACCACCACCACCCCTACTACTACTACCACCACCACCAACTATACTACTACCCCACCACCACCCCTACTAACTACCACCCCCCACCACTACTACTACTACCACCACCACCACTACTACTACTACCCCCACCACCACTACTACTACTACCCACCACCACTACTTTTCTACCACCACCAACCCTACTACTACCACCACCACCACCACTATACTACCACCACCACCCCCACCACCACCACTACTACTACTACCACCCCCCACTACTACTACTACCACCACCACCACCCCACTACTCTACTACACCACCACCACCACTACTACTATACCACACCACCACTACTACTACTACCACCACCACCACCACTACTACTACCCCCACCACCACCCTACTACTACTTACTACCACCACCACTACTATACCCCCACCGCCACTACTACTACTACCCCACTACTACTACTATACTACCCCACTACTACTACTACCACCACCCACCACTACTACTACTACCACCACTACTACTATACACCACCCCCCAACCACTACTACCACTACTACTACTACCACCACCACCACTACTACCACTCACTACTACACCACCACCACCACTACTACTAATACTACTACTACCACCACCACCACCACCACCACCATTTCTACTACCACCACCACCACCACTACTAGTACTACCCCCACTACTACTACTACACCACCACCACCACCACCACCACTACTACCACCACCACCACCCCCACTACAATACTACTACTACCTACTACTACTATACTTACCACCACCACTACTACTACTACCACCACCACCACCACCACGCTACTACTACTACCACCACCACCACCACCACTGCTGCTACTACTACTACTACCACCACCACCCCACTACTATGCTACTACTCCCACCACCACCACCACTCCCTATTTACTACTACTACTACCCCACCACCACACCCCCACCACCACCACCACCACCACCACCACCACCCCCCACCACTACTACTACTACACCATCACTACTACTACTACCAAACTACTACTACTACTATACTACTACTACTACCACCACCACCACTACTACTACTACTCCCAAACTATACTACTACCACCACCCCACCACCCCCACCACTACTACTATCACACCCGCTACAGATACCAGGGGTACCTGGGAGATTCTTTACAATATTAACCCACTACTCCCCTGGGGGGATCCAGGAACCACTAGAAAATAGTAAATCCCACTGAAAAATCTAGAAAGTGTTATGTTGAAGAAATTACAAGTATTACTACTGCCGCTTACTACTACTACTAATAAAAAATAATTATTATTATTTATTATTAGTTTTATTATTATTATCATTATTATATTATTATTATTATTATTATTATTATTATTATTTTTATTTATTATTATTAACCAACATGAATCTGCACTGTACTTAACTGAATCTGTTTTTTTCTGGAGCTTTGACATTCCCTAGACATGGGTTCGAATCCTGCTGACTGCGATCTTTCTGTATACCTGTGCATATTGCTGCGTGGTGCATTGATATGAAATCGCTTGTGAGGGCAGAACATACAGGAGGACAATGAATTAGATTGAAACTATACTTGAAGCTTACTGGTGTGTGCCCGGGCTGGTTTGTAACCAGGCGGCCTAGCTTATGTGGCATCTGTGGCTGAGTGGTCTAAAGCGTCACTTGGGGAGCTATGCCAATCTCCAAACGTAGTTTCCAATCTTTCTGACCCTTCTCTCTCTTTCTCTCTCTCTCTCTCCTTGTATATATATATATATTATATATATATATATATATATTATATATATATATATATTATATAATATATATATATTATATACAGGGAGGTACCACCTCTAGAACAGTCCTGGGGGCCCTCAGCCTCAGAGAAAAGAATAAACTTGCTTCAGGGAAAACTCAAGGTTCTCCCTGAAGCTGTTTGAGAATTTTCTCCTACCACCCCCTATAATGATGTATATTTTATTTAAATACAAAATACAGTGACAAAACATTCACAAAAATACAAAAGAAAGTAAAACAACATAAATAACAACTCAGAGCTACATCTCGAATACTTCGTCCAGCTCCCTGCCGGTGGGCCGCGTGCCCAGAATGCTGCAGGCATTTCCTCTCTGGATCGCGACACTGAGTCTCTGAAAGAGGAAGCTAGTCGCCCTGTGGTCCTTGGTTTCTATGATGAGCTTTTCATCCAGCTCTTTGAGGATCTTTAGAGGACACTTGCCCCATGCTCCAAGGGTCTCCGACCCTACTGGGATGAAGTTATAGCAAGAGTGAAGGTCTTCATATATGTGGATCTTCTGGGTCTCCCTGCAGCTGGCAGCTCCACCCCGTTCCATTACGGAGTATGGCAAGTAGATGTCTGCCAGTGTGGCGGCACAGGTGTAGTCCCAGGCAATCTGCTTTCCATCCTTCCAGGGTAGCATAGTGGCTCCATCAGGACGCTTTTGACTTCCGTCAGACCTCTGTACTTGGGGTTCCCGTTGAGCTGGGCAACGGGCTGTGGCGAGGCTTCTCTTGTGATGTCATTGACCTCCTCATGCCTGGTATACTTCCCTTCTGCTGTGTGACACACGAGACCATGAAGTCCGAATTGATCAGCTGTCGCCCTGCCGCAAATACACCTATGTTCGGTGAGGATGGGGGCGGCTAGGCGAAGAGCAACACCAATCCGAATGGCCTGTGGGTCGAGACGGGTGCCTAAGGAGGAATTGGGAACAGTTAAAAAGAAATCTGAGTGTGGTGCCTTTACCGCCAGGAGACGAGCTTTATCCTTTACTGAAGCGTTGGTGAGCATTGTGTTGGCGATAGTTTTCTTGATCGGTTTGTCTCAGTGGGACTGTTTGTGTTCTTTGGGAAGAGCTGGTATATATATATATATATATATATTATATATATATATATATATATATATATATAATATATATATATATATATATATATATATAATTAAGCGGCGCAGCAGGAATTAGAAGACTGCTAAGCGACCTACCTTGCCTAGGGTTAATTCCCAGATTTTTCGGTTGTAAGCCTGATGCTCTACCACTGTATAACGTATATTGTATATAAATACATTTGCTAATATTGTATATATTATTTGTGAAGTCTAATGTGTCCCTTGTGTGCTTATTTATGTTGCATAACATGCCCTATAATTTGTAAAAATTATGCTTTTCTGCTTTTCACTAATGATACATTATTCAACGTTGTATGAGAGTTTAGTATGATGTTTTAGGAGATACTAATGTAAGTGTGATACGTTTATCTGGCAGAGGGCGGCGGCTGTCTCACGATGTGGGCGCTGCTGGGAGACACGTCACAGACACCGTGGTGCCATGGCTGCGGTAAGAGGAGGACATGAATTCTCCTGGTGCTTGTTTACTAACCCCACCTCCCTGCACTCCCTTTCTCTCTCACAGCTACCACGTATTTGTCTCTCCGTAGCTGGATGCGGTAATCACACGCTTGTGCTTGTCCCTCCAGCACTGTACTATGAACGTGCTTCACATATTCTTAAACCCCTTCCCCCTTCCCTGCCGACTCGACTCTCCCCTGCGGGTACATTCTTTCCTCTATTCTTTTATTCACTTCCTTCGTTCTGTTTCTTTGCAAAAAGGTAGAAGATCCTTCATCTGTTTCTCAGTACCCACATAGCAGCCTCCAGGAGGAAGATGCACATCTCTCTTCCTTCTGCCTCTCTCTCTACTGGTAATTTCAGCAGCAGTTCAGGAATTGCAGGACAACTAATTCTTCTTTACCACTGAACTGTCTTCAACACTCATCATTCTCACCATTTTCTTCCTCACCCCTGTTGTCTCTCACTGGCTATGTTCCCGTCCCCTGCCTCACCTACCTCTCACTACCTAAGCACCTTTTCGCCTCCACCTCACAATACCACAGCACCGCCTCAACTTCCCGTGGCTATGCATCCTATCGCCACCTTCACCTTGCGGTAATTCAGTCACTCCTTACCCAGTATTTCTTACCACTGGCTATGTACCCCTCACCTGCATCACTTCAAACTACCCCAGCAGTAGACTACGATGAAGAGGGGCGCCATACCATCCCCTCAGCGAAGCATTTAGTCCTGACAGCCCCTCACATGACGATCTCAAGCTTCCTTCAATATCTATATAATCTCGACACGCTCGTCATCTCGACGCTGTTGCACTGATGTTGTGTCTGTATATTGCTAACAAATACTACCCCTCTTAACACACTGCCTTGTTTGTGGTTCTTGCACTGATGTTGTGTATGTGTAGTTCTTACTAACTTTTAACAGTGTATCAGCACGGGATTTCTTCCATCGATGTTGTGAACGCGCACTTCTAACACGGTATTAACCCTAACATAATGTTCTCTCAGTGTTTCTTGCAATGATTTGTGAACTCACAGCTTTTAATAACACGATGCTACTTAACATGCCGATTACCGCCTTTGTCTAGCATTGATGTTTTGAATCCGTGGCTCTGACAGGATGCTGACAGGTATATATTGTTGTTTCGGTCCTGGGACCTTGATCACTGTAGAATTGATCAAGGTCCCAGGACCGAAACGTTTTCTAACATGTTCTAGTGTTTACTCGTGTCCTAAACCAATTTGTCGGTATCAACTACCAAGGTTTATACCAATCACTGTTTAATATGAGCATTAAACCTCGCATCATCCTCACAGTATCAAGCATGTTATCAGTGTGGATCACCATCACTACTGTTCTTGTGTATTTCCCAAACATTACATGTTAACGCAGGTATCAGGGAACCAGTCATTATGGCAGGTAAGTGGGCTCATTTTGTTACCAGCAAACTGGCCGTCTCCCACCCAGGTAGCGGGACACGAAGATGAAGAAACACTCATCTAACCATCCCCTCCCTCCCTCCCTCCCTCCCTCTACACTCTGACTTCCTCTCTCCCTTTATACTATGACTCCCCCTTCCCTCCGACCCTTACTGCTCCCTCCCTGCCCCTGTCTGCCCCCTCCCTGCTCCCTGTTGCCCCCTCCCTGCTCCCTGTCTGCTCCCTCCCTGCTCCCTGTCTGCTCCCTCCCTGCTCCCTGTCTGCTCCCTCCCTGCTCCCTGTCTGCTCCCTCCCTGCTCCCTGTCTGCTCCCTCCCTGCTCCCTCCCTGCTCCCTCTGCTTGACGTGTTTACAACTGTGGCTCTGACTGGATCTTCATGTAAGCCAATAAATCGCCTTTTTTGTTCTGGTTGGAAATGATACATATGTATGTTATGGATATTGTGTATTCTATATACGCATTCTATGTATTTCATTTTATTCATTTTTAATTTTCCTGTATGTTATATGCCTTTTACTGAAGACCATGATGAAGAATGTGATGTTAGAGTATCGTGAAGTTTCTGATAGATCGAGTCTTGGTTGACTAACAGATAGGGACATGTAGTTTCAGGAAATATTATTAGAGATGACGTTTCGCCCGTAGTGCAGGCTTTCTCGAGCGAAATGTCCTGATCAACGTTTCCCTAAGGTACAGTTCTACTTTTGTTTTTACTGGGTCTGATGACTGGGATGCAACACAAGTAAGATGCAACACAAGTAAGATACAACACAAGTAAGATACAACACAAGTAAGATGCAACACAGGTAAGATACAACACAAGTAAGATACAACACAAGTAAGATGCAACACAAGTAAGATGCAACACAAGTAAGATACAACACAAGTAAGATACAACACAAGTAAGATACAACACAAGTAAGATGCAACACAAGTAAGATACAACACAAGTAAGATACAACACAAGTAAGATGCAACACAAGTAAGATGCAACACAAGTAAGATACAACACAAGTAAGATGCAACACAAGTAAGATGCAACACAAGTAAGATGCAACACAAGTAAGATGCAACACAAGTAAGATGCAACACAAGTAAGATGCAACACAAGTAAGATGCAACACAAGTAAGATGCAACACAAGTAAGATACAACACAAGTAAGATACAACACAAGTAAGATGCAACACAAGTAAGATACAACACAAGTAAGATACAACACAAGTAAGATGCAACACAAGTAAGAAGCAACACAAGTAAGATACAACACAAGTAAGATGCAACACAAGTAAGATGCAACACAAGTAAGATGCAACACAAGTAAGATGCAACACAAGTAAGATGCAACACAAGTAAGATGCAACACAAGTAAGATGCAAACAAAGTAAGATACAACACAAGTAAGATACAACACAAGTAAGATGCAACACAAGTAAGATACAACACAATAAGATGCAACACAAGTAAGATACAACACAAGAAGATACAAAAACAAGTAAGATGCAACACAAGTAAGATGCAACACAAGTAAGATGCAACACAAGTAAGAGCAACACAATAAGATGCAACACAAGTAAGAAAGCAACACAAGTAAGATACAACACAAGTAAAATACAAACAAGTAAGATGCAAAACAATAAGATGCAAAACAAGTAAGATGCAACGCAAGTAAGATGCAACACAAGTAAGATGCAACACAAGTAAGATGCAACACAAGTAAGATGCAACACAAGTAAGATACAACACAAGTAAGATACAACACAAGTAAGATGCAACACAAGTAAGATGCAACACAAGTAAGATGCAACACAAGTAAAATACAACACAAGTAAGATACAACACAAGTAAGATGCAACACAAGTAAGATGCAACACAAGTAAGATGCAACACAAGTAAGATACAACATGAGTAAGATACAACACAAGTAAGATACAACACAAGTAAGATACAACACAAGTAAGATGCAACACAAGTAAGATACAACACAAGTAAGATACAACACAAGTAAGATACAACACAAGTAAGATACAACACAAGTAAGATACAACACAAGTAAGATACAAAAACAAGTGAAATACAACACAATGAAATACAACACAAGTAAGATACAACACAAATAAGATACAACACAAGTTTAAAATACAACACAAGTAAGATACAAACAAGTAAGATACAACACAAGTAAGATACAACACAAGTGAAATATTAACACAAGTGAAATACACACAAGTAAGATACAACACAAATAAGATACAACACAAGTGAAATACAACACAAGTAAGATACAACACAAGTAAGATACAACACAAGTAAGATACAACACAAGTAAGATACAACACAAGTAAGATACAACATGAGTAAGATTACAACAAAAGTTAAAATACAACACAAGTAAGATACAACACAAGTAAGATACAACCACAGTAAAATACAAACCACAAGTAAGATACAACACAAGTAAGATACAACAAAAGTAAGATACAACACAAGTAAGATACAACACAAATAAGATACAACACAAGTAAGATACAACACAAGTAAGATACAACACAAGTAAGATACAACACAAGTAAGATACAACATGAGTAAGATACAACACAAGTAAGATACAACACAAGTAAGATACAACACAAGTAAGATACAACACAAGTAAGATACAACACAAGTAAGATACAACACAAGTAAGATACAACACAAGTAAAATACAACACAAGTAAGATACAACACAAGTAAGATACAACAAAAGTAAGATACAACACAAATTTAAGATACAACACAAGTAAAATTTCAACACAAGTAAAATACAACACAAGTAAGATACAACACAAGTAAGATACAACACAATAAGATACAACACAAGTAAGATACAAAATGAGTAAGATACAACACAAGTAAGATACAACACAAGTAAGATACAACACAAGTAAGATACAACACAAGTAAAATACAACACAAGTAAAATACAACACAAGTAAGATACAACACAAGTAAGATACAACACAAGTAAGATACAACACAAGTAAGATACAACACAAGTAAGATACAACACAAGTAAGATACAACACAAGTAAGATACAACATGAGTAAGATACAACACAAGTAAGATACAACACAAGTAAGATACAACACAAGTAAGATACAACACAAGTAAGATACAACACAAGTAAGATAAAAACACAAGTAAGATACAACACAAGTAAGATACAACACAAGTAAGATACAACACAAGTAAGATACAACACAAGTAAAATACAACACAAGTAAAATACAACACAAGTAAGATACAACACAAGTAACACAAAACACAACTAAGACACAACATAACTAACAAACAACATATCTAACACACAACACGACTAACACACAACACAACTAACACACAGCACAACTAACACACAACACAACTAACACACAACACAACACAACACAACTAACACACAACGCAACTAACACACAACTCAACTAACACACAAAACAACTAACACACAACACAACTAACAACACAACAAACACAAAACACAAATAACACGCAACACAACCAACACACAACACAACTAACACACAACACATCTAGCACACAACACAAATAACACACAACATAACTAACACGCAAGACAAATAACACAGCACGATTAACACACAACACAACTAACACTCAACACAACTAACACACAACACAACTAACACTCAACACAACTAACACACAACACAAATAACACACAACTCAACTAACACACAACACAACTCACACACAACGCAACTAACACACAATACAACTAACACAACAACACAACTAACAAACAACATAACTAACACACAACACAACTAACACACAACACAACTAAAAGACAACACAACTAGCACACAACACAACTAACACACAACACAATTAACACACAACACAACTAACACACAACATAACTTCCTCACAAGACAACTAACACACAACGCAACTAACACACAACACAACTAACACACAACTCAACTAACAAACAACATAACTAACACACAACACAACTAACACACAACACAACTAAAAGACAACACAAATAGCACACAAGACAACTAACACAGAACACAACTAACACACAACGTAACTAGCACACAACACAACTAACACTCAACACAACCATCACACAACACAACTAACGCAAAACGCAACTAACACACAACTCAACTAACACTCAACATAACTAAGACAGAACACAACTAACACACAATACAACTAACACACAACACAATTAACACACAACACAATTAACACACAACTAACACACAACACACCTAACACACAACATAACTAACACACAACACAAATAACACACAACACAACTAACACACAACACAACTAACAAACAACTCAACTAACACACAACACAACTAACACACAACACAACTAACACAGAACACAACTAACAAACAACACAATTAACACTCTGCAGAAACACTGACACTCTGCTGTCAATATTTCTGCAGTGTTTCTGCTGCTCAGTGGGCGTCTTCAGTTGAATACAGAGGTGGAGAGGTAATGAGGGTATTGCCAGTCCGTCAGTCCTGAAGCAGTTGTTTTTCAGGTGATCAGTCCCTCAGTATTGAAGAATTAGTGTCGAGGAGGTCAGTCTTTCAACCTGGAGAGAAATTCAGCTTCTTGGTCTTGTATCATGTTTACGTGAGTCACAGAACCAGCGAGGCTCGAACCTACGACACGGGAGTGGCAGAACTCAAAGGCCAGTGAGCTAAATACGTTCTCTGATTGGAACGTGAAGGAAACAAGTCACAGCGTTCCATAAGGATCAGTTTTGGGTCTCATGTCGGACATAATCTATATTAATGACATTAATTAAAAAATTATATAAAAATGGGGAAATTTGCTGACATAAAATTGAGTTGAGAGAAGGATACCATAGAACTTAAGAAGGATGTAGAGACGGATATAGACATGATATACAGAAGGATGTAGAGAATTATATAGGCATGATACAGAGAAGGATGTAAAGAATGATATAGACGTAATATAGAGAAGGATGTAGAGAAGGATATAGACATGATATAGAGAAGGATGTAGAGAATAATATAGACATGATACAGAGAAGGATGCAAAGAATGACATAGACGTAATATAGAGAAGGATGTAGAGAAGGATATAGACATGATATAGAGAAGGACGCAGAGAAGGATATAGACATGATATAGAGAAGGATATAGACATGATATAGAGAAGGATGCAGAGAAGGATATAGACATGATATAGAGAAGGATATAGACATGATATAGAGAAAGATGTAAAGAAGGATTTTTTATTTTATTATCACACTGGCCGATTCCCACCAAGGCAGGGTGGCCCGAAAAAGAAAAACTTTCACCATCATTCACTCCATCACTGTCTTGCCAGAAGGGTGCTTTATACTACAGTTTTTAAACTGCAACATTAACACCCCTCCTTCAGAGTGCAGGCACTGTACTTCCCATCTCCAGGACTCAAGTCCGGCCTGCCGGTTTCCCTGAATCCCTTCATAAATGTTACTTTGCTCGCACTCCAACAGCACGTCAAGTATTAAAAACCATTTGTCTCCATTCACTCC
Organism: Cherax quadricarinatus; assembly: GCF_026875155.1. NCBI lineage: Eukaryota > Metazoa > Arthropoda > Malacostraca > Decapoda > Parastacidae > Cherax > Cherax quadricarinatus. The sequence goes on from NC_069483.1 coordinate 14,711,625, forward strand.
TATCAAACACGCTCACGCATGCCTGCTGGAAGTCCAAGCCCCTCGCACACAAAACCTCCTTTACCCCCTCCCTCCAACCTTTCCTAGGCCGACCCCTACCCCGCCTTCCTTCCACTACAGACTGATACAATCTTGAAGTCACTCTGTTTCGCTCCATTCTCTCTACATGTCCGAACCACCTCAACAACCCTTCCTCAGCCCTCTGGACAACAGTTTTGGTAATCCCGCACCTCCTCCTAACTTCCAAACAAACGAATTCTCTGCATTATATTCACACCACACATTGCCCTCAGACATGACATCTCCACTGCCTCCAGCCTCCTCCTCGCTGCAACATTCATCACCCATGCTTCACACCCATATAAGAGCGTTGGTAAAACTATACTCTCATACATTCCCCTCTTTGCCTCCAAGGACAAAGTTCTTTGTCTCCACAGACTCCTAAGTGCACCACTCACCCTTTTCCCCTCATCAATTCTATGATTCACCTCATGTTTCATAGACCCATCCGCCGACACGTCCACTCCCAAATATCTGAACACATTCACCTCCTCCATACTCTCTCCCTCCAATCTGATATCCAATCTTTCATCACCTAATCTTTTTGTTATCCTCATAACCTTACTCTTTCCTGTAATCACTTTTAATTTTCTTCTTTTGCACACCCTACCAAATTCATCCACCAATCTCTGCAACTTCTCTTCAGAATCTCCCAAGAGCACAGTGTCATCAGCAAAGAGCAACTGTGACAACCCCCACTTTATGTGTGATTCTTTATCTTTTAACTCCACGCCTCTTGCCAAGACCCTCGCATTTACTTCTCTTAAACCCCATCTATAAATATATTAAACAACCACGGTGACATCACACATCCTTGTTTAAGGCCTACTTTTACTGGGAAATAATTTCCCTCTTTCCCACATACCCTAACTTGAGCCTCACTATCCTCGTAAAAACTCTTCACTGCTTTCAGTAACCTACCTCCTACACCATACACCTGCAACATCTGCCACATTGCCCCCCTATCCACCCTGTCATACGCCTTTTCCAAATCCAAAAATGCCACAAAGACCTCTTTAGCCTTATCTAAATACTGTTCACTTATATGTTTCACTGTAAACACCTGGTCCACACACCCCCTACCTTTCCTAAAGCCTCCTTGTTCGTCTGCTATCCTATTCTCCGTCTTACTTTTAATTCTTTCAATAATAACTCTACCATACACTTTACCAGGTATACTCAACAGACTTATCCCCCTATAATTTTTGCACTCTCTTTTATCCCCTTTGCCTTTATACAAAGGAACTATGCATGCTCTCTGCCAATCCCTAGGTACCTTACCATCTTCCATACATTTATTAAATAATTGCACCAACCACTCCAAAACTATATCCCCACCTGCTTTTAACATTTCTATCTTTATCCCATCAATCCCGGCTGCCTTACCCCCTTTCATTTTACCTACTGCCTCACGAAGAATATAGAGAAGGATATACACATGATATAGAGAAGGATGTAGAGAAGGATATAGACATGATAAAGAGAAGGGTGTAGAGAAGGATATAGTCATCATATAGAGAAGGATGTAGAGAATGATATAGACATGACATAGAGAAGGATGTAGAGAAGGATATAGATATGATATAGGGAAGGATGTAGAGAAGGATATAGACATGATATAGAGAAGGATATAGACATGATATAGAGAAGGATATAGACATGATATAGAGAAGGATGTAGAGAAGGATATAGGCATGATATAGAGAAGGATGTAGAGAAGGATACAGACATGATATAGAGAAGGATGTAGAGAAGGATACACATAATGATATAGAGAAAGATGTGTAATAGGATATAGACATGATATAGAGAAGGATGTAGAGAAGGATATAGATATGATATAGAGAAGGAAGCAGAGAAGGATATAGACATGATATAGAGAAGGATGTAGAGAAGGATATAGACATGATATAGAGAAGGATGTAAAGAACGATATAGACGTGATATAGAGAAGGATGTAGAGAAGGATATAGACATGATATAGAGAAGGATGTAAAGAACGATATAGACATGATATAGAGAAGGATGTAGAGAAGGATATAGACATGATATAGAGAAGGATATAGGCATGATGTAGAGAAGGATGTATAGAATGATATAGATATGATATAGAGAAGGAAGCAGAGAAGGATATAGACATGATATAGTGAAGGATGTAGAGAAGGATTTAGGCATGATATAGAAAAGGATGTAGAGAAGGATATAGACATGATACAGAAGGATGTAGAGAAGGCTATAGACATGATATTGAGAAAGATGTAGAGAAGGATATAGACATGATATGGAGAAGGATGTAGAGAAGGATATAGACATGATATAGAGAAGGATATAGGCATGATATAGAGAAGGATATAGACATGATATAAAGAAGGATGTAGAGAAGGATATAGACATGATATAGAGAAGGATATAGACATGATATAGAGAAGGATATAGATATGATATAAAGAAGGATGTAGAGAAGGATATAGACATGATATAGACAAGGATATAGACATGATATAAAGAAGGATGTAGAGAAGGATATAGACATGATATTGAGAAGGATGTAGAGGATATAGACATGATATAGAGAAGGATGTAAAGAAGGATATAGACATGATGTAGAAAAGGATATAGACATGATATAGAAAAGGATATAGACATGATATAGTGAAGGATGTAGAGAAGGATATAGACATGATATAGAGAAGGATATAGACATGATATAGAGAAGGATATAGACATGATATAGAGAAGGATATAGACATATATAAGAAGGATGTAGTGATGGATATAGACATGATATAGAGAAGGATGCAGAGAAGGATATAGACATGATATAGAAAAGGATGTAGAGAAGGATATAGACATTATATAGAGAAGGATGTAGAGAAGGATATAGACATGATATAGAGAAGGATGCAGAGAAGGATATAGACATGATATAGAAAAGGATGTAGAGAAGGATATAGACATGATATAGAGAAGGATGCAGAGAAGGATATAGACATGATATAGAGAAGGATATAGACATGATATAGAGAGGGATGTAGAGAAGGATATAGACATGATATAGAGAATGATGTAGAGAAGGATATAGACATGATGTAGAGAAGGCTATAGACATGATATAGAGAGGGATGTAGAGAAGGATATAGACATGATATAGAGAAGGATGTAGAGAAGGATATAGACATGATATAGAGAAGGATGCAGAGAAGGATATAGACATGATATAGAAAAGGATGTAGAGAAGGATATAGACATGATATAGAGAAGGATGCAGAGAAGGATATAGACATGATATAGAGAAGGATATAGACATGATATAGAGAGGGATGTAGAGAAGGATATAGACATGATATAGAGAGGGATGTAGAGAAGGATATAGACAGGATATAGAGAAGGATGTAGAGAAGGATATAGACATGATATAGAGAAGGATGCAGAGAAGGATATAGACATGATATAGAGAAGAATATAGACATGATATAGAGAAGGATGTAGAGAAGGATATAGACATGATATAGAGAATGATGTAGAGAAGGATATTGACATGATGTCGAGAAGGATGTAGAAGGATATAGACATGATATAGAGAAGGATGTAGAGAAGGATATAAACATGATATAGAGAAGGATGCAGAGAAGGATATAGACATGATATAGAAAAGGATGTAGAGAAGGATATAGACATGATATAGAGAAGGATGTAGAGAAGGATATAAACATGATATAGAGAAGGATGCAGAGAAGGATATAGACATGATATAGAAAAGGATGTAGAGAAGGATATAGACATGATATAGAGAAGGATGCAGAGAAGGATATAGACATGATATAGAGAAGGATATAGACATGATATAGGGAGGATGTAGAGAAGGATATAGACATGATATAGAGAGGGATGTAGAGAAGGATATAGACATGATATAGAGAAGGATGTAGAGAAGGATATAGACATGATATAGAGAAGGATGTAGAGAAGGATATAGGCATGATATAGAGAAGGATGTAGAGAAGGATATAGACATATAGAGAAGGATGTAGAGAAGGATATAGACATGATAAGAGAAGGATGTGGAGAAGGATATAGGCATGATATAGAGAAGGATGCAGGGAAGGATATAGACATGATATAGGGAAAGATATAGACATGATGTAGAGAAGGATGCAGAGAAGGATATAGACATGATATAGAGAATGATATAGAGAAGGATATTGACATGATATCGAGAAGGATGTGGAGAAGGATATAGACATGATATAGAGAAGGATGTAGAGAAGGATATAAACATGATATAGAGAAGGATGTAGAGAAGGATATAGGCATGATATAGAGAAGGATATAGACATATAGAGAAGGATGTAGAGAAGGATATAGACATGATATAGAGAAGGATGTGGAGAAGGATATAGGCATGGTATAGAGAAGGGTGCAGGGAAGGATATAGACATGATGTAGAGAAGGATGCAGAGAAGGATATAGACATGATATAGAGAAGGATGTAGAGAAGGATATAGGCATGATATAGAGAAGGATGCATGGAAGGATATAGACATGATATAGAGAAGGATACAGAGAATGATATAGACATGATATAGAGAAGGATGCTTAGAAGGATATAGACATGATATAAAAGAAGGATGTAGAGAAGGATATAGACATGATATAGAGAAGGATATAGACATGATATAGAGAAGGATGTAGAGAAGGATATAGACATGATATAGAGAAGGATGCAGAGAAGGATATAGACATGAATAGAGAAGGATGTAGAGAAGGATGTAGACATGATATAGAGAAGGATGTAGAGAAGGATATAGACATGATATAGAGAAGGATGTAGAGAAGGATATAGACATGATGTAGAGAAGGATGCAGGGAAGGATATAGACATGATGTAGAGAAGGATGTAGAGAAGGATATAGACATGATATAGAGAAGGATGTAGAGAAGGATGTAGACATGATATAGAGAAGGATGTAGAGAAGGATATAGACATGATATAGAGAAGGATGCAGAGAAGGATATAGACATGATAAGAGAAGGATGTAGAGAAGGATATAGACATGATATAGAGAAGGATGTAGAGAAGGATATAGACATGATATAGAGAAGGTTGTAGAGAAGGATATAGACATGATATAGAGAAGGATGCAGAGAAGGATATAGACATGATATAGAGAAGGATGTAGAGAAGGATATAGACATGATATAGAGAAGGATGTAGAGAAGGATATAGACATGATATAGAGAAGGTTGTAGAGAAGGATATAGACATGATATAGAGAAGGATGTAGAGAAGGATATAGACATGATATAGAGAAGGATGTAGAGAAGGATATAGACATGATATAGAGAAGGATGTAGAGAAGGATATAGACATGATATAGAGAAGGATGTAGAGAAGGATATAGACATGATATAGAGAAGGATGTAGAGAAGGATATTGATATGATATAGAGAAGGATGCAGGGGAAAGGGTATAGACATGATATAGAGAAGGATGCAGAGAACGGTTGTGGTGGGAAAACGTCAGTTGTGGTTCATTTGGTTAAAAATAAATTATAATTCCTACTGAACGATGTACAACTTGACCTGACCCAGAGTGATGACACAACACTACCTAAATGTTTATGTTAAATACAACACTACCTAAATGTTTATGTTAAATACAACACTACCTAAATGTTTATGTTAAATAAACACAACACTGCCTAAATATTTATGTTAAATACAACACTACCTAAATGTTTATGTTAAATACAACACTACCTAAATGTTTATGTTAAATACAACACTACCTAAATGTTTATGTTAAATACAACACTACCTAAATGTTTATGTTAAATAAACACAACACTGCCTAAATATTTATGTTAAATACAACACTACCTAAATGTTTATGTTAAATACAACACTACCTAAATGTTTATGTTAAATACAACACTACCTAAATGTTTATGTTAAATAAACACAACACTACCTAAATGTTTATGTTAAACACAACACTACCTAAATGTTTATGTTAAATACAACACTACCTAAATGTTTATGTTAAACACAACACTACCTAAATGTTTATGTTAAATAAACACAACACTGCCTAAATGTTTATGTTAAATAAAACACAACACTACCTAAATGTTTATGTTAAATACAACACTACCTAAATGTTTATGTTAAATACAACACTACCTAAATGTTTTATGTTAAATACAACACTACCTAAATGTTTATGTTAAATACAACACTACCTAAATGTTATGTTAAATACAACACTACCTAAATGTTTATGTTAAATACAACACTACCTAAATGTTTATGTTAAATAAACACAACACTACCTAAATGTTTATGTTAAATACAACACTACCTAAATGTTTATGTTAAATACAACACTACCTAAATGTTTATGTTAAATAAACACAACACTACCTAAATGTTTTGTTAAACACAACACTACCTAAATGTTTATGTTAAATAAACACAACACTACCTAAATGTTTATATTAAATAAACACAACACTACCTAAATGTTTATATTAAATAAACACAACACTACCTAAATGTTTATATTAAATAAACACAACACTACCTAAATGTTTATATTAAATAAAACACAACACTACCTAAATGTTTATATTAAATAAACACAACACTACCTAAATGTTTATATAAAAAATCAACACATTCTTTTCTTTATATTACATCATAGAGAGCAGATATGTGGTATGTTGCATTGTTTCACTTTGTTTTGCATATGTTGCGTAAAAGTGAGAGCTGCAACACCAGCAACACTTAACAAGTGAAGAGCTGCCTGTGTTAGAAGTGATTTAGAAAAAAGACAAGTTGAGAAAATGTTGAGTAAAAGGACACAAGTGCAACTAATATGACATTTTATTGTTGCAACGTTTCGCTCTCCAGGAGCTTTGTCACGTTGTTGTTACCTGGAGAGCGAAACGTTGCGACAGTAAAATGTCACATTAGTTGCACATGTGTACGTTTACCTGACATATTGTCGGTAATTCTACCAACATTATTACAAGTTGGAAAATTAGGTACTTGGGCATGACCTATTTACACTAGTGGATTTATCCAATGGTGACTGCGCCTCCTTCTGCTTCCACTCGACTGCTTCGACTCGACTCCGAGCATATAAGGGATGAATGGCTAAGCCAGCGGAAGGCCTCAGATGACCAAAAGCTCCAGCTCTGGGTCGTCATGTGAGTAACACCCAAGTCAGGAAACTATTTTCCTGCTTCTTAACAAATCTTATTAACCTAAACATATGATAAACTGAACATATCGACCCCAGGCGGAGGGACTGACCACCTTAACTTCCTCATCTTCCACTGCTCTTCTCTGTATTGGACTGAAGAAGCCACTGACGACCCGTTAGTGTGAAACGCTGTTTCTTTCCTGAAGAATAAATTACACTTGACCCGGGGGTCAATGCCCCCCGCGGCCCGGTCCATGAGGAGGCCTCCTGGTGGATCAGGGCCTGATCAACCAGGCTGTTACTGCTGGACGCACATAAACTGACGTACGAATCACAGCCTAGCTCGTCGCGTACTGACTTTAGGTGCCTGTTGGGCGCCTTCTTTAAGACAGCCAGGGATCTTAAAGACAGCCAGGGGTCTTGAAGACAGCCAGAGATTTTAAAAACAGCCAGGGATCTTGAAGACAGCCAGGGGGCTTGAAGACAGTCAGAGGTCTTGAAGATAACCAGGGTCTTGAAAATAGACAGGGGTCTTGAAGACAGCCAGGGATCCTGAAGACAGCCAGGGGGCTTGAAGACAGTCAGGGGTCTTGAAGACAGCCAGGATCTTAAAACACCAGATAACATGATATAGAGAAGGATATAGACATGATATAGAGAAGGATGCAGAGAAGGATATAGACATGATATAGAGAAGGATATAGACATGATATAGAGAAAGATGTAAAGAAGGATTTTTTATTTTATTATCACACTGGCCGATTCCCACCAAGGCAGGGTGGCCCGAAAAAGAAAAACTTTCACCATCATTCACTCCATCACTGTCTTGCCAGAAGGTGCTTTATACTACAGTTTTTAAACTGCAACATTAACACCCCTCCTTCAGAGTGCAGGCACTGTACTTCCCATCTCCAGGACTCAAGTCCGGCCTGCCGGTTTCCCTGAATCCCTTCATAAATGTTACTTTGCTCGCACTCCAACAGCACGTCAAGTATTAAAAACCATTTGTCTCCATTCACTCCTATCAAACACGCTCACGCATGCCTGCTGGAAGTCCAAGCCCTCGCACACAAAACCTCCTTTACCCCCTCCCTCCAACCTTTCCTAGGCCGACCCCTACCCCGCCTTCCTTCCACTACAGACTGATACAATCTTGAAGTCACTCTGTTTCGCTCCATTCTCTCTACATGTCCGAACCACCTCAACAACCCTTCCTCAGCCCTCTGGACAACAGTTTTGGTAATCCCGCACCTCCTCCTAACTTCCAAACTACGAATTCTCTGCATTATATTCACACCACACATTGCCCTCAGACATGACATCTCCACTGCCTCCAGCCTCCTCCTCGCTGCAACATTCATCACCCATGCTTCACACCCATATAAGAGCGTTGGTAAAACTATACTCTCATACATTCCCCTCTTTGCCTCCAAGGACAAAGTTCTTTGTCTCCACAGACTCCTAAGTGCACCACTCACCCTTTTCCCCTCATCAATTCTATGATTCACCTCATGTTTCATAGACCCATCCGCCGACACGTCCACTCCCAAATATCTGAACACATTCACCTCCTCCATACTCTCTCCCTCCAATCTGATATCCAATCTTTCATCACCTAATCTTTTTGTTATCCTCATAACCTTACTCTTTCCTGTAATCACTTTTAATTTTCTTCTTTTGCACACCCTACCAAATTCATCCACCAATCTCTGCAACTTCTCTTCAGAATCTCCCAAGAGCACAGTGTCATCAGCAAAGAGCAACTGTGACAACTCCCACTTTATGTGTGATTCTTTATCTTTTAACTCCACGCCTCTTGCCAAGACCCTCGCATTTACTTCTCTTAAACCCCATCTATAAATATATTAAACAACCACGGTGACATCACACATCCTTGTTTAAGGCCTACTTTTACTGGGAAATAATTTCCCTCTTTCCCACATACCCTAACTTGAGCCTCACTATCCTCGTAAAAACTCTTCACTGCTTTCAGTAACCTACCTCCTACACCATACACCTGCAACATCTGCCACATTGCCCCCTATCCACCCTGTCATACGCCTTTTCCAAATCCAAAAATGCCACAAAGACCTCTTTAGCCTTATCTAAATACTGTTCACTTATATGTTTCACTGTAAACACCTGGTCCACACACCCCTACCTTTCCTAAAGCCTCCTTGTTCGTCTGCTATCCTATTCTCCGTCTTACTTTTAATTCTTTCAATAATAACTCTACCATACACTTTACCAGGTATACTCAACAGACTTATCCCCCTATAATTTTTGCACTCTCTTTTATCCCCTTTGCCTTTATACAAAGGAACTATGCATGCTCTCTGCCAATCCCTAGGTACCTTACCATCTTCCATACATTTATTAAATAATTGCACCAACCACTCCAAAACTATATCCCCACCTGCTTTTAACATTTCTATCTTTATCCCATCAATCCCGGCTGCCTTACCCCCTTTCATTTTACCTACTGCCTCACGAAGAATATAGAGAAGGATATACACATGATATAGAGAAGGATGTAGAGAAGGATATAGACATGATAAAGAGAAGGGTGTAGAGAAGGATATAGTCATCATATAGAGAAGGATGTAGAGAATGATATAGACATGACATAGAGAAGGATGTAGAGAAGGATATAGATATGATATAGGGAAGGATGTAGAGAAGGATATAGACATGATATAGAGAAGGATATAGACATGATATAGAGAAGGATATAGACATGATATAGAGAAGGATGTAGAGAAGGATATAGGCATGATATAGAGAAGGATGTAGAGAAGGATACAGACATGATATAGAGAAGGATGTAGAGAAGGATACACATAATGATATAGAGAAAGATGTGTAATAGGATATAGACATGATATAGAGAAGGATGTAGAGAAGGATATAGATATGATATAGAGAAGGAAGCAGAGAAGGATATAGACATGATATAGAGAAGGATGTAGAGAAGGATATAGACATGATATAGAGAAGGATGTAAAGAACGATATAGACGTGATATAGAGAAGGATGTAGAGAAGGATATAGACATGATATAGAGAAGGATGTAAAGAACGATATAGACATGATATAGAGAAGGATGTAGAGAAGGATATAGACATGATATAGAGAAGGATATAGGCATGATGTAGAGAAGGATGTATAGAATGATATAGATATGATATAGAGAAGGAAGCAGAGAAGGATATAGACATGATATAGTGAAGGATGTAGAGAAGGATTTAGGCATGATATAGAAAAGGATGTAGAGAAGGATATAGACATGATACAGAAGGATGTAGAGAAGGCTATAGACATGATATTGAGAAAGATGTAGAGAAGGATATAGACATGATATGGAGAAGGATGTAGAGAAGGATATAGACATGATATAGAGAAGGATATAGGCATGATATAGAGAAGGATATAGACATGATATAAAGAAGGATGTAGAGAAGGATATAGACATGATATAGAGAAGGATATAGACATGATATAGAGAAGGATATAGATATGATATAAAGAAGGATGTAGAGAAGGATATAGACATGATATAGACAAGGATATAGACATGATATAAAGAAGGATGTAGAGAAGGATATAGACATGATATTGAGAAGGATGTAGAGGATATAGACATGATATAGAGAAGGATGTAAAGAAGGATATAGACATGATGTAGAAAAGGATATAGACATGATATAGAAAAGGATATAGACATGATATAGTGAAGGATGTAGAGAAGGATATAGACATGATATAGAGAAGGATATAGACATGATATAGAGAAGGATATAGACATGATATAGAGAAGGATATAGACATATATAGAGAAGGATGTAGTGATGGATATAGACATGATATAGAGAAGGATGCAGAGAAGGATATAGACATGATATAGAAAAGGATGTAGAGAAGGATATAGACATTATATAGAGAAGGATGTAGAGAAGGATATAGACATGATATAGAGAAGGATGCAGAGAAGGATATAGACATGATATAGAAAAGGATGTAGAGAAGGATATAGACATGATATAGAGAAGGATGCAGAGAAGGATATAGACATGATATAGAGAAGGATATAGACATGATATAGAGAGGGATGTAGAGAAGGATATAGACATGATATAGAGAATGATGTAGAGAAGGATATAGACATGATGTAGAGAAGGCTATAGACATGATATAGAGAGGGATGTAGAGAAGGATATAGACATGATATAGAGAAGGATGTAGAGAAGGATATAGACATGATATAGAGAAGGATGCAGAGAAGGATATAGACATGATATAGAAAAGGATGTAGAGAAGGATATAGACATGATATAGAGAAGGATGCAGAGAAGGATATAGACATGATATAGAGAAGGATATAGACATGATATAGAGAGGGATGTAGAGAAGGATATAGACATGATATAGAGAGGGATGTAGAGAAGGATATAGACAGGATATAGAGAAGGATGTAGAGAAGGATATAGACATGATATAGAGAAGGATGCAGAGAAGGATATAGACATGATATAGAGAAGAATATAGACATGATATAGAGAAGGATGTAGAGAAGGATATAGACATGATATAGAGAATGATGTAGAGAAGGATATTGACATGATGTCGAGAAGGATGTAGAGAAGGATATAGACATGATATAGAGAAGGATGTAGAGAAGGATATAAACATGATATAGAGAAGGATGCAGAGAAGGATATAGACATGATATAGAAAAGGATGTAGAGAAGGATATAGACATGATATAGAGAAGGATGTAGAGAAGGATATAAACATGATATAGAGAAGGATGCAGAGAAGGATATAGACATGATATAGAAAAGGATGTAGAGAAGGATATAGACATGATATAGAGAAGGATGCAGAGAAGGATATAGACATGATATAGAGAAGGATATAGACATGATATAGGGAGGGATGTAGAGAAGGATATAGACATGATATAGAGAGGGATGTAGAGAAGGATATAGACATGATATAGAGAAGGATGTAGAGAAGGATATAGACATGATATAGAGAAGGATGTAGAGAAGGATATAGGCATGATATAGAGAAGGATGTAGAGAAGGATATAGACATATAGAGAAGGATGTAGAGAAGGATATAGACATGATATAGAGAAGGATGTGGAGAAGGATATAGGCATGATATAGAGAAGGATGCAGGGAAGGATATAGACATGATATAGGGAAAGATATAGACATGATGTAGAGAAGGATGCAGAGAAGGATATAGACATGATATAGAGAATGATATAGAGAAGGATATTGACATGATATCGAGAAGGATGTGGAGAAGGATATAGACATGATATAGAGAAGGATGTAGAGAAGGATATAAACATGATATAGAGAAGGATGTAGAGAAGGATATAGGCATGATATAGAGAAGGATATAGACATATAGAGAAGGATGTAGAGAAGGATATAGACATGATATAGAGAAGGATGTGGAGAAGGATATAGGCATGGTATAGAGAAGGGTGCAGGGAAGGATATAGACATGATGTAGAGAAGGATGCAGAGAAGGATATAGACATGATATAGAGAAGGATGTAGAGAAGGATATAGGCATGATATAGAGAAGGATGCATGGAAGGATATAGACATGATATAGAGAAGGATACAGAGAATGATATAGACATGATATAGAGAAGGATGCTTAGAAGGATATAGACATGATATAGAGAAGGATGTAGAGAAGGATATAGACATGATATAGAGAAGGATATAGACATGATATAGAGAAGGATGTAGAGAAGGATATAGACATGATATAGAGAAGGATGCAGAGAAGGATATAGACATGATATAGAGAAGGATGTAGAGAAGGATGTAGACATGATATAGAGAAGGATGTAGAGAAGGATATAGACATGATATAGAGAAGGATGTAGAGAAGGATATAGACATGATGTAGAGAAGGATGCAGGGAAGGATATAGACATGATGTAGAGAAGGATGTAGAGAAGGATATAGACATGATATAGAGAAGGATGTAGAGAAGGATGTAGACATGATATAGAGAAGGATGTAGAGAAGGATATAGACATGATATAGAGAAGGATGCAGAGAAGGATATAGACATGATATAGAGAAGGATGTAGAGAAGGATATAGACATGATATAGAGAAGGATGTAGAGAAGGATATAGACATGATATAGAGAAGGTTGTAGAGAAGGATATAGACATGATATAGAGAAGGATGCAGAGAAGGATATAGACATGATATAGAGAAGGATGTAGAGAAGGATATAGACATGATATAGAGAAGGATGTAGAGAAGGATATAGACATGATATAGAGAAGGTTGTAGAGAAGGATATAGACATGATATAGAGAAGGATGTAGAGAAGGATATAGACATGATATAGAGAAGGATGTAGAGAAGGATATAGACATGATATAGAGAAGGATGTAGAGAAGGATATAGACATGATATAGAGAAGGATGTAGAGAAGGATATAGACATGATATAGAGAAGGATGTAGAGAAGGATATTGATATGATATAGAGAAGGATGCAGGGAAGGATATAGACATGATATAGAGAAGGATGCAGAGAACGGTTGTGGTGGGAAAAACGTCAGTTGTGGTTCATTTGGTTAAAAAATAAATTATAATTCCTACTGAACGATGTACAACTTGACCTGACCCAGAGTGATGACACAACACTACCTAAATGTTTATGTTAAATACAACACTACCTAAATGTTTATGTTAAATACAACACTACCTAAATGTTTATGTTAAATAAACACAACACTGCCTAAATATTTATGTTAAATACAACACTACCTAAATGTTTATGTTAAATACAACACTACCTAAATGTTTATGTTAAATACAACACTACCTAAATGTTTATGTTAAATACAACACTACCTAAATGTTTATGTTAAATAAACACAACACTGCCTAAATATTTATGTTAAATACAACACTACCTAAATGTTTATGTTAAATACAACACTACCTAAATGTTTATGTTAAATACAACACTACCTAAATGTTTATGTTAAATAAACACAACACTACCTAAATGTTTATGTTAAACACAACACTACCTAAATGTTTATGTTAAATACAACACTACCTAAATGTTTATGTTAAACACAACACTACCTAAATGTTTATGTTAAATAAACACAACACTGCCTAAATGTTTATGTTAAATAAACACAACACTACCTAAATGTTTATGTTAAATACAACACTACCTAAATGTTTATGTTAAATACAACACTACTAAATGTTTATGTTAAATACAACACTACCTAAATGTTTATGTTAAATACAACACTACCTAAATGTTTATGTTAAATACAACACTACCTAAATGTTTATGTTAAATACAACACTACCTAAATGTTTATGTTAAATAAACACAACACTACCTAAATGTTTATGTTAAATACAACACTACCTAAATGTTTATGTTAAATACAACACTACCTAAATGTTTATGTTAAATAAACACAACACTACCTAAATGTTTATGTTAAACACAACACTACCTAAATGTTTATGTTAAATAAACACAACACTACCTAAATGTTTATATTAAATAAACACAACACTACCTAAATGTTTATATTAAATAAACACAACACTACCTAAATGTTTATATTAAATAAACACAACACTACCTAAATGTTTATATTAAATAAACACAACACTACCTAAATGTTTATATTAAATAAACACAACACTACCTAAATGTTTATATAAAAATCAACACATTCTTTTCTTTATATTTACATCATAGAGAGCAGATATGTGGTATGTTGCATTGTTTCACTTTGTTTTGCATATGTTGCGTAAAAGTGAGAGCTGCAACACCAGCAACACTTAACAAGTGAAGAGCTGCCTGTGTTAGAAGTGATTTAGAAAAAAGACAAGTTGAGAAAATGTTGAGTAAAAGGACACAAGTGCAACTAATATGACATTTTATTGTTGCAACGTTTCGCTCTCCAGGAGCTTTGTCACGTTGTTGTTACCTGGAGAGCGAAACGTTGCGACAGTAAAATGTCACATTAGTTGCACATGTGTACGTTTACCTGACATATTGTCGGTAATTCTACCAACATTATTACAAGTTGGAAAATTAGGTACTTGGGCATGACCTATTTACACTAGTGGATTTATCCAATGGTGACTGCGCCTCCTTCTGCTTCCACTCGACTGCTTCGACTCGACTCCGAGCATATAAGGGATGAATGGCTAAGCCAGCGGAAGGCCTCAGATGACCAAAAGCTCCAGCTCTGGGTCGTCATGTGAGTAACACCCAAGTCAGGAAACTATTTTCCTGCTTCTTAACAAATCTTATTAACCTAAACATATGATAAAACTGAACATATCGACCCCAGGCGGAGGGACTGACCACCTTAACTTCCTCATCTTCCACTGCTCTTCTCTGTATTGGACTGAAGAAGCCACTGACGACCCGTTAGTGTGAAACGCTGTTTCTTTCCTGAAGAATAAATTACACTTGACCCGGGGGTCAATGCCCCCCGCGGCCCGGTCCATGAGGAGGCCTCCTGGTGGATCAGGGCCTGATCAACCAGGCTGTTACTGCTGGACGCACATAAACTGACGTACGAATCACAGCCTAGCTCGTCGCGTACTGACTTTAGGTGCCTGTTGGGCGCCTTCTTTAAGACAGCCAGGGATCTTAAAGACAGCCAGGGGTCTTGAAGACAGCCAGAGATTTTAAAAACAGCCAGGGATCTTGAAGACAGCCAGGGGGCTTGAAGACAGTCAGAGGTCTTGAAGATAACCAGGGGTCTTGAAAATAGACAGGGGTCTTGAAGACAGCCAGGGATCCTGAAGACAGCCAGGGGGCTTGAAGACAGTCAGGGGTCTTGAAGACAGCCAGGGATCTTAAAGACAGCCAGGGGTCTTGAAGACAGCCAGGGATTTTAAAAACAGCCAGGGATCTTGAAGACAGCCAGGGGGCTTGAAGACAGTCAGGGGTCTTGAAGACAACCAGGGGTCTTGAAAATAGCCAGGGGTCTTGAAGACAGCCAGGGATCCTGAAGACAGCCAGGGGGCTTGAAGACAGTCAGGGGTCTTGAAGACAGCCAGGGGTCTTGAAAATAGCCAGGGGTCTTGAAGACAGCCAGGGGTCTTGAAGACAACCAGGGGTTTTGAAGACAGCCACGGGTCTTGAAGACAACCAGGGGTCTTGAAGACAACCAGGGGTCTTGAAGACAGCCACGGGTCTTGAAGACAACTAGGGGTCTAGAAGACAGCCAGGGGTCTTCAAGACAACCAGGAGTTTTGAAGACAGCCAGGGGTCTTGAAGACAACCAGGGGTCTTGAAGACAGCCAGGGGTCTTGAAGACAGCCAGGGGTCTTGAAGACAGCCAGGGGTCTTGAAGACAGCCAGGGGTCTTGAAGACAGCCAGGGTTCTATTGGTAATCCCTCTGACAAGTCTCGAAAAAATAAGACGGTATTTACATCAATGGTATTATACATGTACATATAAATATAAGAAAAAAAAACAGTGAAAATAAAAAAAAACTTGATCGCTTTCACGTACTTTCGCATCTTCAGAGGAAGATACGTTTTTTCCTATTTCCATTGGTATTGCTTTCATATTTGTAATCACGCGTTTTATTGTGATTTCTTCCATACATATACGTATGTAAATAACTCACACAATGAGGTTGATGACATTGTAGATTTAGAAAGGTTACGTTTTGGCAATTGTTGAAGTTCCTGGTGGGCTAAACGTCTTCTTGGTAAACTGTGTTGCGTCGGTACCTGTGTTCTGAGACGTCAGCTCCGGCGTCGTGAAGGTGTATTTATATATTAAAGATGATAGTATGTACCACCACTGTTACCACTGTGTAGCACGGGGAACCACTGCTACCACTGTGTAACAAGGGGGACCACTGCCACCACTGTGTATCAAGGGGAACCACTGCCACCACTGTGTACCACGGGGAACCACTGCCACCACTGTGTAACAAGGGGGACCACTGCCACCACTGTGTAGCACGGGGAATCACTGCCACCGCTGTGTAGCAAGGGGGAACCACTGCCACCACTGTGTAGCACGGGGAACCACTGCCACCACTGTGTAGCACGGGGAACCACTGCCACCACTGTGTACCACGGGGAACCACTGCCACCACTGTGTAGCACGGAGAACCACTGCCACCACTGTGTAGCAAGGGGAACCACTGCCACCACTGTGTAGCAACGGGGAACCATTGCCACCACTGTGTAGAACGGGAACCACTGCCACCACTGTGTAGCACGGGGAACCACTGCCACCACCGTGTAGCACGGGGAATCACTGCCACCACTGTGTAGCAAGGGGAACCACTGCCACCACTGTGTAGCACGGGGAACCACTGCCACCACTGTGTAGCACGGAGAACCACTACCACCACTGTGTAGCAAGGGGAACCACTGCCACCACCGTGTAGCACGGGGAACCACTGTCACCACTGTGTAGCACTGGGAACCACTGCCACCACTGTGTAGCACTGGAAACCACTGCCACCACTGTGTAGCACTGGAAACCACTGCCACCACTGTGTAGCACTGGAAACCACTGCTAACTCAGAACACTGGCCAGCACTGTTAACACAGACTAACACGAGTCACCACTGTTAACAATGACTAACACTGGTCACCACTGTTATCATCTTTCCTCTCAAGACAGGCTGGAGGCCCTGAATTTCCTCTCTCTCTGGAGAACCATTAAATTAGCGGAAGAGTGACGTAAATTTAGCGGATATTAAAAAACACGCTGAAAACATCTATTACAACCCAGGAGTCCAAATGGCCTGTTATCCTGGGTGTAAAGGGAGCAAAATAAACACAGCAGAAAAGTTTTGACTTATATTATCCTTCACCAATTTAGAACAGCAGTATGTACACTATATACACTATGTACAGTGATAGGTATTAGTGCACTCCACGGTAAGCAAGGCAGAATAGAAGCCACAAGATAGCAGACCGTGCTTCAACCAGCTCTAGAATGGGAATGACAAGGGCAGACAGGCGAGTGGTACCCACATAACCTCTGCGATTGCCAAAACCATCCTCTCATTGGCTGGAACCTGGGTACTGGTTGAACGACGGGGCCCCATCGTCAACCCTCAGTCACCTGGTTCGCTGGTTGGGGGAGATAGCCTGTAAATGAGGGTGTGTACATGCGCCGAATAAAGGTTACGTACTCTTTGCGTGCCACAACATCCAGCCAGTTTACAACTCGCAGCAGTGGATTCACGTCGGACAAATTTAGATTTAGAAAGGTTACAGGGAAATACTGGTGTAATGATAGAGTTGTAGATATGTGGAACACACCAACATATAAAAGAAGGAACACTTCAGGAGGCCTACTGGCCCATACTAGACACGTCCTTCTCAAAGATAAGAAAACGCCATAGCAGGACTATTGACCCATACTAGGTAGGGCTTTCTCAAAGCCAAACCCACTAAAAAATTCCAACCCTAATTTTTGGGTCGGTTAACACGATAACTGAACAAGTATATAACATGTAGATAAATGATTTAAATTGATGAATTAGACACATGTGCAACACCTGGGTATCTTTATTGTGGTAACGTTGCGCCACACAGTGGCTTCATCAGTCCAATACAGAGTAGAATGGTTGAAGATCACAAGGAGTTCGAAGAAATCAGTCCCTAAGCTTGGAGTTGATGGGATGAGTCCATCCAAAAGATTGATCTCTCAACATTATCATCTCGATGTTAGTGGCATGTAACACTAATTTCGAAGCTCAGTCTTGTTAAACTTCAGTAATGTAGTTTATAACAAAAGAAACAACAACAACAACAACAACAACAATAATAATAATAATAATAATAATAATAATAATAATAATAATAATAATAATCTTTATTTTTACAAGTACATGATACAACATATACAGCCCATAGCTGACATCAGTGACATACTGTATGGAAAGTCCCTGGTTATGCAGAGCATTTCGGGTAAATTAGGTCAGTTTTGTCCGCAGGATGCGACCCACACCAGTGCACTATCACCCAGGTACCTACTTACTGCTAGGTGAACAGGGACGGCAGGTGTCTTAAGGAACACACATCCTAATGTTTACATCCGTACCGGAGATCGAACCATGGACCTCAATGCGCGAGCTGAGTGTGCTACCAACCGAGCTACAGGACACTCTACACTAATCAGAGAGGTGTAATAAAAGGCCAATGAAGAGTAAACGGAGAGAATGAGAGAAACAGTGAGGAGAAAAATAGGTAAGTAGGGAAGGAAGAAAGTGGCAGTACTTTCAGGGGTCATTAAATATGTAAAAGGCGGGGAGGTGTCGTGTAGCGAAGTGTGTGATGGTCGGGGTGTGAGGGTGGGGATACCTGGAGTATACCTGGAGGGTGTTCCGGGGGTCAACGCTCCCGCGGGCCGGTCCATGGCCAGGTCTCGTGGTGAATTAGTGACTAATCAACCAGGCTGTTACTGCTGGCTGCATGTAAACCGACGTACGAACACTGCCCGGCTGGTTAGTTACTGACTTCAGGTGTCTGTCCA